>OZ038484.1:131911069-131961069 GCA_964036315.1 Acanthosepion esculentum | reverse complement strand
TGGTTCTACAGAAAGATGCTGAGGATGCTATACACCGAACATTGTGAGCAACAATAAGGTTTTGAAGATAATGTAAAGAAAAAGGACACTTATACTAAACATCAGGAAGTGGCAGTTGAAATTTCTGGTGTGCGTAATAAGGAAGAAGGGTTTGGAAAATATGATAAAGGTCAGATAAAGGAAAAGTGGGCCAGAGGAAAGCAGCGGGTAACATACTTGATGAGCTTCAGTAAATGAATGGTAGAACAAGGTTTGGGAGAAAAAAAGACAAAACTTAAGAGCTATTTATATTATTTACATTGTTCGGACTGTTCTCCTCATCTTTACTGCCATATACAGGACGTTTCGGCTGTTGTACGCTCCGGCTTTCTTCAGGTGATTGGAATTTCAAACTGGAACCTTTATTTCGTTCACTGGGTCAGATTACTCTAGTTCCACGTGCCATGCCTTTTTCCGGATATCTCGGTTAACTCCCTTTAACTCAACTCTTCAAGAATTTTTGTTCATCACTGCCGGATTCAGTTATTAATCTCACAACTCTTTGGGTTAAGTCATTGGATCCAACGAATGCTTTCATCCACTCGGCGATGTTAAGAGACAGGAAGATGTGGAGGGCCATGATCGCCTACGTCCTGAAGGGACACGGCGCATAAAATAAGTAAGAAGTGTACGAGTGTTTTTTAGGGGATTTAAGAAAAGACGACCACGATATTATTTAAATCTGTATCAGGCCAGAAATTGGCCCTTGTCTCGGCCATCACGGTATCATGGATGAAGTTTCACTGCCGAATTGTTTAACGACTAATAGGATTATTTAAGTGCTGTAAAAACATTAATCTCACTTGGTTGCCTTCAGCAGTCTTCCACAGATTTTATTTTCTATCCAATATCACCAACGGATAGTAGCGCGCATTCGATACTATTTCCCCGCCCGAAATCCTTCTACACTTTGAAGTGTTTTAAGCTGACATATTCTGGTCTTAGTTCTGAAAACGAGTGTGCGTATGTCGCTCGAGCATGACACAAACTCAATCAGATTTTACGGTCCAGAGGGTACTGCCTCGGCGTGTAAAACATTCGAAGGGGGGATCAGAAGGCAGGAAATAGTTCTTACAGATCAAAGAGATCGATTGATCGGCATCAGAGGCTTTTTTGATGCTTGGTTTAATACCCCTGTCTGACCTGGCGATCAGAGACGAGAACGTCAGTTCAACTATTAAAATCCATTCGGTTAGAGACTCGGTCGTATCGGACAATAGACTGCAACGTTTGCATAAGAGTGGACATATATACATAAGACTTTGGCAGACGAGTAATACATCGCGATATAACAAACACACACACGCACAAATACACACGCTTATATATATATATATATATATATATATATATATATATATATATATATATATATATATATATATATAGTTAAAGCTAGAGAACCTTACTGTATTGAGCACTTAATTTAGTAGCGTACTCGTATCGAGTTTTTTTTCCTTTAGGCTTTGGACCTGCATGCTGAACGATTGTTTTCGACAGGCGTTCATGTTCTTGGCTCTTTCTTTTTTATACCTTTTTTTCCTTCGATATTGATTTAATTATTTGCAAATCAAGAAACCGAACGTTTTCCGAAACGAGTGTAGTTACTTATACTTATAAGATTACTACTACTAATAATATTAATATTATATATATATACACACACATATATATATATATATATATATATATATATATATATATATATATATATATATATATATATATATATATATATATATAAAATACATAAAAGGTTAATGGTCAGAGTTGAATCAGACCAGGAAAAAGTAGTATTAAAAAGTGCTCAATACACGTGTGAAAAAATAAAATAAAAGTAAAAATAATATGTAGAGTTTTTAATTTTAAAAATTGTGAGGTCAGTTGAATCCGCTACCTTGGTTTCAACCTTATGGTATCCTCAGACAATTTTTATCAAATGACCTGTTAATGCTTTATTTAAAAAAAATTAATCAACGTTATATTATTATTTGAAAAAATAAATAAACGCACAATATTGTGTGTAATAGGAAGGAAGGAAGGAAGAAGAAGAAGAAGAAGAAGAAGAAGAAGAAGAAGAAGAAGAAGAAGAAGAAGAAGAAGAAGAAGAAGAAGAGCAATGGTATTTTAAATATATCGGTCTAATTGAAATGTCCATTAATTTTTTTATCCAGCCTCATATGTGTTTAGGAGGAATTTTCTAATATGTAAACAAGGTCTTAATCCTTCGGATTTCTGGTTTAAAAGTTTCTTTGGATCCGGTATTGTCATTGCTAATTTTTCCTATTGGCAGAGGTTTCAAATATTATTGTGGTTGTTGAAAGGCTTTGACTTTTTAAAAAATTTTTCTACCTTATAATTGGGTCCCCGATGTATGGAATTTCAAAGAAAAAACAACAGTGATCCGATACTTCTGCTTAAGGGATAATAAAACAATTAGAATTATTATCATTATTATTATTGATTTATTACCTCTTAAGCGGAAGTATACTTTCACCACATGTCCGAGAAAAATTTGGCTTACTACTACACCCAAAAGTCAATGGTTAATCATCGGAAAAAAGAAAAATTAATTCATTTTACTAATAAGTGGAAATAACCACACTTTGCCTGATGAAGGTCGCGAGACTGAAAACACGTGTTGCAGAATTATTGCAAATAAAGTATAAGATATATTTAAAAAATCCACACGAAAACAAAAACGTTTGCGGTTTCAGTCTTCTCTTTAAAATATGCACTTTCTCTCGTTGGAACAGCTATAACCTCTCCGATATATATATATATATATATATATATATATATATATATATATATATATATATATATATATATGTATATATATATATATATATATATATATATATATATATAGTCGAACCCAATGAGCCAGACACACCTACCAAGGTTTCACTTAGGCAGATCGTCAGGATCAGCTGACGATCTGCCCAAGTGAAACCTTGGTAGGTTTGTCTGGCTCATTAGGTTTGACTAGGTTTGCTCTACGTTTGTATCGAGCTCTTTAGAAGGTTTTTCGACACGAGTATAGTCACCTATATTTATATATATATTTATATGTGTGTGTGTTTGTGTGTGTGTCTGTGTCAAAGTTATCTTATTCCATCATCGTTTATTTCCGTTTTTGTTCCGTTTTTGTTGCGTAAAATAAATAATAATCATATATATTGAAAATTATTTGGTGAAACATTCAGTCCAAAATGCCTACGAGACAATAGACTAGTGAATTTGGTGAGTTCAATGCCTTGGTCTGGCAGTGTGTAGTTAGCCCGTGGAAACGGGACAAGCGACATCTTTTGTTTTAAAAATAAGAACGAGACGTTGGTAGTGGAACAAGAACAGTCTATCCCCTTAGGTTAAATAAAGTGAATTTCATAGACATACACCCAGTAAAGGCCGAAATGTTATGATGACGACAACAACAAAACGAGAACAAAACGAGAACAAGAGTTAACATGAAAATTGTGCAAATAACAAAATTTACTTAATAGGTATTATTGATTCAGCCATGAGTATTTCTCTGGGAATGTGCCTGTTTATTTTTTCGGTGTTTTTTGTGTGTGGTACATAATTTGTACCCAAAGTACCGTGACAGCACGATGAAAACATTTCCTTCACCTTATTCAGTATGATATGATTATCATTTTTGCAGTCCATTATTTACATTATTCGGACTATTGTCCTCATCTTTGTCGCCATATTTATTACAACGTTTCGGCCTTTCAGTATCTGTCTATATTTCGGAGATGAGGTATTATGTACACTATTTACATTATTCGGACTATTGTCATCATATTTGTCGCCATATTTATTACAACGTTTCGGCCCTTCAGGATCTGTCTATATTTCGGAGATGAGGTATTATGTACATTATTTACATTATTCGGACTACTGTCCTCATCTTTGTCGTCATATTACTTACAACGTTTCGGACGTTCAGTATCTGTCTATATTTCTGAGATGAGGTATTATGTACATTATTTACATTATTCGGACTACTGTCCTCATCTTTGTCGCCATATTTATTACAACCTTTCGGCCCTTCAGTATCTGTCTATATTTCGGAGATGAGGTATTATGTACACTATTTACATTATTCGGACTATTTTCCTCATCTTTGTCGTCATATTAATTACAACCATTCGGCCTTTCAGTATTTGTCTATATTTCTGAGATGAGGTATTATGTACACTATTTACATTATTCCGACTATTGTCCTCATCTTTGTCGCCATATTTATTACAATGTTTCGGCCCTTCAGGATCTGTCTATATTTCGGAGATGAGGTATTATGTACATTATTTACATTATTCGGACTACTGTCCTCATCTTTGTCGTCATATTACTTACAACGTTTCGGACGTTCAGTATCTGTCTATATTTCTGAGATGAGGTATTATGTACATTATTTACATTATTCGGACTACTGTCCTCATCTTTGTCGCCATATTTATTACAACCTTTCGGCCCTTCAGTATCTGTCTATATTTCGGAGATGAGGTATTATGTACACTATTTACATTATTCGGACTATTTTCCTCATCTTTGTCGTCATATTAATTACAACCATTCGGCCTTTCAGTATTTGTCTATATTTCTGAGATGAGGTATTATGTACACTATTTACATTATTCCGACTATTGTCCTCATCTTTGTCGCCATATTTATTACAATGTTTCGGCCTTTCTGTATTACTGAAATCCGTCTTTCGGTCACCACTGTCAAAGATGAAGAGGAACAATGCAACGAGATTGTAATATAGATGCTGATGGCTGTAGAGAAATTTTCGATTGATAAGTTTACCGAACTGAAAAATGAAATGTACGACAGCGCTGAAATATCGGAACACTTCAGCCGATATATCTTCATAACGATGTAAAAAAAAGCCAAGAGAAAATGAATAACAATTCAATAGGAAAATCAGCTTGATGAGCCTTATTTCCGGATGTATTTAACCTGTAATAGGAGGATAAGACCTAACAGGACTTCTTATCATCAACCTTAAAATCATACACTATGTAGACGACACTGTGTTGGAGACAGCCTCAAAAAGAAGGCTGTTCGTACCATCAAATAATGTAGTCAATGAATTAAATAAAGAATAACTGTAAAAGGATAGAGTGTATTCTTGTCAGCAAAAGGGACAGCAGACTCTGTGAGTTACTTAATGGGCATGTCAAAATAAAATAATATCGTTGAAGATGATTGAAAGTTTTACAGAAAAATCCAAAGATGCAAGGGAGTGGTGAAGTGATCGAAAAATATCTCTAGAAAGAGAACTAGACTGTGATGCCATGTCTAATCTGCGATATGGCAGTGAATGCTAGCCAATTTTACTATATCAACGCAGGGTTCCTGGAAGTCTTGCTTCTCGGTCCAACTCTCTTTCTACTTTACATTAATGATCTACCTAAGATTATACTCCGAATTTTTGTGGATATATATACTGTATACAAAATTGTAGATGACCAGTGTCTGACAGCTGATCTCTCCTCTGATCTTTAACAGATCAGCAGTGGAAGAACGCGCTGGTCACATTTAATGCCACTAAAACTGAACCAGTCCTGTTTCATCATCATTCACTAGACCCTGAACTTTCGTCTATCGCGATGAACGCATGTTCTTTGAATGACTATTGGGACTTAAACTCAAGCCAGACTTCAAGTGGAACTCTTACATAGGATACATCGCTAAAGGATATATGGACAAATAGTCGGTGTCCTGTACCACTGCTGTAAGTGCGTGAATCTTCCTCCTCTAATACCATCAAACCGAGAATTGATGTTTGCTGCCCCAGATATGGGCAGAGGCTGATGCGTTCTCTCTTTACAGTCCCGATAGAATACAAAAGCGCCGCCGTGGCCTTGTGGCTGAATGATACTTTTCTACCTTGAAACCTCTTCCCCACAGAAGAAAACTTGCAAGCCACTTGATACTCTAAGTCGGCTAGCAATCCCTATTGCAAACGCTTGCTTAGGCACATTTGTGTTTATTCTACACCCACAGAGTCCACCTGTGGTTTATACTGCAACTATGCTGAGTTACGGTTTCTAGAAAAGCGCCTGTTATCAAGCGTGATCAATAATTTGAAGCCAGCACGCTCAAGGCTTCAGTCACGATGACTTGTGAGTTCGTGCTAACACAGATATCGACGGCCCCCAGTTTCACTCAGAAGGCTTGGGTCAACCCGTGGTATGGTTTTTAGGTGCCGCACGCTGGGATCGACATCAGGAAGTCTACTTCTTGATAAATCGACCATGGTGAGATTCGAACCCGCGTCAGAATGCGAACGTTCTAGCCACTCGGCCAAGTGGCCATATTAATTTCATTTATAGTGTTCAGACAAACTACATTTCTGAGTTCCACCAGTTCGAACCTTCACAGCTAAGACCAAATATGCCACGTCCACTGTAGCGAACCACCCTCATTTCCTTCTTATTCCATTGATGATATATAAGTTCCAGTCGAACAGCCGCTTCCCACGAACCGTTGTGGAACCGACTCCCAAGAGGCTGATTTCTCAATCCTCTTTTCAAGTCTAGTGTTAACCTTTATTGTCCCCATATATACTCGTAAAGTCTTACGTTTTATTATGTAACCCTCTATACCAATGGCTCTTGCGCCTTGCACAGCGTGAAGATTATTGTAACATAATGATAGCTACTTCAAAAAAAAAGTCATCTTGTACGGAGAGCTGTGTGGGGGGTCCCGCTCAACTGGAAGACCTCAGCTCCGCTTCAAGGATGTCTGCAAACGAGACACGAAGCAGGCCGACATCGACCGCAACACCTGGGAGGCCGCGGCTGACAATCGTAAGTTTTGTAGAGCCACAGTCAGAGACGGCGTCACGACTGCAGAAGCCGCAAGGGAAGATCAGCAGGCAGCAAAGAGAGCCAGGAGAAAAGCAAGGACAGCCTCTGTCTCCGTGTCATCCAGCTTCATCTACGCCAAGTGCCTGGGAGACGGCCGCTCCAGAGTGGGAGTACACAGTCACCAGAGGCGATGTAACTTCATCACCTAGCACCTAAAGTGCTATTCCATCGTCTCCCGAGACGGACGGATGCCGAACAGAATTCAATACACGGATGAATGGTACATTTGTAGCTGTGTAAGATGGACTCTGACGAGAAAAACCTATACAATGACCCAACTTTCCTTGCAGTGGAAATCTTCGAGAGAAGAAAAGGCTAAGGAGTAAACCCTACACAAATCCGGAGTGGAGCCCCTAAGGCTGATGGACGGCACTCTGTGCTACCTTCCGGCAACTCCTGCAGCCGCGCTGGTACCAAACCGTATGGGTTCATTCTTTCCTTTGGACTCTGCTAGCAAGACCGAGAGGGGAAGCTAGACGTCCGGGCAGCCCTAGTTCTCCATACATCCCACCCAGGCTCGTAGCGCACTGGTGGGACTACACAGTCACCAGGGGCGATGTAACTCCATCACCTAGCACACTACAGCGCTACTCCATCGTCTCTCGAGACGGACGGATGCCGAACGAACGAACGAACTTTTAAAAGCAAAAAAGGCGATAGATTTGGGGTTATTTAATGAGGAAGGAAGGCTTTGAGAATTGAACATTCATAGGTTACATTTAACGCAAGAGAAACGGGATTAAACAGCGAATAACCTACATGTCGATACTGATTAAATAGCGGAATGTATGGCATAAATATAGAGAGATATCTTCATAAACAAGAAAAGACAGGAAACCAATTATCGCTCATTCCCTGAAGGGATGGCGCTCATCAAGAGAGAACGATACTGGCATGTTTAAAGCATTTCCATAAAAATAAAATTCTTGCATATATTACTTTGTGTGATTAAGAATTAAATCTGCCACTTCAACCGAACAATTCATTGGCTCGGGCAGCTGTTTCTTTAATCTCGCATTTCCTCGTCATTTATTTCTCGTCTCTTTATTTTATTGAATTTTCTAATATGAAAAAAAATGTATCTCTTCAATTGGAAGTAGACAGTAATACATTTAGTAGGGTAAGCAAAAATTACAGAACATAGATCTGTGCATCTGACTTCTCTCTATGCTGCATTCATTTGTAAATAAGGAATAAAAAAGGAATAAGGAATAAAAAAGAAGCACTACACACATATTTTTCACTTAACGTTTATCGTAAGAAAGCGAGCAATTATGAAAGACATCATCACAGTTAAAACAAATTCAAGTAACCTTCCTTGCTGAGAAATATTTCTGATCCAACAGAGAAAATCGAACTATAAAATAGCTTCACATGATTCTTATGAAGCACCCTTGTCTCCTGTGATCCAAACTATAATCATTAGATATGATAGACTACCGCCAGAAAGACATTATCATATAAACTCTGCTAGATAACCTTCTTTTTCGAAGGGCAAATACAATGACGAAGACGCGTCAACATAAAACAGTAGCTTCCGCTGACTGAAAGACCGTCGCATACATATAATTTAGAAAGTTTTGGTTTGGTTTGTTTTACGGCATATCAACCTCAATGGGTTATTTAATTCCGACAAAATGTTTATTGCTGGTAATATTTGTCCTTCAAAAATGTATTGCTGGTAATATTTTTCTTAAAAATCTATTGCTGGTAATATTTTTTTCTTCAAAAATATATTGCTGGTAATATATTTTCCTTCAAAAATATGTTGCTGGTAATATATTTGCTTCAAAAATGTATTGCTGGTAATATATTTTCCTTCAAAAATATATTGCTAGTAATATTTCTTTTTCAAAAATGTATTTCTGGTAATAATTTTTTTCTTAAAAAATGTATTGCTGGTAATATTTTTTCTTCAAAAAGGTATTGCTGGTAATATTTTTCTTAAAAATCTATTGCTGGTAATATTTTTTCCTTCAAAAATGTATTGCTGGTAATATTTCTTTTTCAAAAATGTATTTCTGGTAATAATTTTTTCTTCAAAAATGTATAGTTGGTATTAAAAACTATTCTTACACTTTCAAAGTGGTTTGACTCCTTTTGGTGGGGTTAACTATTTTTCCATAGCTGGGACCCTGACATGTGCTATCACACCAAGTCAGTGTGGACCTTGAAACAACAGCAATTAAAAGGTGGTTCCACGCTTCTCAAAACCTCCTGATCAGTAGCCTTGCTGCTGGATGTAGTTTATCGTCTTACCCAGGACGCGGATGTAGTTTATCGTTTTCACTCATCACATGCTTTCTAAAAGAAAACTTGTTATGAAGAATATACATAGAGATTATCTACATTATTCGGACTATTGTCGTCGAGGACATATGGCACAGTGGATAAAGGCGTTTGTTAGATCCAGTGATAGGACCTAAAAAATGTGAGTTCAATACCCGGCTAAAGCAGTGGAGAACTTTCAGATGGAAATTAACAGGAGATAACTCATAACTGACATCCATTAAAACATGGCACGTGGAACTAGAACAGTCTACCGCAGTGAGCGAAATAAAGGGTTTAGTTCGACATTCCAACCACCTGAAGAAGGCCGGAGCATACAACGGCCGAAACGTCGTAATAAATATGGCGTCAAAGATGAGGACAATAGTTCGAATAATGTAGATAATGTACTTAATACCTCATCTCAGAAATATAGACAGATGCATAGAGGTTCTTAATAAAATCATGTAAATATAAAAGAATTACCGCTCGACTGTTTTATAAGGATTATGTCAGAAAGTTTTTCATAGTATTGGCAAGTTTCTTTCCCAGGAGTTATTAACATACAAATATCTTCTGACTCGAGGACAGAATTTGGGAAGGGTGTCATTTACTACTGAAAGGTCTATTATAGAAATGTAAAACAGTCGTTTTCAAAACGAGGTCTTGACGTTCTGTTTGAAAATAGAATAATAACATCAGTATCGTGGGTTATGGAGGCGGAAACAGAATTTATAATAGAGCAATATTGAAAATTGAAATGCTCTGTTATTAAGAAATTTTTCTTTTCTGTACCGTGTCCTTTCAGAACTTGGGCGATCATGGCTCTCTACAACTTTCTATTCTTTGTAGCTCTTAGTAAGGTTTAAATTTTGCCACATCTCCATACACTCTGTTCCGTCCGCAATCACTGTTTGTTCTCTTGTAATCGATATGTCCAGGAATTTCATCTCTCTGATTTCGAGTGTAATTGTCTCTTTTGTTTTCCATTTACCTTAAAACTTACTCGTTTCTCACGTGTTCCGTCCATGTTATTCTCAACATCCTTCTGTAGAAAGATGTTTTTCGACTGTCTTTTCCTTCTTCTTAGTCAGTTATGTGCCATACCTGATAACGGGGTAGGATTCATATCTTAGAACGTCAGTGAGGTAATGGATTCGACTGGAATTCGAACTCTGATCTCCTATTCCTCAATCCAAGCTGCTATCCATTAATCCCCCGTGTCTTCTTAGGACTTTGTTTAATTTTTGGAAAACATCTGTTGCGATCCCAAAGCGCGTTCGGATTTCGATGTCATATTGTCCATCCTTTGTTAAAGCACTTCTCAGATATTTAAACTTGTTTGATTCTGACATCTCCAGTTCGTATTTGGCATCTTGGAAATTTGCTCTTAATGACAAAAATACATTACGTCTTACAATTGATGGTTAGTAATTTATTCTCGCTTTATTTGACTACCTTCTCTAGAATGTCCTACAGTTTTCATTCTGTGTCTGCCATCAACAAAGTGTATCTTAAGATTGTAGCTACCGATAATAAGTCATAGCAGAATTTCCAACGCCCTGAGGAGAGTCTCGCTGTAGAACTATTAGTTATCCAATTAAAGCCATTTGAAAAGACTGGTCACAGTACTATGAATAATGATACATTATAATATCAATATTAACAATGGAAGCTGTATTTGATGATTAACCACCGAATATTGAATTAACTTTCCTTTGCACAAGTTCCGGGACGTAGACTATATGTCGTGACTTAAAAGACGTACAGGAAAAGATGAACAGCGGTAAGAATTTAATGCAAGCTTTACGGAGAATCAGAAGATATTTGTATGATAATAACTCCTGGAGAAGAAACTTGCCAATACTATGAAAAACTTTCTGACATAATCCTTATAAAACAGTACAGGGATAATTCTTTTATATTTACATTGTAGTGGACGCCTACGCACACCACGCCCACAAATTACTCAACAGTAATTGTAGAATACATAAACAGTACTTTTTGTAAAGACAATTTACGCATCGCACGAGCCGCATAAAAATTTCTCGTGTTTTGTTTAACCAAACTTGCTATAGTAAAAAAAATCAACAATTGGTCGATGTTGGGCCAATCACATAAATTGACACGTTCTTCAATATTCTTCCCGCGCTCGTTCTTGGAGCCTACCTTACTTGTATATAAAGCAGAAATTTAAGGAAGAAACTTTAGTAGATTATAAAATTTCACAACCATAATCACGTACGTGTATTTCTCCATCTTCTACTCAAACACACACAGACATTAACTACATTCACACACGCAGTGAACTATTGGACTTTAACGTTTTTCTGCACAAATATCTAACTTTCAAATTCAAACATTAAACATTCTTAAACAGTAAACAAATATCAAGAAAGAAACTCCTTACAACATACACTTGTATTTCCCACTCGGTACAAGGGAAATCACTTTTTACGACTTAATCTTTATTGTCATTGTATATGCTTTTGTTTCAATATACATTTTACTTGTTGATCATTCAATCTTCTCTTGTTGTTCTTTGCTGTGTTTTCTTTGCAAATTTAATGTGGAGTGTTATATTTCAAAACGCAACCGTCGACAAAAACCTTCTGATAATTTCTTACCAACACCATTAGCGCCCCACAACCTGATTTTATTAAGAATCTCTATGTTTATTCTGCATGATAAATTTCCTTTAGCAAGCATGTGAGGAGTGAAGACGATAAACTACATCCGCGTCCTGGGTAAGACGATAATTTACAAGTAGTAGCAAGGCTTCTGATCAGGAGGTTTTGAGGAGCGTGGAAAAACCTCTTAATTGCTGGTGGACGTGTCGATTCCAAAAGAACAAACGATGACTGCGGACGGAACAGAGTGTGTGGAGATGTGGCGAAATTTAAACCTTACTAAGAGCTACAAAGAATAGGAAGTTGTAGAGAGCCATGATCGCCCAAGTTCTGAAAGGACACGGTACACAAAAGAAATATTTCTTAATAACAGAGCATTTCAATTTTCAATATTGCTCTATTATAAATTCTGTTTCCGCCTCCATAACCCACGATACTGATGTTATTATTCTATTTTCAAACAGAACGTCAAGGCCTCGTTTTGAAAACGACTGTTTTATATTTCTATAATAGACCTTTCAGTAGTAAATGACACCCATCCTAAATTCTGTCCTCAAGTCAGAAGATATTTGTATGCTAATAACTCCTGGAAAAGAAACTTGCCAATACTATGAAAAACTTTCTGACATAATCCTTATAAAACAGTAGAGCGGTAATTCTTTTATATTTACATGATTAAGAACCTCTATGTTTATTCTTCAGAATAAGTTTTCTTTAAGCAAGCATGTGATGTGTGAAGATGGAACTCTTTAATGGAAGATATTCTTTTGATGTGTACCATAATTTTGTGATGCTTATTTCCGAGTTTATAGCAGAATTCAATGTAACATTGCTTCGTAGTTAGAGATTAAAACTGGTGTAAAGGATTGAGGTAAACACATGTTCTGTTAATCTTCTCTGCGATTTTGGTCTTTTATAATCCAGGGAGACAAAAAACATATAAACGTTGACAACAAAACAGTTGAAGACTATTTTGTCTATCGATAGTGATATCTATCTATCTATCTATCTTGTTTTCCATCATATATTTCACTTTTCCATTGTCTATCTATCTATCTATCTATCTATCTTGTTTTCCATCATATATTTCACTTTTCCATTGTCTATCTATCTATCTATCTATCTATCTATCTTGTTTTCCATCATATATTTCACTTTTCCATTGTCTATCTATCTATCTATCTATCTATCTATCTATCTATCTATCTATCTTGTTTTCCATCATATATTTCACTTTTCCATTGTCTATCTATCTATCTATCTATCTATCTATCTATCTATCTATCTATCTATCTATCTTGTTTTCCATCATATATTTCACTTTTCCATTGTTTATCTATCTATATATCTATCTGTTTTATATCTATATCTATCTATCTATCTATCTATCTGTTTTATATCTATCTGTTTTATATCTATCTATCTATCTATCTATCTATCTATCTATCTATCATTTCCAATATCTATCTATATCATTTTTCATTATCCATTTATCTAAGGTTTTTCCTCATCTATCTATCTATCTATCTATCTATCTATCTATCTATCTATCTATCTATCTATCTATCTATCCGTTTACGCGTGTATGTTTAATAATAGTAAATCTCGATAAATATACGAATCGCGAAATAAATAAATCTTGAATAATGCATTTCTTCTCGGAGGAAAGAAGCGATGATTTTTGCTTATTTTGCTTGCTAGTGATATTTATGTTTTTCAGAACTTCCCGAAGACACGTGAATGTGAAAGGCAAAGAAAAAATATTGTTATGCCTTTATCTAATCTTTTTCCATTTTAGTAGCAGAGAAACTAAGGCGGGAATGCATTCGTTTCAGAGAGAGAAATTGTCATCTCGATTTCTGTGTGTTTTTTATTAGTTTCGTACACGACAAAGCCTTCGTGGTGAGCATCCATTAAGCGCCTTGTCAACCAGGAAGATTTCAAGATGGAAGTTTTCTCATAAAATGTTTTCATTAAACACTTCGATAATAGGAAACTGGAGAAAGTAGTGACATAGAAAAATATAAAATGGAGGAAAGACATATTTATATTCAAATATTTGTTTCATTGTTCATACTTCTCTATGACAATATATTCATACATACATAAGGTTGTGGGAATATCTGAGAGAGACCCGGTACATTGAAGAAGAAAAAGAAATTACGAAATATTCTTCTGTGTATTTTACTAATATTATTATGAGTATTTCTTGAATTCTACAACATATATTAGTATCTAGCAGGTTATGTTCATTAATACGATTAATATGACACTTTAATCAGTAACATGACAAGTTTACCCCTGAGATATAGTCGTAATACCATGACCAACATATTATTTTTTTGTATTCTACGATTTTATATATATATATATATATATATATATATATATATATATATATATATATATATATATATATATATATATATATAAAATATGTGGTGCAGTTCAATTTATATTACATGAATGATTCATACAAAAAGTAGATTAGTAAAGTTAATGATATAAATGGCGAAAAACTTCTTCGCAAACAAATTTTTAAAGTTGCATTAACCTACGAATCACTCGATGAATGTTATGATCCTTGTTTTAATAACTTCAAGTTGTATATATATATTTTTTAATCTGCTAGTACTTTCGGCTGTACATACAGGCATGGAAATTATTTTGTTTTTAGTAAATCCAGGTAATAGCAGACACGAAATATTAAATGCGAATCGAAATATGTTTTTTCAGAAATGTGTTATTGTTAACGGATAAAAACTTATGGAGCGTGCAGTAGCAACGCTAAGGTTGACTTTTTGGGAAAATTTAAGAGAGTGCGTTTTTTTACTAATCTATCTTTTGTATGAATGATTCCTGTAATATATATATATATATATATATATATATATATATATATATATATATATATATATATATAAAGTAAACATAAATTGCGTCCAGCATGAAACAGCCTGTTGTCTCTCAGTGTTGACTTCAATGTTCACTTTTATATTTATATTTAAGTACGCTCTATCTCTGATATTGAGCACTTTATCCCATAAATATACCACACCTTAAAACTATATTTCTTCATATATATATATATATATATATATATATATATATACATATATATATATATATATATATATATATGTAAGCAAATATGTGGATGTAGATCCGACGGTATGATGAAAATGTGGAAAAGACAAAGCAAAATCCGAATAAGGTATGTTATATTTGTGTGTAAAATTGCTCAATCTCAGAGGCAGAGCGTATGTAAATATAAATGGCCTGAGGATTGCTTTCATGCATGAAGCACTCACTCACTCACACACACACACACACACACACACACACACACACACACACACACATATATATATATGTATTAGGGTTAAGACTTTTTGTAAAATAATTCATATTTCATATATATTTTTCATATTTTGATTAACTTTTGTTAAAAGTTAATGAAGAAGGCTTTAATTCAATTTAATCTTTAAAATAATGTCACCCAGACATGAAATTTCTAAAATTGAATATAAGTATAGTAGTATTAAGACGTTCTGTTGCAGTATAGAAGGTTATGGAAGGATCTAGAAGCTTCTGCAACCTTCTAGAACTTTTGGGAGCTTTCTAGAAATTTCTGGATTCCTCTAGAGCTTCCATTAAATTTCTTCTAGTAAATTTATGATGTCCATTTTGTGGGACTATATAAGCTTGAGGACTTGTTGAGTTGTCATTGAGATAAGGTGAATTGTAGCATAGCCCCTTGGTGTGGGTGATTATGGGGCAATGTTATCGATTGGATCATAATAACGTTGTCTTCTCTCGTGGCCCTAAACAAAGGGAATTTTAAACTTAACTATTTTATTTACGTCAATGTATACACCTCTAACACGTCTACATTGTATGACGGTTTAGACTCGACTTCCTGAAAAACGATTCTCTTTCTATCATTCCCACGCTAATTCAGCCAATGAAAACCGACTTCCTTTATTTTGTCTTGCATCTGACCTCAAAGTCAAACTGAGGAAGTCAGAGCAAAAATGAACTTCTCTAAAAATATACAAATCTCTCCATACAAATGACTCCAACAGTAAACTTTTACCTCTCCAAAGTCACCACCACCCAGGTCATCAGATACAAGCTCTGCAATCCCATATTCCTAGGAAGAACAATACTTCTTGCTTCTTCACTTGTGACAACGTCGTCGTCGACATCCGGGAGACGATGTAGTAGTGCTTAATGCGCTACGAGCCTGGGTGGAATGTATGGAGAACTAGGGCTGCCCGGACGTCTAGTTCCCCCTCTCGACCTTGCTAGCAGAGTTCAAAGGAGAGGATGGTACCAGCGCGGCTGCCGGATTTGGGTAGGGTTTACTCTTTATCTTTTTTCTTCTTTCAAAGGTTTCCACAAGGCAACGGAGCTATTTAACCCATAGCTGGGGTTTGGTTCATGGGCACCAGGGCGTGTCCACACACCTGTGGGCCTGCATGCCGCATATTAAGGGGGGCAAACTCCTCCCCCGTCCCCTGTAGTTTAGCCCGAGTCTGCAAGGTGCTTGGTTGCCATGTGTCGCTAGGGGGCGCTACATAGGGCTTACTGATGGAGAGGCTATATACTGGCAGGGGAAGACTTACCCACTCGGCTCCCCTTTTCGCATTGCTGCTAGCGGCTGAAAGCGAGAAGCGACAAGCACTACCACTACAGACTACCAAACTAGACGCATCACAACAGCCGTTGAGACACACACCGCCGCTGAGACACACTCGTGAGTACACAAAATGTATATGCAGTTCACAGAAAAAAAAACGGGTTCAAAAATCACGCAATACCTGTCAAAAACCCTACACCACAGCGTCAACCAATTCCATAACTGTCCCACGTCCTTGCCACCTAAATTTTACACTTTAATATATATTTCCCAATTATTTTCTACTTACAGTAAGTAACACAGCACACAGGGCCCATTGTTATCCGATTTATTCAACCACAACATATTAATTACATTTGTGTTTGTGTCTTACCTGATTCACTTGAACAAATCTTCGCAAATTTAACAAGATTAATTTCTATAATCCCTATTATTAACGATCTGCCTCTGTGTGCCAAAAGTCAACTCGCAACATCTCTAACTCCTTCTGCCCCTCCACCGGGGAGGAAAACAACCACACCTCTCTTAGCTAATCTATTACTGGCTTTACCGTGGTTACAAGGGTTTTATTCGCTTAGTCGTCTACCGCCATCTGGCTTCCCGCAAACCACTTAAGCAATTACTTAAAGGTCTTCAGGGCACTTCTCTGTTCCCGGGGGGTATGTTAGGGATATATAGTCACTCGATACTGAATACTTCATAGCGTAATCCACCCGCTCTACCCACCGTTGTTTCCCTATCTACATAGACAGGTGTGACAATTCTCCAACCCAGGACACAAACCCAACACATTCAGAAACCCCAAACTATGTACTTATACCCACAACAATTAATTAACTTAATGTTTCCACAAAAATTAACCCCACCAACTTAACAACGTAATTCTTCAAAAAATGAAGGTAAAATGACACAATACGGCTCTTAAATAATAAAAAATAGAGTTCCACATTCTGTTACAAAAATGAAAAAAACAATCATTTGTCAGTTAATTACGATCAACAAAATTATGCTAAACTTAAAACATTTGAATGCACGCAAAACCATAGTCGCAAAACCTCATTAATAGTACAAAGAAATAACAGTGTGAATGGCCGATCACAAAATGCCGTCAGTCTTTCTTTTTTAAAACAATTTTCCATTGCGTTCACGTACATGAATTCAGGCCTCCATGTGGCACATCATGGAACTTCTGCAAAGGTTGACATCAGAAAAAATTATTTATTGGTCAATTTTCCTTCTCCAGAAATTTTTTTTTAAAAGCAAAACTTTCGCGGCCAGATTTTGCCACAACAAAATAAAAAAAAATGACTGCGAGACATACAACATTAGAGCGTAACAATTAAAATCAACAATAGATTTTCACACATGATTCTAGACTTTTGTAAAAAGACAAAACAAAACAACAAAAGAAGTCTCTCACTAAAATGTTTCATCAAAATTAACATTGTCACAGCAGTGTGTATGTGTAAGTGTGGGTGTTTCCTGTGTCCCTTCTTTCTTTCTTTCTTTCTTCGGCCTTTTTTTTCTGTCCATCGAACCGTGTTCACTTACTGTTTTTACTTTTTTTTCTTCGTTTTTTCATCATTACTTCCTATTTTGGTTTATCTGTGTTTATGTACGTGTGTATGAGCAATAGAACATAGTACTTACAGTTTCTGTTTTTCCTATCCTTATGATTACATTTTTACTTTTTTTTCATATTCTTTTTTGTGTCCTAAGCCCGGAAATCTTCACCGAACTATTCCACGTTGTATTGTAACTCTCATTCTTCACCACCACCAAGCGGGGAGGTCCTGGTCAATAGCGACAAATATGTCTAATGTTGTATATCTCTTCTCTTGTGCTGGTGCCAAATTGAACATATATTGCGTTCTCCCTGGTGTAGTCAACGGCACCAATTCACACATATTGATGGATTTTCTCACGTCTTCTCTCGGATTTAGGGTACAGGGACGAAATACATCAACAACGGTAATTTAAACTTGACTATTTTATTTACGTCGACGAATGCATCTCAAATTAGCCATTTTGGTTTTGCAAGTTCTAGACACGAACGGAACACGTCTACATTGTTTGACTATTTAGAATCGCCTCACCGAAAAAAACAAAAACTTTTCTATCATTCCCGCTATAGTTCTGCCAATCAAAATCGACTTCCTTTATTTTGTTTTTCATATGACCCTTAAGGTCAAACTGAGGAAGTCAGAACACAAACACACTTCTCTAAGGAAATAATAGTCTTCTAAACTATTATTTAACAGTTTAGGGAAACGTCTTCACGTCCGTTTATTTCAAGTTTTTTATTTCAAGTTTTGCTGGATTTATTTCTAAGAGGCATTGCTCGAAAGTAAATGTCACATTTTATTTACGTTCGTCATTGTTGTGCATATTTATTAATATTATGTCTTCGTTAGGTGTATTTTTTTTTAATTGTTTATATTGTGTGCGGTGACGTGGGAACGCCATCATTAAGGCGGAATTCCAACAATAACAAGACACCCACAGCAACAATCCCATCGGCGTGAGCAGCGGATAGGTTAAAAAAGAAAGGGCCAGATGACTATAACGGACTTACGAAATATTTATTTCAAGCAATGAACTGTTACCGGTGCCCTCGCCTTTTGAGCCAATTAATACAAGGGCCATCTCCCTGTTGACCACGGACATAAAATCACGGAAATTGATCGGTGTCAACAGGGAGACGATGGGCACCATGAGGGAATCCCTAAAACCTTCAATATTGGGGCCAAAGTATGGGCTCCGTCTTCTCCCCCTCCCAACTGTTCCCAAGAGAGAAAGAAAAAAAATATTAACCCAGAGAGGAAAAAACTCTGTCATGTAGACAGGCCGGCCATCTAAAAAAAAATTCCCACTTGAGACTTATATTCAATGTTACTTCTGTCGACGGTAAGTCGACGGAAGACCCCAGAAATTTCCCCAAAGCTCCAGGTGTAATAACACGAATAAGGGATACGTAGAGGGACTTGTAATTTGGGACCACCTTTCAGAGGCAAAGGACACGTTTCCTGGTATCAAGATGGTCGAGGTTGGGACCACAGATTTAAAGGTATTATCAAAGTTCTGTGGAGGGAGTGTTCCGGTTATGCTCCATCCCTCGTTGTCCACTGTCGCCCCTACTTTACGCTTGTGGAGTTGGAGCCTCTCCTTCGACGGCAGCGTGTGCAGTTTGGCCCTACGTGAAATCGCTGTCACTGGAGGGGCGCGAGCTAGGGTTTTCGCGTATGCCGATGACGTATCTATTGTCGTGCCGCATTGAGACGGTTCATAAAGCGCTTGAATGGTATGAAAAGTTCACGGGGCCAATATTAACTGGAACAAGTGTTCCAGTTTGCAGTTAGATGCCTGGAAGGTGGTTGCTCTCCGGGGGCCCTTTCCTTTGGACTGACGGTGCCATTTGCACTCGGAGTGTGGTTTAGTACCGGGATACACCTGGAGAAAAATAGCGTCCGTGACATTGATGAGTTGGGAATGCCACACTTGGTGAGTCAAGGACATCCCTCGAGGTTGGTTTTCCAATGCCGCGAGTTGACAGAGGAGTCGATTTTGTAGTAGAGTGTTAGGCAGGATTTCCCTAGCCTTATCATCACTCTTCACGTTACCAGGGCTGAGCGCCGTCGTAAGTCCTGGAATCAGTCGAGTTTTCCTCAGAGAACGTCGAACAGTCCCGAGGGTCACCGAGGGTCAAATGAAATTTCACGGCCGGGGGGAGTCTTTTTATAGGAAATTAGTGGGGGTGGGTGTGAAGGATCCGCTCTGTAGGCGGCTTGGCTTGTCAGCGACCGAGTTACGGTCTTACTAGTCTTATGCGCCAGCGGTGAATTACTTAAGTAACCCTTAGTTTTCGCTTACCTGGCGTGCTATCTCTTAATGACATAGTCTTCAGAAGGTGGTGTGTAGATTTGTTCTACTGTCATCGGTGTCAGTTTGCTTTAGTGTAAACGGCTTCTACAATTGTCATCAGTCCTCTTCTTGGACTATGTTGGTGAGTTGACAGTTCGTATTGATCACGAAATTCTTGTGCTCATCGATCTTGCATACGCGTGCGATAATGTGTCACCCTCGTATTCTGAGGTGAAACGGATGGTGTATCTAAAGCTGCGAGCCGGAGTAAGAATGGAGATTTGAATCACGCGATTGGAGTGGATCTTGCTATACGAACGCTATTCTCATCAAGTTCGAGTCAGATTCTTTCGTCATCAGCTCAAGGTTAAGATCAGAACTGACAGAAAGCTTTTATTATTGACAGATTTCAGCGAAAGGTTGGTGGAAGTAGCGAGCTAGGTTCGAGTGAACGGCGCTAACTTTGAGTTCAACGGTTTCTTGTTGACTCTCCAAGTCGAGATTCCCAACCTCCCCAGTTTGTTTTTGTCCTCCTTTTTCATCTGGACTGGGTCAGTCTTTGATTATCCCACATCGATATTTATTTTAGCCATCCCTCTCGGTTAGTGAGTGAGCTTCTTCATTCTGTTTGAAGACAGAGTATAATTGTAACATTTTAGTTTGTTTTCGGGGTTCATTCCCTCCCTCGCATTTCATACTATCATTATATTTTTGTATAACGGACATTTGTGCATGAAGAAACGTCATGGGCTGTCTTTGTAGGTTTCCTGTGAATATGGGGGTATTGTGGTATATGTAGTAGTGAATGATGAAGGGTGACTTTTCGGAAATGAGTTACTTGTAATGAATGGATGGGTCGGGAATATGATTAGCTTGGTCTAATGCAGTTAATGGTGACTAGCCTCGCCCCAATTCCCCCTTTTTGACCTTGTACCAAAATTATTTTATTTCACAATAATAAATCAATACATAAGCTGAATGGGAAAAGTGTATTGCGTTTGTGATCAAGTATAATTTCAGAGTATATAAGCTTCCTGACTGAGCAACGCTGATTGATTTGCTGAAAGATCTCCAGATATTCATTTTTAAACCACAATGTCTCATAAAAAGTGCTTCTGCCACTGAAAGAAAAAAAGATCTGAACGAAAAACATTTTTGTGATGTCAACGAACACTCATTGCCACTTTTTTAATGCCAACGAATACCCGTTGTTACTTTCATAATAATCGTTGTAGTAGAGACTTTGTAATCGCAGGTACAACTTTAGTAACGCCGTTGAACAATACTGGTGTCAGACGCCTTCGAATATCACTCGCACTAATAGTACTTGCTCGATAATACTCGCTCGAATAGTAACCGTCTAATAGTGATCCGAATAGCAATCTGTATAGTGGTCAGTATAGAGAAATAGCATAGGGAATAGTATAGAGAATAGCGATCCATATATTAATAGAGGATAGACTAGAAATGGTGATCTGAATAGTAATAGCTGAAGGAATAGAAATAGTGACCAATTACACGCCACGCTAATCTCCATATATACATTTCCTTTACGTTCCCGTGGTCTACATATTAGAAATGGAATCAGCAACAGCAAGGCCTCTGATCAGGAGGTTTAGATGAGCGTGGAACCACCTCTTAGTTGCTGGTGTTCCCAGGTGCACCCTGACCCGGGGTGGTAGCACTTGTTAGGGTCCAGGCTATGGGCAAATAGTTAACACCCAAACGTGTGTAAAAATAGATTTTAATAACAGAAAAACTTTGTAATAAAAATTATTACCAGCAAAAACTTTGAAGGAAAAATGATTATCAGCAATACTTTTAAAAAAATACCAGCAATACAAACAGTTATAAATTCTTTGAAAAAAAATATGACCAGCTACAGATTTCTTCATGGAAAAAGATTCCCAGAAAAAGATTTTTGAAGAAAAACATATTACCAGCAATAAAAATTTTGTCGGCATTAAATAACCCATTATGGTTGATATGCCGTAAACCAAAAACCAAACGAAAAAAAACAAACGAAAAAACCAAACTAAAAATAAAGCAAGATACTTCACAAAATCCAAATTGTTGGTCGATATCTGTTCGTTGGAGAATCCGTCAAAGGAAGGAAAGAACCTATAAAGGAAATCGCTAAGGAAGTAACAAGTTTACGGCAAAAGAAATTAGATTTAATAGGTCATACAAGCAAATCTGGACCAAGTGCTGAACATCTACAGTGAATGAGTGAAACGTGGAAAATACGATACATTGATAGAAATTTTTGACATCACAAAAGGAAATGTTGAACGTCTGTGTGGTGAGGACAGGCTATTATATCATCTTCAGTTCGAAAACATGTTGGATATACGACTGGAAAGACTGCGAGTTCCAAAACTATTCATCAATCCAAAAGAAGAAAAATGACCTTGGAGTGAATTTCAACGGTAGTAATGACAACAAAAACAACTTCCACTTGCGAATAAGAGAGTGAATTTGAAACCCAATCAAAAAGTGAGTCTGAAAGTTCCCAAGAACAATATACAAGAAATAGGAAGACGTATAGCAAAAGTAAAACTGAAACCAAATTAGTAACATCTTCAAACTTATCAACCAGAAAAGCAGCAAATGTTCCTGAGCAGTTATCTCAAGAAAGGACTGACGTTGAGATACCTTCTCAATATGGTATTTAAAGATCCACTATTAAAGTAGCTGTTAAGCTTAAAAAAGAATTGAAGGAAACACTACACTTAGAAAATTGGTCGTTCTATTGTGATGGTAAACGAATTTATGGCCAAGAATATCAAGTGCTTATTTTGAAGAATGAAAGAAGAGAAGTTAAATTAGAAGCATTAAATCAATGATTACCAACGTGGGGCTCATGCCTTACTAATATTTTGGTGGGGTATGCATAGGATGTGCACCCTTCGGCTTTGACTATACCAACAGAATAAGGGGGACATTCGAGAATGAGTTATGAACAGTGAATTGTTTTCTAGTGAGTTCAGATTTCATTTTGCATTATTATTTCATGATTAAAATGATCAGAGTAAATTACAGAATCAGCTTTCATTCAAATATTTTATATTTCTCCCTTTCAGTTCTTTATTATGTTTTGAAACTATATATATTTAACTGTCTTTTTGTTTTTTTTTAATTTTTCTCTTTCATGGACGCCATGGTCTTTGGAGGCATGTTTAGAGACCAAGTTAATGGCCTTTTAAGCTTCCTTCACGTGAATTGCAGTCAAATTTGGAATATGTAAGAATTAAATATTACAGTGGGGGGAAGCAGAATTTAAGAAATACCAAAGTGGGGCATGTCTCAAAATCGGTTGGAGACCACTGCATTAGATCTACAAAATGGGGAATCGGATACTGTTGTGAAAGGAATAACAGATCTTCTGGATGAATTAACTTTATGGAAGATCATAAAAATGCTTGTTGCGCGGACACTACGAATGTCAATACTGGAAGCAGGAAGTGGATTGTCATTCAGTTACAAAGACTATTTGCGCAAAAGAATCTGGAAGTACCACAATTCATTGGCTGCCAATATCATATACTTCACCAAGTGCTTCGCGTATTAATGGATGACGAACTGACTAAATCTACAATGCAGATGATTACCAGAAGCTATATATCAGCTTGCAGGCTACAAAAGTCATTAAATTCTGTGAAAAAGTTTGGGAATCGCGAAACATAGAGACTGGCAATTCCCTGAACTAATTAGTGAACAGAACGAGCAATGAAGTGCCTTCAAGATCTTTGACATCTGTAAAAATGAGAATAGTATATTATACTATAATTATGCATTTCCATACACTTTTTATGTAAAAGTTTACAATTTTGTTTATTTGCAAGTATTTTTATGCTAGAATTATAAACTGATAAAATCGTTAAAATACTCAAGTGTTACCCAATTAAATCATTAGCGAATTGAAAAATAAAGCTTCTGAAATCGTGCAATTTTTGTTTATTCGTAAGTTTGTAAACTATACTATAGCCATAAACTGATAAATGCGTTCGAAATTAAATAAGTACTATCCAATCGGAACATAAGGAAATGAAAAATAAAGCTTCTGAAATACTTTGATATTTTTACCCTTATTGCGCATATGGTAAAATCGAATTTTCATTTTGGAGTAACCTTTTTCAAGAACGAAAGCAAATTAAATATATATATATAACAACTTCAGAGACAGATGTAACCTATGCTTAAAAGAAAAAATTATAATGATTAGCTATAGAAATGGTGATGAACAACTGAACCAACGGAATGAACTAATTCTTAACTGCAGATATAAAAACCAGTTTAAAATTCACTAACAACATTCATTTTGGAGAATTTATACTTGAAGCTGCGTTTTTTGTACTAACATGTATATACAGCATGTATTCATTTTTTTTGTATGTGATCATTATATTTTCTTACCTACATTGATTACATATTTAAATGATAACTTAATTTTATTCTTTATATATTTTTATTTTCTTTATCTATAGGATTATTAATATTATTATTATTATTATTATTATTATCATTATTATTATTATTATTATCATTAGTATCATTATTATTATCATTATCATTATTATTATTTTTATCATTAATATTATCATCATTATTATTATTATTATCATTATTATTATCATTATTATTAACATTATTATTATTATTATCATTATTATTATTATTATTATTATTATTATTATTATTATTATTTTATTTCCTTTGATTTCTGGTCGGTACACATTTCTTTCCGAGTCCCGCCCAAGGAACTAATTATTATCATTATTATTATTATCATCATTATTATTATCGTTATTATTATCATCATTATTATTATCATTATTATTATTATTATAATTATTATTATTTTTATTATTATTATTTTTACCATTATTATTATTATTATTATTATCATTATTATTATTATCATTAATATTATCATTATTATTATTATCATTATTATTATCATTATTATTATTATTATCATTATTATTATTATTATCATTAATATTATCATTATTATTATTATTATAATTATTATTATCATCATTATTATTATAATTATTATTATCATCATTATTATCATTATTATTATCATTATTTTTATTATTATTATTATTTTTATTATTATTATTCTTATCATTATTGTTATTATTTTTATTATTATATTCTTTATTTTTTATTTTTCATTATTATATATTTTTTATTAATATTATTAAAAGTTTTTATTACCAACATTTATATGTGTGTATATGCAAGTATATGTGGTTAACTATTTATGTGTGTATATATGTGTATATGTATCTATGTATGTGTATGTACTTGTATGATTTTCGTGTGCATATGCATATATATATATATATGTTTGTATGCATGTATATATATATATATTTATGAATATGCACGTATATATATTAAAATATATGTATGTGTGATTACGTATATATGTCTGTATGTGTATATATATATGCAGTTGTGTATGTTCATATGTATGTCTGTGTATATGTATGTATTTAGGCATATATATAGGTATATGTATGACGTATGTAAGAGTGTGTATGTATATGTGTATGAGTATGCATATATGTGCATATGTATGTGGTGGGTATATATATATATATATATATATATATATATATATATATATATATATATAGATAGACATGTGTGTAGTAGATATGTGTGTATAGATATATATAGAGATAGATAGATAGATAGATAGATAGATAGATAGATATGTGTGTAGTAGATATGTGTGTATAGATATATGTATATGTATATGTATGGGTATATATATATATATTTATTTATATATATGTATGTATATGTTTTTATCCTTGCATATTTTAGATTTTAATTACTTAAATTGATCTTAAATTACTGCTTTATTTATCTCTTAATTATGCATATGTTTATAAATTGAAAAAATTAAAGAAAAAAATGTTTTATTTAAAATACTTTAAATTCATATTATTTCATAATATTGATGACAAATATTATTTTTTATTTATATTTGAATGATTTTTATATATTCTTTATATTAATATTAATATTATTAATATTATTTTTATCCTCAATTTGTAATTGTGACGGTTAATAGACGATGTGGTGATTTCGCTGCTTGAAATTAAACTTTTTGGAACGTGACCGCTCATTGCCCCTCCCTGTTCTTTCGTCAAGTCCTAGAAATAAAACCTCTTCCAGGTCAGTCCGTCTGTCTAATATCTCACTTTCTCTCTCTTCCTCTTCCCCCCAGTAAACCTCATAATAAAATCCCTTTTTTTCTCTTCCCTTTTCTTTCTTTCAACCCTTTTAATATTAAACCTGATTTCTATCTCAATTTTTACTTTTCTTTCTTTTTTCCTTTGCCTTGTGTCTGGATGAATAAAGTTCCATTTCTCAAAGAATTTTTGGTCTGAACGATTATGAATTGGGAAGACTCCTTCCTGACAAATCGACCATGGTGAGATTCGAACCCTTCTCTCATGGCCAGAACGCGAACGTGCTCATATATATATATATATATATATATATATATATATATATATATATATATATATATATTCTAACATTTTGTATATATACACACATAAATACATATATATATATATATATATATATATATATATATATATATATATATATATGATGAAAATGTGGAAAAGACAAAGCAAAATCCGAATATGTGAGTTTACTGTTTTTATTTTGTTTTTGTTTTTGTTATTCTGTCAGAATAACAAAAACAAAAACAAAATAAAATAAAAACAGTAAACTCACATATTCGGATTTTGCTTTGTCTTTTCCACATTTTCATCATACCGTCGGATCTACATCCACACATTTGCTTACATATATATATATATATATGTATGTATATTCTAACATCTACATATATGTATATGAATATATATATATATATATATATATATATATATATATATATATATATATATATATATATATATATATAGTTGTATATTTAGGCATGTTTCGTTAAAAACAACAGACAAGGTACTACGGTTAAGCATTTTATTTAATTTTTCTTGTATTCGAACAAGAGCTTTCTTTCCTGGACAAAGGGTGTGTAAAAACTGTCCAAATGTTTTGTATTTCCGAGCGCTTTCGGCTATACCTTTAGCCATTATCAAGGATGATTCTATTTTTCAGCTTAATTGATTGTGTGCATTATGTATATGTCTTAGTGTGTAGTAGGGATGTTTTAATTTCCGAATACGGTGAGCACATCGTGGCCTTGTTCGTAGTTAATATTGTTAAGACTTGCCTTTTTCTTTTTTCTTATTAAAGCTTCCATTATTTTTTATCTTTTTTTGCAGATGAATGCAGTTAATATATTTGTGTTTTCTACTAGTACGTTTCTAATAGAGTCTGGTAAGTTTGTGTGTGTGTTTAAATGGGTTCTAATGGAGCTGTAATCTGATAGGTGTACTGTAAGGCGTCTGGATAAGCATGTAGTTGTGTAAGCGATGTAATTATATACATATATATATATATATATGTGTGTGTGTGTGTGTGTGTGTGTGTATGTGTGTGTGTGTGTGTAGGTGAGTTAAAAGCAGTGTCTGATATTTTCTTTATAATGTTTTCTCGAGTATACAGGAAAATATACACTGTTTTAAAAAATGCTGGGCGTTTATTTCAAACACGGTTATCCAGTAAGAATAATATTTCAAATATAGTATGAACCACAGGTGGGCTCTGTGGGTGCTGAGCAAACACATATGTGCCTGAGCGAGCGTCTGCAATAGGGATTGGCTAGCCGACTTAGTAGACGGGTATCCTCGAATACGAGTGGCCAGCTATGGTATATATATATATATATATATATATATATATATGTGTGTGTGTGTGTGTGTGTGTGTGTGTGTGTGTGAAGGTTGCCTTTGCAGATAAAAATTTAGGATAAAAGGTCGACCAATGTGTTTTTTTGAAGATAACGTTTATAAAGCATGCACTTATTGTGCTCGATATCAAGAGAGAAACAGAGTTTAAGATAAGTTACAGACAGAGTTAGTGAGAGAGAGAGAGAGAGAGAGAGAGAGAGGGGGGGTTACAGACATTAAGAAAGTGAGAGGTGTTAGTGTTAATAATAAAAAAATAAAAATATTGTTCACCTATCTTGTCCCCAATCTGAGTTCTGCAGAGATTATATGCACTTTATTTGAGACTAGATTATAACATTTATCAAATATAAAAAATTACTACAATCAAGAGATAAGTGAACATTTAATTATATACACAAAACGGAAATATATATATATATATATATATATATATATATATATATATATATATATATGTATATTCGTGTATATGTGTGTGTATGTATGTGCAGTGGATCAGTAGTTTGAATTTTGAACGATAATGTTCGATCAAATAATTAATATTCTCCACTGATTGAAGTTTGTTGAAAAAGAAGCAGCTTATGATGCAAAATAAACATTTTAATCCATAGACTGCAAATAGTGAGGAATATATATATATATATATGTGTGTGTGTGTGTGTGTGTGTGTATGTATGTATATAACTATTTCTAATTCTAACAGTTGAAATATAATCCTTGAAAATGGCTAAATATATAGCCGGAATTGCTTGGATAAAAAGAACATTCGGACAGTTTTTATATAATTTATCATCTGAAAAGAAAAACGTTATTAGATCTCAAGAGAAATTATATAAAAAACTAAATAAAAGCACCTTGTCAGTCGTTTTTAATGAAATGTGCATATATATATATATATATATATATATATATATATATATATATATATATATATATATATAAAAATATAAAAGTGGACATGGAAGTCAGCACTTAGAGGCGACAGTCTGTTTCATGCTAGTGCAATCGTCAGGTCGCCTGACGATTGCACTAGCATGAAACAGACTAAGTGCTGACTTCCATGTCCACTTTTATATTTACACACGCTCTATCTCTGATATTGAGCACTTTACCCCATAAATATAGCACACTTTAAGACTATATTTCTGCATATATATATATATATATATATATATGTGTGTGTGTGTGTGTGTGTGTGTGTGTGAGCGCGTGTATATATATATATATAAAGACAGAGAAAGCGAGTGATCAGAGAAAGGGGGTGAGAGAGAGGATCCATTAATGGATATTTTAAGTGACTGTTTATAGTACTCCCCAGCTCTATCCTTGTGCCAAATTCAGTGAGCATCGACAAGAAAGAAAATTGGCAACGTAGAATAGGTCATTACGCCTCGTGTCAATGCGCATGCGTGGATGTTTCAGGAGCGAAACGGAAATCAATTAAAATCCACGCAACTAACACGTGACGTGTAAAAAGGTATATAAATATAGACATTCTCATCACCAGCAGACAACAATGGCGTTATTATTTTTCGTGAAATATGGCATTTAAAAAAAATGAGTTTGAAATAAAACATTGTCATAAAACATTACTCACACGTCTTTATTTTTTGCTTTGAGTCAGTTCAAATTACGATAGCAATGCAATTACTTCTACTACTTCTACTACTACTACTACTACTACTGCTACTGTATCTTTTAAGACTGGATGTGTCTGCTGTTTTTAGTTTTTGTGAAACATAATGTCAATGAAAAATAAAACCAGAAATACACATTTGCATTTTGACATAAAAAGAGAAATTTGCAGGCGAAGATTAATGGATGACGATATTCCAAAGGGACTTTAATATTTTGCTTCTTTCAGTTATGTTTATTACAAAAATGACAAAAGACAACAATATTAAAACTGTATTAAAATGGCCGAAAATACATATACCAAAATATAAAATCAGTCTATCTTCCTGAGATGTGTTATTGTGAGTATTTACACTATTTACATCCTTGTTCAAATTAACTGAAACAACCGCTTTAGTTTCCTTTCTTTCACCATACGGTCAGTTTTAGACCCATTGGAGTGACAGTGTGTAATCGATTTCTATTTTTTCTTCAGATTAGGTCATTTGCAGTAGTGTGCAGTAATATGAATCTATTTTCGGGGCGTATGAAGAAATTTGTTTGGCCTTGAAAAATATGGCGTCAACCATTTTTGCATCAGATTTTCATCACGTCCAGATACTATTATCTCAACTGTCGATCAGTTGTCACAATGCCATTGTCTGTGATGGACGTTACTCCAAGGAAGCGTACAAAAATTTGTAACGCTGCACGAACACACTGGCAAGCCTTACCAGTGAGCGAATCAAAGTACTATAGATTAGCCCGGAAACACTCCTGCCAATCGAGAATCTGTGGTCAATCTGCAAGGAACGACTTCGTGGAATGGACACAAAAGTGCTAACATGGATCCTGTTTCATTGGAAAAATACGAAAACAAAAGTAAATAATAACGGAAGGGAGTAAATTGTTGGAACTTTTAATGTTACATTCAGACGATATTAGTCGGAATGTTGAACCATATGTTGGCGTTTCTGAAGATTGGCTAGATGACGTTTGTGTACATTATTATCATGCTTATTCCTTGACCTTTACATTACTAGATCGCTCAAGCGGTGAGTGGAAGAAATAAAACAGATTCTCAGTGAATTTACTGAGCGAGGAATTAAACATTGGAAGAACTTCTACATAAACGTCATCGAACCAAACTTCAGAAACGCTAATTGACTCCTTTGGGGTCAGTTCGAAATTCCAACAACTATCATCTGAAGAAGGCCAGAACGGACAACGGCCGAAACGTTGTGAATGTAACAATAAAGATGAAGCGTCTTATTTAATTACAATATTCGAAAAAAAATCTGAATCTGTTGATATTCATTGGTGTTTACTAAATATTTACGGGTACCTCGACGTGGTGTAATGTTTAACAAGCTTGTCTTGCTAGATCTGTTACTACTGAATAGTGAGTTCGGTCCTCACTGGATGCCCCATACTTTCGGCTTTGTGCCACATCTAAGCTACGCTTGGAAAATCGCTAGGCCAACTCGACGTGGTGTAATGGTTAACAAGCTTGGCTCTCTAGAAAAATTACGACTTAGTAATGAGTTCAATCCTCATTGAGCGCCCCTTACTTTGGGCCTTGTGCCACATGAAAGCTACACTTGGAAAATCAGTACTAAATATTTATAACGACTCAGGAACAATAACGCAGAATTGTATTACTATAAAAATTAATTTGGCGAGTACACGTGTTTCATCAAGGCTGGTTGACAATAATTTCATTTTTTAAGGAAAAAAGTACGGGTTTGTTAACTCAAACACTTGTACCCACTAAATATAATGGTGACTGTAACAAGAAATATATATAACGGTTTGGCAAACGTCAATTAATATCAATAGGTTCAGAATTTTCTCGAATAGTTTATTAAACAACACACTTCTGCTGTATAAGCAATTTCATGTCAGACGTCATTTTGGTAAGTTTACCGCTCATTTGCCACCAGTAACAAAGCAAAAATAGATAGCATGACTTATCAGTAGAAAGGTTTATACTCTACTAAAAAACCAAGAACATTGGTCCCATACTTCGTGGATCAACTTAAGAAAATACAAAAGTCATTAGTTTCAGGGCAACATCTCGGCACCCAGTATTTATAAATATGTGTATACGATCAATAAGTGTTATAACGTACTTTGTAGCGCTTATAAGTAATGTTTCGGCAACTGGCCGTGACGCCTGTAATACTTAGTCTGAAGAATGACTCCAAACGGCTTCTGGTATTTACCCAAAACTCCCCACAAGACGGGATGTGACACAAGGCCGGGTTTGTGGGCCGATTCCGAACCCTTATGCCCGGGCAAAACTTCCCCTTAGACCCTGCATACTATGGGCTCGGGTTTGTCTACCTCCCCAGACGACATTGGTCGCAGTCATAGCCTCGGTCTGGGTTCCTCTCTTCTCGAAGGCAGAGAGTTCGACAAGCTTGTCACAAGCCTGGCAATGAATAGCCTGAACAGCTTCTTCTACTTCTTCTTCGTCTTCTTCCTACCTCTGATCTGGAGCTCTTTACTTATAGTCATGGATTAGTTCATATAGTTGCCGGGGGTGTACTATTTAGTCCATAACATCTCCCTCTTGAGATTAATACGTTTTTATAAATATTTTATTTTTTTTTCTATTAGTATTAACACCCCCCCTCCTCTTACTGGAGATTTCGCCAACATACTCGAATTTGTAGCGTTTCCTTCCCGGATCCACTTCCAGGTTTTCAGTATGCTTTCTTTTCTGGAACTTGTCCTTGATGTTTCCACGATCTGTTGTGCTGCAGGCACATCGAAAACATCATATAGAATTTTTATCGGTTGTTCTATTATTTAGGGTCATTCATCGATTAACCCTTTTATCAGCTTATCATGGTGCGTTTTATGTTCAAATCTTTTCCCTTTTATCAACTTCCCGATTCTTGCTGATATCATGCCGTCTTCCGATGTTTCCTTGTCATTCTTAAATGCTCTAAAGAAGACTTTATCGCCAACCTTCAACATTTGGTGTCGTTTTTTTACTCACCGTTTGTGTTCTTCGACTTGTCGAATTCCGATTTTACTATTCTAGCAAACATTAATTCAGCCGATGGTGTATTGGGTTTAGGTGTTACACGGTAAACACTCAGAAAAAATTTAAAGTGCTTCCTCGTTTACTCTCAAAGACTTGCTTTCTTCAATGCTCTTTCCAACGTTCCCACAAAAAGTTTCCGTTCGACCTTCAGTGATATGGAGGGGTTAATATGTTCAATCGAGAATATCTTACAAAAGTCTTCGAATACTTTACCCAAGAATTATGTTCCGTTATCAGAGACTATGGTATCTCACCCATGTTCTTGTTCCCGAAGCAACAAGTATATTTTTCTCGGGCTTGTTCAGTTTACAAAATGCTTGTAACCCCAATTAAAACTCGTATGAGTTCCTGAATCCTGACTGTTATAGGTGCTAATCATCGTCACAACGGTTACAAATCGCCTGAGTTTCGAATCCCACGTCGCCAATGTTATAGCGTGCTTCGTAGCACTTATAATATAAGTAATGCTTCGGCAACTTGCTTTTGACGCCTGTACTACTTCGTCTGAAGACTGACTCCAAACGCTTTCTTCTAGCATTTACCAAACCTCCCCACAAGGTAGGATGCGGCACAAGGCCGATTTTTATGTGGGGCGATTACGAACACGTAGGCTCGGACAAAAATTTCCCGTAGACCCAGCATGTACGGGGTCGGGTTTGTCTACCTCCCGAAACAAAACTCTGCCCGTAGGCATAACCTCGTCTGGCTTCCTCTTTGACCGAAGGCAGGGTTCCATAAACCTATTGTGAACTGCCTGACTCTAAAGGGTATCTTCTCAGCGCTGATCTGGAGCGCTTTATTTATAGTTATGGACTAATTCATATAGTCGCCGGACGTCTACTTTTTACACCACAACAATAAGGAACACGGTTTAAAATGTTGCATAAATTTAACATTTTTCGCTGTTTATTTAGGAAATATATTATGAATCTACTTAAATTGCGAAATGTTAATTTTATAACGTTTTCCGTTTGTTACTTATTCATATACATACACACACACACACACACACACACACACACACACACACACACACACACACATATATATATATTATGAAATGGACAAAGTCCGAAAATTATTTTAAGACATTATTATTTTAATAAGATTTACCTGTCGCAGGACGAATATTTTCTATGAAAATTTCTCGGACATTCAGGCCGGTAAATGAATTTCTCTCATACATTCATATCTGCTCAATGCGTATCCAAATGTAAACAAATTACAATCAGGCTAGTAAATGTTGTTAATACTGTTTATTATAAACAGAGCTTTTGCTTAAATATTTGTATCTATAAAAAGAATGTATAAACATAAAAAAAGTCTTAAAATAATAGTCGGACTTTGTCCATTTCATAATGTGTGACGTCATTTGTTTACATTTGGATACGCTTTGAGCAGATATGAATGTACGTGAGAGATTCATGGAAGATTGTAGTTTAAAAGCAGTTAAATCGACCTTGCTAACCGAACGATCCTCCTTGGCTCGATCGGTTAAGAATAGTCAGGCTAAATGACGGTGCCGTATAGGATACAGGTTCGATTCATGTCGGACGAATATTTTCTCTGAACATTTCTCGGACATTCACGCCGGTAAATGTTATTAATATTGTTTATTATAAACAGAGCATTTACTTAAATATTCGTATTTATAAAATTGTCTTAATATATATATATATATATATATATATATATATATATATATATATATATATATATATATATATATATATATATATATATATATATATGTGTGTGTGTGTACAGTGGTGGAAATAAACATTCGTCCACCATGAAATTTTTTAATTAAGTTCTTATACCTTATGAAAAAACTTAAAATCTATACAATATATCAACACCATTGCATAATGATGCAATATGCAAAAAAAACAAATACAAAATTTTGTTATAAATGAAATTATCTGTTATTTATAAAATTTCCAGGCGAATAAAATATTCGTACAAAATATGTCTTTAATATCAAAAGGCTTAAATTACCTTTATTTACATAATTCTTTGTAAGATTTTGTTAGATTATCTTATTACCGGAACAATCTAGCACATGCCGCAATTCATTTCTTATATAAAGTTATCTCCGCACACAAATCACCCACAATAATTATCATCATGGGGAAAGACAAGAAAATATCCAATTCGCAAAACGAATTGATCATCAAGCATTAGAAGGAAGGGAAAAGCTATAGGGAAATGGCAGATATCCTGAATATACCATTTACTACTATTCGTTCGGTTAATGCTAAATATAAAAAGGTGAAAGCTGTTGAGAGCAAATCGAGCTCTGGTGTACCATGAAAGATTGCCCCCTTCAATGAGAAGAATTCAGCGCAAAATTCAATGACTACTCGGAGAGAAAGACAGGAATAATTAAAAGCATCAGGTATTATTGCGAACAATAAGCAATGAACTTCATAAAAGTCAACTAAGAACGCGTTATCCGAGAAAAAATTAACTTCTATTAAATAAACATAGGGGTGCCCAGTTAAAATTTTGGTCGTGAAGGTGTTTTGCGGACAGATGAAGCAGAAATTGAACTAGTTGGGTGTAATTCAAAAACTCACATTTGGAAAAAACGACACAGCCTTTGCACGGAAGAACACAATCCCGACGGTGAAATTTGGTGATGGCCATATCATAGTTTGGGGATGTTTTTCTGCTAATGGTACAGGTAATTTGGATGGTAGAATGAATTCGGAAATATATCAAGACGTTTTGGACTTTAATTTGTTTGGGTCAGAATAAAGCTTGGACTCCCAAATGAATGGGGTTCGCAACAAGATAATGACCCTAAGCATACAGCTAAATCTACGAAAATATGGCCACTTAAAAAGAATGTCAATACACTTGAATGGCCATCACAGTCCCCAGACTTGAATCCAATAAAGAATTTGTGGCGTTTATTAAAAATTCATGTTAGTAAAAGAGCTTCGCAAAACATCGTGGACGTAAAGAGAATATGCAAAGAAGAATGGAGAAAAATACGAATGGACACTTTTGCTAATCATTGATTAAGAGCTAGAAAAAGAGACTGATTGCTGTTGAATTGAATAAGGGATGGGTTACAAAGTTATAATTTGGTACGAACACTTTTCCCTCTCCAAATATTTTAATGTCATACAATTTCATTAGTATAACAATTTTTTCTGAATTTTTTGCATATTGAAGCATTATGAAATGGTATGAAAATATTGTATGGATTATGAAATTCTTTTATAAAATCCATGTTAAATAAAAATTCATGGTGTACGAATATTTCTTTGCCCCTCTGTGCATATATATATATATATATATATATATATATATATATATATATATATATATATATATATATATATATATATATATGTGTGTGTATATATATATGTATATATATTGTAAACAATGGGAATTAGTATTATCCATAGATCACTATTATGGAATAATCTTAATTCCTATTGTATGTAATTTCTATGCTCTGTTTCAATAAAACATTGAGCTCTCCCTGTGAATTAGCTTTAATATTTTATTTTTTATATTATTAGGATTCACTTGGATTATATATCAGCTGGATTTCCTGTATATATATATATATATATATATATATATATATATTTAAAAAAAATAAAATCGTTGGTGGAACCAACGGACATCTTGACAAAAGACAAATAAACTATATTTTCCACAAATTAATTGCCTTCCGTAGAGCAGACACATTTTAGCCTACAATTACACCTGGCTTTATTTTGCTTACAATCACTGTTCCTTACAACAAATTGAAGAAATATACAAAAATTAAAAAAAAAATACGAACAAAAAAAATCTTATAGATAACAACTTGGCAAATTCATTCGTCCTAAATAGAAATAAATTCAGCCACAATTTCGATTTAATGAGTGTCACACTTATTAAAAGAGAAATTTACTTATTTAGATGCATAGTTCTTGTGAATGGCGCTATCAGATCTTGCCCATATATAAATATGCTTTCCGGATATTTTCAAATATCTAATTTCCTACAGGATATGCTACTTTGCCAAGGCAGAAAAGAAAACACTTTTTCGAACAGAAGAAAAATTAAATAAAATACTTAATCGCAGTTTTTCGTCAGTCGTCTTTAATGAAACATGTGTAATTGAAGGATTGCTGCCTAAATACACAATATATATATATATATATATATATATATATATATATATATATATATACAGGTTGTCCCCCAAAATTGACATAATTTTGTAGTCTAATAGCTAATAATTGCTCAAATTTTAACAAAATGTGTAAAGAAAAAGTTGAATGTGTAGACTTATCTCAATGAGAATCTATCAGGAAGATTGATTGAGCGTGCCAGTGATAATGATAATGTGTTGTTGAAATGGCCACTTGGTTCACCTCACTTGACACATTGGGATTTTTCTATGGAGCTGTGTGAAAGGACAGGCCTATATCCCTCTCTTCCTGCAATCCATGAGAAACTTAAGCAGCGAATCACTGAGGCGCTCTAGCGTGTTACGCAAGACATGCTACAACGTGTTTGGCAGAAGCTGGACAACCGACTTGACGTGTGACGCGTCACGGGTGGTGCGCATATTGAACATTTGCGAAGCTTTGTGAAATCGCTTATAAAATCGACGTATCTTTGGATATCTTGCTCGAATTTTGATAAATAAATCTATTATTGTTCATGAGGCTTATATCATTTCCTCCGCTTGGGGAATGTCGTTACTCACATCTTCACATATTAAATGATATAAATTTTTTGGGACACCCTATATATATGTGCGTGTGTGTGTGCGTATGCGTGCGCGTGTGCGTGTGCGTGTGCGTGTGCGTGTGTTAATACTCCCGTATTCGGATATACATTTCTGTTTGAATCAATCTTTTTTTCTTCATCCCATTATTTCTCTTTGATGGCAGCTGATTTAGCAAGCAGGGAAGTTGTCACATTAAATAATACATCGTTGTGATTGGCTTTGTTTCCGAACGAATTGTCTGAGACAAGTAATCCCAGTGGAAAGAAGTAGTTAATTTGAAGTTGGATCATTACATAATTTATTTTGCTACGTAGAGACCTTTCGTTTACAGATTACAACTTTGCTAGGCAATGCAAATATCTCTCAAGAGAGGAATTTCGTTATTTGACGTTTGCGGCAGCCAGATTCCAGACCTAAACGTGCTATGTTGATATTTGTTTAAAATATTCATGTCATTCCTATTATTATTTCTTCCATGACGTCTTCTGTCTACCGTGTTCCTTTAGGACGTGAGTGATCACAATATCCTTTTACCCTATGTAACTCTTAGTAAGGTTTTTTCTTTTCGCCATTACCCCAAGCCTGTGACCTGCCATCTACATTCACAAACTTCTTACGTAGGCTACTTGCTGTTTCTCTCTGTCTCGCTTGTCTTCATGAGGTCCAGTCAGTGTTAAATTCTACTAGCCATCTTTTGTCATTTTGTATCCTACAGATTTCAACTGTTTCTTTAATTTTTTTAAAATTTGAATTCAACATCATCACTTGATAAGACACCGGAGGTGTTGAAACAAAATGGCTATTTTTGTAGTGATTTTATAACATATTTATGTTGTAATTTTCGAATAAATAATTATATCTGCTCTACTCTGTATTGAGCACTCTTTAAAGAATAATAATTGTTGGTTATTGGAATTTATTCCGTATATACCAATTCTATACTTGGATATATATATATATATATATATATATATATATATATATATATATATATATATATATATATATATGTGTGTGTGTGTGTGTGTGTATAAACAAAAGAAAAAAAGAAAAAAACTGTAATTTACTAAACAATAAACTGTAATTTATATTAAAATTTTAAAAATATATCTTGATCAACGTATTTGAGCAGATACTTATTTTTATACCTAAATTTAACCATCAATTTATTTCTCTTGTTTAATAAGCACCCTTGTTTTAAGATAACTAATTTTTAAGCAAAACACAAGTTACATTTATTTGTTTTCGCGTTAAAAGATATACAATATCCCAGTTTATTATTGGTGAGATGACATCATTTTTAATTGAAATATTTGAAGAGGGCAGTGCTGTTTTTGTATTTTATATTACCTATGGTTATACGATGATGATAAAACTGATATTTTCAAGTATTTTCAGTGGAACCAAAATAAAATTTATCATCGTTACTAGAATGTATGCTCACTCGGTATATAATATTATCGGTCATATATTGGCCATTTAATGGACAAATCATGTTTTTTCAGGAGTTGCATTTGTTTTTAATAATATTTTTATTTTCTTTGTTGGAAATATATTTGTTTAATATATTGTTTGTATGCGGGGGTATAGTTATATCTATGTTATTAATGTAGCTGTAGCTGATTTTGACATTATTTATGTTAATCTTTCTTAGTGTTGGTGAATAGTTAAAATGCTTATGTCGTAAATTTAGGAAAATTCTTCCGATATTCGTTTGAACATTAGCATTAAAACGTGGATTAAACCATATAATTTTACGCTTACGGTGTTTCTGTTTCTTTTTACCTTTGTGTTTTTCTAAATAATCTAAATTTACTTTATAATTTCCTCGTTCTAAAACCCTTAAAAAGATTAAAAAGAAACATATACCTTGTCTGTCATATTTAAAGGAATATGGACACGCACACAAGTGCACACACACATATGTATAAATATTGTCATCCACAGACAGACTGTTTCGCTATATAACACCTCATCAGTGTGACTAGACGTCCGGTTGCCTCTAGGTAGGATCGAAACCCGACTGAATAGGCGTCATTCGGTGATTCTACCATTAAGCTGTTGGCAGGATGAAGGTGAATTTAAGCCTATTTATTTTTAGATAAACACACAGTGATTGAGAAACACGATTCGATTTACCGAAGAGTCTTGCATTATCAGCCGTAATAGTCACTGTTTACAAATCCACACTTCCTCCCCAGAGAGCTCAACCGAAATAATTTTTTCAGGAGCATATATAATACCGGGTGTAACAGCAAAATTGTTCCAATCTTGTCAAAGCATAATTGTCCATCCCCCAAAATATTTAATGTCTAAAAAACCACCAAACTAATTGAGTTTCTTTTTTCCGATTTTCAGATAAGACGATTAGCCATCTTGACACCATTTTTCGTAAGAATCACCGCAAAACCCTTTGAGTTACTTAGCTAAAAAGAGAGCAACTTAAGGTCTTTCTGTGTCAGGCCCACTGTATCAGATCCACTGTTTTCCCAACTGAGCAAAGAGAGCAAAGATCGTTTAGATTTTCAGTAAAGGTACCAAAATTCATACTCTGGCTTCCATCTTCAAAGTCTATTCAAGTAGAGATGAATATATATATATATATATATATATATATATATATATATATATATATATATATATATTTGAAATTTATTTCAATTCTTCATGAGCTTCCGAATCTTAGCTATGATTAATTAATTATGAACATGTCATTTTTGTTTTTATTCGAGTTCATCAAGATTCTTCTGTTAACTTGGAGTGTAATTATACATTCTTATTGCTCAAAGTAAAGTCCAATAGTGTTATAAAGACCTCGGCGTATTCCAGTAAGATATCTTTAATCATTTCTAAGATATAACGGTTCAGAGCTTGATCTCACAATTTTGTTGTTCAACAATTTGAACAATTTTGCTGTTACACCCGGCATTTGTTTGTTTGTGTGTGTGCGTGTGAGTGTGTGTGTGTGTGTGTGTGTATGCGTGTGTTAGTGTGTGTGAGCGTGAGTGCGTGTGCGTGTGTGTGTATTACAGACGTTGGTGTGCGATGGAATTGAAATCAGCCCACTGAAACAGGAAAAACCCGCTCCACGCTCGCAAAAAAAACAACGCCACGTCAAGATCTATCTATCTATCTATCTATCTATCTCTCTCTCTCTCTCTCTCTCTCTCTCTCTCTCTCTCTCTCTCTATATATATATATATATATATATATATATATATATATATATATATATATATATGTCTTTTATTCAGGGCTTCGATTTCTCATCTGGGGCAATCTCTGCCTTGTTTGTCTAAAAGCTCAGCTGTTATCTTCTACCAACCAAGTGCCCATCAATGTATCACGTTGTGTGGGTGGCAACACGAACGGGCAACATCGGAACTACCAGAGTGACAGTTTACCTCCCGTCAATTGCAGACAAAATACCGTGTTCTTCAATCCCAAACATCACCGTAAATACAGGTCAGCAACCTCAGATCATCAATATCACGTGACAGAGCCCCATCCGCCGGCCATAAAATAGAAGTACTTGTGATAGATTTAAAATCACACCTTCATCTTCTATGCAGGTATATCATAGTGTCACACTACGACATTCCTGTATTGTGCTAAAATGTGTAAAACACGTGGAATAATGTATCACAGGACGATATTTTCCAGTTTTATGATACGGGACAATATTAGCTTCCAAGGTGGATAAACAGTGTAATAAGAGGTGATTTCAATTTTATTTGGGGCCCCTGCATTTCCTATATTTTAAACTAGCTGCATGGCCGGGCGTTGCCCGTGCTTGATTAAAAAATCGTACAATTCATACAGCAATCGATATCACTTGACTTAAAATATGTTTGCCCTTCTTTGCCTTTAAAGGAGTGCCCTTTTCCGTGCTGATGTTGCTACATGCCTTACTTTTTGCCTATCTCACACTGCGAATTTTTCTAAGCTCTATACTAAACATTAAATCTGTTACGAAAAAAGAACTAAACAAAATGAACACAAAACGATCAGCTTTAAAAAAGGACTCGTAACTGGAAAAACTGAATGAAAAAAGAATGTTAACAACAAATACTTTTTCACACCCAACCCAGTTCTGCGGAATCAGAATCAACGTTGAGTTTAAGCAAGCGAATGAGCCAATTGGAGCAAAGTGCCATGCAGATTTAAATTTTTCCCACTTGTGACGAATGCAGCTATCTATTTTTTTTTGCATGCTAGCATGCTAGTTAACATTCGTGTCAGTCAGCTGTTGGCTCTCACCCTGGCTAATAGAAGCTTCCTGCCTATTCGTGGCAGCCAGCTATAGGCTCTCACTCTGGCCAGTAGAAAATGGCCGCAAACTACATGAAAACTGCTGTAGAAGAATGAAAAAATCGATTATTTCCACTATCGATGGGAGTTGGGAAATGCAAAATCGGTCTTGGTTTTTTTCGCAAACTTGGAGCATGTGCATGTAAATTTTGGTGCAAATCCGTCGAAAATTGCTGTCGTGCATTCGTTACACACACACACACACACACACACACACACACACACACACACACACACACACACACACACACACACACTTTTATAGATAGAGATACATTATCTGCATGCTTAATTGTGAATAGATTGAATAAAGTTCTATATCAGTTATGATTTGGCGGCTGCGTTTCACTCAATTTCCCACCGCCGTAAGGTTGTCTCTGTGTGTCTTTTCTATAAATACTTTAATGGTAATTGTTCGGAGTAGCTATTCGCTATGAAATTAGGGTAGGTTAGGTTTCGTTTTGATGCTTCTGTTTCTTTTTATTTCACTTAACTTAGTTAGGGTATAGATACTCATTGGTCCCCTTTTATTTCAGTCCCTATTTTCCTTTAAGTTTCATTCCCCATCCCCTCCCTCGTTAGGTGGTCAGTGATGTCAGTTCGCTGGTGGATGTGGGGCGCTTTTTGTTTCGCGTGTGTGTTTTCGTATTTGTTTTTGTGTCTGGATGAGTGCGTGTCAGTGTGAGTGCTTGGGATGAATGAATGTTTTATATTATCATAAGCCCGCATAGATTCCTTGCATGGAGTATTGCAGCCATATATGGTCCGGTGACTCTTCTGTTTGTCTCAAGGTTCTTGATGAAATCCAGAGACGGATATGCAATGTAATTCACCCTGATCTGGCATCTCGTCTACAGTCGCTCTCTCACAGACGCGCTGTCACCTCCCTCTGTTTCTTTTACAAGTACTTTCATGGTAACAGCTCCGTTGAGCTGCTTCATGAATTTAAGCGTTCTACTAGGCTGGCATCTCGCTCTCACCCTTTCACTGTCGTAACTGTTAAATGTAGCCATCTCTTCTATTCTAATAGCTTCATGTCCAGCACATCTCGCCTGTGGAACTCCCCCCCTCTTCCTGTTTCCCTGATAGCTATAATCTCCAACTATTCAAATGTAATGTCAATCGACATCTCCAGATCTATCCCCCTATCCTTCTCTTCATCCTTTCCTCGATCACTCCTATTTGCTCTCACTCCAACTCTCTGTAACCCCTTGCGTGCTAGTGGCTTTCCGCCTTGCTTGGGGTGAAACGCTTTAAAAAAAATAATTAGTAATCATATCCTGTCATATTACGAACATGATACAAAACTTCGAGAATTTATTGCAACTGCAATTAAAAATATTATCACCAGAATTATTTTTTATCATTAATTTTCTTCTGTGTGTCGTGTTCTTTCAAGATGTGGGCGATCATGACTCTTCCCAATTTCCTGTTCTTAATAAAGTCAAGTTTGAGTTATTTCTGCTAATCTCGTTCTTCTGACTGTTTATACAAACACGTTAGGTATGTTATGTGCTGCTTTCCTTTCTATCTCTTGTTTTTAATTTGTCCTGTGAGTGTTAAATTTTCTAAGCCCTCTTTTCTCATTATGTGCTCTAGAAATTAAAGTTGTCTCTTTCTGGTGTTAAATATACCTGTCCTTTTTCGTTTCCATTTTCTATAAAACTGCATTATTGTTTACATGTTCAGTCCATGGTATCCTCAGCATATTTCTTTAGAATTGGACTTTTGTTGCCTCAAGTCTCTTCCTCACTGCTGTATAGGAAGACTGATATTACATAACAGGTCAGTAATCTATTTTTTGTTTCTAACGACATTTTCCTGTTTCTTATGTATATAAAAATACTTTGTTTAGCTTTTGGAGAAAAAAAAATTATATCTGTTTTTAGCATGATACTTTCGTTAAAATTTGTTTTAACGCGTACATATTTTGTCAATGCTAAGTGACACGTGTTCGACTTTTGTTTTATTTTTTGTCAAAAACATTCAGCTATTTTGGATAGAAAATATGAAAAATGATAGTTTGTGACTTGTTACGTGTTACATAGAGAATATTGAGAAAGTTTTATCTTTTTATAAAAGAAAATCTCTTTTATGATGTTAATATCTCGGTTGAATTTTGCGACGGATAAAAAGAATAAAATGCAAAGTATAGTTTATTTTATCCCGTCTACAGTTATAAAATTATTTTCATCGTTTCTTCCCGCATTAGAGTGTTATGATTTCAGCAATAGTTTAAGGGCAAATAGTTCACTTTTTAGTATACAGGGTGCGATGAGTAAATTGTCGCCACTTTATAGTTTTAATTTCGCGTATGTGCGTTATTTGTTTTTGATTTTGTCGACTGCACAGGGTAGGGTCAGTTTGGCTCCGCCTGTAGGAAAAAGAGCGTCATGATGGAATTTACTACGCCAGAAATTTGGAAACGGCAGGCTTTTCCGCCGGAAGCTCCAATACGATCATTTCAGAGTGCTTGGGTGTCAATCTGAGGACAATGCTGTGGTTTTGGAAAGAGTTGGATGAGTTTAATTACAGCAAATCGGAAAACTTGCTCGTTCTGATAAGAAAAATAAGGTGATGGCCTCAAATTCAACGTGGAGACCTACGTCTATTCCCTTGAAAAAGTAGTGCTGCGCTTGGTAAAGAGGGTGGCTACTAGAAGACCCTATGTTTAGCAACAGGACTCTGCACCATGCCGGACAAGCAAGAGAAGCCTCTCATGGCTGTCAGATAATTTCTAAGACCATATCACTCCTTACATCTGGACACCTAACTCCCCAGACTGCAACCCCTTTCATTATTATATATGGGGAGCAGTTGAGCGAGAGACCAACAAAACTCCTTGTAACACTAAAGATAAACTGAAGGCAAGGATTATGACAGCATTTCACCTACTTAAGCAAGGAGACCGTCCAGAAGAGTTGCAGGAGATTCTGAAGAAGTCTGGAGGCCCTGGTTGAAACCAATTGTGATTTTATTGAATAAATTTACTCTTTAGTATTTCAAGATATTTCTTGTGTAATTTTTGGTAAATACATGTTAAAACGATGTGTCATTATAATTTTAATTTTTGCTTAATTAATACGACAATTTATCTGTTGCACGCTGTATATGCAATTTAGACGACAATTTATCTATCATATCTTATAAAATCCTTCTTTAATCATAATTTGACTGAGAAATTTCAACTATCTTTTTTCCGATTCTATTCCCACATTTCTTAAAATTTCCTCGTTACTAGCATATCCCATCCAGGATATTCTCAGCATTCTTCTGTAGAAGCACAAGTCTCCTCACCGTCTATGAGGAATTTGTCCAGCAGTTACTGCTATATACACCCTTGTGCAAATTACTTGAAAGAAAACGAATAATTCCGTTATTATTTACTGTTTTTGTATTTTTCCAATGAAACATGATCCAGTGCACATGTTAATACTTCGTATGTCCATTCCACGAAGTCGATCCTTGCAGATTGACCACAGATTCTTGATTGGATTTAAATCGCGAGGATTTCCGCGCCAGTCTATAGTACTTTGTTTTGCTCCGTGGTAAGGCTTGCCAGTGTGTTCGTGCAGTGGTACAATTTTTTATACGCTTCCTTGGTGTAACATCCATCGCAGTAAATGGCCGTTGGACAACTAATCGACAATCGGGACAATAGCGTATGGGCGTGATAAAAAAATGATACAATCACGGATGACGTAATATTTTTCAAGGCCAAACAATTTTTAGCATACACCCCAAAATAGATTCATGCACACCACTGCAAATGACTTAATCTGAGGGGGAAAATAGGAATCAATTACACCCTATCACCCCAGTGGGTCTAAAACTGACGGTAAGGGGAAAGAAAGGAAACTAAAGCGGCTGTTTCAATTAATTTGCACAAGGGTGTAGGAAGACTGATATTGCATAACAGGTGAGCTAGCTTTTCTTTTTGTTTCCAACGGAACTTACCTGTTTCTTAAGATTGTGTTTAGTTTCTGAATGACATCGTTTGCTATTTCAATGCCCTTTCTCCGAATTTCGGTGTGACAATTTTCCGTCATCTGTTAAAACGCTTCACAGATATTTAAATTTCTGTGCTTGCTTGATTTTGATTGTAGATACATAGTCATAAAAAAACACGTCTAAATACGTCCGCAAACATACACAGAGGCGCACACGCACAGGCGCCTGTAGACACAGATACGCCCAAAGAAGACAAGCGGACGCACAGTCGTTCACAGACACACACACACACAGATACACACATACATAGACACAGATACACACACACACACTCACACACACATACACACATAGACAGATACACACATATACACACATAGACACAGATCCACACACATGCACACTGACACAGATACACACACTCTCTCTCACACACGCAGATAGACACAGATGCACATACATATACGCATACATAGACACAGATTCACACACACACACACACACACACACACTTACACACATATACACTCACATCCACACACACACATAGACTCAGATACACACGCATACTCATACACATAAACACACATAGACACAAATATACACACACCCTCTCTCACACACACATAGACACAAATACACACAGATACACACACATACACACACACAGAGATACACACACACACATTCACACATTAGCAAACATTCACTATAATTACTGCGTGCATCTTTTAATGTGAAAATTCAGATATAAATAAAAGAGATCTGTAAAAAGAAAATTTTTATAAAGACAAATGGAAAACCTTTCTTTACCAACGCGTTTCGTCCTCTGATGGACTTTATCAAGGTTAATGTAAGGAATTTATTTTGAAACATGTATTTATAAAGAGAAGTGTAAATATCGTTAGTTTTTCAAAATTTTTAAATTTAAGAACGTCCAAAAATCTTTCAAAGATTAACTGTGAAAATAAAAGTAAGAATATTTATGAGCTTTCTTAAATTAAAAAAAATGTAAAACGATATTTAAAAAATATATTTTTCAACAAAAATTCACTTAATTTCCTTTATTAAGATATAAATAATATCATTTAGCGACCTCCATAGTTTACCTTGACTTTCGCAGTTAGCCTTACGAATAATTTTAAGCGTTCTTAAATTTAAAAATGTTGAAATCCTAACGATAGTTTTACTTCTGTTTAGAAATAGTTGTTGCAAAATAGATTTATCTTGATAAAGTCCATGAAAGGACGAAACGCCTTGGTAAAGAAATTTCTTTCTTTTTTTCGTTATCCATGTCTACTATTTCTAATCATGTCGAGATATACTTTTTTTCCCTTTTAACAGTGCTTGTAAAATCCACAACTGATAGAATATCATGTTAGCTGCCTGGTTTACTGAAAATTGCATTGTTGCTAAACTTTCGATAGCAACAAGAACGTCTTGAATGTTGCCCTGTGCAGTTGCGATCAATTACATTATCATTCACTTCGTTGTTGATACTAATTCACAAAACTTGACAATTTACACACACGGAAGTGCACGAACTTATTCACCCGCAAAAACACACATTCACATACAATTAATGTCACATTATTGATAACAACGTGAGTACATTTTCTCTGCCCGTCACCCACTATATTGGATATTGTATTTTTTGCATGAAGTAAACCGAAACATGTTTGGCAAAGATTTTATTTTCTGGCTGGGCATTAAGCCAAATAGAACTAACCGCGTTTCCAGGTCATAGTACGTCAAAGATGCTGCGTCGATATACATTGAATTAATCTTGACTTCACAAGAAACGAACAACTGGTGGGCTTATAGCAAAATCGTCGAAAAGCGCCAATACTTTCAGCAGATGACGTGCGATCCTCGCATACACTTGAAAATTTATCGATCACTGCATTGTTTAAAAAAATATACTATCGATTACATTCCGTTTATCTATATAAGACCGATTCACTTGTTATCTGTGTTCTCGTCGATATACCGAATTACATTATCTATTCCAGTATTTTAAATATCTGTCTATATTTCTGAAATGAGGCATTGTAATTATTTACATTACATTCTTCGGACTGTTGTCCTCATCTTTGTTGCTATACACATAGTCCAGTGGATGAAAGCGTTGGTTGAATCAAGTGACTTGGCCAAAAGTGTTTTGAGTTCAATACCTGGGTACAGCAGGCATGAACAAAACCTTGGAGATCTGAGTTAAAGGGAGGAAACTGATATTGAGACATCCGGAAGAGGCATGGCACGTGGGCCTAGAACAATTAAAAGCATATAATCATCATCATCATATATAGAAATTGAAACCTTATCATCATATATAAAAATTGAAACCTTATCATCATCATCATATACAGAAATTGGAAATCATCATCATATATAGAAATTAGAAGCATATAATCATCATCATCAAATATAGAAATTGAAACCTTATCATCATCATCATATATAGAAATTAGAAACATGTATGTATCATCATCATGATATATAAAAATTGAATCCTTATCATCATCATCATATACAGAAATTGGAAACATATCATCATCATATATAGAAATTAGAAGCATATAATCATCATCAAATATAGAAATTGAAACCTTATCATCATCATCATCATATATAGAAATTAGAAACATATATATGTCTATATTTCTGAAATTTAGGTATTGTAATTATTTACATTATTTACATTGTTCGGACTGTCGTCCTCATCTGTATTGCCATATTCACAACGTTTTGGCTGTTGGACGCTCCAGTCTTCTTCAGGTGATTGGAATTTCGAACTGAAACCTTCATTTCATCCACCGGGGTTGATTGTTCTAATTCCATATGTCATGCTTCTTCCAAGTGTCTCAGTTATCTCCCTTTAACTCAATTCTCCAAGACTTTGTTCGCGACTGCAGTAGCCAGGTACTGAACTCACAACTCTTTGGGTCAAGTCAAGTCACTGGATCCAACGAATGATTTTATCCACTGTGACATGTGTCCTCAAATTGGCTAGGATAGATTACAGGACTACCTTCAATGAGAACAAGCAGAGTGCCACAAAATAAAATCAGCCTCTTGTAAAATGAATATTTGTTACAGATCTATTATCCTACAGGAAACATTAACCTTTTATGTATGTATGTATGTATGTATGTATGTATGTATGAGATATACGAGATACGTCAACCCTCTCCCAGAACGCGGATTGAAGGAGTCTCTTACGTGTGATAAATCTAACAGCATTTGCTTTTAAAAGGCAAGTCTTCTCAGCCACACGAGGAGTCATTGTGATGTTAACTACCAATATGACATCCCCGACGATCATAGATGTACAATCTGTCGTAAAGTGTGTCAACCAGCCAGCGGACTCACACGACATCTCCATAGCCACTACGGGAACTACGGGATATATGAACGTCTTAAAAGCCATTTGCGACATCACTAGCGACGATGTGATGATATTTAAAATGTGTGAAAAAATAGGAAGGTTTCAATGCAGGAGATGGTCTTGCTCGATCACGAGTTGACCTCCACAATTTATGTATGCCTGCGTGGCTGAGTGGTTTCTGATCACGAAACCCAGATTCAAATCCTACCACGGTGATTTGCCAGGCGACTTCTTGATGTTACTGGCCTGGTGATACAATACCAGAGTGCTTCACCGTTGGGAAATGCATGAAAACCATACCAACAAATCCTTTTGCGTAAAACCGGGTAGATGACTGTTGTGCGAGCACGAAGTCACAAGTCATCGTCACCGAGGGTTTGAGCATACTGTCCTTGTTAAAATAAAAATAAAACTGTAACTAAGATCCTCTCAGTATAGTTGCCGTGTAAACCACAGATTTGCTCTGTATGTCTGGACCAAACAAGAATATGCCTCAGCAGGTGCCTGCATTAGGGATTGACTAGCCACCTTAGCAGATGAGTATGCTCGTAAACGAGTAACCGGTCATTATATGCAGGGACGTATGTTAATATCCCTGAGAAATTAGGCACGAAATTTGGTCGCGTCTAATTAGGGCACAAAATCATAAAAATCGTCACAGAAGTTCACCAAAATATAAATGTAGTCACTATTGGACCCAACCTTGCCACATTTGCGTAAATGAACGTAAGGCCCTAACTAAAAAAAAACA
>OZ038484.1:131881069-131906069 GCA_964036315.1 Acanthosepion esculentum | reverse complement strand
AATATGTTTTTTTCTGAAATATGTTATTGATAACGGATACAAACATGAGGAGTCAGCAGTTACAACGCTAAGGTCGAATTTATTTGAAAATTTAAGTGAGTGCGTTTAATTTAAATTTTAATTTAAAATGTAAATGAGTCGAAAGCACTTGCGTATTTAAGAAAGACCTATACACTTTATAATTAAAAAAAAAACAAGGATCATAATATTCATCGAGTGATTGGTAGGTTAATGCATATTTAAAATTTTGTTAGCGAAGGGATTTCGCCATTTTATATCATTAAATTTACTAATTTACTTTTTGTATGAAAGATTCATTGTAATATAAAATGAACTGCACCACATAGTTGATTATATATACATATACATACATACATACATATATATATTGATGCATGTTTCATTAAATAATATAGACAAGTTTTGTCTATTTATTTTAAGTAAGTTCCTTTCGTATTGTCTGATAAGCTTAATCACATTATCGTTGAAAGACGAAAGGAAAAGACCATATTGACACATCTTTGAAGCCAATCTAAGCTTTCGGCTTACATATGCCATTATCAAAGATGACAATTTTAATAAATCAAACAACACATATACGAAACCACAATAATAGCCCGCCGTTGCTGTTTGAATTAGCTCAAAGTAACAACAAACTCTTATTTACGAGCCAAGGATAGCTCTTAAATAGTTGCGGTGGATAATGTGGCTCCTCACCAGCCGCTGGCTTGCCCAAAAATATGTGGCGTCTCAGCATCGTTCAGATTTGATTCAATGATAAAGTTAAATCAAAGTCATGGGAAAGAATTAAAATAAGATTCCTCTAGTTATAGAAGACACTGGCATGGTCGTTAATGCCCAAACCATAAATGGTTCACACACACACACACACACACACACACACACACACACACACACACACACACACACACACACATATATATATGTTAGTTAAATTATATATATATATATATATATATATATATATGTTATTTCAAATATAAAATTTGACATTAGCTGATTGATGTTATATTCAACACCTCTACTCCAGAGTTTCGGAGATGAACATTTGTGTAATTGTTCTGTCCAGTCGTTAGGAGATATAAACAACTGTCTGTTGATTTTCTCCGTTATTTTTATATTAAGTTAAAAAAATAATTTATGCCCTTTTTTATGGGTGTTGGGTTGATTTTTCATCTTCTTACTGCGCGCGCACGCACGCGTGTGTGTGTGTGTGTGTGTGTCTGCGCGTGCGTGTGTGTGCGTGTTTGTGTATGTGCGCACACCTGTACTTCTGTGTATGTGCATACGTGTCGGACGTCGTATTTATTTCTTCTTTTCATAATTGTCTTCTTTCCTTATATTTTTTCCCTATTCCTTTTCTTTCTTTTCTCTATATTTTCTTTATGGATGTCAGAAGATATTGTAACAGTGTTGTTTCCAAAGTCAGATTTAAGAATTATATTTATAGTAATTTTATAAAATTTCTTTTTTATCTTGATGATATTGGAAAACATCTATCTATCTATCTATCTATCTATCTATCTATCTATCTATCTATCTATCTATCTATGATTTCAATCTATCTATCTATCTATCTATCTAAGATTTCAATCAATCAATCTATCTAAGATTTCAATCTATCTATCTATCTATCTATCTATCTATCTTCCGTTCCGTCTGACTATATATCTATTACAAACGGCATTCTCCTTTATCTAAATATTGAGCAATCTCATCCATTTCATCAATTTCCTCATATGGATTTCTTTCTATCACTCAATATACATGTTATCCCTCGCCGATAGCACGACTCGGAGTTTCATGCACAACGCAATTTTCAGGTTCAAATCATATTTCTTCGGCAGTTGCATTTTTTTTTAGAAAAATTTACGTTGTCTTTGTTGGAAATAAGTTTATTTAATATAATGTTGTTATATTGGGAAATAGATGTTATTAACGCAGCTATAGATGATGATGTGTTCCTTAAACGGTCAATGTATGACTGATAATATTCATAATTGTCTTCTTTCCTTATATTTTTTCCCTATTCCTTTTCTTTCTTTTCTCTATATTTTCTTTATGGATGTCAGAAGATATTGTAACAGTGTTGTTTCCAAAGTCAGATTTAAGAATTATATTTATAGTAATTTTATAAAATTTCTTTTTTATCTTGATGATATTGGAAAACATCTATCTATCTATCTATCTATCTATCTATCTATCTATCTATCTATCTATCTATCTATCTATGATTTCAATCTATCTATCTATCTATCTAAGATTTCAATCAATCAATCTATCTAAGATTTCAATCTATCTATCTATCAATCTATCTATCTATCTATCTATCTATCTATCTATCTATCTATCTTCCGTTCCGTCTGACTATATATCTATTACAAACAGCATTCTCCTTTATCTAAATATTGAGCAATCTCATCCATTTCATCAATTTCCTCATATGGATTTCTTTCTATCACTCAATATACATGTTATCCCTCGCCGATAGCACGACTCGGAGTTTCATGCACAACGCAATTTTCAGGTTCAAATCATATTTCTTCGGCAGTTGCATTTTTTTTTAGAAAAATTTACGTTGTCTTTGTTGGAAATAAGTTTATTTAATATAATGTTGTTATATTGGGAAATAGATGTTATTAACGCAGCTATAGATGATGATGTGTTCCTTAAACGGTCAATGTATGACTGATAATATTGTATACCAAGCTAGCATACAATCTAGTAGCGATATTAAATTTCATTTTCGTTCTACTGAAAATCCTTAGAAATTTCGTTTCTACCGTTATCGAATGACTTTAGGTAATATAAAATACAAAACAGCACTGCTCTCTACAAATATTTCTGGCAATTAAAGAATAATGGTATTTCAGGATTCATCAAATGGAATATTTTAGAAGAGACAAATTTGATAAGGGGAAAGTGAATAAATGAAACTTACTTGTTGTGGAAAAATCGATTATCTTAAAACACTAAAATAAACTTTGATTATTAAACAAGGAAATGAATTGATGGTTATCTGTAGGCATAAATATAAATATCTACTTAAATACGTTGATCCAGATTAATTTTTTAATATAAATTACGGTTAATATTTATATAATGAGCTGCTTTCGCTGGTTCCCAGGCCTCATGAATTTAAGCGTCCTACGAGGCTGGCATCCCGTTCCCACCCCTTCACCGTTGAAACTGTTAGATGTAGACGTCTCTTCTACTCCAATAGCTTCATGTCTCTCGCCTGTGAAACTCCCTTCCTTATTCCTGTGTCCCTGACAAATATAATCTTCAACTATTTAAGTGTAACGTCAATCGACATCTCCAGTTGCCTTGATCTATACACTTCCCTTCTCCACATCCTTTCCCCTTTCATTCCTATCTGCTCTCGCTCCAAATCTTCTGTAACCCCCTTGCCTTGATCGATCCACTATCTTTCTCCACATCCTTTCCTCTACCACTCCTATCTGCTCTTCCTCCAAACCGTATGTAACCCCTTGCGTGCTAGTGGCTTCCAGACTTGCTTGGGGTGAAAAGCTTAAAAAATAAATAAATAGATAAATTAAGCAATATTTTTAATATAAATTAGTTTTTTATATGAAAAAAGTAATCTCCCTTTAATTTAAAAATTAAAAAAATAATATTCTTAACACCAAAATAAATTCTCGCATATATACACAAATCTTTTTGTTTTAAAAAGCCAAATATAATTATTAAAATAAAAAATAATGCTGTAGTCCGTTAGAACAGTTGGTATGCCGTTTGCACCCTATCGTAACTGTTCAGGTTTCAATTTTCGGTAGTGGATTCGTACTGCTGCTGAATCTCAAATATAGGGCGGAACGGTCGTCCAGTGCTTCCTGCATTCTGTTGAGGTTTCTTCTAGATTCCATGAATTACTTAAGTATATATGTATTATTAATAAAAGTTCAACTGACTTATCTACTGTTTTTTCGTAATAAAATCTGATAAACTTTAAAATCTTGGAAAGAGAAGTTAGTTAAACTTTAGTTATTTTATAATTTATATTGAGCACCTTCGTCACAAAAAAAATCTACTCGCCTTAAAATAAGTTAAATTCTAATCATTCCACGGATTTTGATATATGTGCTTGATATGTACGTGATTATTGCTAATATATATATCTCTATCATCTAAATCTGTTCATATCTATCTATCCAAGTGTGTTCATGTCTATCTATCGAAGTCTGTTGATATCTATCTCTCTGTGAAATGTTGTTCGACAGGAAACTGTCAATTTTATTCGTTTGTTGGTTGTTTTTGCATTGTCAAACAGCATATCTGTTCAGGTTGTCTGCTGATATGAATTATTATTTTCACCTTGGCGCGCGCACACACACACACATCTATATATATGTATATGTGTGTGTGTGTGTGTGTGTGTGTGTGTGTATGTGGTTTACATAAATTGTTTCTCCTATATCATGTCAAGTTTCTTTGGCACCTTAAAAATTTACTAAAAAACACGATATCTGAAAGCAAGCCCACACGTCTTCAAATATATAAGTGTCAGAAAAATATTTATTCATATATACATAAGATGGAATGCTGAAAATTTCTTAAATTGACAAGGAATTCTTAGAAAATCTCCATATAAAAGAATGAAATTCCCGCTCACTTGATCTGATCATAATTCTAGAATATTTTAGTGCCCCCTTCTTAAATATATGACCGTCAGCTATTTCCAGTAAAATCTCTTTTGTTAAATCTACATAGTACAAAAACTTATTGTATAGTCTTAAATGATGATTGGAAAACAGAAGCGCCTGATATTCAATATAGTGTTATTTATTTATAATATATGATTTTTTACAGAGAAGAATTACAATTTTGTTACTTACGACTGGATTTTTTTCTTAGAAATATAATTTGTTGTTTTCCTTTTTTTATATATAGTTTTTTTTTTTTTACTTTAACCGGTTTTGCTTATATATTCAAAGAGTTTTAACTGTTTCTATCTCCACATGTTGATGCTTATGTTTTGAACCAATGAAAAAAATGCAAATCAAGGGGCTTAACTGGCTATATATGTCCTTTAAGTTAAGGGGAATTTCGCAGAATCTATTTATGCAATGAATTAATTATTGGTATGGACTTGTTGATGAAAACGGTTTCCTTATTAATCCGCTTTTGTTTAGTGCTTCTGTAATCGCACTAGTAGAATGGGAAGACACTAAAACTTTGTAGATTTTGTCTTCCGCATTTCACTAAATATTGGTTAAGGGGTATTCTTCTGGTGTGGGGGGTCCCTAATTTGTTGGCAATGAACTGTCATCCTTTGCTGGAGTGACTGGCCGGTTTGGCCAATGTAATGTTCGTGGCAACATTTGCATATAATTATGTATATTAAATTCCCTGAGTCGCGTGAGATATAATTTTCAATTCTGAATTTTCATCCATCTTTGAACTGAAATTCATAGCCCTCTAATACCCCGCAAAGTGGTGGGTTGCATTCTTTCAACTGAGGGTCTTTAATTGTGTTCTGCAGTTTTGCACTGGTCAGGATCTTTTTTAGGGATTTAGGTTGTCATTTACTTTTTATGATTGGATGTTTTTGTAATAGTCTTTCCAATTTTTGTCCTTTAGTAGGATTGGTAGATTTAATTGTATGTCTTTGTGTAGATTTCTGTGTTTTTTGGGTTGAAAGTTGAGAAATAAGGGATGACCTGTTTTTCCTTTTGTTTCTCGGAGTGTTTGGATGTTAATTTGTTTTGTTGTTTCAATACTACTGTCGACCAAACTTTGTGGGTATTTTTTCTTGATGAGTATTTTTTTCATTTCTTCTAGTCTATGGTCTTTTGTGGTAGTGTCTGAGACCATTGTACATATCCACTTAGATAGGTTGAGTGGGAGGTTGATACATGTGTGTTTCGGGTGAGAATAGGCAAATAGTAAATATTGTCAAGAGTCAGTCGGTTTAAATTACGAGTCATTCAATAAACAAGTTGAATTGTTCGGTATAAGGACTTCTAATACAGATAGAAGCTTACTTTTTTCAACGTAGTCTCCCAGCACTGTCACACACTTTTCCCATTTTCATCATTAAGAAACGGATTTATTGATGTGTCTACACACACACACACACACACACACACACACACACACACACACACACACACACACTCATATATATATATATATATATATGTGTGTGTGTGTGTGTGTGGAGGTACATCAATAAATCCGTTTCTTAATGATGAAAATGGGAATATATATATATATATATATATATATATATATATATATATATATATATATCAGTACGTCATATATATTTATATATATACGAGGGTCATTCAATAAATAAGGTGAATTTTTCGGTATAAAGACTTCTAATACAGATAAAAGCTTACTCTTTTTTTAATTTTTTTTTTTACTTCTTTTTCACATGGATTTAATTTCTTTTGCAGATTAATAAAAAAACTTTGAGAGTTTTGGCGATGAACAAAGATGGCTGACCAAGAAGCATGCTCCAGGATTGTTCAGCGGTCAGTTATCAAGTTTTTGGTTGCTGAAGGGTGCAAACCAGTTGAAATTCATAGGAGAATGTCAACTGTGTATGGTGCCACATGTTTCAGCCAAAAAATGTCTAAAAGTGGGCTAAATTGTTTAAAGAAGGACGGAACAGTGTTGAGGATGAAGACAGGCCTGGGAGGCCTACAGAAGTGAGGTCTCCTGAGGTGGTCGAATCAGTCAATGATCTCATTCTGTCTGACAGAAGGGTGACAGTGGATGACATTGCAAGGACTTTAAAAGACATAAAGAACAAACGCAGGGGCCATCAGTCAGAAGGAGTCATCTTGCTTCATGACAACGGAAGGCCTTACACAGCAGCCCAAACGGTGCAGACCACCAACGGGCTGGGCTGAGAACTGCTCCCTCATCCCCCTTACAGCCCAGACCTTGCCCCTTCAGACTTTCACCTGTTTGGTCCCTTGAGAGCGTTCACGAGAGGCACGAAGTTTGAAAGTGACGATGAAGTCAAAAGTGTTGTGAGCGACTGGCTGAGACATCAGTCCAAAGATTTTTACGCTGAGGGAATACGGAAGCTTGTGCACAGATGGGAAAAGTGTGAGATAGTGCTGGGACACTACGTTGAAAAATTAAAAAAACTAAGCTTCTATCTTTATTAGAAGTCTTTATACCGAAAAATTCAACTTATTTATTGAATGACCCTTGTATATGTCGGTTTCTAGTTTAGTGTTTGTTTTTGTTATTAATTTGTCTAAAAAGGGAAGTTTTTTGTTGCTGTACTTCATAGTGAATGGGATGCTAGGATTTATATTATTAATGCATGTTTGGAATGTCATTAGTTTATCCAGACTTTCATTCCACATATCGTCGATATACAGTGCTGTTCGATAAAAGTGACTCACCTGATGTTTTTTTTTTAACTAAATGTTCTCCTCTCCGATGAAACAAAAGTTGAGCTAAATTCAAAGGATAAGCGATCTAAAATCCGAAGAAGAAGCTTTGAAAGCTCTTTGAATTTAGCAGTAAGTACTGTCAAGCATCCGTTCAGTATAATGTTCTGGGGATGCTTTTCTTTTCATGGAACTGGTTTCTTAAAACCTATTGAAACCTTAGGAGCGAGCAGTACAAGAGAATTTTAGAGTCTTGTCTGCTCCCTTCTGCTGAAAGGGTGCAAATCGACCCCACCAAGCTCATTTTTATGCAGGATAATGATCACTGTCACAAATCAAAATTGATGAAGGAATACTTTGATGAGAAGCAGGTGAGTGTTATGACATGGCCGCCCCAATCTCCTGACCTCAAACCCATAGAAAAGTTATGGAGCATTATAAAGTATAGGCTCTCGAGAAAGCAATTGAGCAAAAAAGAGGATTTGATTGTGAATTTCATATCCGAATGGAATTCAATGCTTGGAGATGAGATTTGCCAGAACCTAATCAAGTCAATGCTAAAAAGGGTTGAAAAAGTTATTCAAAATAAAGGAGGACCCATAGATTATTAAATATTTCGAACTATATTACCTATTATAAATAAATTATACCTCTATTATTTATTTAAAGCTTATTTAAAGCTGTTCGATTATGTTTCTATTGATTACTAGTTGCAGGAAATAAGTGAGTCACTTGTTTTGCACAGAATGATTTCCATAAATCTCATTTATATCCAAAATTATAATTATCAATAGAATACATCTGGGTGAGTAAACTTTTAACTAGGTGGTTGGGAAGGGGTCTTTATATTTGTAAGATTAAAAATTAGTTTGACCCCAAAAACAATAAGTAAAAAAAAATCAGGTGAGTAACTTTTATCGAAAGGCACTGTATATCTCGATAGGGTGTTTTCGTTGAACATGAATTAATTTTTCTTAAGATTAATCCTACGCTTCATATGATGATGATTATGATGATGATGATGATGATGATATATATATATATATATATATATATATATATATATATATATATATATATATATATATATATACACTTTGGACCCACAAGACTTAGTTTTAGGCCTTGTCAACTCTTAATATCTGAGTTGACAAGGCTTACAAATAAGTCTTGTCGGTCGAAATAGCTATTCCAATGAGATAACTTTGGAGTTTTTGTCTATGTAATTTATATACTCAGTTATAATGATACATTGAGCTTTTTTGTGGCTCAGTTTTAATATTTTATATTATTAGGATTCACTTGGATTATTTACCTACGGATTATTACATATATATATATATATATATATATATATATATATATATATATATATATATATGTATATATATAAAAGTGAACATAGAAGTCAACACTGTTTCATGCTAGATGCAATCGTCAGGCCACCGTCATAAATATAGCACATTTTAAGACTATATTTCTTTATATATATATATATATATATATATATATATATATATATATATATATATATATATATATATAGTATTAATTTGAGTAAAAGTGTGTCACTTATTTGATTGATGTTACCTTCAGCATCTCGTCTCCAGAGTTTCTTAGGTGGATCAGTTCGTCCACTCTTCAGGGGTATCGGGATGCTGATTGCAGCATTAGTCCGATAAGTCACAAACTTTTACTCATATTAATTTTTATGGTCCAGGTTAGGACCAAGGAAGAACAACACGAACACAAGAGTAGAAATAACGAAGATATATTACACGGAATAATAATACAAGATTTGGAAAGTGTTAGTATGACTGTCAGTCTGGTTTGGAGTGAACTACTATCGGCTCGACTCGATTCGTCCCTCTCTCTTGAGAGGCGTAGTATACATAGTGTTAGGAAGAGTTCATTCTGTAGTTATAGGTAAGGAGCCATAACATTAATCCGATTAATGGTCTGTCTTTGATATTGAGCATTTTCTTGCAAAGACTGCTTACCTTAAATCTCTTTTTTTCTCTCTACTCTATTGATTGCCAGAATTTTTGGTTTCATACTATTTTGACATCACTATTATATATATATATATATATATATATATATATATATATATATATATATATATATATATGTGTGTGTGTGTGTGTGTGTGTGTGTGTGCGTTTGTTTATGGGAGAGAGACACAGAAAAAGAAGAGACAGTGAGGACAGCTAAACGGAGAGTGGGAGAACATATATAAACGAAGAGAAAGAGATAGACAGTGTAACAAATGTAAGAGTGAACGTTTGACGAGGCAAACGTTATGGCGGCGGACACCAAAATGGCAGTGCGCGTGCGCGACCAGACTGAGAGCGAGGCCCGGAACAATTAAACAATGCAGCGAGCTCTCGGTGGGCTTGGGTAGAGCAGTCCAGCCATGAACGCATACTTCAGTGCTCGGTCGGGCATTCCTCCGAGCAGGCTAAAGAGTTTCTTCAAATCTGCGTAGAATTTATCTACCTACTCATCCGGGCGCAAAGTGCGTCTCGCAAAATACTTGTACGCTTCATATGGGTCAAGCGCAAAGAAATCGAAAGCCCCTCCGGCTAATCGCAAGGGGATTACTTGCTCGACCGGTCAACTCCAGAAAGTTTGCAAATCCGGTTTACTCTTTCTAGCCAATCAACAATCGACGTCGTTCCGTTGTATTCTGGCAAGAGCTTTAGATCGAACTTTCCGTCAGTCATAATGCCGAAATAGCTTACCATGGATGGAGATCTATTGGGGTTTGATCTCCTGCTTGGACTTGACGTTATACGCATGAAGACGGTGCTCGGGTGCTTGGATTAGAAGTCTGGGTGGGGGGACGTGGCACTTTGCGGTGGAAGCGTGGGAGTGCATTTCCGGATATCCCAGAAGATGTGACACGTCATGCCGTTTTCTCTCTATGTGGGAAGCTGATTGAGCATCTGCCAGTGGGTGGGTGGCTCCGAGCAGCAACGGGAGTTATAAAGCGAAGGGCCAACGCCGTGACCCGAGGATGGGATGACACCACAGAGGATGTCCCACAGCGACAAATGATCCAAGAAACAATAACCAGGGCGAAGCAGTGCGATCCTTCGCAGGGCCTAAGGTGTGCGAATGGACAAGACGTCAATGCATGGGTAGACGCAAGTTACCTGGCGACCGGCGTACTCCTGGGACGTGAGGATGTTGTGTTCGAGGATGCGTGTTGGCTGCGATCCGCGAACGACGCCCAGCACATTAACTTGGCCGAACTTGATGCCATACCGAAAGGCATCAATTTTTGCGTTGCAATGGCAGTATCGGCGCTGCTGTCGCAGTAAAAATAGAAAGACCTGATTTTGATGTGGAATTCGACCCCACTAAGAAAACGGAGACAGGGGCGAGATGTGAGTGCCACTCGTTGCCCCGAGTCATGCGAGAACTAACCTGCCAGTGATAGGCGTGTGCATCAACGGAGTCATGCGTAACGCATTGGTTGATTCAGGATGCACACGGTCTCTTGTGAAAAGTTCGGTTTGTGGTCCACCAAATGGGCGTAGGACAGATGTACTGACTGTTGACGGAAGGAGCATGACAAGCAGGGCAGTGACAAGTGTCAATCTACAGGTGAATAAGAGGATTCCCGTAGTGGTCGAAATGCTGGCCATGGATGGAGATCGATTGGGGTTCGATCTCCTGCTTGGACTAGACGTTATACGCCTGTTAGGCGGGATTGGTATAAATGAGCGGTGGTCAAGTTGTGCGAAAGACACACGTGTTGTTAATTTCGGTGCAGATTGCAGTGGAAGAAGAAGAAGAAGAAGAAGAAAAAGAAGAAGAAGAAGAAGAAGAAGAAGAAGAAGAAGAAGGAGAAGAAGAAGAAGAAGAAGAAGACTTCGTTACAGATAGATAGATAGATAGATAGATATAGACAAGAAGGGAGACATAGGGAAAAAGAAGTAAACAGTGAGTATACAAAAAAGGGAAGGAACATATAGAATGAGAAGAAATGCTTAATATAGAGAAACCTTCAGAAAAATTTTTAGTAAAGTAAGTCTGATAAAAATAGTGACTATGTGAGGATCGAACTCTGTATAGCTTATTAAAGTATTGCTCCACAAGAAATTACTCTGAAATTGGGCGGTGACTGTCAATAAAGCAATATATTGAACAGGTAAAATGGCTGATGATAGTGATGCATGAATCAAATGTGACACCCCTCGGGACTTTCATGAAGTTGAGGATGAAGCATCCATTAAAAAAAAAGAAGACAAATGATTTTAAAACCAAAACGAACTTTGATTTTATAGCTATTTCACTGACTGGTCATTGTTTATTGATAAAAGAAGCGATGAAATTTGGCATGTCATATATTATCGACATTCAATCGTTGGGGATTACACAACTGTCTGTATCAAATCTCTTGATGTGAATGTTGTAATGATTGGCATTCCAAACTCCACTGCATAAATCCTTCTGTATTTAAAACCGTCGTTGCCCATTGGCCCTTCAGCTTAAGAGATGTTCACAAATCATTCATAAATGATTTGAAAGTACATTTGTTTCCTCTGAAGGCTCCCTGGACATAGAAATCTAAAAATTAAACGGACAATTTTTTTTAATTCTGTTTATTCTGCACTGCAACTAACTTTTCCTTGGGGAGGGTAATCTTTCATTTTGAATCCGTTTAAAAGGCCTGACTCACTATCAGTTAGTAATTTTTCAGAATTATTGAAAAGAGTCAGCGTCTACGAAATAATAGTGCAGATAAAGTGGTATAGCAAAGGTGGAATGGGTTGTTATCAAAAAGTAAAGATTAGTCCGTTTTTTTCCTGTTAACATTGGTAAAAACGAATTTTATAAGAACAAAACATATTATCTTTTGACTTATTTTATGTTCAATCTGGTAACATTCCGAGATAAAAACTGATTTTAAATATCATTATATTTCTTAGGCATTATATCAAATTATCGTTTTTAAGTCAGTGATTTTCAAACCGGAGGCATTTTGTTTCCAAGTGGGGAATTTCAGGTCTAGAAAGAAGATATGTCACTAGAGAAGTATTTCAATATTATATATTGTTATGGTGTCCTCCCTCTAAAGAGTCTATGTTGGACTCTTCCGCCTACTGTAAGATTAGTAGGAGAGAAGGCCTTGGGAGAACAGTCGACCAGATTTTTCATCTGTCGAACTCTCAGCCTCGAGCATAGAGGAAACCAGACAAGGCTTTGCTGAAGGGCAAAGTTTCGTCCGGGGATGTAGACAGGCCCTGAACTCGTTTATGCGGGTTCTAAGGGAATATTTTTTGGCCGAGACTATGGGCTCGGAAAACCCACGGTAAACTCGGTCTTGTACCACATACATCCCTCTTGGTGGTGAACTGCTAAATATAACAGTCGACCCGATTATTCATCTGTCGAACCCTGCTTTGAGCGGAGAGGAACCCGTACGAGGCTTTGGCACAGGGCAAAGTTTCGTCCAGGGAGATAGACAGACCCTGAACCCGTTTCTAAGGTAATATTTTTGGCCTAGCCTACGGACTCAGAGAAACCACGGTAAACTCGGCCTTCTGCAACATACATCCCTCGGGTGGGGGGCTCAAATATTTACAGTGTCAAATAGATCTGTTCGGACTGTGCTATTGAACTCTCTGTCTTTGGCAGAGAGGAATCCGGACGAGGCTTTGCCGAAGGGCAAAGTTTCGTCCGGGGAGGTAGACAGGCCCTGAACCCGGGTTCTAAGGGAATATATTTGGCTGAGTCTACGGGCCCGGAGAACGCAGGGCCTTGTTCCACATACATTCCTCGTGTTTATGTTAAATATAACAGTCCAATAGATTAAATGCTGGACCAACAGACACACACTCACTAGTCGTGTAATATTCGCCTGTTGTACTTTTTAATATATGATATATCTGTAACACTTGTTTTGTTATTTCTTCAAGCATTTACTAGGTCACAACATCTTTGGGTGGACACCACAACATATACAGGGTGTCCATAAAGTTCGTGTGCACTTTAAAAAATTTATAACTTTATTTGTATTTGCGATAGAAATAATCTGTAAAAAATGTAACAAAGTTTAATGTACCTAGTTTTAAGTATAGCTAAAATAACTAATGTGATTTCAGGCATTACTATAAATCAGTTGGCAAATGTTTTACGGGAACTGCAAAATCGTATTAACCTTTGTATTGCTAATGATGGAGGACATGTGGAAACTTAAATAACATTTCAATAAAACCTTAAAAAAAATATAGATTTACTTTTTTTTTTAATCCTTTTTACAAATTATTTCTATCGCAAATACAAATAAAGTTATACATTTTTTAAAGTGCACACGAACTTTATGGACTCCCTGTATATATGTATGTATGTATATTCCATTGAAGAATATAAATATATTTCGTAACGATCCTTTCCTGTTCTCTAATCAGCTTATGTTAAGATGAAAATTTATCAAGGAAGGCGCCGTAGTTTATTTGTAACCCCAGTACTTTTGAACTCACACTCTTTGGGTCCTGTCACTGGATTAAACCAACGCCTTTACCCAGTGAAGAAGGCCGGAGCGTACAACGACCGAAACGTTGTAATAAATATGGCGACAAAGATGAGGACAATAGTCCGAATAATGTAAATAATATAACATTTTTTTACAGATTATTTCTATCGCAAATACAAATAAAGTTATAAATTTTTTAAAGTGCACACGAACTTTATGGACACTCTGTATAAAGCGATTTTCAAAGCGTTGCTTCGATGTGGCACAAGGCCGAAATTAAGGGGCACTCAGTGAGGAAATAAATACCTGATCGTTCAAAATGGGGGAATAATTTGAGGAAAAGTGAGATTGTAAGTATTGAGGGGTCTCCCCTTTTTACACAAATGGACTCACCCAAGGTATACATATACTACTACCAGTGAATACCCGAACAGTCGGTAGTCAAGTCGGACAGTAGTAGTAGTAGTAGTACGTTGAGTCGGTCGGTAGAACGTTTGGACAGTCAGACGGTGCAAGAATAACAGTAACGAGCACATAGACTCAGTAAGAAATCATACCGCGATACGTCGATACCAAAGACTAGCTATATATTTGTCTACTAACCCTGCATTCCTGGAACTACTAACCTGTATTACCAGTTTGTATTATTACGTTAATACATTTATTTCCTATATTCATTCTTGGCGTTTGTTATTATTTGATACCGGATTTCATCCCGGAATCCACAACAGTAATTGTAAGAATCTGACATGAAAGAATAGGAACCTGAGGTTAAAAACCAAATTGTAATAAACGATAATCATTTCGAAACAGCGAAGAGAAAAATCTAGTTAACTGACGAAGTCAATATACAGATTAACTTAGCACGTTGCGAGGTAACAAGTATATGAGACCCAGTAAAATTCAAAGATTTTATAACACCAATGGTCAATGAGACGATATCGATGAATATTGTTTTATGTTGAATTATTCAAACATTAAATAGTAATATATTTGAATTTATAGCTTGTAAACTAATTCATATATTGTGAACAGAACACATAAAACAAAAGATAAGTTATTCTTTGAATCCCACCTCAGATAATTCCACAAAATTTCCTGCTCTAAATTACCATCATAAATGTCCAGTAATTCCTTAAAAAGAAATCACCCTGGTTCAAACATATTAAACTGATGGGGAATAGAAAAAGTCCGAAAAGTCCCTTTCAGAAATTAAGCAAAATAAAAGATTAGAAAAAAGTGCTCAATTTGTGTATAATATATAATCTGTTATATGACAATGAATGCTGGACAAGATGGTGAACAGGATAATTGAAGCGACAATTCGATACTGCTCTCTCTCATATATATATATATATATATATATATATATATATATATATATATATATATATATATATATATGTATATATATATATATATATATATATATATATATATATATATATATATATATATTTATAGTAATTCGTCGAGCTTAGATGCAGCTAAGTTTTGTGATAGAGCGACTAAGGGTCAAAATAGTAGTCGTGGCTCTTGGGACACAGGTTCCGAGGTTATTCGGGGATTTTAAGGGGTCTAAAATCTTAGAGGCATTACATATTAAAAGCAAAATACCTCTTATTAATCGTATAGATTACAATATTTCTGGTAACATATTACAATGTTTATAATATATTTAAATTTTATAACGTATTCTTCGATCTTTTGGCTTGTGTAGTGGAAATCTTTTTCACGCTGTCACATGATAAAAATCTTCGCCATGCACGTGATAACATCATCGCGTCTTTTGAATTTAAAAGGATTTTAACGTTTATTTAGTTTGTAAAAAAGTAGCAACATGATTACGCTACAAGATAATTGGCAAAGGTTTGTTTCAAAAAAAATTTTGACTAAAAATATTGATCCTGAAGATGAACAATGATGTTCGAAAGCGCTAGGTCATCGTATGGACAATACATATTTCGAAATCATTTTCAAATAAAAAGTCTCATTAGAGAATAGGAGAAAATTCAAAAGAAAATATGCAAGACTATTTTGTCTTTAACATTCAATACTACATGTTTAAAAGAAAAGTTGCTGCCAAATTACACACACACACACACACACACACATATATATATATATATATATATATATATATATATATATATATATATATATATATATATATATGTGAGGGGTGCCGAATATATGTAGTTTTTGTTTAGACGTGCATTTCGTGTATATATAACTGAGCATATGACGTAAAAAATTATGAAATCATATAGAAATGAAACGCTAATGTACACACAAAATCGTGTGCATGTATGAACACACACGCAGACACACAACAACCAACAAAACAAATATTTATTCTACTTGTGACTGTGCAATGCACAAAGCAATTGCACAGCAGTCCCCAGAATAACATTGAATCGACAAGGATGTGGCTCTACCGACAGATTTTAAGAATACCATTTTCATATAGCATGTGGGAAACGAGGGTTTATTTGTTTTATTTTTTAATCGGTATTGCCCCAAGCAAGGCAAGTAAAGCCACTAAGACACAAGAGATTACAGGGTGTGGAAGAATCAGGAACAGAAACATTAATGAACAGGAAGAGAAAAAGAGTTATCAGGAGGACAATGGATAACAATTGATATTGCATTTAAATTTTTGCAGCTTAAAGTTAGCTGGAAATCATGTAAGGGAGTTACACAAGCGTGAAGTGCGAGATAAGAAACTGTCAGTATCTGTCTATATTTCTGAGATGAGGTATTATGTACACTACTTACATTGCTCGGACTATCATCCTCATCTTTGTTGCCATATTTATCACAACGTTTCGGCTGTTGTACGTTCCGGCCTTCTTCAGGTGGTTGGAATGTCGGACTGAACCCTTTATTTCGCTCACTGGGGTAGACTGTTCTAGTTCCACGTGTCATGTCTCATGTCTAATGGATGTCAATTATCAGTTATCTCCTTAATTCCCCCCTCCAATTTCTCCACCGCATATACCAAGTATTGAACTCACACTCTTTGGGTCCTGTCACTGGATTTAACTAACGCCTTTATGCACGGTGCCATGTGCCCTTGAGAACACCCATTAGACATGTCACGTGAAACTAGAATAGTGTACTCCAGTGAGCGAAATAAATGTTTCAGTTCGACATTCCAACCACCTGAAGAAGGCCGGAGCGTACAACGGCCGAAACGTTGTGATAAATATGACAACAGAGATTAGGATGATAGTCCGAGCAATGTAAATAAGAAACTTTTAGTATAGAACTTAGGGCTATATTTAGCCAGCTCAACTGTAAATTGATGAGACCTCAACGCCGGTCTAGTACTGCGCTTAAATTCATATTGTCTAGGTACCATAGCGAAGAGCTGATCCGAACAATTACCATGAAAACATTTATAAAAAGGAGAATAGAAAGAAAGAAAATGGGATCTACATGGAAACGTTTACTTAAAATCATAAAAAAGACCCTCGTGAACTCACACTACAGTAAAAAGGACGTTGAGCATCTAACACTCAAAGAAAATATTGAATGTAAGAGAAGCCGAGGAAAACGAAGAGTCAGCTATTTAACAAGTTTTTGAATGGATAGAATAACAAGCACACGAAGGAAGTTTAAAAAATGTTACTAAGAACAATAATGGAAGCTGTGGAGAGACATGATCGCCCGGGTTTTGAATGGACATGGCATATATAAGAAGTGATATTTAATACAGAATGTAATTGTATTAAGAAAATAACTCACCTAATTTTAAGTTGATGTTATTCCCATCTTAGTTCGGTCATCGATCTCGAATCACTTCAATGAATTATTAGCTAATTTCCCTCTCAATCTTTTCTTTTAAATACAGAACATTAAGTAGACAAATTTAGAATCGCCGGTTGAAAGCCGTTAGAACTTACGCCTGCGAAGAAAGTCGTAAAATGATCCTGCGCAGCAATTGTTGCCATGTATGTATTTATACAATTTCGTTCAGTTACTTTATTAGATATAGAAGAGAGAAGAGGTAAAATGTAGAGACTACAATCATTTTTTAAAAATGTCTTTAAAAAATTGAAAAATAAAAGAAAATCTTGAGAAAAATGAAATTCGAATCCCATCGTTCTACGCCTGCGCAACAAGTTTCGTTATCAATTGAAATATATGGAACATTGATAGACTAGGTTTCTAATAATACCTAAGAAATAGCACACGTTCTCTTACCCCCACCCCCCATATTTTCCATCGGGAACATAAAGGACTCAAATATGAGAAAAATATATGAAAACTTCTATTAAAAATTGATAAGAGTCGGAAAATCTTCTTGGGAATCGTTTGATTAGAAGCGGATAAAGAAAAGAAAAGATTGAAGAAAAAGATGCACAAAGAGAAATAGGGGAAGACGAGATGGAGAGAAAAAGAGAAAAACAAGTCTGAAATGTAATACTACTACTACTACTAATAATAATAATAATAAAAATAATAATAAACATTATATAAAAGCTGGTACACAATAGAGATAAATGAACGACGCGCGTTCACCAGAAAAGGATATAAAAATTTACATAAAAAACACGTAAGAAGGAAAGAAGAAAATAAGAAAAATAAGAGAGAGAGAGAGAGAGAGAGAGAGAGAGAGAGAGAGAGAGAATTATTTTTCTTCTTTTAACCCCACAGATTTAAGATTACGAGCTAGCTTACGAAAGAGCTTAAAAAAGAAGACAAAACGATAGAGAAAACATTGAAGTTACGTATATATATATATATATATATATATATATATATATATATATATATATATAAGCCTATATGCTTATATATATAAACCTATATATAGATATATATATATATAAGTATATATATATATGTATATATAGATGTGTGTGTGTGTGTAATCCTATATACAGTAAAACAAGAAATCAGGGAAACCCTTTAAAAAGCAGCAATCATATAAATATATATGAGGAGGCACTGGAAAGTTATCGGCCTGACCACTTTCGCTTGAAATAACAATAGAATTCTCCAAAACTGTACTTAGTCAGGCTGATGACTTTTCAGCACCCATTTCTCATATATATATATATATATATATATATATATATATATATATATATATATATATATATATATGTATATATATATATATATATCCAAAAGGATAAAATCCAGGTAGAGCTCAATTCGACGTATGAGGGTCAGACAGATCAGTTCCTAGAAACTGAAAGCTCGACTTCACCACTATATATATATATATATATATATATATATATATATATATATATATATATATATATATATATATATATATATATATATATATATATATATATATATATATATATATATATATATATATATATATTCTTTTTATACCCACAAATATTTAAGTAAATGCTCTGTTTAAAATAAACAGTATTAGCGACATTTACCGGCCTTAATGTCCGAGAAATTTTCATAGAAAATATGCATGCTCCGACAGGAATCGAACGTGTATGCTATACGGAACTGTCATATACCCTGGCGTGCTTTACCGATTTAGCTTCAGCATGATGTAAACAATTGACGTCACACATTTTGAAATGGACAATGTCCTACAATTATTTTAAGACATTTTTATATATATAATTGAAAACAGCAGGAACCTTTTTCGGTTATGTGAAACTAACTAGCTTTCTACTCTGTTTATGTAATTCTGTATATACGGTTGAATGTGTAGACACTCACGAAGATGGTATTTTTATTGAATACTGGCATCGGTGCTCATTTAGTGAACGCTCCTACAGCGATGATTTGAAAGTTAGTCGGACGTATCACTGTAAATATAGCATAGTCTTCGCTTAGAGAGCTACTATTGTTTAGTTTTACCTATTGAATAGTCATGAACGTGTATAATCGGGGCTGTCTATATTATCTTTTCCTCTGATGCTCTCTGTAACTTTGAACTTTTTACCTCTTCGTAACCCTTCTTTCATTCATTTAGACATTTACACGTCAGGGATCTTAGTTTGGCTTGTTTTGTTTTTACGGCATATCAACCTCACTGGGTCATTTAATGCCGACAAAATTATTTTTTTGGTAATATTATTTTTTTAAAAATCTATTTCTGGTAATAATTTTCCTTGAAAAAATCTATTTCTGTAAAAAAAATATTCATCAAAAATCTATTTCTGGTAATGATTTTCTTTCCAATATGTATCACTGGTAATATTTTTCTTTTTTAAAAAAAATATTTAGCTGGTAATATATATTTTCTTCTTTTTTTTTCTCAAAAATATATAGCTTATGTTTCCAAAAACGTATAGCTGGTAATATTTTTTTAAAACATATAACTGTCAATATTATTTTTTTAAAAATGTATGTCTGGTAATATTATTTTTCAAACACGTATAGCTGGTAATATTATTTTTTTTCAAAAACGTATAGCTGGTAATATTATATTTTCAAAAACGTATAGCTGGTAACATTATTTTTTCAAAAACGTATAGCTGGTAATATCATTTTTTTCAAAAACGCACAGCTTGCAACATTATTTTTTCAAAAACAGCCTTTCTGTTGGACGTAGTTTATCATCATACCTAGTACGCGGATGTAGTTTATCGTCATGCCCAGGACGCGGATGTAGTTTATTGTCTTACCCAGGGCGCGGATGTAGTTTATCGCCATACCCAGGGCGCTCAGGGATCTTAGTCGCTGTTTACCCCATCTTCTCTTGCTTTCAGTATTTCCTATGAGTGTTTAATTTTCTGACTTATCTTTCCTCATTATACGCCCCAGAAATTCAATACGTATCCTTCTGATTGTTATTATAATTATCCTTCTAGATCTGGCTTTTGATTAAAATTTCCTCGATGCTTCGATCTTCAGTCAATAGAATTGTCAGTATCTGTCAGCAGAACCAGAACTGTGTCGCTAAAAAGCGATTCTTCATCTGTGCACAGGAAATTAGATATGACGTCGGAGTTCAGGAATCTTTAATTTGCTTTAATTTTTTAGCGATCTCTTAATACTTTGCCTAGTTTCTGGAAAGCGACTTATGCATCTCTGAGAGAGGGGAAAAATGGATTCCTCTCTTTGCCAAGGGGGTTAGTGCGAAACCTAACACATGAAGCGAGCTCGAAATAATTTTACTATCTGGAAATAAAAGATGTTATTGTTAGGTCTGAAACGGGTTTTTCATCAATTTCCATCATTAAATGACACAGATTAAATATGCTCTACGATACATCGATACATCATACGGATAATCTCTCTAATAAATCTTAATGTTAAAAAACGTCTCTTGCCTTCCATCAGCATGTCTCATGCTAGCCTCCATGAAAGGTACTCACTGCTCCTTCTTGGCCTAAAGCAATGATTCTCCACCGTTCGGGTATGGTAATATTTTGGTGGGGCATGCTTAGGATGTGAACCCTTCGGCTTTGACTATACCAACAGAATAAGGGGGCAATTCGAGAATGAGTTATTAAAAGTAAATTGTTTTCTAGTGAGTTCAGATTTCATTTTGCATTATTATTTCATGATTAAAAGGATCAAAGTATATTACAGAATAAACTTTCATTCAAATATTTTATATTTCTCCCTTTCAGTTCTCTATTATATGTTTTGAAACTATATATATTTAACTGTCTTTTTGTTTGTTTTTTTAATTTTTCTCTTTCATGGACACCATGGAGGCTTGTTTAGAGACCAAGTTAATGGACTTTTAAGCCTCCTTCACGTGAATTGCAGTGAAATTTTGAATATATAAGAATTAAATATTACAGGCAGGGTGGGGGGCACCAGAATTTTAGAAATACCAAAATGGGGTATGGCCCAAAATCGGTTGGGAAATACTGATATGAATCAATTTCTAAGTCTGCTGTTAAGAAAGTCGGTTCACTACGTGGCGCTAGACAATCTTTCTCGTCAAAATCTATTTTTCACATTTACAAGTCTGCTATTCGTCCGCGCATGAAAGATTGTTGCCCCATCTGCTCTAGTTCATATGTTATATGTCTAAAGATTCTTGAGAAAATACACAGAAAAATCTGCAACGTTAACAGTCCTGGACTGGCATATCGCTTTCAGGTACTTTCTCACTTCCGTAACGTACCTTCCCGGTGGCTTGTGTATAAATATTTTCGCGGAAGTTTTTCTAGTGATGTTTCCTTTTTGACTTCATAAATATGAGCGCAGTACTAGATTGGTAGCCTGGTCTCATAATAACACGGTTGAAATTACTTGATGTAACTGCAAGCTCTATGCTAATAGCTTCTTTCCACGCAATTCTCATTGCAGGACTTTCATGTAGCTTCCTGCTTTTCTGTCAACTACGATGTTGAAAAATTTAAATGCAATGTTAATCGTCATCTGTTTCCTTGATTCTTGTATTTTATTTTTCCCTCTGTTTAATCAACTCTCAGTAACCCCTTGCATACTAGTGGCTTTTATTGCCTTGCCTGGGGTGAAATGGTTAAAATAAACCTGGTCGCATCACTTACAACTTAGCGTGTTTCTGTTATCGATTGAAAGAAGACGATAGCATTGTTCAGAATATGCACATAAAACCAGCGGGTGATTGCACCAAAGAACGAATTAATAAAATGAAAGAAAGAAGAAAGAATTTCCAAATGAATCTCGAAAAGAAACTCGTGTAGAAATGTTGTGTTGAGTAAAACCACCAAGGAAGACATAAAAGTGGAAAGGCATTGAAAGGTGGGAAAAGGTAAAAGTAAACAGTAAAAAAAGAAAGATGGCGGACGAATACGACAGGAACATAGAAAGAAGATGCACTGTTTGATTGTATTGAATGGAAGCAAGAACGTATAACTCAAACAGAACGACATGGAGGAGAAATACCGTGGGGGGGAGTTTGACAGAAGAATAGGCAAATGACAACACCCAACCAAGTTTTATCTTCATCTTTTGAATTTCGTTCAATCAGATTATCTCAAGTGGAAAGGGAGTCTAGTCAGGTGACGTGTAGTGCTTCTGAACGCCAACAAAAAGCGTTGTTTGCCGACGATGAGAAGGAAATATTTGCATTCACAGTTTTTGGCGTCCGACGCCAGGATTTTTGTTTTGTTAATATTTATGCTTCCTCGTGATCTTTTGGGGATGGATTTGTTTGTCTGTTTTCCCTGCAGACAGTTGGGTTTGAATACATAATATATTACGTCGGATTGCTGTGATCGAATAATGTCACTGAAGAAGGCGCCGCCGTGTTCACAGACAGGATTACAACCTTTCGTGGCCATATTCTTTGAAGGATTCTGTACTTTGATTTGTTTTCACTTGAAATGGCCCGCATTCAAGCAACATTCCAAAAATGAACTTGATACAAAATTTATGCAACTTCACGTAGAGGTTCTGAATAGAGATTTCATAAAAGTATTCTTTATAGACTTCCCATAACGTTTTCACAAACTCAGGGCCTGGGCGAACTAAATCCACCGCTTCCGACAGTAGGGTCCGAAGCCTGGTTGGAACAACTGGACAGTGCTTTGTGACCTTTGATTTTTTATCAAAATTTGGAGTTTTCTGCCCATATTTATATACGTTATATCAGGTCATCCCATAAGTTCTGTCCGAATTTTGAATAAAGAAAACAAGTGACCAAATGTTGCATTTAATTACAGATTCAATCAACAATGTATTTTCCCTGACTGTCTATGACTTCCATCTATTAACAAGCTTACTAATTCCATTACTGTAAAATTCTTTTGACTTTGATTCGAAGAACTCACAAATGTCAGTTTTAACCTCTTCCTGTGTTACAAAAGCTGTTTCTTCCAAATGATTCTGTAAGCTACGAAACAAATGGTAGTGTGAAGAAGCAAGGTCGGGAGAATAAGGTGGATGAGGAGTTTTCTCCCAACCAAGTTCTTCGATCTTTTGCGACGTGATTCTTGCTGTGTGTGGTCGTGCATTGTCCTGATGAAACATCACCCGTTTTCGATTCACCAGAGCAGGTCTTTTTTCCTCAAAGCTTGGTTCAAACGCTCTAGTTTGACATTATATTTGAGCATTAATTGTTGCATTAGGTGGTAAGAATTCAAAGTGGATTATTCCTTGGCAATCCCACCAGATTAAAAGAAGAACCTTTTGCACATGAAGTTCCCTTCTCGGCTGTGGCTGGGGTACTTCCCCTTTACCAAGCCGCTGTCTACGACGCTTAACATTTCGATAAAAGATCCATTTTTCGTCGCCAGTCACAAGTCTATCCAAAAAAGGTGAAACAAGTTAGCGAGAATGGAGAGAAGAGCAGATGTCAACTCGGGATTTGAGGTTGTTTTCAGACAATTCATCAGGCAGCCATTTTCAAAGTTTAGGAACATTTCCAAGTTGTTAAAGATGACGATGAACAGTTGTATGGTTTGAACTGAGAACCACTGCCAATTCCCCAAATGATAAAGCAGGATTTTCTTCAAGGGCTGCTTCAAGAAGCTTTTCATCAAACTCAACTGGACGTCCAGTTCGATCTTCATTTTCAAGGGTGAAATCTCCACCTCTGAATCTTGCAAACCATCTTCTGCAAGTTCTTTCATTGACACATTCCTCTCCATAAACTGAGTGAATGTTTCTAGCCGCTTCGGCTGCTGAGTTTCCTTTCTTGATCTCATAAAGCATTATGTACCTCAAATGATTCTTGGGTACTTCCATGTTAGCAGGTTTTTAATCAAACAAAATTTAATTTTATTGTTCTCTGAAATAAAATTTGATCAGTTTAAATGCATCTAAACATAAAAATAATATTCAGCTCCATTAGACTCTTTAAATTTCGTTCATTTTAACAAAAAGTTAAAATTTGGACAGAACTTATGGGATGACCTAATAAATTAAACTAAGGACAACTGACTATTAAAGGATAAAGAAACGCATCTGTGTGCTTTTTTGGATTCAAATCTATGAATTTATTTCGGATTTTATTTTGTTACAAGTACTTATAGAAAAGAGCAAAAATGTTGTTAGTTTTTCATGATTTCCAAAATGTAAGAAAAGTTCATCATCGTTTATTAGATTTTCTCACTTAGCGTTCACGTTAACGTTATGAATATTTATGAGCGTTTCTTAAGTTTAATAATCTTGAAAAAATAACAACAGTTTTAGCCTTAGTATCAGTCTATATTTCTGAGGTGAGTTATTATGT
>OZ038484.1:131848569-131876069 GCA_964036315.1 Acanthosepion esculentum | reverse complement strand
TGACCTCTTTCTGAATGTAACTGATATATTGCCACAAATTGTTAACCTTTAATCCCCTTATATATATATATATATATATATATATATATATATATATATATATATATATATATATATATATAATAAAATATACATGTACGCACATATAATTTCACGTACGAATAAATATATTTCTTCCTCAGATGTTATAAATACAATGCTCAATGTTTTGTAACCGTGCTATTAGTATATATTAATTAATATACATTATACCAAACGTCGGTAGAACGACTCGGAGTTTCATGCAGTCTTGCAATCTTCAGGTCCTGTGTATTTTCTAACCGTTATAGCATCCGCCTTCTCGTGATGTTGGTTTAAAATTGTGTATTAAGACTTGTTTATGTAATTATTTTTGTTTAAAATATTACAATTGATTATTTTAATTTATATAATTCAAATTGGTAAGTACGAAAGATGAAGAAAAAAACAATTTGAAATAAGTGACCGAGTTAGGTATCAAGGGAGATAACTCCCATTTTGCATAAATACCATAGTTATAAAAATTAGATTAGTACTTGTGGTGTAAATATAATAATAGATCGGGACGTTATATCTAGTGTATTTGGAACCAATACTTATAAAGGTGAAATTATATATATATATATATATGGTAAATATATTAGACAATTTTAGAGATTATTACAGAGATATTATTGCAATTAATTTTTATTGTGTTTTTGAATAAGCAGTTAAGTATTGTAATGAAAATTGTGGATTAATTTTTCGATGTTCATATTGTGTTTTTTTGTTCAAGTAATTTCCATTGTCTCAGTCATTTTCAAGAAAGAATATGGTGTGTGTGTGGTAGGAAGAATTCCTTTGTCTTCATCCTGGTGTTCTTTGGAAAGTTGAAACTTTGATATAATCAACGTTGACGTTTTATGTAAAGGTCAGTGTGAACAAAGCCGTGCTAAAAAACAACAAAAATCAACACAACATGAACTTTGGACAGTTTGTACACAATTTCGATCAAAATACATAGATACATACATACACACACACACACACACACGCACACACACACACACACACACACACACATATATATATATATATATATATATATATATTACAATAATACATAGCTTGCGTAAGACTATTCGGATTCGCGGTATGAGAGTTGATCCAGTGACAAGAGTCACTCAAGATAATTGTAGATTTCCTTTGCCGAATACGTTAATAGCCTGGTTTGTTTCATTTTGTTTATATATTTTTTACAATTTACGAATACATTGTTGCTGTTCAAGAATTTTTGATTTTGAATATTTTGACCCTCTCGTTAATGATCAGGAATACAAGTCTTGTCGGTATCATAGTTTACGGTTGCTTACTATCCCTCCATTTTCGTGAACGTTAAATATTCCAAATATCAAATTTTCGTGTATCGTATAATTAACATCATGTGTATATGGCTTCAAAAAACGTGGCAACGCATTTTAATTATTTTATACACAACTGGATTATAAAAATAAAATAAAAAACGGCAAATATTTAGAGTAAGACACTACACAATACTTAGGGAAAAGGGTTAAATTTAGGAACATTAAGCTTATCTCCTCGGTTATCCATTGAAACTGCTATCCACCGAAAAAAGAAAGAAAAGAAGACAGTCCCCACCGTGGATCATTTAAAAGATAGTTCGCGCAGCGGATTGGTTGTTACAAACATCCAATCGGGTGTGCGGAAAACGTGGTCTTTCTTCGTCGAATTCATTAAAAGGCCAGAGTAGATGTTAGCGTTTGATTGAGAGGAGGGGGATCAGTGATTGATTTCCCCTTATTGGGTCGATTTGGTGATGGGGAGTATGATGTTGAAAGACCCGAAACTCCCTGATGAACCAAGTCAAATAACATCACTGATGATCCCCTCGGGCGCCTACTTAAGAGCGTATTTTGGAATGATTATTTTATACACCTTTTAAAATGCCTATGATGCACAAAATATAAAAGGATAATATCAAGCAGTCCATATTTTATCATATACATATACATTTTCCATGTAGGAAGGAAATGATAGACTTTCTGGGGGAGATCGCACAATCTAGTGTTATTTTCTGATTAAAAAAAACACATTACGTTGAGATCCTCGGTCACGATAATTTATCACTTTGTGCTAGTACAATTACCGATATATATACTACATTTTTTTAAGTATGTATATTAAGCAGCATATCTTCATTCAAGTATGTTTGGTTGAATAATCTAGACATATTATGTCTATTCATTTTTATTGTAATCCTCTCAAATTCACAAATCAATATCTTAGTGTTGTTATTAAATTGATTAAGAAAGTCGCCGTAGTTTCTATGCATTTCTTTTATTTTTCCAAGTATTTTCAATCTCATCCGAGATTATCTTCAGGGGTCAATTGCTAAGAAGAAAATAATGTAATTGATAGTTGTGAATTTATTTGTAAATGCGCATGAAACACGCTGTTATAATTATGAACATGTATGAACGCGTTCCGTTGTAGTCATTTTAAAAAATTAACTGTTAAGGATATTTTGTATCCAAGGGAAGTAAATTAAATTTTTTTCATATTAACGTTTGTCTAAAACAAAGCTCGAGAGATACTCAATGCAGCGGATTACTTTTTAAATGGTTATATTGGATGAGAGAAAGACGAGTTGGTACGAAGAGAAAATTATGAAGATCGTGGAGAGGAGAGATAACGATTGACCTTTGACCTGAAGACGTTGACATGGTAGTGTTCATGACAGCTTCCATGCATGAGTACGTCACACAAAGTAACATTCCCGTGGAAAGAGCAGTCTGTGTGGAACTTTCTCGTTACAGTTGAAATACAGAGGAAATAGGGGTGATTCGACCTCGTAGCAATAACAGGTGATATCCTAGAAGTAAAGGTCTGAACTTATTTAATAGGATAGTCAAAAATTTATCTTTCTGCATTCGTCATATTTCCTCTAGTGTAATAAATAATTTTATCGATGACATTATTTTTAATGTCGCTTATAAGAAAAAAGGGATTAAATAAGAATTTTCTTTAAATAATTAAAAGCAAAATATTCGAATAAAAAAATCACTAAACGAAAAGAAATAACAAATCTATTAGCATCCTGATCCCTAAACCTAAAAATAATATATTTCATACGCGTCATGGGTGCTAAAAATTAATCAAAAATGAAAATGATACTGAAATCTCATTTTAACAGATATATTTACCAAATTTACACAAAATATCTTAAAATACTAAAGAGTATTTTTATTCCATAAAGTTGCCATTGGGTTCAACCACAGCCTCCAGACGACTTCAGAAACTCTTCTGGCTGGTCTCCTTGTTTCAGTTGTTGAATGCTACCATAATCATTGCCTTCAGTTCATCTTTGATGTTAGGAGTTTTGTTGGTATCTCCCTCAACTGCGCCAGACACATTATAATCAAGGAGCTGAAGTCTGGGGAGTTAGGTGACCAGATGTATGAGGTGATGTGTCGCAGAAATTATCTGACAGCCATGAATGTGTTCTCTTACTTGTGTGGCATGGTGCAGAGTCCTGTTGCCAGACATAGGGTCTTCTATCAGCCATCATCTTGACCCAGGGCAGCACTACATCCCCAAGGAACTTGATGTAGTCCTCCGTGTTGAGTCTGAGGCCCCGTCGGATGATGAATAGATGCATAATTCCGCCATCACTAGTGATCACTCCAAACACATTCGTAATCATCAGAAGACTCAGCCAACTTCTTCAGAATCCTCTGCGCTGTCCTCAGATTGGCAACCAAAAACTCTGAAATGTTCGTATTGGAGCTTCGGACACAAATGGCAAATAGTACAGCAGGCCGTTTTCAAATTTCTGGCGGAGTGAATTGCATCATGGTGTTCTCTCTCACAGACGGTGCGCAACTGATTGTATATACTGTGCAGTCGACAAAATCAAAATCAAAGCGCATGCGCATGCGCGAAATTAAAATAGAATATAAACATATAGAAAATATTCGTCCTCCGACAGGAATCGAACCTGTATCCTATACGGAACCGTGATATCGCCTGACCGTGCCTTAACCGATTGGATACGCTTTGAGCTGATATGAATGTATGTGAGAGATTCATGGAAGATTTTAGTTTAAAGATAGTAAAATCGACCTTGCTAACCGAAAGCTCCTCTGTGGCCAAATCGGTTAAAGGCACGTCAGGCTATATAACGGTTCCGTATAGGATACAGGTTCGATTCCTGTCGGAGGACGAATATTTTCTATTAATATTTCTCGGACATTCACGTCCCTAAATGTTATTTTTAATAGAGCATGTACTTAAATATTTGTATCTATAAAAAGAATGTATAAACATAAAATGTCTTAATATATATACAAATAAGAGAAAGAACAGATGGAGTAAAAATCCACAGTTGCTAGCATTTACGTTTTTAAAAAAGTACTCAATACAAAGTAGGGCAAAATATTAAAATATTTTTCATTATAATAGATTACAATAAAACAATTTTACATTACTATACAAAAGCATTCATGTTTCAGAACGACAATAGTTCTTCCATCCTTGTTACATTTGTCGCTGACATGTCCGAGCGCCGTTTATCTTGACATGAATAAATAAAACACCACCCTTGACCGTATTTCTCTATTTTAGCTTAGATCTGACTTTTAATTGATTTATCTAGACATACCCACAAGTATATTTTTTAATTCTGACCTTATGCCCCACTTTATCTTCCAAAAAGAGGTAACGACTTCTTTTCAAATTTCCCTAATATATCATATTTATCACAAGTTATCTACCATCGCCTGATGAAGAACTATTATAGTTCTGAAACATAAAATCTTTTGTGCAGAGATGTAAAATATTTTTATTGTACTCTATTATAATAAAAATATTATGATATGTATATATATATATATATATATATATATATATATATACTTGTCAGCTGTCAATATACCATATATATATATATATATATGTGTGTGTGTGTGTGTGTGTGTGTGTGTGTGTGTGTGTGTGTGTGTGTGTGTACTTGTCAGCTGTCAATATAACGCATAACACCCTTGAGCGCTTAGCCTTGGAGCGGGTAGAATGGAGATCAACATGTTTTAGTGGACTCAGCAGTTTTCAATCTGCTTGTCTGAACCATCTTCAAGAAGCGAGAGCAAGATCTAAAAGGTCAGCCAATCTAACGGTGATCTCATCTCACAATCCTCACTATTGCTCGATATGTGGCTGTCTTTGTAAATGACTAGCGGGGCTTAAATGCCACTTAGGATTATCGCACAAAATTTCGTAACTGAATCAACTAAGCTGTCATATCCTCATACGTCGAAACCGACGGGAGAGTCCATTATATATATATATATATATATATATATATATATATATATATATATATATATATATATATATAATTGTTGATCACATTATCTTATATTCAAAGTTGAATATGTATGCATTATTTCGTGTTAAATGTATATATGAATAATTTTAATAGCGAGAGTCAGTTTGAAATAATAAAAGAAGAAAAGGCGATATCTTTCGGATCTTACTCGAGCAGCTTTCAATGATGCGAGCCCAATGGCTGTCCCGCTCTTTTGTGTTGGTCTCTTTTGCTTTTGTGGAGTTCTTTACCAAATCGATGATCGTTTTTATCCTCCCTATAATCTATGCATGCAAACGAAGTTCCCTTCAGTTATCTCTTTTCTTCATAACTATCTGAAATAAACGCCAATGGTCCAATGATGTGACCTGTTTCTGCTGAGGCCTTTCGTTCAGTAACTATTGTTCTCTCATTGCCCGGGAATGTGTAGCAAAGTTTTGCTCAAAGGATTGCAAAAATAAATAAATAAATAAAATAAATTAAAATAAAGAAGAAAGATAGTAAAAAAAAAAATTGTTTATACTATTACCATTCCTTTTTCAGTCTGTCAACTTTATGTCTAATGGGTGTGTCGGTGTGTGTGTTTGTTTAGAGAGAACAATGAGGCACTGGAGTGAAGATGAACCGTACAAACGCAAACACCCATTCATATATTCGCATAATACTTAGCGGAAATCATCCACACACTGATATGGAAAAATGTGCATTCATTATATCTATATCGAGAGCCATATACAAAATTGATTTAAATTATTAGCACACACACACACACACACACACACACACACACACACACACACACACACACACACACACACACACATATATATGTATATATATGTAATATTATAAATTAACTGATTTAAAATATGGTTTTCTCGGTACACAGTAATAACCATGTTTCAAAAACAGAAGCTAAAAACTTCAAATTCAATTATATAATTAAATTAAAAGTATTAGTTTCGTTTCTTCTTATATAATTGAATTTGAAGTTTTTAACTTCTGTTTTTGAAACATGGTTATTACTGTGTAGCGAGAAAAAACATATTTTAAATCAGTTAATTTATAATATTTATGCTCTGTAAATTTACATTGAGCACTGTTTTGTAAAAATAAAAATATCAATAAGAACACCGGATTATATATCTTACTGTTCTTTCTTTATATATATATATATATATATATATATATATATATATATATATATATATATATATATATATATATATATATATAATTCAGTTGAAAATAAAACTGTTAAATTAACTGTTTGTGACAAAACGGTTGTATGAATAAAAAATTCTCAATACAAATTCAAATAACGAAAATGCAGAGTAATTTAAGGAAAACCACTCTTCGTGCTACCCCGGTTTCACCACATCTGGTTTAGATAGGCAATAAGTTAGACGGAAACAAACGTCTAACTCACTGTTTGACGATGCTCGAGGTGGCAAAACCGCGGTAGCGGGAAGGTTTTCTTTCCTCTAAAATTTATTATATATATATATATATATATATATATATATATATATATAAACGATTACGTATAGAAAAAACAGCCTGTTGCGTCTGAGTATTGACTTCAATGTTCACTTTTATATTTAGATACGCTCTGTCTCTGATATTGAACACTTTATCCCATAAATATAGCACACCTTAAAACTATATTTCTTCATGTATATATATATATATATATGTATATATATATATATATATATGTTTGTGTTGTGCATATGTGTGTGTGTGAATGGAGAAGGAGAGAGGTAGATTGCTAGATGGAGAGATAGAGATAGATGAAGAGATTGATTGTGAAAGAGGTACATGTCGATCAGCGTTTTTTTTTTTATTTCATGGCCCACTTACACTTTTCGGCTGGCTGTGATTCAAAACGTGCCTCATATTGGCAAATAGCCATTTTTAACGATGAAAAAAGAAACGTATTCATTTTTCTTCCGATTTTCGTCTGGACAGAGCTTCAAGACTGACTTTGGGGACCGTTAAGTAAATACAAGTTGTCAATCATCATTTTGTGCTAATCAGTTGTTTGATATTGAACTGCAAATCATTTCGAAAGGTCGGTTAAATGGAAATTAAAATGTGAATGGCACCATTTCTCATTGACACAAGCCAAGTGAATACAACGTTTTTGCATATCACAAATTTGTCTGTCATGCGGCATAATCTTTGGTCAGAAAGCATTTATTAAAACTTTATGATCAAATATTTTGTGTAGCCGGAACTAGAGCAAAAATAAAATTCATTCTTCATAATGGGCAAAAGTATATCCGAAAGCGCTCGGATATACAAAATATTTAAAATATTTCTTCATAATTTACACCCAGAATAGAAAGAAATTATAAGAAAACATGAAATATTAAATAAAAAATTAACCGTACTACCTTGTCAGTCAGAGGTTTGTTGTCGAAATACACAATTCTCCCTCGCCCCCCCTCTCTCTCTCTCTCTATATATATATATATATATATTTGTGACACAATGAATACTCGTTTGAAGCTTTTATAATGCCCACGAATGCTCGTTGTCACTTTCGTAATGCTCGTTGTAGTAGAGACTTTATAATAGCAGTTACAACTATAGTAACGCCATTGAACAATACTGGTGCCAGACGCCTTCGAACATCACTCGCAATAATAGTACTTGCTTGATAATACTCGCTCGAAAAGTAACCACCGAATATTAATCCATAGAGTGATCCGACTAGAGAAATGGTATACTGAATGGAGAAGATAATAAAGATCAGAGTAGAGGATAGACCAGAAATGCAGATCAATTAGACGACACGCGACTTCCTATATATGCGTTTCCTCTACGGTCGCGTGGTCTACTTATTTCAATAAGGGGATCGCCTGTGTTTGCTCACTAGCGATCTATGTGCAAGCTCAAGTGTCGGCAGAGACACTTTATTCCTATACATGTGCGTGCGTTTGTGTGTGTTTGTGTGTATGTGTGCGCGCACGTGTGTATTTTTAATTTATTTGTTTCAATGTTACTTTATGAATATTCATATTTAACTAGGTGCTCCGTTTTTCTAACAAGATTTCTTGAATATTCAGGCTGGTATATGGAAATAAATATAACTGTTTAATAGTAAAAAGCATGCATTAAAAATAACATTTAGGCAAATAAATAATATATATATATATATATATGACAATTGGAAAAAATCTTAGATTTTGCCGACGCGTTTCGCCTTCCGAGTTTTTCAAGGCAAAAATGAAATCGAAATGTCTCTGTTGTTATAGTTACATTAAAAAATCCAAATTTAAAAAGATAGACGCTTCTGTCCAAGCGTTTTTTCTGTTTAAGCGTCTATCTTTTTAAATTTGGATTTTTAATGTAACTATAACAACAGAGATATTTCGATTTCATTTTTACCTTGAAAAAGTCGGAAGACGAAACGCGTCGGCAAAATCTAAGATTTTTCCAATTGGCATTTTATACCATATATATATATATATATATATATATATATATATATATATATATATATATATATATATATATATATATATAATATCTGGATAAAATAAATGAAACAAAATTGGGTGTTTTTTTTATGAAAGTATTTATTTCTGTGTTTTTGTATATATTTATTTATTTAATACAAAAACACAGAAATAAATACTTTCATAAAAAAAACACCCAATTTTGTTTCATTTATTTTATCCAGATATTATATACATATCAAGAAAGTATACGTGGCCTCTCATTATGCTATATATATATATATATATATATATATATATATATATATATATATATATATATATATTGTTTTTTAAGCATTTTACTGCAAGCAAGGCCAGAGTGTCACTATTACGCAAGGGGTTACAGAGAGTGATAGTAAGACAAGAAACTGGATATATAGGTGGGGTGGGTGGGGTGGAATTGAGGAAAGGATTAAAATTATCAGGGAAGCAAGTAAGAGAAATGGAGTTCCAATATCTGGAACTGCGTTAGAAGAAGCTGTTGGAGTAGAAGAGGTAGTTATATTTAACTGTTTCGACGGAAAAACGGTGGGACCGAGATGCCAACTTAGTAGAACTCTTAATTTCACGTAGACGAGACACCAGTGAAAATAGCTCGTCAGAGCAGATGTCATGAAAATATTTGTAGAAAAGACAGAGGGAAGCCACATCACGTCTGTGAGTTAAAAAGCCATGTCAGGGCCGATCACATTGCGTATCTGTCTTTGGATTTTGTCGAACCCCCCGAGAGGAACAGCGGGGGCACCAGACCATATATGGCAACAGTATTCAGTGCATGGACGAATAATTGAGTTGTAGATGTGAGAGATGGATTAGACGAGAAAATCCTTCTGGCGCGACACAGAGAATCAACTTTCCTTGCGGTAAATGCAGCTATTGATTCAATGCAGTCGTTCCATCTATATGTGTGTGCGTGTGTGTGTTTGTGTGGATGCGTGCGTACAGTAAAATAAATGCCAGTGTTACTGCCTCTAGGTGACACAATAACAACGTCGGTTGTCCGCTACGTGTCAATGAGTACCAACAGAAAATAGAAGCAGATAAATATAAAAACAAAATCCGTAAATAAAGAAAACAGATCCAGATCTCTCTGGTTCTTTCCAGTCAAACATAACATCATGGCGAATAGGGAAGATAAAGAAAGGAGGGAAAAAATGAAATAGAGACAAAAAATCAAAATGAAAGGGCCTGAAATATGGAGACGAATTTTGCAAGAAGTATGACATCACCAACACCATGTAAGGTAAACTGGGCGCTAGCAAGTAGGAGGACATTAATGATTTGCAGAAGCTATTGCGGAGGCAGGGGAGAGAGGTAAAGCGATCTGATGCCAGAAGAATATCATTTATTGAGATTAAACAATGGGTTGAGCGGGAGGGGGATATGAAATACTGATAGGTTGAAAGAAGGTGTTAGGTGTCGATGCTATCTGAGTAAAGGTGAGCTGGAGGCGAGGAAACGGAAAGCAAAGACAGAAAAGCGAAAAAAAGAGAGTGAGGGAGAGAAATTAATAAAAAAATGAGAGAAAAGAGAGAAAGATAAAACTAACGAGGAAAAGTGGATGAAAAATGTCGAAAAGAAAATGCTAAGAGAAAAATAATACAAAGAATAGAAACAGTTAAAAAAAGGAGATAAAGATAAAATATTGAAATGTGAAGATAAAAAGAAGTACAAGAAGAAGTGGAAGAGAAAGAAGAGGAAAAAGAAGCTAGAAACAGAGAATAATGTAAGGATGATAAAATAAAGATATGTGAGGATAAAGAAGAAGAAGAAAAAGTAGAAGAAGAAGGAGAAGAAGAAGAAGAAGAAGAAGAAGAAGAAGAAGAAGACGACGACGACGACGACGAGGAAGAAGAATAAAAAACAATTAAAGAAGAAGATAAAGATTATAAATTACTGAAACGTGAAGATAAAAGAGAGGAAATTATAGGAAGAAGAAGAAGAAGAAGAAGAAGAAGAAGAAGAAGAAGAAGAAGAAGAAGAAGAAAAGAAACGGATAAAGATAAATTACTGGAAGCTGAAGATTAAAAGAGGAAGAAAGAAGAAGATAAGAAGTAGAAAAAAAGAAGAAGGTAAATCGAAACAGATAAAGAAAAGAGAAAAAATAATACATTAGCGAAAAACGAAGATAAAAGAAAAGAAATTACATGAAGAAGAAGAAGAAAAGAAGAAAAAGAAGAAGAAGAAAAAGAAAAGAAGAAGAAGAAGAAAATAGAAACAGATAAAGATAAATTACTGGAAACTGAAGATCAAAGGAGGATATTACGTGAACAAAGAAGAAGAAGAAGAAGAAGAAGAAGAAGAAGAAGAAGAAGAAGAAGAAGAAGAAGAAGAAGAAGAAGAGAAACATAAAGAAAGTAGATAAAGATAATAAATTACTGAATGGTAAAGATAATAGGGAGAGAAAATTACACGAAGAAGGAGAAGAATATCGAATCAAGCAAAGAAATATAAAAATAATTAAAATCCGTAGAAAACCGAACCCAACGCTATTCAAGAAAACTGAACCCAATTTGAAGGAGGGACTTCAATGCGAAGAAAGGAACAACTGCATGTCCGAATCAGGTGTGGTTGAAATTACGATGCAGGCATTTAAAGAATCGTTGGTATTTTAGTATCGCTAGTATGTCCCGTCGTTTTACACGTCACTTAAAATGTAGTAGAGCCCGGGATTCAAATCAGAAACACTAGGAAGACTCATGTTGGGGTCAGGATTGTAAAATATCTCAACCAACCATTCCTGGGTTATGACCGATGAAGACGAATGCTCTGGAAACGCGTACGTTCATCCCCTAGACCAAGGGCTTTGTCATTTGCCGTGTACCTCAGTGAGGCACTAATGATTGACACTCTGAGAGAATAAGTGTCAGGACATGGCATGATCATCATTGTTCACGACTCCCGTGAATTTAGTGTGCATGCCCTGTGCATAAGTCGATAATATCCTCTTAAAACCACCTGTGGTTCCTTCTCGTTTATAAACTCTTTCATAAATCTATTTCCGAGTTACTGTGTTTGGTGGCTTGTATCACTGGCATAAACTTTCATTTGCTGAGTCACATTAGGAGCTGACATACTTGAAAAAGAAATGCTAACATTTGGCATATTAGACAATCTTTCACGCCAGAGTCTCTTTTGAATGTTTGTAACTTTACCATTCGACAAGGCATTGAATATTATTGCCACATATAGTTTGGAGTTTCTGCTTTACATCTCGAGATTCTTGACAAAATCTGAAGAAGTGTCCGTAATGTTATTGGTCCAGTCCTATCATCTTGGTTTATATCACATTCACCATGTAACATGGCTTCTTTCTGTATTTTCTAGCAATATTTTTATGGTAATTGTTCTGATGAACTATGCTCTTTGGTACATTGACTGCAGAAATTTAAGCATAGTACTAGAATTACAACTAGGTCTCACCGTTTTACTGCTGAAATAGTTGTGGTGATTCTCCAAGCGTAGCTTAGATGTGGCACAAGGCCGAAAGCAGGGGACACTCAGTGAGGATCCAACTCACTACTCAGTCGTAATCGTTCTAGCGAGACAAGCTTGGTAACCATTACATCACCTCGTGGTGCCCTGCTGAAATAGTTATATGCAAACATAAGTTTATACACTTTTTTGCATTTCAAGCCTATCGATTCATGCTTCCCTGTCATATATAATCTTCAGAAATCTAAGTGCAACATCTAGCGCCATCTTCTGTTTTCCTGAATCACGTTCTTTTGGGCCCTTCTCCTCACTAACACCTTCCTCATTTTCTTTCACTTTTGGTAACAGCTTGCCTGATGTGAAAAGATAAAAAAATACCACCTACCATTACGTTATGTATCCTGCCAAATAGATGTTTTCTTAACTGCCTCATGTGTCCTAAAAACGTTAATTTTCCTTGGTTTTTCTAAAAAAAAATCCCATTCGCTACTCTACAGTTGACAACGACAATGTGCCAATTTTCATTTCTCCGTGTTTATATCCCAAAAGTGATCATCTTTGTGACTATTCCTTTAATTGTCTTCGAACTATCCTAATATAGATTGGAGAGGGTAAAGCCTGTGGGTCTTAACAAAGACTGTCTTTCTTCAAAGACAAGCTTGCTAGCCATTACACCGCCTCGAGGTGCCCAACACACACACACACACACACACACATACACACACACGCACACACACACACACACGCACACACACACACACAGAGCGATGGATAAATTGTCGTCTAAACTGCGCAAAAATGAAATTTAATATTTTTAGTGAATACCTGCGTTTGAATAGACACCTCATTTATAAAGTGTGTGTATTACGTTTACCAGCCTGACCACTCAAGAAAACTTAGAAAAGAAAATGTGTTCTCCGAAAGGGTTCGAACCTTTGTAGGAGAAATCAATGTCTGATCTGGGGTACTTTAGATCGCTCAACCACACGGACCGTCACAGTCCAGCAAAATTCTATTTTGAGGAATGCATATATCCATATTCATATTTTCTCGATAGTCCATATCTCCTCGATTTCGTATACAAAATGTAAACAAAGCAATTTCTAAACAATTAATGTATTTATCTTATTACGTCTACCGACCTGAAAACTAGATTTCGATGGATAAATTGTCGTCTAAATTATGAAAAAATGAAAATAACACTGACATTTCATTTTAACAGATATATTTACCAAAATTACACAAACATATCTTGAAATAATAAAGCGTAAATTTATTCAACAAAATCGTCATTGGCTTCAACCAAGGCCTCCAGACGACTTCGAAATCTCCTGCAACTTTTCTGGCCGGCCTCCTTGTTTAAGTTCCTGAATGCTGCCATAATCCTTGCCTTCAGTTCATCTTTGGCGCAATAATGAGTTTTGTTGTTCTCTCGCTCAAATGCGCCCCATTCGTAATAATCTAGAGGGTTGCAGTTTCGGAAGTTAGGTGGTCAGATGTTAGGGGTGATGTGGTCGCAGAAATTGTCTGACAGCCATGACTGAGTTCTTCTGCTTGTGTGGCATGGTACGGAGTTCTGTTGCCAGACACATGGTCTTCCAACAGACACCCTCATGACTCTGGGCAGCACTACCTCCTCAGGGCAATTGATGTAGTCCTCCGTGTTGAGTCTGAGGCCCCGGGGGATGATGAATGGAGGTATAATTCCACCATCACTAGTGATTACTCCAAACACATTTGTAATCGCGAGGAAACTCAGCCGACTTCTTCAAAATCCTCTGCACTGTCCTCAGATTGGCAACCAAACAATCTGAGATGTTCGTATTGGAGGTTCAGACGCGAAATTGCATCATTGTGCTCATTTTCTCGCAAATGGTGCCCAAATAATCCGATTATATTGTGCAGTCGACATGATCAAAACAAATGCTGCGCATGCGCGAAATTAAAAATAGAAAATGGCGACAATTTACTCATCACACCCATATATATATATATACAGGGTGTCCATAAAGTTCGTGTGCACTTTTAAAAAAATTATAACTTTATTTGTATTTGCGATAGAAATAATCTGTAAAAAATGTTATAAAGTTTAATGTATCTAGTTTTAAGTATAGCTAAAATAACTAATGTAATTTCAGGCATTACTGTAAATCAGTTGGCAAATGTTTTCCGTGAACTGCAAAATCGTATTACCCTTTGTATTGCTAATGATGGAAGACATGTGAAAACTGAAATAAAATTTCGATAAAACCTTAAAAAATATAGATTTACTTCTTTCTAATCCTTTTTATAAATTATTTCTATCGCAAATACAAATAAAGTTATAATTTTTTTGTAAAGTGCACACGAATTTTATGGACACCCTGTATATATATATATATATATATATATATATATATATATATATATATATATATATATATATGAACACATTTTATGAAATATTTATTCAATTTCAAACTATTAGCATTTGTATCTTTTCATTCGTACAAAATCTACTCTATTTACTCATATATATATATATATATCATTTGAAGCGCCGGCTGCAGAGTAGATAGTCATGTCGTCTGCAAAACTTTTATGAAATTAAGAACCTTGGATGAAATACGACATTGAATTCAAAGCCTCATTATCAGAGTGTCTTATTTTTTTTTGCGGGAAGCATTTCGGCGTTTAAAACTCAACAAGTTTAGTCTTAATTCTTGCTCTTCCCGATATCACGTCGGACATGTTTCTCAAAGATATAATCTGAATGTGACTGACTTCGTAAATGGTTATTTGATAGCTTTCAAGTACTTGATCACTCTTCATTTAAAGCCGATATTCCTTAGAGGAAAGTTTTATCTTACGTTTATTCGCTTACCGCTATAAGAGAACGTACTCATCAGGCGATACGTCAATATCCAATACCGCAGTTAACGGTTTTGTCGTGCAGAAATAACCCGGCTCACATTTTGCTTCTCACCGATCATAAGTATTCCTACTGACACCACCTCTTAGTGCAATGTTATATTTTCTGGGGTGATATAGTTTTCAGGCTTCATTTATTGCTTTGCACTACCGGAAACGAGTGAAATTAACCGTCCGTGATAAAAGAGAAATTTTGAAACTTAAGCTGTTAGCGCGAATGCCAATTCATCTGGGGCAATGCTTTTCCTTTAATATCTTATAGAAGTCATGCTTTCAGAAATGCTTTTTGGGTCGGTTTCGTATGGCAAATCGTTGCCTTTTTGTAATGTTTATGCAACTATGGGAACTTCAATCGGTGAGCACTGTCATGTGATAGTCTACTGAAATGTGGGGATGCCTGAGGATCTTGCAACGGCATCCTGACCAAGGTCCCTTTTCCGATATTCTCTCGTGTTATTCTTGCAAATCATCACAACGTTCACGTCAATTTTCAAGTCGTCATGTTTTCTGAGGGAAACGTAAGTTCAAAGATATTTGGCTGGACTAATTATTACTGGGTATAACGACAAACTACATCTGGCAACAAAACCTCTGATCGGGAGAATGGAAGTTTTGAGGAGCGTGATACCACTTCTTGCTGTTGTTCCCAGGTCCAAACTGACCCAGGGTAGTAGCACCTATTAGGGTCCCAACTATGGGCGAATAGCGACCCCCCAAACAAAAACAATAACACTGTGAAAACATAAAAATACATTTTAAAAATAAAATGACGAACAATACGTATTTATACTAAATCTGTAGCTGAAGACATTCAATTGCGTTCAAAAGATATTTAGTTGAAGCCATAAAATTGTGTTCAAATTATTTAGATTTCGGTATTGAATAACCCAATGAAGTTGATATGCCTCTTGACAAAATCAATCAACCAACCAACATGAAATTATTTTTATGACATGAATCCATATAATATCCTACAATTTCCAAAAGAAATCAAACTGTGTTCCAAAATATAACTTAAAAAAAACTGCAACGTAAAACACACATATCACCGCCTCTAGTAATTATGCCCATACAAAGAGGTAAATTCACAAATGCTGAATGTCATCTACCATGGATTCATTTCTGAAAGCAGAATAACATATATCATATTTTGACTTCAAATCTGCCAAGAAAATTTACATTTCCTTATTAAATGACCCATAAAGAGTTGATATGCCGTTAAATAAACAAAACAAAGAAGCGTAACTGACCACTTGACAAGACAAAGGGGTTCATTTAAACCTCAACGGGAAGTCAACACAACATTTTACCATTAATACGGTTCTTCACTCAAGCATTATCTTCAAGAATAGGAGTAGATAAGTTCATCTATCGTCTGGTTTACACTGCTCCCGCTCTTTTGAACAGGAGTAGTGGTTCATCCCTTGCTTCCTGTTTAGGATTGATTTCTCGCTTCCTTTAAAATCTTTTCATTCTCTTTCATTTCCCTGTAGTTCATTGCATCTTTGTAGCATTATCGCCCTTCTTGGGTTGAAATAAAAAGAAAAAAAATCTGATAGTCAATGCATCCGTGTGTAGCGTAACGCTTATTAGCACAAAAATTGAAATCAGGGAACCGATTTCAAATTTCGGCTTCGTCTGTTGCGTTCCCTTTCTTAGAAATTCCCAACTGAATCCAAAACATTTCATTCCAGGTATGGGTTAAATAGCTCTCTAGCCTTAGGTGTCAGCCAGTCTCAGAAAAGAACTAGTCTAAATAAAAAAAATAAAACATAAAAAAAACTTGGAAAAGGCAAAGGGAAATAATTGATTATTTGTTTTCTAAGAAGTCAAAATAATTCACGGGTAATAAAAATACAAATTATGACGGACGATGATCAGCTATACTTTCCCGCCAAGTAAGGTGACAATAACACTAGAACGCAAGCAGTAAAAGAAATACCTTCAATAAGTATCCCCTAATAATAACGTTTAAAAATTTATCGGATTAAAAAAAAATCCCTAAAATTCGTTTTGTTTATGTCTGGATAGGAAACTGTGCAGATCTGAAAAACTTCGAGAGATTTATGATGAGAGAAGCTTTGCTTAAAGGTACGATTCAGCATGGCCGCACTAATTGTTCCTCTTTATCTCAGGTGTTCAGAGCCTATTGGATTTACCGAATATCCAGAGTGACGTGTTCGATTTCTACCATTCAATGTCAATCGTTCATTAATAATATTTCTCAAATACTGGCCAATAGACGAAAATAAGCAAATATACTGTTTAATAAATAAACGGCACATCTACTCAGATACGAGCATCTGCTAAAAATAAGGTTTAAGTGCTAAAATATTCTGTCGGATTAATAAAAATCCATTACTTCCTCTAATATATATATATATATGTGTGTGTGTGTGTGTGTGTGTGTGTGTGTGTGTGTGTGTGCGCGTATATATATGTATATATTTACAATAATAGTGTATTTGGGCAGCAATCCTTGTTTTATACATTAAAGACGATTGACAAGGTACTTCAATTAAGCTTGTCAAATCATCTTGTATTCGTATTAAGTTTTGTCTGGACATAAACATTCTTTATATTCGAGCCCTTTGGGCTATCCATTAGCCATTATCAAGGATGTTTTCCATTCTTTTTATTCTTGACTGAATGTGTGTGTGTGTATATATATATATATATATATATATATATATATATAAAAGTGAACATAGAAGTCAACACTTAGAGGCAACAGTCTGTTTCATGCTAGATGCAATCGTCAGGCCAGGACAATAATCCGAATAATGTAAATAATGTACATAATACCTCATTTCAGTAATATAGACAGATACTGAAGGGCCAAAACGTTGTAATAAATATGGCAACAAAGATGAGGACAATAGTCCGAATAATGTAAATAGTGTACATAATACCTCATCTCAGAAATATAGTAAGATACTGAAAGGCCGAAATGTTTTGATATATATGGCGACAAATATGAGGACAATAGTCCGAATAATGTAAATAGTGTACATAATACCTATCTCAGAAATATAGACAGATACTGAAAGGCCAAAACGTTGTGATATATATGGCGACAAATATGAGGTCAATAGTCCGAATAATGTTAATAGTGTACATAATACCTCATCTCAGGAATATAGACAGATAATGAAAGGCCAAAACGTTCTAATAAATATGGCAACAAAGATGAGGACAATAGTCCGAATAATGTAAATAGTGTACATAATACCTCATCTCAGAAATATAGACAGATACAGATAATGTAGTGTCCGTGTGTGGGATTGGAGGAGCGAACATTGCATACCATTGACCGAGAGTAACTCTCGAAATATTGAGTGAGTAAAATATTATTTTTTTTAAAACATTTCACCCAAAGCAAGGCGGGAGTGTCACTAGCAAGCAAGGGGTTACAGAGAGGGAGAGCAAGAGTAAAGAGGGGTGTTTGGGGAAAGGATATAGAGTAAGCTGGGGTCAGGATCAAGGCATCAGAAGATGTCGATTGACATTACATTTGAATATTTGAAGATTGTAACTACCAGGGGAGCAAAGAGGAGCAAGGGAGTTCCACTCGCGGGTAGTGCGAGAAAAGCTGCTGAAATAGAGATGTAATAAAATTTCAAGTCTCATGACATTTAATCAGCACAGCCATTTTCTTGGAACGACGAAGCAGCACTTATCTCCCCCTACCCCCCCCCCCCAAATACAGAAAAATGTTGGCCAGATTTTCTGAAGCGATTCAGGTTAAAAATCTTTTAGTAAGGTCCCGTGTTCTTGCGTACTCACACTTTCACATTCCTAACAGCTAATCTCGCAATTCCATCGGTTTTATTTTGTATTAATTGTCTATTTCTCTTTTGACTCGGCTCATGTGGAATGCCTCGGCTCTTCCAGCTTACCTGGTGCCTACAACTCGGGTTACTCTTGTCCAAACGCAGAAATCACAGCTATCTCGTGAACAATCGGGACAGTGAATAAATCCAGGCAGATCTCTTAAAACTTGGCATTATTTGATAAAGACAATGAAAAGTCTGGTCGGATTTCAATGGCTCCAGATATAAATTGGATGGCCACCGACATTGTTAGTGCTTTTTCATGTTCGATAGAGGCTTCAGGATGTGAACTGTCGAGTAAAGTTGGGTAAAGTGACTTCGTATTTCTGTAACCGAGAAGCTATTGAGAAGGATAATTCATAAATCTGAAGAGACTTGTGCACTGATTTACTGTTAACAGCCCTCCATTCCATATTTCTCAATGCCATGAACGTTAACAATTTGAAATATCCTATTGCTAAAGGGGAAAATGGGGAAAATATTTGCAGACTGAATCGACTTTTTAAATATTAGACTGAGAATTTTTTTCTAGCTTACTATTACATAGCGATGAGTCATCCAAGTACAAAATGTTAATTGTGTTTGCATTCCGATGCTTGTAAAAACATAAGAAGAGTTACGCACATTTTTCCTGTTCAATACTTTAAATTCAATGTTTCCATGTAAAATAGAATTAATGAAATTGCTGATATAGAAAAATTATATAAGAAAAATATTTGTTATTCATAAATAAGAAAGAATTCATATTTTCAACACCTTAAACAATGGTTTAAACTCCAAATTATCTCGTCCTGGGTATGACGATAAACTACATCTGTGTCCTGGGTAAGACGATAAACTACGTCCAACAAGGCCTCTGATAAGGAGGTTTGGGGGGCATGGAACCTCCTCTTAATTGCTGGTGTCTACCCTGACCCGGAGTGGTAGCACCTGTTAGGGTCCCAGCTATGGGTAAATAGTTAACCCCCAAACTGGGGTCAAAACACTATGAAAGTGTAAAAATAGGATTTAGTACCATAAATACTCAGTAAAAAATTATTACCAGCAATAAATATTTGAAGAAAAATTATTGCCAGCAATAAATATTTGAAGAAAAATTATTGCCAGCAATATATTATTACCCGCAATACATTTTTGAAAAACAAATTACCAGCAATAAAAATCTTGTTGGCATTAAATAACGCATTGAGGTTGATATGTCATAAAAGAAACCAAACGAAACGAAACCAAAATTATCCTTGTTAAAATGATGCAGATTTTATTTATAAAAGTATGGAAAGCAAAAGGTGATAAACTTCATCATAGAGTTTATAAAAATGTTTTGCATTATGTTTTATTACTCCCAAAATATAAAATCATATTAATTAATGTACAGGGGGTGATGGTAAACTTGCCATTTTAAATTTTAAATTTTGTGCATTGTTTGTTTTTTGTTGATTTGCACAATATAGTAGGGTCAGTTGGGCACCGTTTGTGAGAAAAAAGAGCACCATGATACAATTCACTCCACCAGCAATTTGAAAATGGTATGTTGCATTAACTTGGTACTTTTGCCAGAAGCTCCAACACAAACATGTCAGCAGATTTAGAAACAGATGAATGATATATCCAGTCAGTCTCATGGTGTTTGGAGTGATCCCTAGTGATGGCAAAGTTATACCTCCATTCATTTTCTCACGGGGCCTCAAAGTCAACACGGAGGCCGACATTAATTAGTTCTGACATAAAGAAAGTTAAGAGGAATGTACTTATATTCCGAGCAGAGGTTGAGTGATTTCCTCTCTTGCAGATTATTATTTTAAATTGATTCGATCCGGGATCGAACACTCACCAGTAGCATGACTAGAAAATAAGCGACAGACCAATATCCCTTTCAGGCTAGGGCTGTCATATTAACGTCGTGACAGATATCAGCATTACCTGAGAGAATGTTGCTAATGATAAAACAAAAATAAATAACATTACTGGATTTGCTGCTGTGATTTCCACAATTCGTTTCACGCCGTTCTGCACTGACTGGCGCTGTCAAAATGGATGGAGGAAGTAATTTTCTCCGCTTCAAAGTCAGACATTTATTCAGTGAATCTTTATCGCATGTCCTATCCTCCCCGACTGGCCAGATCAGTGCGGATACTGCGTATTTCATCCCCAGGGACACTGGTAGCAATCCGATGTGGACACTAACAAGAAAATCTGCCGCCCAACACTGACACACGGGAGGGCCTTCGCCCGATTTTAAAGCCCTTGAGAATATTCGAATCGTGCCAATCAAAAGGGAAGATCGCTACATCTTGATCCAGATTTCTAATCGCTTTTGAATCAGAGTTCAAATATTTCACTAGAAAAAGACAGTAGCAGTGGATAGGGAGATTACTGGCACCTCCCAAGAGCACTCATATTAAATCGGATTATTTTATGCTTCGTGATTTGGAGAAAGGCGAGTTGCAACATCGGAATATAAAAATGAGGCAGATGAAGAAATCGGACCGATCGGAGATTCGAAATTTTTCAGAATAAATCAGTTGTCAATATTTTCATATACTATATCACCGATGTCAGGATTTTTTTTTCAATTACCTTGCAATGCGGGTACGGATAATTATCTATCTATCTATCTATCTATCTATCTATCTATCTATCTATCTATCTATCTATCTGTCTATCTATCTAATTATGTTCATTTATCTGTCTGTCTATCTACCTATATATCTATTTTTATACGTATGATCGTGCATATATGCGCTACTGATTGATTTGTTTTTACGTTTTATCAACATTTTGTGGTTATTTTAAAGCCGAAACATTTCAGATTTTACAAACATTCATATATATGCACTATTAATACATACATAAGTACGTACACATAAATATATATTTTAGTATTTGCATTTTTACATCAAAGTTCATATCTATGTTTGTTCATATCTATCTATCTATCTATCTATCTATCTATCTATCTATCTATCTATCTATCTATCTAAGTATATCCATGTCTATCTATCTATCGATCTATCTATCTATCTATCTATCTATCTATCTATCTATCTATCTCAGTATATCCATATATATCTATCTATCTATCTATCTATCTATCTATCTATCTATCTATCTATCTCAGTATATCCATATCTATCTATCTATCTATCTATCTATCTCAGTATATCCATATCTATCTATCTATCTATCTATCTATCTATCTATCTATCTATCTATCTCAGTATATCCATGTCTATCTATCTATCTATCTATCTATCTATCTATCTATCTATCTATCTATCTATCTATATATCTATCTCAGTATATCCATGTCTGTCTATCTATCTATCTATCTATCTATCTATCTATCTATCTATCTATCTATCTCAGTATATCCATGTCTATCTATCTATCTATCTATCTATCTATCTATCTATCTATCTATCTATCTATCTATCTATCTATCTATCTAAGTATATCCATGTCTATCTATCTATCTATCTTTTCGGATGTGTTTCTGAACCTATATATCCCAGCATTCTCTTGCTATACCAAACTATATCTCTATATGCTTATCCGTAACTATCCTCATTTTGTAATGAGACCTTTCTCAAAATCCTAATAAAATTAATAGTCACTTGATGCTCCATACAATTGCGACTTGGTGTCTGGCAAAAATATGAGAAACACTGCATTATGCATATTTCTTTTTCTGTCTGTTTGTTTTTTGCCTTTCTGTATATCAATCTGGATAATAAGGAATATTATTTAAATGCACAGAAACTCCTTAAATGCTTGTTTATTTATAAAGAAAATCCTTTAACAAAACATTTCAGTCATTTTTCAAATACTTTTGCACATGCGCAAATGCTTCGGCGGAACAGGATATTAACAAATTTGCAACTTGATAAGGTAGATTTGTTTCCCCACAAAATGTAAAAGAACACAAAATCAAACAAAAAAGAGAAAAGGTTCCGTTTTTGACGCTAATATTGCTTTATTCTACAACAGAAAGAAAAACGAAAATAAGGGAACATATTATTATTCATACAACACGAACAAAATAATTACAATGGACCACAATAACAATAATAATACTTTTGAGATACAGCCAATCAAATTAGCAATATGTTGCTTTGTTCTATCGAATCGGTAAGAAGCCGAATCGATAAGATACAAAAAACATGAAACTCGTTACTTCATAGAATTGGGGCTTTCCTAATTGGCCAGAGCTTCGATTTTAACTCTGCAGTGGATTGATCACAATGCCAGATCATCGACTTTCCGATTATATCAATAGGAACCTAAGCATAGCAATTTATGTCCTCGTATTTTCACCTCGATGTTGCAGGTAGAATTTATGAAACAAATATAGAAAATCTTTAATTACTTTGGGTTGTAGAAACAAATTTTGACTATAAATATAATATTTTAGTGTCGACTCCATTTGAACCCAAAGTGTATAGACAGGATTCTTTTTGCATTAATACTGACCAATAGTTCTCCCCCGTAAGTCTGTTCATATTTGTCTATCTATTTATCTATGACTGACGGACAAATCTACGTGTCATGACCCATTTATAGAAAAAAAAAAATTACTTAATTTTTGCTTCTTCGCTTAGTTTAAATTTAACGTACGTTATATTTGATTGGTTGAGCCCGCAAACATTATAACGCTGGTTAAAGAGGTTGTATTTTGCTTTTAAATCTAAATAAATCGTTCACTCGCCAGTAATTTACGATCGCCTGATGAGATGAATTTGATACGCATCGAAACACGACTGCAATTATGTAGCAATTTTGACATATTTTTTATGTAATATCCTAAAATAAATAATTTTTCTCTGCCTTTATTGAGCCAACTTTTAAATTAAATGATACGAACGTTGGAATTGTACCCTATTCGTTCTCATCTTACCTGGATATATATCTATATCTATATATATCTCTCTCTATATATATATGAATGAAGAAATATAGTTTTAAGATGTGCCATATTTATCAGATAAAGTGCTCAATATCAGAGATAGAGCGTAAGGATCTTTTGCACTACATTGGGAAGCTTTGACGGTGAAAGAGACCTGCAAAATCATAGGTATATATTTATTACACCAACTAAGCAAAATAATAGATAGAAATGATACAGGACTCTACAGGGACGACGGTCTCGTAATCTTAAGTAACTTTAACAAACAAAACACAGACAAAACTAGAAAAGCAATAATTAAGATTTTCAAAAATAACGGATTCGTCATAGATAAGAAAAACTAACCTAAACGAAGTAGATTTTCTAGATGTTATCTTCAACCTAAGAAATGGCACATATACACCATACAGAAAACGCAATGATAAACCACTGTATATACACACACCTTCCGATCACCGGCCTTTAATAATCAAACAGATACCCAAGTCTATTGACCGCAGGCTTTCCGACAATTCTTCCAATGAAACCATATTTAACGAAACTAAGAAAATATGTACACAAAACATCTTTCATGAATAATAAATACGCTAACAGAACAATGCTTTCTAAGTATATCTAGGAAATTACAAACAAAACGCAAATCACACCAAAAATATCATGGAAAATAAGCTTTGCTTGGGGGAAAACTAGTTATTATTACTTTTCGAGCCCAAAATAAATTACTAAATAAACCTTCTGAGCTCATCCGAAAATGCAGACATGGAAACAAATTTTTACTACCTTACTTAAAACTCGAAAGCTCGAAAGAATAAATAAAAATAAACAAAAAATATTTTTTAAAAAGTAAAATAAATTAACCAAAGCAAATAAGACACAAATTAACAAACCACTCTCGTTAGAATAGACGAAATAGAATACATGAAAATAAAAATAAATACATAAAAAGTAAAAATAATCAATCCAAATAAATAAAGTAAATAATGAACAAATTAATAAAACCAATCGCGCCAAAATAGCCATTAGAATAGTACAATCAATCCAATAAATTGGACGAAAAATTAACTATAACTGCCATATAACGATAAAAATATAAAAAAAACAAAAACTACCTTACTTAAAAAATGAAAACTGAAAAGAGTAAATAAAAATATACAAAATAAAAAATAAAAAAATAAGTAAATAAATAAGAAAAAATAAGTAAAAATAATTAATCCAAATAAATAAGTAAATGAACTAATTAACAAACCTCTCCCGCTAAAATAACCGTTAGAAAAATAAAAATAAACAAGCAAAAACAAGTAAATTTATTCAATCCAAATAAATAAATAAAATAATGAAGAAATTAAAAACTGCCCCCCGCTGAAAGAACAGAATATACTGCAGCAATCAATCCAAAAATTGAACGAATAAATAGCTTTATCTTCCAATTTACTACGTTAATAAAACATCGAAAACCGAAAAGAATAAATAAAGATATAAATTAAAAAATGAAAATAAATTAACCCAAATAATAAATAAAGAAAGAAAGAAATAAGCAAATAATCAAGTCACTCCCGCAAAAATAACAGCCAGAATGTACTACCCACAATCCACCACTCAACACTCGCGGCTTGACGATTGCGTATAGCATGAAGCAGCATCTCACCTCTGAGTGTTCACTTTAATGTTCACTCATATATATATATATATATATATATATATATATATATATATATATATATTACCGTTTACAGTTGAAATGGCTAGATGTAATCATAAACAGTTTCATCTATCACACTTCTTGCTTCTGGAACCCTCTTCCGGCTTCTTGTTTCCGAGGACAATTTGATCTCCAAAAATTTAAATCCAATGTTAATCGTTATCTTCTGTCTTCTTAATTCTTATTCTTTTATTGTCCTCTCTCTTTAATAGTAGTTTTTTTTTCAGATATAATCTAATTCTCAGTAACCGCGTGTGTCCTAGTGACTTTATTGTCATAGTTGGGTGAAATGATTAAGAAAAATATTGATTTAAAATTCCTACCCTAATTAAAAGAGAAAACAATTTATTGAACCGAAACTATTTAGAAAGTGCTTTAATCGCTCGATCGTCAACATTGCTTCCGACATTTCACTCCTTTGGCTGAGCTGTTAATGAAATGTCGGTTACTTTATAACAAAAGTATTGGAAGCATAAAGAAAAATAAAATAATCTAAATGAAATGAGCTAGATTATATACCCTGAATAATTTAACTTTGATTTGTGTTTCGACAGGCACATTTCATATCCGAAGAAACTCCATAACCAAGGTAAAATCTATAACGGTAAATAATTCCGCTATGATTCAAATGTGAAGTAGGGTGAGATGTCTTCCACAGCTGTGAGAGGCCAAAAAAAACCCCCAGAGAACCTGAGGCAAACATCGGTTGTGAACGGGAGAAGGAAAAACTCTGAATTCAAAACCTGAGGAGGACTTTGTGTCATGTGGTGCACCAGGTTTCTGTATCCGGCTCTTCTGCACAAAGCTTTCACCAATATAATCAAATCTTATGTGCTGGTGTCTAGGAAATAAATTGCTTGACTCTCATACGTCGAGAAAACGACAGGAGAGTCCAGTATATATATATATATATATATATATATATATATATATATATATATATATATATATATATATATATATATATATATATAAATAAAAAGGAAAGAACAGTAAGATATAAAATCCGGTGTTCTTATAGATATTTTTATTTTTACACAATAGTGCTCTATGTAAATGTAAATTTACAGAGCATTAATATTATAAATTAATAGATTTAAAATATGGTTTTACCGCTACACAGTGATGACCATGTTTCAGAAATGGAAGCTAAAGCCCCTGAATTTAATTTTGTTATTAAACCAAAGACATTAGTTCCATTTCCTCATCAAGCGAATTTTGGAGTAACTTACTTTTTAAAATTTACGGTTGTTAACGGCACAGGAAAGATTCATAGTTTGAGGGTTTCCAAGGTTACCGATAAATCCATTCATCTAGACAAGGGGTGGTAGAGGGTTCAATTTTTAATTTTCGTTGTCTCAGTTAATAGTTACATTTGAAAGCGGGGTTATGTTTAGGGATGGGTAGGGATGTATCTTTTAACAAATTCTGACATCCGCTAAATTCATGTCATCTGGGTTTATTTCTAACGGCAAAAATTCTTATGGTATTATTTCTATTTGTATATTTAAAGATTTTGAGGGACTGTTTAGGTTAGAATATGTTTTATCCACCTTTCTAAAAAGTTATTTTTAATATTTAATATACTATACTCCTAGTTAAAAACCAAGTAAATGTATTAGGATTCCTTACAGTATTTAAAATTATTTATTCTTATCGAGTATAAGTAAATATTATTTTATTTTATTTTATGTAAACTTTATGACAATGACGGCAAAGGTGGTTAAATTATTTCACTAATTCAATAAACTTTTATTTATAAATTTAGTATTATAAATGTATATATGTATGTATAAAGGACATTTAATGTTCAATATTATATTCTAACTTA
>OZ038484.1:131828569-131843569 GCA_964036315.1 Acanthosepion esculentum | reverse complement strand
TTTTTTTTTAATTTGCAACTTTTCAGTTGTTTTATATATATATATATATATATATATATATATATATATATATATATATATATATATGTATACACTGGTGCACACACCGCACGCACATATTTATAAAGAGTCTATATGTATTAAAGTCGGTGTTTATTTATATCATATGCTATCGTTTATTTAATATTTATGCTTAGTATTTCATTTGTTTTTGTCTAGGTGTTATAAATTGAGGTATTAATTTGTGGTGTGTTAGGTTTTTTCGTTTATTGGTGTTTGTTTGTGTATATGTATATATTTATGTCTACATGCACACACACGCGTATAGGTGTGTATGTCTTTTATTTGTTTGTTTATTCATTTATTACTGAATTACGTTGATATATTTATTTTATTTATTTAAACTTTATATTTTATTTATTTCATTTATTTAAAGTTTATATTGTATTTATTTTATTTATTTAAAGTATATGTTAAATTTATTTTATTCATTTTAAGTTTATATTTTATTTATTTCATTTATTTAAAGTTTATATTATATGTATTTAAAGTTTATATTTTATTTATTCAAAGTTTATATTAAATTTATTTCATTTATTTAAACCTTATACAAGGTAACCAAAAAAGTTATGTCCATTTTAAAAGGAAAAATAGAAAACGCTTCACAGTATGTGTAACTTATATTTAGTATTCGAAGTAATCGCCATCGACATCCAGAACCTTCTGCCAACGTGTCTCCAGCTGTTCAATGCCCTTGCGGTAGAACTCGGGGGGGTTTGACGAAAAGAAGTCCGTCAGGGCTTTGCGCAAGTCTGCTTCATTGGTGAAGGATTTCCCACGAAGATGATTATCCAGGGAGTGGAAGAGGTGGTAATCGGATCGCGCAAGATCAGGTGAATAAGGTGGATGGCACAAAGTCTCCCACCCAAGTTGCTGTATGGTATCCCTGACCACTCGCGCGACATGCGGCCTGACGTTGTCATGGAGGAAAAGCACACCTTTGAGATTCACCAGTGCTGGTTCCTTCTGGCGCAAAGCCTGTTGCATACGTTTCAATTGCTGCGAATATAGGTCTCCAGTGACCGTTTGGCCCGTTGGTAGCAGTTCATAATGAACCACTTGACGACCTGTCCACCAGACACAAAACATAATCTTGCGTGGGTGCATAGGCGGTCTTGCGGGGTAAGAGACAGCATCCTGAGGAGACAACCAATGTCTGTAACGCTTGGGAGTTTCGTACAGAACCCATTTTTCATCACTGGTAAGCACTCGATTGAATAAGGATGGGGTACGGTGGCGAGAAATCAGCGATACGCAGGCTGCCACTCGTCCCTTATGGACCTCCAACAGCGTTTGCGGAAACCACTTGAAGGTGAAGTCGAACTGTTTCATCGGAAAAGTTGAACTGTCTTCCAAGTTCACTATACGTTAGACTACTGTCCTTTTCAATGGCCGCCTTCAGGACTCCATCATTCAAGACCTGTGGTCGTCCACTGTAAGGCTCATCATGGAGAGACAAATCTCCAGACTTGAATTTTCGAAACCAACGCCTTGCAGTACGTTTATCCACAGCACTATCCCCAAACGCTTGACATATGCGGCGACGTGATGCAGTTGCTGATAAGCCCACTTTGAAGTCGTAAAACAAACAGCGAACGAGATATCTAAACACTTGCATCCTTCTCACAGCTGTCCGACTTATAACTGATTTTTTTTTATAACGTCTGATGTTCCTACTTCTGGATGTCCGAATCTGAAAACAATTGCTACACGATTTTCGTATATATTTCACTTTCATTCCATGACTAATCAAAAAAACGGACAGAACTTTTTTGGTTACCTTGTATTATATTTATTTCATTTATTTAAAGTTTATATTAAATTTATTTCATTTATTTAAAGTTTATATTATATTTATTTTAAATTTATATTATATTCATTTATATGTGTTCATATATATATAAATATATATACATACATTTATATGTACATACATATGGATATATATATATATAAATATGTACATATACATACATATGTAGATAAATATATATATCTACATATATATACATACATATATATACATACATACATATATATACATACATATATATATATACACTCATATATGATAGACTCTCCCGTCGAATTCGAAGTATGAGGGTCAGACAGATCAGTTCCTAGAAACTGAAAGCCCGACACCGACACATGAGATTTGATTATAGTGGTGAAGGCTTTGTGCAGGGCCATCCACACTTTTTTTGGGGGCGAACACAGGGACCTGGTGCAGCGAATGCCACAAGGTTTTGAATTCAGAGTTGTCCTTTCCTAGACCAGTTGCCCTCCAAGGCTATAGAACCCAGTCTGTCCTGTCCTATTTACCCATAGTTGGAGGGAGAAGAAGAGGATTCCCACCTTTCCCAAGGGTATTAGCACGTAAGTGAACGTAATGGATTCGACTGAAATTCGAACTCGGCTCTCCGATTCTTCAATCCAAGCCGTTATCCATTACTCCACCGTGCCTCCTACACATATATATACGTATATACATATGTACATATATATATATATGTATATATATGTATATATATATATATATATATTTATGTACACATATATACATACATATGCATGCATACATATATACATATACATACCTAATATATACGTATATATATACATTTATACATATTTGTACACATATATATATATATATACATGCATATATATATATATATATATATATATATATATATATATATATATATATATATATATATATATCATATTGTCTTTCGCAGTAATTTGAACAGGAACATATTTTTGCTTTTAATGGATGGGGAAAAACAATGGCGAAACGCTGATTCATTTCTGCCGTCACTATATATGTTTATGCTAATAAATGTCGAATATTTGACAAAATTCCTCCTAGAGCTTGTCTGCAAATTCATTATTCATAATCTGCAAACGCTTCTACATTCATTCCTAATGGCTTAAAATTGTTTTGTTGCTATTTTTTTTGTCTATGCGAAAATTTATGCAGATATCAATATGTTCAGAAGTACGTACTGAATAACTCTCCGTCCGACCCTCCTACCAATATACAGTTAAATGGTTAAAACATCAGGAATTATTCTTGACAAATATTTTGTCAGACTGAGAACTTTTCATCCACACAATATAAATTTGTATCTGTCCCTATTCAAGATACTTTATGCATATTTCCGTGTGTGTTTAAATCCGATGCAAATAGCAATACTCGCTCTTATAAACCTCTCAAATCTGATGATGTAACGCTGTCGTCATATGTTGAAATCATGTTATGGTCCTTGGTAAATATGTTTATGCGCTCGGCCTCTATCCTCGTCTTGTTATTACTAATTTTCTACTGAATATTTCTGCTTGCACCCGACATTTGATTATCGAGAACAGCGCTAAATCTTAACTGGAAACGACCACATGTCCGATGAAGATCTACAGTTGCGGCCAAAATGTTGAGAACGGAATTGTTTTCGTCAGAAAAGTAGGTATAATTTTTTATCAAAGTTGTTTTATATTCTATAATTTTCACAGACAATAAATATCATATTATTTGTTATTGTCTGAGATTTTGGTGTAATTTGAGCGGATAATATAAAAGTTATGGATGATTTAATGATTTACTGCAAAACCCATGGCGGCCAAAATGTTCAGAACGGTTGCTTTTAATCCCTGTTTTAGTATATTTAACTGGCGAACTCTAATTTTTTTAATTTCTTTACGTGACGGTTCGTTTACTAAACATTAGTAAGAATATCTGCAGTGTACTTTGTTAATATAATGCCACTTACTCCGTTACCAATTCGTCAGCAGATTATTAAGCTTCGAAAGAAGGATAATTTAAGTATTGGGTCTATTGCAAAGATTGTTAACAAGTCAAAAATTGTTGTTCACGGTATTCTTAAGGTCTACGATGATTGTGGTTCGTGTGAAGCAAGAAAGTCTACAGGTAGGCCAAGAAAAACGACCAAGAGAGAAAATCGTGCTATGGTAAAGTTGGTTAAAAAGGACAGATTGAAAACTGCTGCTGCTGTTTCTCGGGAAATGAGCATTGTACTGAAGAAAACTTTATCTCGAAAAACTGTGTCTCGTCGTTTAGTTGAACATAACCTACAAGCAAGAGCACCTGCAGTGAAGCCACTGATCAGCTCCAAGAATAAGAAATGTCGTCTTACCTTTGCAACCGAACATGTGTTGTGGTCTCAAGAAAAATGGCAAACGGTGCATTTCAGTGATGAATCTAAGTTTATGTTATGTAGCTCAGATGGGAAAAGGTACATTCGTCGAAAAGTAGGTGGAAAATTGTCGCCTAAATGCCTTAAGACTAGTTAAATTCGGTGGAGGAAGTGTCATGGTTTGGGGGATGATATCTAGAGATGGTGTCGGCCCTTTGTTGCGATTACATGGAAAGGTAAATGCAGGAGTTTATAAACAACTTGTAAAAGATCATGTCTTGCGTGTGCTGAGAAATTCAACTAAGCGACCACCCATATTCATGCAGGACAATACCCCATTTCACAAGGCTAAGGTGGTCATGAACTTCCTGAAGGCTGCAAAGGTTATTGTTATGGATTGGCCTGCTCAAAGCCCAGATCTCAATCCTATTGAAAATGTGTGGAATATTCTAGGAGAACGTTCGAAAGCCAGAAATTCTAAAACAACCGAGCAATTACGGAATGACCTTCAGGAAGAATGGAATAAGATCACCCAACAAGAAATTGAAAATTTAATTTCCTCATGCAGTCGAAAATGTCAGAGTGTGATTGAAGCTAAAGGGCTTCACACTAAATATTAAATAATTCCAGTATTCTATCATTTTAGATTATTTTATTTTTTCAACCGTTCTGATCATTTTGGCCGCCATGAGTTTTACAGTAAATCACTAAATCATCCATAACTTTTGTATTATCCTCTCAAATTACACCAAAATCTCAGACAATAACAATTAATATCGTATTTATTGCCTGTGAAAATTATAGAATATAAAACAACTTTTATAAAAACTTGTACCTACTTTTCTGACGAAAACAATGCCGTTCTGAACATTTTGGCCGCAACTGTACATGGAAGCCTACCAAAGATTGCGGACACGATGTTAAAAGGCGAATGTTGTGCAGTGGACATTGCTGGAGAAGTAAACAAGAAGATTTACATCAGCTTATAATATGGGATTTCGAATTATGCGACCGGGTCAAGAATTTGAGCAATTTTCATCGTTCAACGAACCTTCAGCGTTCATAGATGACATGGGAACCAGAAAGGAAGAACGGAGTAGAATTATGCCGGACAGGAATGTTTGGAAGGAAATGGTCAAAAGTGTTCACTTGGAACTGATGTGATAGATGTCTCCTCACTGACCTCACTGTGATACGAACGTGGGCTGAAAAGTTCATAGGCTGACTTTGAAGTAGTAGTGCTAAAGCTGTGAAATCTTTCATGCATAGATTTTAACTCTTCTTATTAATAAATACATTGTTTCTTTCCAGATACGAGGGTGGGTTGAAAGGTTCATAGGCTGACAATGTAATATTATATATATATATACATATATATATATATATATATATATATATATATATATATATATATATATATATATATATATATATATATATATATATATATATAACGTAAATCATTCAAACGAAAATACTGAAGCTAATTATACGGCGAGAATCACTCTCACAAACAATATTTACTAATAAAATACAATCAACTTCGAATCTGTTAATGAATGGTGTGATCCTTGTTCATAAATTCCGGGTTTTTCAGGTGTTATTTTTTCTACGAGCCGGGTTTTCAGTCGTAACAAACGACCATCTTCACATAGACAATTTAGTGTGTTTTTATTAAATTCCGAATAGTAATGCGACATCGAAAGGTAGTACGGTCCGAAATAGTGTTTTTTTAGCAATGAGATATTGTTAATGTTAGAATAATTTTGGAGCGTGCAAACGCAACGCTGTGGTGGAAGTTTTTTAAATTTGAAAATTGACTACAAAATTGACATATATATATATATATATATATATATATATATATATATATATATATATATATATATATATATATATATATTACTAAATTATGATATATATATAATAAATATATAATAAAAATATATATATATAATATAATATATAATAATATATATATATATATATATATATATATATATATATATATGTATATATATATATATATTTATGAATGCTTAAATGACAGAATATAGATTTGTTTGTATGTCTGCACTTAATAGTTATTTCCTTTTTCTTATTTAGTTGTTTGTTTCGGTTTCTAAAATTAATTATTTGTATTTTTTCCTCTAAGAATAGTTTGCATTTTTTTTATTAACGTTGTATCTGGGCGGGGGGGTTCAGTTTTATGATTCGCCATTTCATTATGCTGGAGATACATATGCATACATTTTGCTGAAATGTTATCGACGTGACCCATTTCCGCAAAATCAAGTAAGCATTTATTGAATCGCTTCTTGGTCGAACCAAGAACTTTTCAGCATTCCATTGTAGGTCTGCGTTCGATTGGGGCAAAGTTAGAGGGAATTATCTCGAAGAAGTGAAGTGTAACGAATCAAATCTCATTCGAAGGGAATGAAAAACTAAGAGACGAAGAGAAAGAGAGATAAATGAACAGAACTAACCAAGAAAATGTCCCGAGGATGAAATCAATTTAAGAAGAAAATCGTCCTCGCCTGAAGATAGCCTTTTATTTTCCTTTGGCTTCTATTAAGGGAATCTGATTAAAAGCTGCTCAAAACGATTTTGTATATTTTTCTTGTTTAGTAAAATCAGCGTGATTGAAACTGCATTTACTTTTTGATTCACGATACTGGTATATATATGGGCTTTATTATTGGGCTTGCAAATATATCCAACATTTGTAGATGTGAGCTCGGTGAGGGCATAATTTGGTCTGTATTCCAGGATTATTAATAAACCAAAGGTAAATAATTGCAGGACTCACAGATCTTGGGCCGTCTTCAAGATTCCTTCTTCCCCTCCAAAATTAATCTGCTCACTTTTGCACTGTTGATAAAACTATAGTGCCATCCCCTCTTGTAGTAACCTTGTCATCATGAATGAATTTGAGGACTATATACTTTTCTGTGGGTACTTGATGTCACCACAATGCCAAATATGTGTCTATTTTCAAGGGAAGTCTCGACAAGTTACGTTTGAGGACTTTTGTGAACAGTCAGGTGTTAGTTTAGTTGGAATTAAACAATACGATTTATAGATTTCATAGCTTTAGCATCACTCCTTCAAAGTCAGTCAATGAATTTTTCAGCACACCCTCGTATATATGAATGTCTTCTGAGGTTAATGTTCAGAAGAAGGAAATGATAGATCATCATATTTATATATATTTGATGATGTAGTCCTTTTTAAGGTAGTTAATAAACATAATGCCTTTTGCATCCCAAAATACTGAGGCCATCAGCTACCGTATAGATGAAACGAGTCTGGCCTTTAAAGCAGGTATGTTTCCACTGCATGGATTGTCTCTGGATCAAATTGATGAACCTAAAACTCAGCTTGGGTTAGAAAGCGTCCGGCTGGATGTGCCTCAAACAATTTCAGACTTTTCCGTGATGTGATCAGCCTGATGCGCTTTTGATCAGGTGTCAGGAGATGTCAAACCCCCCGAGCAGAAACCTTCGTTATGCCAAGTTTATTGTGCAGAATATTCTCAACACTCTCACAGGATATGCTAATAGAATTGGCCATTTGATTTATAGTCTGTCGCCTGTGATCAGCAGCTGGTGAACACAATCGATGGTGGAAATTACAGGACGCACAGATGCTGCGCCGTCTTCAAGACTTCATCTTCCCCTCCAAAATTCATCTGCCTACTTTTTCACTGTTGATAAAGCTATAGTGTCATCCCCTAATGTAGTAACCTTGTGATCATGAATGAATTTGAGGGCTAAATCCTTTTCCGTGGGTACTTGATAACACTACAATGACAAATATATGTCTATTTTCAAGGGAAGTCGCTTCAAGTTACGTTTGAGGACATTTGTGAACAGCCAGGTGTTTTGTTTAACTGGAATTAAACAATACGGTTTATAGATTTCATAGCTTTAGCATCACTCCTTCATAGTGAGGCAATGAATTTTTCAGCCCACCCTCGTATATATGAATGTCTTCTGTGGTTAATGTTCAGAAGAAGGAAATGATAGATTATCGCATTTAGATTGTATACAACAGAACGAAAAACGATACGTTGTTCTATGTTACTTAATTTCTTTATGCGTTTACTGTTTCTCTATTTTTCCTTTTTGCAAGTTTTTCCTTGGTTAGATTAATTTGATTCGTCCATTATCACTTTCTGCTTCTTTCATCGAAACACCTTAGAAATAAAACTATATATATTTATATATAACTATCAATTAACATACGGTTAAGATTAAAGCAGTGGTTCCTAAAGGATTTGGGGCCATGCCACACTTTGGTATTTCTAAGATTCTGGTGCCCCCACTGTAATATTTAATTACTACATATTCAAAATCTTCCTGCAATTCACGTGAAGGAAGCTTAAAAGGCTATTAACTTGGTCTCTAATCAAGCCTCCAAAGACCATGGCGTCCATGAAAGAGAAAAATTAAAACAAAAAACAAAAAAAAAATAAATAAAATATATATAGTTACAAAACATATAAAATATTTGAATGAAAGCTTATTTTGTAATATATTTTGATCATTTTAATCATGAAATAATAATGCAAAATGAAATTTGAGCTCACCAGAAAACAATTCACCGTTAATAACTTATTCTCGAATTGCTCCCTTATTCTGTTGGTATAGTATGCTGAAGGGTGCACATACTACGCATGCCACACCAAAATATTACACATGCCCCACCGGTGGAGCATGACTCCCACGTTGGGAATTATTTCTGTAAGCGAAACTCTCTTTTTATCCGGTCCCATTCAAAATGCAGATCACCATGTTGAGTAGTAAATTTCTATTTTATTGCAAAATCAAATTTCGTAGTGTAATTTGAGATAATAGTTCTTTTTTTTAAATAGAAGAATTATTATTTTTCTAGTTCTGTTTAATTTTTAAATACAATTATTTCAGATTTTCTGTGTTTACGATGACTTTATTACCGTTTCCTACGAAATGACGACCTTGCCATTTTGTTTGAATGAGAGATATCACTACAAAAATTAAAACCGGTTAAAAATAACTATATATAAGGCGATATTCCTTCAAGTGGGTACCCATTGAGTGTGAAACTTACTAATCTTGTGACTTTAACTGATTTATGGCAAGAAATACACGCACCCAGATACACACATAGACACATTTGTGCAAAATAGTTATGCAGGAAGATGTGAAGAGACATGATCAACTACACACTTGTGAAAAACAATTGAAACAAAACAAATAATTCCATTATTATTTACTTTTTTCGTATTTTTTCCAATAAAACATGACCCAGTGCACATGTTAATACTTTGTATTTCTATTCCAGGAAGTCGATTCTAACTGATTGTTCACAGATTCTCCATTGGATTTAAATCGGAAGAGTTTACAAGCCAGTCTCTATGAATTTGATTTGCTCACTGATAAGGCTTAACGGTGTATTTATGAAGCGTTTCAATTCTCGCACACTTTCTTGAAGTAACATCCACGCAGACAATGGCCACAGGACAACTAATCGACAGTCGAGACTATATTGTCTGGGCGTGACGAAAATCTGATGCAATCACGGATGAAGCAGTATTTTTCAAGGTCAAACAAATTTCATTATACACCCCAAAAATAGATTCATATTACTGCACACCACTGCAAATGACGTAATCTGAAGAAATATCCAGTCACTCCAGTGGGTCTAAAATTGACCATATGGTGAAAGAACGGAAACTAAAGTGCTTGTTTCAATTAATTTGCACAAGGGTATATATATATATATATATATATATATATATATATATATATATATATATGTGTGTGTGTGTGTGTGTGTGTGTGTGTGTGCGTGCGTGTGTAATAGAAATTTGTAAGGATTTGAATAATCATTCATATTCATAGTCATTCATCAAATCTAGAAAAAAATCCTCAACAGAATGCAGAAAGCGTTGTATGGCCGTTTCGTTCTTTTTGGGACTCATCAGCAGTGCACATCCACCACCAAAAATCGAACCCAGCGCTTTACGTTACAACGCAAGTGTCATACCCACTGGACCAACGGGTGGTACATAAGTGATATCACTTAGATATCTTTGCTTGATCCAGCTTCTAATGATCTGGAGATCCAGTCAGTTTCTCCTTCGTAACCGAGGCCCGGGTATTTATGTATGTATGTATGACAAACCAAAACAAGCAAAAGTATTGATAAAATTTGCAAATGCAAATCCACCAACACAATGTCTGCCAAATGAAAACAATTGAAATAATAAAAGTAAATGGAAAGACAAACTACGCCCCAAGACAAAGAAATCAACAAATGTCGATGGCTCTCCACAAAGACTTCACTATTATAATCAAATCAGCTGTCTTGTGTCGGTTCCTATGAAATGTCTTGCTTGACCCTCATACGTCGAAAAAACGACAGGCGAGTCCAGTATATATATATATATATATATATATATATATATATATATATATATATATACATACACACACACACACACACATATATATATATATATACACACACACACACACATATATATATATATATCTTTATAAATTAACTGATTTAAAAATATGGTTCCATCGCTACACAGGAATTACCATGTTTCAAACACTATACACTTCAAATTTAATTATAGAATTAAATTAAAAGCATTACTTCTGTTTCATCATTTTAATTTAAAAATAAGTTATTCCAAAATTCGCTTGAAGATGAAACAGAACTAATGATTTTAATTTAATTATATAATTAAATTTGAAGTGTATAGTTTTTGAAACCTGGTAATTCCTGTGTAGCGATGGAACCATATTTTTAAATCAGTTAATTTATAATATTTATGCTCTGTAAATTTACATTGAGCAGTGTTTTGTAAAAATAAAAATATCAATAAGAACACCGGTTTACATATCTTACTGTTCTTTCTTTTTTTGCTATAATTTATATATATATATATATATATATATATATATATATATATATATATATATATATATATATATATATATATAAAAAATTATTATAAATTCATGATGACGCTAAATAAATAGGAAAACATCCTATTTATTTTGTTTTATCATATATTCAGCTGTTTCACGTTTTAAATCAGATACTGTGTCGTTTTCCTTAGTTGCATAGATGTCACGTGTATATTCACGTTATTGCCCATGGTATTATGGTAATATCAGTTTTTAAATTACATTTCCTTTGTTTCCTTGGCTGTGTGGACGCCATAATAATATATCTTATCGCCTCTGTCTATGTTAATTTCTTGAATTAAGTTAATTGTATATTAAATATTAGCGGTAACGTTGACGAATGTTTGAATATAAATAATTTAAATTTTATGATAATTAAAACAAAGAAGAAAAATACCGAAAGCTTAATCTATTTCTTAATCTTGAAAAGTAGAATTGAATATTATGTTTTTTGGGAAGCCATAATAAAAAAAAAATCAGTGAAATAAATATAAAATGGCGTCCCAACGCGTTCGAAAGAAAGATGAACGGAAGTAAAAATAGAAAAAAAACATATTTCTGAAAGGAATAAAATAAAATATTTTGATGAAATAAGCAGAAAGTGATAATGGACGAATCAAATTAACCTGAAAAAAAACCCCAAGGAAATCATACAAAAAGGAAAAAAAAGAAAGAATAAACATACAAAGAAATTAAATAATATAAAAAAACGTATCGTTTTTCGTTCTGTAGTTACATTCTAAATGCGATAATCTATCATTTCCTTCTTCTGAACATTAACCACAGAAGACATTCATATATACGAGGGTGGACTGAAAAATTCATTGCCTCACTATGAAGGAGTGATGCTAAAGCTATGAAATCTATAAACCGTATTGTTTAATTCCAGTTAAAAAAAACACCTGGCTGTTCACAAATGTCCTCAAACGTAACTTGAAGCGACTTCCCTTGAAAATAGACATATATTTGTCATTGTAGTGTTATCAAGTACCCACGGGAAAGGATTTAGCCCTCAAATTCATTCATGATCACAAGGTTACTATATTAGGGGATGACACTATAGCTTTATCAACAGTGAAAAAGTAGGCAGATGAATTTTGGAGGGGAAGAGAGAGTCTTGAAGACGGCGCAAGATCTGTGCGTCCTGTAATTTCCACCATCGATTGTGTTCACCAGCTGCTGATCACAGGCGACTGACTATAAATCAAATGGCCAATTCTATTAGCATATCCTGTGAGAGTGTTGAGAATATTCTGCACAATAAACTTGGCATGACGAAGGTTTCTGCTCGGGGGGTTTGACATCTCCTGACACCTGATCAAAAGCGCATCAGGCTGATCACATCACGGAAATATCTGAAATTGTTTGAGGCACATCCAGCCGGACGCTTTTCTAACCCAAGCTGAGTTTTAGGTTCATCAATTTGATCCAGAGACAATCCATGCAGTGGAAACATACCTGCTTTAAAGGCTAGAGTCGTTTCATCTATACGGTAGCTGATGGCCTCAGTATTTTGGGATGCAAAAGGCATTGTGTTTAGTAACTATTTTCAAAAGGACTACACCATCAATGGAGAGTACTTTGCCAACTTGCTGAGGCAGTTACGAAAGACTATCAAAACAAAATTCTCAGAAATACCGATGAAAGTGATCTTGTTTTATCAGAACAATGCTCTAGCACACAAGTCCTAGGTTTCAATGGTAGTTGTACGGGACTATGGCTTTGAACTGGTTAATTGCACTCCATATTCTCCTGATTTGACCTGACCTCACTAGCATCTATTTGCCAACATGAAAAACACTTGACTGACAAACAGTATCGCAAAGATGATGAAGCCATATCTTGTGCTGTTGATTTTTTGACTTCTAAACATTAACGGACGAAACGGGCGAGCAATAACTAAACAATACTAAATAAAGTAATAACGAGACAAGATATCCTTAGGCGTGGACAGTGAATGGAGAACAATCTACCTAGGTGTATTAAATTAGGTTTCAATTCAGAATTCCCTGTAGTTTACCCAGATCGATATACATTTGATGAAGATCGGTGGACGGACACAATGGCTGTGACGTTGTGATAACAACAGCAAAGATAAGAAAATTAGTCCGGATATAAATAGTGTAGATAACGAATAACTCCTCATCCTAGAAGTAAATATATTTTCTTATCTCTGCTTTGAGTTTTACAGAGATTTAATCAACTCTCAAGGGGCCTTGATTATAAAAAAGTGGATTTAATCTCTATGAAAAACTCACAGTATAGATAATATAAAAGAATATTCAATTAACTACCTTTTTTAGGCTCCATCACCATTTTCCATGCACGTTCTGTAAACTGATTACTTCTTGGTATCTTGACTATGAATGACAAAGGCTTCCAGTGATTCTCCAATGTGTTCAATGCGTCTTTTCTAAGGTTTAAATATTTCTGTTAAGTTCTGATTCATTTTTATTGTAGATCTGATTATTAAACCAATATATAAAACGGTTGTATGAAATGAATGTGCATACGTTCTCCAGGGTAGCGCAAATAACTTTTTAATTCCATCTTGCATAGATCATTATTTTGATTATTTCACCCCAAGCAAGGCAATAAAGCCATTAAGACGTAAGGGGGTAACTGAGCGTGAGAGAATATGAGCAAAAAGAAAACATTATCAAGGAGAGAGAACAATAAAAGAATAGAAATTAAGAAAACGGAAGATAACGATTGACATTGCATTTACATTTTAAAGAACAAAGTTGACTGGAAAGTGAGAAAACAGGCCACAAGCAAGAGGTGCGAGAGAAGAAACTGGTAACATAGAACTTACGGTAAGATCTAGCAATTCCAACTGTAAAATGATGAACCCTAGCCGCCAATCTAGTACTGCGCTTAAATTCTAGGTGTCAAAATAGAAAGCTAATGAGAACAGTTATCATGAAAATATTTCCAGAAAAGGCACAGGGAAGTTACGTTACGGCCGTAGAAAAACAACTGAAGCCGAGAGGTCAGGACAGGACCAATAACATTACAGATTCGTCTTTGTATTTTATCTAGAATCTCTAAATACATATCAGAAGCACCAGACCAGATGTGACAGAAATATTCAATGCATGGACGAATGGTAGACATATAAATTGGTAAAATAGATTCCTGCAAGAAGAATTTTTTTGCACACACACTGTGAACCGACATTCCTAGCAACATTCTAATGTTTGATATTTTCCGAAATTCTTTTAAAGAATAGCACCTTTTTTCTAGAAAGAATACACCCCCCCGTGTTAAATATTACAACAAACATGTATTTGAATAATCACCAGTCGACAGTTAACAGGATGTGAGACTAAATAGCAAAGTAAATATAGATTGATGTAACTTCATTGTTTTCATTTACGGGTGACCTTTGTAGTAATTCTGATACGACCACTTTTGTCGTTATTAAACACAATTTCATTTTACCGATATAAGAAGCAGGAATTATTTTTTAAAAAATAAACACAAAAAATGATAACCTAATCTACATAAATCGTTAAAAAGATAGACGACATTATTTTGAATCTAGTCTACCTGCTGCCATCAAAATTGACGGCAAGAATGAATGTATTATAAATAATACGTATTATATTGTAAGTAATTTTCGTTTAATCCAAGTACAATTTTGTAATTTAAAATAGATCATTGTTGGTAAAATTGTTTAAAGTTACAATGAAAAAAAATTCTACTTGAAGAAATGTCTGATATCTAGATAGCATCAAGTGTTCATATGATTAGCATAAATTACGTATGGTCTTACTAATTTAGATTTTGTTGAATCCATTTTTCCGACTAGCTGAATA
>OZ038484.1:131811069-131826069 GCA_964036315.1 Acanthosepion esculentum | reverse complement strand
ATATTCACTATGAAAATAATAGTAATAATAATATATTCATTATGACAATATTAATAAAATATATCCACTATGAAAATAATAATAATAATAATAGTAATATATTCAGTGTGAACATAATAATAATAATAATAACAATAATATATGTATTATTGCAATAATAATAATGTTAAGATATTCACTATGAAATTAATAATAATAACAATATATTCACTATGACAATAATAATAATATATTCATTAAAGACAATAATAATAATAATAATATATTCTCTATGAAAAAAAAAAAAAATTTTCATTATAACAATAATAATAATAATATATGCACTAAGAAAATAATAATAATATATTTACTATGACAATAATAATAATAATATATTCTCTATGACAATAATAATTATAATAATAATAATATATCCATCATGACAATAATAATAATAATATATTCACTATGAAAATAATAATAATGATAATATATTCACTATGACAATAACAATAATAATAATAATATATTCATTATGACAATAATAATAATAATAATATATTCACGATGACAATAATAATAATAATAATATATTCACTATGAAAATAATAATAATAATAATATATTCACTATGAAAATAATAATAATAATAATAATAATAATAATAATAATAATAATAATATATTCATTATGACAATAATAATAATAATAATAATAATAATAATATTTGCTCAAGCCCCAGAAGGCCATTCCCCAAGTAAGCACCTTTCATTTGAGAGAGGGCTGAGTTTATTGCCCGGTGGCTGAAGCAACCCCAAGTATGGAAGCACCGATGTTTTCACGGTATTGCCGATGAAACCACATTAAAATTGACCTTGTGTCACATTGCGTTTACGTTGTGGGCGTGTGTCTAAATACCCTGTTTAATACGTGAGATTACCGACCGACGAATCAAATCGTATTACATAATCCTGTTTTGTAACGAATACAAGTAACATATGAGCGATAAAATAACATCCAGTTGAAATAAACGTGCCGCCGGGAATTTGTATAGAAGCTTGATAAACTGGAAGAAAATAATCAAGCCAAGGAGAAAATTACTTGAAAAATAATAAACATGCCTTACCAAATTAGTACCGTGCCGGCAGTTATGGAGGAAGTAATCGGAAGAAATTATTTAATCGTACCGTTAAACAATTGTCGCGTTAAAAATAATCAGTATATATTAACCGCGTATCTACATTTTCAAGGCATGGCTCAGTCTACTGTAGGCAGGTAGATAGATAAAATAAGGAAACAGACTGTAAATGAGGTAGAAGAAAAATAAATAAATCTATGAAAAAGACAAAGCAAAATCAGGAACTTAGTCAATACCTTAAGAAAGTAACAATATCAAATGAGATTTTTAACCAGTATACATAGATACACACCTACATAGATGGTGATGAAGTTGTATTTCCTAGCGGTGATAATGTTGTCTTACAGATGATTGAAATTCTGTGCAAGTACAATAAGCGTGATATGAATATATGTGTTTCTTCCTGTTCTAAATATTCACATTTACGAATCGCTGTTCTCGGAAGCGGCGAAGCCAAACGCCAAGCGAGAATTCGTTCTGAGCACAGGCGAGCCTGTTTTCGACGCCATTGTGTGAACTAATTGGAATGAATAAAAATTCAAACAATATTGATGAGTGGATTTAAATAGATATTCGAGAGTACATAATTAAGGCTCGTTCTTCCTGGGTATTTAACGGAAGCGGAATAATAGCCGAATGTGTTGATAGCCGTGAGGGCTGCTGAGAGAATTTTGGATCCCTTCAATAAATTACATATCTGTTCAAGTCCGAATACAAGACGAAGTCTCGAACGCTGATTTTCCAGGATAGTTATTCCGTCTCCATTTGAAAGATTTTCGTAACGGTCTTCCTATATTTCTATTTCCTTCAACATTATGTAAGGCCTAAAGCACATCGACAGCCGTATGAAAAAAAAAACTCGCTTATTTTACGAATTTTAGGTAAAATTTCTTTATTTTCATACCATTTTGTCTATAACTTTCTTGGAAAATTTACATATATTTTTGTAATCATTTCACCCCAAGCAAGGCAATAAAGCCAGTTAGAATTAAAAGGGTATTGCGAGGTAAAGAAACTAGGTAAGATTTGGAGATAGAGAGGTTAATAAACGAGCAGGATTCAAGAAGACAGAAGATAAAGATTGGCCTTGCATTTAAAATTTAGATGATCACATTTGTCAGAGAAAACAAGAGAAGTTCGAGAGATTAAATAATTGCCATAGAATGTACAATTCTAGCAATTTCAGCAGTAAAATGATAAGATCTAGCCACCAATTATATAGCCATGCTTTATTTTCGAAAATAATTGCTACTTCATTTAAAATCCTTTACAGAAATACAGCTTGAAGGTTAAAATAAGGTGACGAGGCTTCGTCTGAATACTGATTTATATTAAGCCAATAATATCCACGACTCCATTTTTGAAACGGTGGGTAATAATGAGTCATATGTAGAAACTTATATTTAATACCAGATTTTTATAAACAATTAATTAATATCGTTCTTTTTCATTTAAATCTATAAATTAAACCGAGATTTCTAAAAAAATTATAATATATTTTTCAGTAACTTACAGTTTAATACCACAGCTTTATTTTCATTTTTCTAATTAATATTGAATTTCTACGACTGACATTAATGGATTAAACCTTTTTTTATCGGACATGTAAGGCTTAGATATTTAGGAAGTGCTTTAACAGAAGACTGAAAATGCGACACCGAAATCCGAAAGCTCATTGGGATAGCGAAAGATGTCTTTCAAACGCTAAGCAAAGTATTAAGAAACAGGAACATTTCATTAGAAACAAAGAAAAGAATGTTAAACTGTCGTGCAATATTGTTATGAGATTGTCCATACAGATATGACAGTGAATGTTGGTGAATCTCATCACCGATGAAGGAGAGACAAGTGGCAACAAAATATGGTTCTACTTAAAAATACTGAAAATACTATGGACTAAACAGATGAACAATGACGAAATTTTATAGGAAACGAAACCAAATAGACAAATATGGCTAACATCAGAAAGATACAATTGAATATTTTAGGGCACATGAGAAGGATAGGATTTATTGAACGCAAGATGGACAGTGGAAAGCAACGAATAAAGCCTGCCTGACGAACCTGTGCAAATGGTTGACAGAACAGGGACTAGGAGAGACAGAAAAAAAATTCATGATTCTCCACGACCTCAATGGACACGTCACAAAGATGTTATGCGGAACTAGACTAAAGAAATCAAGCCCTTTGCTTGTGGTGTGAAGTGAAAGGTCTTCTTTGATATACAGTATTTTATTTATTTTGAGAGAGTTTGTTGAAATCATCTAGACTAACCAAACATCTTAATTGTATTTTTTATAAAGAGGCTCATAATAAAACAGATATTTGCTGGTAAGATTTAGTCAACGGATTATCAATATTTTATCTTCCATCATAAGCCTTCAAGAAATTCAACCTACTTTTAACCGCTGGACGTACGTTTCTGGGCAGTTCTTGCTCCTCCTTCTGAGACATCGAAACCTTTGCTATCCATCCAAATTCTCTCGAGATATCTGCTCTCTCCTTTGGGTGAATTCAAGAAGACAATTTTCACGTGCTTATTCATGATGGCTGCAAGATTCTTGGCGATACTACGGCGAGATGAATTTCTTGATCACATACCCTAGTGAGGTGGATTTTATAAGAATGGTATCGCACTCAGTTTGACTGTTGTGATTTGACATGGTAAATAAGGTAACAATATGTTTCTTCAACTTCTTGTCGCTTTTTTGTTAAGGAAACGAGTTTAAAGATTAAATTATGTTCAAAATCGTGGCGTTGGAAGTCCCTTCCAGTCATCAGTAAAAGCCTTAGAGGACAGACTTATAATATTTATACTTTTCTGCAGTTATACAAATTTTATATAGACTAGATGTATGGCATAAGCACATTATTACTAAATAATTGCGCCATCAATTAATACCTTCATTTATTTCAAATGGAAATTATACAATTTAGCTATATTATGATTTAATATATTATACAGTACAGTAGTTTTCGTGCGATTTACAATAAACAATAAAACTTTAAATCATTTCTTCTTATAATTTGTGCCTAACAGAATTATGATGTTTTATATAATGTTTGTGATGTACAGTGACTGTCAATAATTAAGACTTCGATGTTAAATAAAACAGAATTTATTGACAACTGCAAATAAATACTTAACAAAAACAAAGAAGTAAAAATCAACCAAAGATAATTAATCATGTCAGTGATGACCTTGTTAGAAGGGCGGCTCAGCTTGACGTCCGGTAAATCCTAAATCAAAACCCAAATCTTCGACGCACAATAATTCACAATAATTCGACTGGATAGTTCCACTCAATAGTGACTACAGTCAGTAGCCTGACACCGCTGCTATTTTACACCTGGCGGAAAACATATATTAATAAGTCCAGAGTGTCACGCTCGAACCACGGTGTCGGTATTTACTCAATTTTTTCCTATTTGACAATACATTTCTCTATTTTTGTTTTTATTAATTATGATTTAACAAATGATCTAACAAATCTTATCCATTATCATTGTCTTTTTAAAAAATTTTTCAATTTACACAGATTTTACTTATCGAATAAAGTGCAGATTTTGCTTCATAATTAAAATTCTTGTTTGAATATATTTTCTATTCAATGTATCTAGTACAAAATATATCATTGTATTTGGAATTAATCTTGAAATAGTAACATTTTTAAGTCAGTTTGTAAGTAAAAACCTGCAGAAATTAGGTATATCTGTGTTATGGTCCAGGTTAGGGCCAAGGAAGAACAACACGAACACAAGAGTAGAAATAACGAAGATATATTACACGGAATAATAATACAAGATGTGGAAGATGTATGACTGTCAGTCTGTTTTGGACTGAACTACTATCGGCTCGACTCGATTCATCTCTCTCTCTCTCTTGAGAGGCGTAGTATACATAGTGTTAGGAAGAGTTCATTCTGTAGTTATAGGTAAGGTCCCATAATAATCTGTACATTTTTTTTAGATCTTTAAAACGAAATCACCAAGAATTCGTAAAAACTATCGATCTAATTTTCGGTGGCAGTATTTAGCACCCCAGACTTCAGCTTTCACAGCTAGGGCAATGTTGACTTTCTAAAGAAAGAGAAAAATCAACATACACTAATGTTGCAATATCCATCCTTCTAAAACTAACAAAGTTTTTACTACTTGGATGTGGCATATCACATTTCGATTCTTAACCAATAGTCATCAGACCCCGCCATTTCGTGCGAATATTTATGCTTATTCACAGCTGGTTTAAAAACATTAGAAAAACTTTTGCACAATTGTTAATAACATAAGATTCCAGCATAAGCAGTACGAAAGCTGCTTTTGCAGAAAAAAAAATCCACTTAGAAAAATATACCTATCGTACCCAGAAGTATATGTTGTAATCATTCCTTTTTAGGGCTTTCAAACTATTTTTTAAATTATTTCATTAATGTTCACCCAATATACACCTCAAGAGCCACTCGAGGTAGAGGGTTACTGAAGGAGATTTATGTAAGATGTGCATATTACGAGAATATGTGGAAAGGATAACAGTTAACTATTTATTTGTAGAGGTTAATATTGTAGTGGTTAAGAAAGCATCCACACGGGAGTCAGTTCTACAAAGTAGCAGTCCCTGGGAAAAGCTTGAGAAATAGGCGAAAATTCAGTGTCTGCTCGGTGATGATGGAACCTTAATTGTCATGTTTTTGAGATGTGAAATGTTAAAAACCATTGAGCTGTTAAAGCCTGATCATAGGAGAGATCGGCAGCCAGGTTTTGGTCATCTAGATATTTTGAAGTGCACCCATGCATTGTATGTAAACAGGCAAATACTTAATATAAAGCAGAAAGTGGATAAAACTGAAACGATTGATTCGTTTTCTACGGTTTACCAACCATTTGCAGGTTATTTTGTTTTACTATTCAGAGCAGTTTTTTCTGTAATTGGGGGTCCTGTTTTATAAACAAAACTTATGATTTAAATTCTTCAAAGACCCTTGCTTTAAAGTAACGAAACAAATTTTGAGATTGCAATTTAATTTCTCGAAATTTCATGAAATTATGTAAGACAGGGGTAACATTTAAAAAAAATATTTTTAACAAGATTTTCTAAAAGAAAATTTAAAAAATAACTTCATTCATTTGTGAATACATCCTAAAAGTTTCATTAAAATCTGATAATTATTTGATTTTTGTAAGTATTTCAATATCAATGTGTTTTTCACCTGAAAAAAAAAGGCCCCAAAACATTAATCATAAATATTACGTCGTACGCTGACGTAAACAAAGAGCAAGATGTTTAGCCAAAATTTCGAACGTGCTAGATGCGAAAATTAATAAAATAATTAAAAATACTTTGGTCATTACTCTTTTTAATAACAAACATTTTGAAGATAAAACTTTGTTTTTATTAAGTTTTGGGCCTTTTTTTCATCGTCCTATGCTGTTTTGCTCAGCGAGCAAGTGAAGGTACCAACACGTAACATATTCTGAAATGTCTGATATTATAAAAAAGAACACCTGAAAACGAATATTAATTTTCTTGCGTTAAGAAATCACGTAATATGGAAATATTTTGTTATGGTTTTTGAGTGGGCGTTCAATTTGCAGTGGGCGTTCAATTTACAGTGTATTTATATAGCAAATTGGGCTCCATATTATCTTTTAAAATATTTAATAACAAAACATAATAACATATTCGGGATCTGAAAGCATAATCTATAGTAATAGGAAAATAAAATAAATAGGAATAATTTCTGGTCGCAGTAATTATATAACAACTTTCTCGTTCTGATTCCTGTGGAAAAGACCGGAGGGAATATTTTAAAACTTTATCCAAATGAACGTGTGTAGAGCTTCGCATTAAACCTGAACCGCGTATGAATACAAATGAATATAACGGCCTTTGCACTATTTCGTCAACACTTCGGCTATCATAAGTTCATTACAATCGCCTTCAGTATTGAATGCGTATCAGCATTGTCAGCAACATGACATCACATAAAATTCACTGTGAGGCATATGAATCTCCAAGGTTGCTTTTATATCCATTAGTGAAAGAAAGCATAAAATCAATTTTCAGTTGTAAAATGAGTTGGAATTAAGAAATCTCCTAATATCGCTGGTGAGTAGCCAATCTCTTCATTCATTTATATTTAGAGCGTTAGTAATCGAATACATAACTTTTGCATTCGTCTTTGACCTTTTTGTACCTTTTTTGAATCTAGTCCTTCAAAGTGGCATCTCATCTACGTAGAGAGACGCTAAACATCTTAGCACTAGGCAAGATGTACTATAAAAGACTTCTCCGCGAGGGAACTATTTTTTATCCCAGCAATCTGAGTTCACAGCAGTGGAAAGGCCAGGTTAAGAAAATCTATTTTATTATCTTCGCATAAACATTAAACTCTTTCCAGTAAATCCAAGCAGTTGAAAACAGTTGCAACGCCGGGATCTGACGACGTATTGGGATGACCATAGAAAGATAACACGCACTCGGATATAGGTTAAATATATATTCTCAGAAACGTCGTACGAAGGTAAATGTGGAGTGGAGAGTAGTTTCTCTCACTGGTGTCCCGACTCACTCATTCACTCACTCTGTGGCTACTACTCGGTGACCATCACGTGGTGACTGGATATTTAGCACCCCCCACACACAGGTCAAATGTGGCACAAGGCCGGTTTAATGTGGGCTTACCGAGCCCGTCGGCTCGGCCAAAAATATGCCCATTAGATCCCGTATAAACGGGTTCAGGGACTGTCTACCTCCCCGGACGGCACTTTGCCCTGCGGCAAAGCCCCGTCCGAGTCCCTCCCCGCCGAGACGGGAGTTCGACAGCAAAGAACAGTTTATACAACCGTTCCAGTCACGTGGTGACTGGATATTTAGCAACCCCCCCACACGGGTCGAATGTGGCACAAGGCCGGCTTAATGTGGGCTTACCGAGCCCGTAGGCTCGGGCAAAAATATGCCCATTAGATCCCGTATAAACGGGTTCAGGGACTGTCTACCTCCCCGGACGGCACTCTGCCCTGCGGCAAAGCCCCGTCTGAGTCCCTCCCCGCCGAGACGGAGAGTTCGACAGCAAAGAACAGTCTTAACAACCGTTCCAGTCACGTGGTGACTGGATATTTAGCAACCCCCCCACACGGGTCGAATGTGGCACAAGGCCGGCTTAATGTGGGCTTACCGAGCCCGTCGGCTCGGCCAAAAATATGCCCATTAGATCCCGTATAAACGGGTTCAGGGACTGACTACCTCCCCGGACGGCACTTTGCCCTGCGGCAAAGCCCCGTCCGAGTCCCTCCCCGCCGAGACGGGAGTTCGACAGCAAAGAACAGTTTATACAACCGTTCCAGTCACGTGGTGACTGGATATTTAGCAACCCCCCCACACGGGTCGAATGTGGCACAAGGCCGGCTTAATGTGGGCTTACCGAGCCCGTAGGCTCGGCCAAAAATATGCCCATTAGAACCCGTATACACGGGTTCAGGGACTGTCTGCCTCCCCGGACGGCACTTTGCCCTGCGGCAAAGCCCCGTCCGAGTCCCTCCCCGCCGAGACGGAGAGTTCGACAGCAAAGAACAGTCTTAACAACTGTCCCAGTCACGGGGTGACTGGATATTTAGCAACCCCCCCACAAGGGTCGAATGTGGCACAAGGCCGGTTTAATGTGGGCTTACCGAGCCCGTAGGCTCGGGCAAAAATATGCCCATTTACAACCCGTATAAACGGGTTCAGGGACTGTCTACCTCCCCGGACGGCACTTTGCCCTGCGGCAAAGCCCCGTCCGAGTCCCTCCCCGCCGAGACGGAGAGTTCGACAGCAAAGAACAGTTTATACAACCGTTCCAGTCACGTGGTGACTGACCTTACTCAGATTTGGTATGCATATTATATAGGTGTGAAAGAGTCCATTTGTAGGTAGGTCCACATAATACCCCCCTCCCAAGTCTTTTACTCGGTAAAAGGTTTAATACTTTCCATAAATCTACTACTTTTTCTTTTCGGCGTTGATTGTTAAAGGCTCGGTAAATTTCCTCTTTCTCCCCGACCTTCGTTGTTCAGGCAAATGCTGCGGGGGATCAAAGTCAAATGTGTCGTAAATGATCTCGATGGGTTCTTCCACTTCATCCTGTGTGCTGTTAGAATCTATTTCATGCCGATTTTTAATTTGATTAATATGTCTTTTGTGTGTATGTCTTGGTCCTTGTATTATATACACCATCACGCCGATCCTTCTAGTGATCGTGCCCTCCTCCCAGTACGGCATATTCTTCTGAAAACTTTAAAACAAGATTTTCTAACCTGGAAGAAATCGTATGTTTGGTCCTTTTTCGGTCTTACATATTTTTAACTGTTTGGGAATTAATTTGTCAAAAACGGATCTCAACTTTCTGGCAAACATGATTTCTGCCGGTGAGCCAGTTGATGGTGTATTCAGGTTCGGCGTAATGCGATAAACTTGCAGAAACTGCTGTAATGCTATGTCGGTAGGAGTTCCTTTAGCTTTTTAAAATGCTCTTTTCAGCGTGTCTACGAACCTCTCTGCCTGCCCATTTGATCTAGGGTGGTATTGAGGCGTAGTTATGTGCGTGCTTGACTTGGAATTCTTACATTCTGCTGACGTAAACTGTGTACCATTGTCGCTGACCACGCAGTCCACTACTCCAAATCTCGCAAACAGCTCATGTAGGAAACTGATTGTTACAGCCGTTGTCGGCCTCTTGCATCTTAAAACCTCCGACCACTTGGAGTAACTGTCAACAACGATTAAGTAATAATAATCGTGAATCGGGCCAGCAAAGTCAATATGTATACGTGACCAACGCTGTTCCGTTTTTGAGCTTTGGCCGCCAAGGCGAATCTTCTGCATGTGTTAATCATTTCCATTATGTCCTTGTCCATCGCCGGCCAGTAGACATAGCTCCGCATTAGACTCTTCATACGGTTTCTACCGGGGTGTCCACCGTGGAAGTCTTTTAAAATTCGGTTCTGTAATTTTTCCGGAATTACAACTCTTTCGCTGTATAATAAGACATTGTCACATAGTGAGCAGACGTCTGACACGCTATTATCTTTTGTTGCGATTTTACGTTTTATCTCGCAAATAAAGTCATCTTCTAGCGCTTCGTTTTTGATATCGGACAACGTTATAGGTAGATCCCGTACGGTATTCGCTATTATTGATTTTATTTCACAGTCTGAACGAAGAGCTGATATAACTGAGTCTTCAAGTGGTTGATTTTGATTAGCGATTAGTCTGGATAGACCATCTGCATGGCCAATTTTATTAGTTGGTAAATAATTTAATTTAAAATTATAGTTGAGAAGGATGGTACCCCATCTCAAAAGTCTATCCGGTAAACCTTTTTAGAGCCAAATATCGTTAATAATTGTTTATGATCGGTCTGTAGATTGAAATTCCTTCCATGCAGATATCTGTGAAATTTTGTTACCGCGAAAATGATACTGAGGCCTTCTTTTTCAATTTGGCTTTGCGCTTTTTCTGTGGGACCAGCTTTCTTATGCGTGTGCTATGGGTTTCAGTATACCGTCTGGCATAATATGTAGGATACACGCACCGATACCGTACGAACAAGCATCGCAGGTCACAATGATATCTAATTGGGGGTTGAAGTGAGTCAGAAATAGTTCTGATGTTAATATATTTTTATTTTTTCAAAAGCTGACTGACACTCCGTTGTCCAGTTCCAAATTGTCTCTTTTTTTAACAATTCATTCAGAGGAGTGAGTAGCTCGTGCATATTTTTTATTAATACTTGGTAATAGTTGGCAAGTCCCAGAAAACTTTGGAGCTCGTTAACGTTTTTTGGAGCAGACATATTTTTGATAGCTCCTGCCCGCCGTGGGTCAGGCCGTCTTCCCTTCTTATTAATGATATGCCCGAGATACCTTATTTCATTCATATAAAAATCAGATTTCGATTCTTTTACCTTGAGACCGAAATCCTGAATTCTCTCAAAAACCTTGTGGATATGTTTGCGATGTTCCTCGGTAGATTTGCTTGCTATTACAATGTCATCCAGGTAGGCACACGCGAAGCCAAGGCCGCCCAGCATGATATCCATGACCTGCTGAAATATTGCAGGTGCAACTTTGACTCCGAAAGCCAATCTATCAGAATCTGGCTTTTGTCTTATTACATTTTCCTAGCCCCGCCGGGAAAACTTCGGGAATTTTTTTCTTTTAATTCGTCTTTCAGGTCTTGGGCATCTGTTGTCATGTTTTCCACTTTTTGGCAAAAATTGTTGATTGGTTGATCCCACAACTGAAACCGCTCCATCCAACCCGTTCCAAACAAATTTTCAGAGCTTTTATGGACGAAAACTTTTAGTTTCTTTGTGATGCCATTTAGTGATACAGGTAGCGTTAGCTCACCTTCAAATTTGATTTTGTCACCTGTTACTGCACGGGCTGTTTTGTTTGCCTTTTTCATCGTTGTTTTTTTAAAATTTCCTCAAAGTATGAAGATTAATGATTGAGAGATCCGAGCCAGAATCTAGTTGCAGCTTAACTGTTTTGTTTCGAATGTTAACTACAAGGTATTTTCGTAGCTTCTTATCTACTTTTTCGTTTGATACAGTTTGTCTGACTCCAATTCTGTTGTTCCTTTTGTTTCTACAGTGCGCCACCTTGTGGTCAATTTTGACACAATAATTACATGTCTTGTTTCGGTAAAAACAGTTTGCCTCCCAATATTGTCCACCACAACGTCTGCATGGCCTTGGGGGTAATTTTTATTTCTCACAGGGTCGTCTACTTTTAGATTGTGAATAGGCATATTCTTTGCTTTTTTTACCTTTTCCAGGGGAGTAATGTTTTGGCTTGTACTTAATTCTCCTAACATACGATATGCCTGATTCCTCGATGTTTTTGGAATCGCTTTTAACACTGATTACTCGCTGGCAATCTTCCGCTAGTTTTTGTAATGTGAGACCTGGTTCGCTTTCTAGTCTTGATAGAACTCTCCGTCTAATCTCCGAGTTTTTTGCGGAGACTAAACCTTGGGCAAATATTAAACATTTGAAATCATCAGCTGACAATTCTACCAAACGGAAATCGTCACAGTGCTTATTTACAATGGAAGCAAATGTAAGATAATTATTGTCATCCCGTTTTGACAAGTTAAAACACTTTAATCCTTTGTGAAATAGTGTTATATTAGGGATAAATAAATCAGACAAAAGTTTTACTGCTTCATCGAACCCCAGTTCACTTGTTTTCTTCGGAAGAATGTAATCGACGAAACTTACTATGTTCTGCTGTTCCCAACGTTCTCAAAATGAGGCGAACTTTTTTAGCGTTCGGCCAATCCTCACAAACAACCGCAAAAAGATCTTCATATCTTCCATAGAAAGCTTCAAATGTTTTATCTTCTTCAGGAAGATAATTGAATGTCTCCATAGGATTCCAAATTGTGTTGTGAGAAAATGCAGTGTTGTTTTCTCTAACAACCTTTTTACGTAATGCTTTCAGAAGTAATTCTTCTTGTTGTTTTTGGAATTTAAGAAAAAACTGTTGTTGTTCTCTCTGCTGTAGAAGCCAATTTTTCTTCCCGTTCTTTTTGTTGTTCGGAGCAATTTTTCTTCCAACATTTGTTGCCGTTCGTCAGACTTCTGTTGCTGCTGTAGTATACGTTCCTCAGTCTTCTGTTGATGCTCAAGTTGTGCCTTCATCATCTGAACAATGATTGCTTTAAAGTCCTCCATAATGACTTCAAATACGTGTTTTCAGAGAGAAAGAAAAAAAACGGAATTTAGACAATTTTCTTCTATACGAAAGGGAAAGAAAGTAGTTCCTTTCTTTAATATTTCTCAGCTCTGGTTGGTAATAAACAAAAATCGTTTTATTTCCTAATGCAGTCTAAGTGCTTCTATTTTTCTCTAAGAGGAGAAACAAATTGCATAAACAACCACGCTGTCAACAGAAAATATATTCTTTCTTTCTTTTTTTCCTGTGTTGTTAAGAGAAGCGAAGATCAATGCAATGCTTTAGATTATAGCAACGAGGGGGAAGAAAAGAAATCTTACTTACAATTTTATAGTAGTAAGTATTTTCAAGTTGTTGGTTTTAAATGGATTGAGTTAATATTTCTTTTATACTTTTCCCTTCTTCCTAAATATATCCGACGTCCCCATCTGTGCCCTTTTTCGTATTTACGTTGCCTGTTATTCGGTTGGTGTCCGTTTTTTTTTTATCAGTTGTTGTATCTTACCATACAACTGTTGTATGTGTAGCTTTCATTCGTGAAAAATTTCTCTTTGGTTCGCTAGACTTGAGGTTAACACACTGGGATCTTTAGACGTCTTTAGAGTTATGGCGAGAGGGAGTATGACCGGAGAGAGTATATTATAATGTGCCGTGGGTTTCCTTCAGTTATTCTGACGACAAGAGAATGAAACATTGATAAAAACAACGTAGTTGAGGAGAGTAATGCGAGTGTAAATAATGAAAACTCCTCGCCCAAGAAATTCAAACTGGAGAGTCACATATTTTTTAAATGTTATTCAAAACAGAGTAACTAACAACGAAACAAGACAAGGCAGAGAATATCGCTCGCGTTATCATGACCAAAAGAAAAGAATTTCAAGGAGAATGATGGCAGTTTTATTTTGTAGACGGATAAAGAAAAATAAAAACAAAATGAACAAATTTGAGCACCATGAATTCAGAGTTAGGAAGTTACTCTTACTTTTATTGCTGATGTCTGTGCATAATTGGTGGCCGTTTTGTGTTACATCTAAATGTGTATCGAATTGCAACACATTTCACTCACGAGTGAAATCCTGTTTCTCTCGTTTTAAATAAAGAACACTGTTAATCTTTACAGGACTTGATGTCTTCTTCTCGGAGCAAAAGAAAGATCTTTTTTTTAAAACTCTTAGTTGTATAAAATCGATTTGGACTAAAAAGGCATTTTTCGATCATTCTACGTCAAGTGGACATCTAACAGCACTTGGATCGGCTAAAGATTTTAAGCGTTAATATTTTTGGTTTTGTTTTTGTGATTAACTGGTACTGTATCGAAAACGATAATTAACGTCCTTTGGCGTTGATCGTGCCAAATTACATAATTCTGTGAAAAATGGCTTTCTACTCCGGAATTACTTTTTTTTGTTCATGTTTCAGAACCAGCGTGAGCGTAAAAGTAATAATGCGTATAAGTGATAATGCGTAAATGTGATAATGCGTATAAGCAATAAGGCATTAAATGTGATAATGCGTATAGGTGATAATGCGTATAAGTAATAATGCGTATAAGTGAAAAGGCATTAAATGTGATAATGCGTATAAGTGATAATGCGTAAATGTGATAATGTGTATAAGTGATAAGGCATTTAATGTGATAATGTGTATGAGCGATAACGCGTAAATGTGATAATGCGCATAAGTGATAAGAATTTAATGTGATAATGCGTATAAGTGATAATGCGTATAAGTAATAATGCGTATAAGTGATAAGGCATTAAATGTGATAATGCGTATAAGTGATAATGCGTAAATGTGATAATGCGTATAAGCAATAAGGCATTAAATGTGATAATGCGTATAGGTGATAATGCGTATAAGTAATAATGCGTATAAGTGAAAAGGCATTAAATGTGATAATGCGTATAAGTGATAATGCGTAAATGTGATAATGTGTATAAGTGATAAGGCATTTAATGTGATAATGTGTATGAGCGATAACGCGTAAATGTGATAATGCGCATAAGTGATAAGAATTTAATGTGATAATGCGTATAAGTGATAATGCGTATAAGTAATAATGCGTATAAGTGATAAGGCATTAAATGTGATAATGCGTATAAGTGATAATGCGTAAATGTGATAATGCGCATAAGTGATAAGGCATTAAATGTGATAATGCGTAT
>OZ038484.1:131678569-131806069 GCA_964036315.1 Acanthosepion esculentum | reverse complement strand
ACATTCAAGTCGCCTGTAAAACAGATGAGAGATTTTTAAAATCTTTTCACCTACGTAGCCACCAAGACACAAAAGGTGTTTACTGAGTGTGAAAGAATATGAGAAAAATGAAGAAGAAAAGACTATTAAGGAAAGCAAACAATAAAAGATGGCTGACAATGCATTTATATTATCGTAGATCAAAGATGACCGGAAGAGAGTTCAAACGTGAGAAATGATGAGACTTAGACGGCAAACGTTTAAAATCGAGGCACCAATGATGAAAGCCCATCAGAACAATTTTCATGAAAATATTTATAGAAAAGACACAGGGAAGCGATTGAGAAGGGAACTGAAGTCGAGATGCCAAGTCAGGACTGATAACACTGAAGATTCTTCTTTGGATTTTAATAAGAATCTTTAAATGCACAGCAGAAGCACCAGACCAGACGTGACTGCAACATTCAATGCATGGACGAATCGGAGACTAATAAATATGGAAGATAGAATTTCTCGAAGGAAAACTGTCTTGCACGACACAGTCAACCAACTTTCCTAACTGCAGACCTAGCAATGGATTCAATATAATCTTTCCACTTCAGATCAGCGGAAAAAGTTAGCTGGAGAGGGTGCAATGAGCCATTTCTTGCCTCATTTAACAACTGCTTGTAGGTAATTTTTGAGATAGACAAATAACAAGGTCGAAACATATAGGCAGAGATGGAGAGGAAGAGAGAGACAAATACACATCTCTATTTAAATAAATATACACTAGATAAATACATCATATGAGATAGCTAGAGAGAGAGCGAAAGAAAGAAAGGAATATATATATATATATATATATATATATATATATATATATATATATATATATTAGCAGCATATCTTCATTCAAACATCTTTGAATAATATAGAAATATTGTGTCGACTTAATTTGATATTGATCCTTTCCAGTTCCTTGATGTTATGAAATTCAAGATAGGCGCCATATTTTTTTAACTTTCGACTTTTTCTGCGATCATCTTCAGGGGTAAATTACAAATAAATAAATAAATAAAATTTATCCGTTGTAGTTATGGATTTTTTCTAACAAAACTAGCGTTTCAATACAAGGGAGCTGGTCGGAAATTGTTAAATATATAACATGACATTAAATATTATATGCAATTAATATATTGTTGCTATATTTGTAAGGAACTTTGTTGAGTGTTGGTTGGTCGATTGTGATATAGAGGACCTCTAGAATTTATATATATATATATATATATATATATATATATATATATATATATATTGATAATATTTGGTAATCCATCTGGATAATTCCAAAGAGCATATAAATCCAGAGAGAGCTCTATGTCAAAAAATCACAGCAAATATTAATTAATTATGGAAATGTTCGTTTCATAACTAATATATATATATATATATATATTTATTATAGAGAGTATGCCATTATATATATATATATATATATATATATATATATATATATATATATATATATATATATATAGAGAGAGAGAGAGAGAGAGAGAGAGAGAGAGGGAGAGGAAGAGTACAGAAGATCATTAAAAATTGATTCGATTATAATTTATTTCGTGAATATATTCAAATATTCATTTCTTCACATGGAAGTTTTTTTGAAATTTTTAATTTTCCCCTCTAACTGTCTTCTCTGTTCCCCATTTTTTTAAAAAACCTCATTGAAATTTTCCTTTTTCTTTCTTTCTATTTTATTTAATTTTTTTTCCTTTTCTTTTTCCTCTTCCTTTTTTATTTTGTCTGGACAAATAGATTCGATTTATTAAAAAAAAAAACTTCGGTCTGAACAGATGAATATTTGAATATATTCATGAAATAATTTATAACCGAATAAATTTTTAAGGATCGTCTGTTATTATATTGCTCTGTTACATTGATATTATATATATATATATATATATATATATATATATATATATATATATATATATATATATATATATATATATATATATATATATATATATATATATATGAACAGATATAGAGCGTAAAAGATAGACAAATGCACATCTCTCTCTCTCTCTCTCTCTCTATATATATATATATATATATAATTATTTTTATCCTTGGGGAAAATTACTCCCCTTTCATTTGACCCGCCGCGTTTATAATTTTGGGGGAAACTTAAAAACATCGTCTCTTAACAGATGCCATCTGTTTATCCGAATAGACGAGAGTTGCCTTCTGCTATCTAAATACATAGTGTTGCAAATAGTTCAGAGCGGTTTCAAATTACAACACGGGTTGCGCATGTTTCATTTTACAACCTTGATAGAGTTTACACTGTCTTGTGGGTGGGGATCACTTAGGTTTCCCCCACTGTACACTCTTTCCCCACAAACTCGAAACCAGTCGCATTTCTATTGCAAATGCTCATATGATCTCAATTCATTTAATTTCACCAGTTCAGATTTTCCAGCTAGGACACACCGTACTACAACCACAGAGTCGTTTGAGCCTCATATCCCACACATTCTATTTATAAGGAGGGATGTCCATTCAGACAACTTTTTTTTATCAATAACTGCTTCTTTGTGGAGCGGTCTCCCGCGTGGATGCTTCCCTGAATACTAAAGTCTTAACCTCTTAAAGTCAAGTGCCAGTTCTTAATCTTCCCCCTTATCCTCAAAGCCTCACCTCCGATTATATCCTTTTACATTTATGTTACACCCCTCATTCTGTAATCCACTATCTTGAATGACTCTCGAGGCCTGTATTTGATGAACTTTAGTAAAACTTTAGTATCTAGACAATGGCGTGCAAGGATTGCCGTCTGCAGTAACAAATAATTAATATTTTAATTTTGTGTTTAGATTTTTTATAATTGTTGAAGATTTTCAAGGAAAAATAAGAAAATATGTTTATTTTAACCCAGCGAAAATGTTATTAAATAAAAGAAATAAGTAAATATTTGATACAAGTGTGTGCACCTCGCTTTGAAGTAATAATCAAGGAGCTAGGACAGAAATACAACTCAGTTGGTACTGTACAATTGTAACCTTGTGCCAGACAATTCCGAGCATATTAAATATGAAAAAAACGGTATTAATGTATACCCCATATTGGATGTGAGGCGTAGAGTGTCGCAACGGTTATCTCTTCGAAAACCAGCATCCATGAACATTGTTCTAAATCTGCTTGAAATTGTTTATACTCTTCTCCTACTAATGCTCTTGCGAAAGGCATGAACCAACTTCTCCATGCACTCTGTCCCATTGCCAGATATCTTAACTAATATCTTGATCCTGGTATGCCACGAAATCTCATGGCGTGGGACATAAATGTGTGAGTTCATGAGTAACATACTACTGTAGATTCTTAACCATTTTATTAATATTAAATTTCGCCCGATTTATTGGGTGAACATTAATATTAAAAAAGGCTCAAGAGCTACTCATGCTAGAAGGTACTGAATGAGGTATGTGATATGAACGTAAGAGGAGGTAGAAGGAAGTGAAGATTATTGGCATAATAAGGGTATATACGAGGGTCATTCAATAAATAAGGTGTATTTTTCGGTATAAGGACTTCTAATACAGATAGAAGCTTACTCTTTTTTATTTTTTTTGTTTTACTTCTTTTTCACATGGATTTAACACTTTGAGAGTTTTGGCGATTAACAAAGATGGCCGACCAAGAAGCATGCTCCAGGATTGAACAGCGGTAAGTTATCAAGTTTTTGGTTGCTGAAGGGTGCAAACCAGTTGAAATTCATAGGAGAATGTCAACTGTGTATGGTGCCACATGTTTCAAGTCAAAAAATGTCTTCAAGTAGACGAAATTGTTTAAAGAAGGACGGAGCAGTGTTGAGGATGAAGACAGGCCTTGGAGGCCTACAGAAGTGAGGTCCCCTGAGGTGATCGAATCAGTCAATGACCTCATTCAGTATGACAGCAGGGTGACAGTGGATGACATTGCAAGGACTTTGAAAGACATAAAGAACAAAGTCACGGTTCATCAGTCAGAAGGAGTCATCTTGCATCATGACAACGCAAGGCCTCACACAGTAGCCCAAACGGTGCAGACCATCAACGAGCTGGGCTGGGAACTGCTCCATCATCCCCTTTACAGCCCAGACCTTGCCCCTTCTGACTTTCACTTGTTTGGTCCCTTGAAAGCGTTCACGAGAGGCACGAAGTTTAAAAGTGACGATGAAGTCAAAAGTGTCGTGAGCGACTGGCTGAGACATCAGTCCAAAGATTTTTACGCTGAGGGAATCCGGAAGCTTGTGCACAAATGGGAAAAGTGTGTGACAGTGTTGGGTGACTACGTTGAAAAAAAAAGTAAGCTTCTATCTGTATTAGAAATCCTTATACCGAAAAATTCACCTTATTTATTGAATGACATTTGTATCTATTGACAGTTGACTTGAAGAAGTTAAGATTTTAGTTTTCAGGGAAACACTTATTTGGGACTTTGTTAGGTAAAGTAGCAGTTCTCGGGAAAAGCTGTCGAAGTGAAAATTCCTTCTTTACAATCTGAGGCAATAAGACTGATTCGACTCCGTGGACGTAACATGGCAAGTCATAACCATGAAGTTGGAAATGATGGAAGTAAAGTGTGATGAAAATACCAAGAATAGTATAAACATTTTAGCCTTATAGTCAATATTATCAGAGTACAATTTATTAAATTCTAGTCATTGAGTACGAATGGACGTCAAAATCCTGAAGGACATAATCCCGAAAAATCAGAAATCCCCAAAATTTGAAATCCCGAATCCTGAAATCACGAAACATCAAAACCGTGAAAAAATAATTCAGGAAGAATAAAAAAAAAGGTTTAAAATATATTTATTTAATTAAAAAAAAAATGTATTTATTTGAGAAAGAGCGAATTTATTTTTTAATAATAATAAATATTTGGAAAAAAAATGAGAATGGATTAACAGGTTAGATTAAGAGTGACTTTCTCAATCATTAACTCTGATTTAGAATGTAAGACTTATTTCTATCCCTAACCCTAAATATATAAACAAGGAAAGAATGGGCACCTCGAAGTGGTGTAATGGTTAGCAAGCTTGTCTTGCTAGTACAATTGGGACTGAGTAGTGAGATCGATCCTCACTGAGTGCTTCATGCTTTCGGCCTTGTGCCACATTTACTCTTAGAAAATCACTATAAACAAGGAGAGAAATTACCATTGAAGATTTTTAATCCGACCATTTGTCCTTTGGTTATTGGCATCTCAGGTCTCCGTGTTTTGATTTTTCAGGAAGTCGCCTATCGATATTTCGCACTATTTTTTCCTCCTGATTTCAAAAAGGTATAATGTTTCTTCGAAGAGTAAGTGTGGGTCGAGTTAGAGACGTTTCAGACACACGGACGGAAAGACAGAATTTACTGCTTATTTATTTAGAAGATGGAAGATAGAACATTGTAAAAATAATTCTTCCGAGTAAATGTTCCGTTAACGATTTTGGGGGAAGATGATGATTTTTCTATATACAAGTTTTACAATTTAACCAATAGTTTTGGGGCAGAAAAGATGGATTTATACCTTTTCCAAGGGTATTTGCGCGTAACTGAAAGCCCAGAGGTTGTGAATTTACAAGTTTTATAACAGAAGGTTTTATGTTTTAGAGAAGTGCCTCCCTCTCCATGGCTTAAATATTTGTGAACTTCCAAAAATACGCAAAAACTTCAAATATTTTATTCTATCTTTTTTATATAAGGGTTTAAGATCACAATTTTAATTTTTAGCATTGAAATATTTCATGATAAAGGAAAATTCTTACTTGAATGGTTTTCTTGGGTTTTACGAAATATTCAGAATCGCCAAAAACTTACCTGCAAAGAGAAAAAAAAATTAATTAGCAGAACCGTATTCTGGGCATAATCTCTATTTTTAAGAGTTCCGAAACAATAAAGAAACGTTTTTAAACGCACACATATATACACGCACCAATGCAAATATATTCTCCGCTCTTTCTCCTTTCCGAATAGTTAATTCCAGTTTTGTACTCATTCCTTGTCAATTCCCGTGGTTTTCTTACCTTACAAGACCGATCCTTGCATGGAGCATTCATCCACATAGATTAAAACTGATTGTTTCAGCCGAACATAGTTGGATATGGCCAGCGTTCTTTCACTGCCGCCTGCCCTGTACGTTTCGACGTCGTTTCTGGTACGAAAATATTTTGACCTATCAAAGTGGTTTTGATGCCAGAGTGGACAATCATTTATTAGTTTGTCCCAATTTTTGTATGTCGTTATTTATTTTGCTTGTGGTTATTACCTCTTTTCCTAGCGACACATAGGACATCTGTGTTATCTATGACCAATTCCATGATAAAGAATTTGGCACGGGATTCTATCACTCTTCATGCGGAATACAAAGCATGTCCATCGAAAGCCGTATTTGATGTAGGTGGCGTCGATTCTATTAGTTTGGTTTTTTTAAGGACTGCCAAGTTGATGATACCTTCAATAAATTGAGTTATAAAACATCTGACTATGATGAGTATTTCAATGCAAGATTCTCAATAACTAGACACTTCACATAAAATTTTTGTAATTTTCACACATATTTATATATATATATATATATTCAGCTGTATGGATACGAGTTTGTGACCCTGGGTTCCACGCTTTTGTGATCATCAGACAAACTGTTTTTTTTTAAATTGGATCTACTTAAGTTTGTTTGACTATGTTTGGTGGTTGGAGGAGATCAAACCAGCATAAATAGATCCAGTTTTTAAAAAAAGAAGCCATTTTGTCTGATGATCATTAGATAGAATCGTTCAAGTTTTTTTAATGTCTCGGCGAATCAATACACATAGACTTGGATAGGAATTGCTAGATTTCGAAGAATTTATTAACCGGGAATTAGTAACAGAAATATAGCACAGAGTTCGAATCCTTACCAGATCTTTTTATATTGTTTTCGAACGAAGAGTTTTGGGAAAGCTATGAAACCAATACTGCTTGTTAACATGTCACTTTTATAACCCGACCCGATAATAATGATTAGGTAACCGTATCGATGACCAATCAACTCACCGAAATTAATTTACATATGGTGGTTGGTTGGTTTTGTTTAGCGGCATATCAACTTATCTATCAGATATTTAATGCTGAAATCTAAATATTTGGTACGCAATTTTATGCTTACAACTACAGTTATTTTGTATATGATTTTATAAGTACATTTTTGTAGATCATAAAATACATGGTTGGTAATTTTAATATAAAAATGTATTTTTATATTTGTTAGTGTTGCATTGATTGGTCATTTTCTATAAAAAATATATACTGTTGGTCATTTTGTTATAAAAACGTAGTGTTGATTTTTGTTTGGAGGGTTCACTATTTGCCCATAGTTGAGACATTAACAGGTTCTACCACCATGGGTCAGTGTGGACCTTGGAACAACCGCAGTTAGGAGGTGGTTCTACCCTCCTCAGAACCTCCAATTTCCAGATCAGAGGAACAGCTGCCGGATGTATTTTAACGTTAACCCCAGGACGAATTTGCATATGTAAGTTAGAAAAAGAAAATTAGATGCTTTATCAAACTTTTCTCATGTCGAGTGAACCCAAGTAATAAAAAACAGAAAAAATTCGTTAGAAAAAAGAAAATATTATTGAACTTTTGTGTAACAAGAGTCCTTCATATGACAGTGAATGTTGGACGATTTCCTCAGAGATGAAGAAGTGACTGAAAGCAGTGGAAATCGGGTTCTATAGAAGAAAACAAAATTCCGTGGACTGAACATGTAAGGAAGGTTTTAAGAAAAATGGAGATTAAAAAAGAATGTGTGTATTTAGAATCAGAAAGAGACAGTTCAAATTTCTAGAACACATCATGGGGAAAGAGGACTTAGAGAATTTGACACCCACAGAAAATACTGAAGGCGTCGGACAGGAAAGTAGCTAGTAACATAAGTAAAGAAGAAGAAGAAGAAGGAGGAGAAGGAGAAGAAGGAGAAGAAGCAGGAGGAGGAGAAGGCGGCGAAGGAGAAGAAAAAGGAGGAGGAGAAGAAGAAGGAGGAGGAGGAGGAGGAGAAGAAGCAGGTGGAGAAGAAGAAGAAGAAGGAGGAGGAGAAGAAAAAGGAGGGGAAGGAGAAGAAGGAGGAGGAGGAAGAGGAGAAGAAGCAGGTGGGAAGAAGAAGGTGGATAAGAAGAAGAAGGAGAAGAAGAAGAAGAAGCTGGAGGAGGAGAAGAAGATACGCAGCTATATTTTTATATGCTATGTAGATGTCCGAAGAAAGAAATTTGGCAGATTAAAAACAACAAAAATAATAATATTGATAATAACACACACACACACACACACACACACACACACACACACACACACACACACACACACATACACATACATATATATATATATGGAGAAAGTAAATAAGTTTTATCATATTACAAATGAAACAGCCGCTATAAGACATGATGTGGTCATGATATGATTAAAATGTAGTAAATTTATTTAAAAAAATATTAAAACTGAGGTGTGGAGGCAACATATGATACTACAGATAGAGTCTATTCAACCAACACCTATCCTTCACTTGTTACATAAAGTGTGACAACGGAAGAGATTTTATATAGAAATTAAAGGTGAATAATTCTATATTAGATTTAGAATCCGAAAATATATCGGGAAGATATTAAAAACTCGAAGAGATAACTCGCAGGAAAATATTTTGTCCTGATGAAATATCTAATGAAAGATGTCTTTCTTCCTGCAGCAGTTGACACGAGAAATTCGCGAGTAGATTTTTTTTTATCACTAACCCTAGAAGGTTGATGAAATAATTCACGATCGATGTCTTTGTGTCTAGAGTAGCTGATGGGCTATTTCGCTTGAATTTTCTGTTTTCTTTCTTATTTTCTGCGACCACTAATGAAATAACTTGCGAGTGGTTTCTTTGTCTTCTGGAATGGTTCACTTGATATTCTGCAACGACTGCGATCTCCATTAGACAATTAGCTCCGGATTCTGATGGAGAGGAATTGGAAGGGAAACAGACCAAGAACAGATTTCCTTATATTTGTATATTTTATTATGTCATAGGCTGAAGAATCATAAATCAGTGGAATCGTAAATGCGCCTTTCATAGTAAAAGTAACAGTGCTATTAGTATTTTTCCTTATAAGGAGACATTCCTTATAAGGAGACATTTTCCTTATGAGGAGTCATTTTTCTTATCAGGAGACATATTCCTTATAAGGACAAATTCCTTATAAGGAGACATTTTTCTTATAAGGACACATTCCTTATAAGGAGTCGTTTTCCTTATAAGGACACATTCTTTATAAGGATACATTTTCTCTTAAGGACACATTCCTTATAAGGAGACATTTTCCTTATAAGCACACATTCCTTATAAGGACACATTCCTTATAAGGAGACATTTTCTTATAAGGACACATTCTTTATAAGGAGACATTTTTGTTATAGGGAGACATTCCGCATTCATTGACTGAGCATTCAATATCGCTGCCGGTTGAAATTTATAAAGTCTTTCTCGTAAAACAATTTCCAGTAAAATAGGTTTCTCACTTCCTGTAGCTGTTATCGCTCTTTCCATCATTGATGGGGGTTGCCTTCTTAACGTTTTATTTGAAGTATGGGAAACGTCAAAATCTTGATTATGTCTGTATTTTTCTTCGAGTTTCAAGCGATATCTATTTTATATGTTGCTTTTGTGGAAAGTCCTCAAGTGTTGTTATTTTGTTTTCTGGTTCAGTTCTTTGCTTGCGATTCTGTAGCGCCAAACCACAATATTCGAAGAAGATTGGTTTTCGCTAAGACCCACAGGTTTCACTCCCTCAAAGTCATTTTTAACATTGATCTGAGGAAACGGTTTTATAGAACTGGAAGTTTAGATGTTTCTGAACGTGTTTGACATCATGCATGCTATTCATATGAAAATTTTGTCAGACAAAATTTACTTGACAGAGTACGAAAAAGGTCCTATCTGAACTGTTAGGAAAACTTCATTTATTTAGATATTAGAATTATCCATAATATACACCCTTGTTCAAATTAACTGAAACAAAACGAATAATTATTTATTTTTCCACTGAAACATGACCCAGTGCACATTTTAGTACTTCATATGTCCATTCCACGAAGTCGTTCTTTGCAGATTTACTCCAGCTTCTCGATTGGATTGAAATAAGGAGAGATTCCAGCTCAGTCTATAGTAGTTTGATCACTGGTAAGGCTTGCCGGTGTGTTCGTGCAGCATTAGAAATTTTCGTACGCCTCCTTGGAGTAACGTCCATCACAGACAATGGTCGTAGGACAACTAATTGACAGTCGAGACAATAGTGTTTGGGCGCGATAAAAATTGACGCTATCAAGTGTGATGCAATATTTTTCAATGTGAAACAAATTTCGTCCTACATAGAACATAGAAAGATATTACTGCACACAAATGACCTAATCTGAGGAAAAATTAGAAATTGGTTACACCCTGTCACTCCAGTGGGTTTAAAACTGACCGTATATTGAAAGAAAGGAATCTAAAGCAGTTGTTTCAATTAATTTGCACAAGGGTGTATATTGGGAGCAAACCCCTTACATACCGACATAAATGTAATTATGAACAAAATGTACCTTCTCATCGGATTTATTCAACAGAATATTTGGATTTTTTTTATTTATTTATTTTTTTTTTAAGCTTATCACCCCAAGCAAGGCTGGAAGCCACTAGCACGCAAGGGGTTACAGAAGGTTTGGAGGAAGAGCAGATAGGAGTGGTAAAGGAGAGGATGTGGAGAAAGATAGTGGATCGATCAAGGCAAGGGGGTTACAGAAGATTTGGAGTGAGAGCAGATAGGAATGAAAGGTGAAAGGATGTGGAGAAGGGAAGTGGATAGATCAAGGCAACTGGAGATGTCGATTGACGTTACACTTAAATAGTTGGAGATTATATTTGTCAGGGAAACAGGAATAAGGAAGGGAGTTCCACAGGCGAGATGTGCGAGACATGAAGCTATTGGAGTAGAAGAGACGTCTACATCTAACAGTTTCAACGGTGAAGGGGTGGGAACTGGATGCCAGCCTCGTAGGACGTTTAAATTCATGAGGCCTAGGAACCAGCGAAAGCAGCTCCTCGGAGCAATTACCGTGAAAGTATTTGTAAAAAAGACATTAACCCAATCGTTTATTACAGGCTCTGTAATGAATGCCGTGTTGAACGAATATACTTTTAGATAATTTCATGTGAATACACAAGGCCCCCGGGTGTTCTAACCTTAGACTTACATTGTTTCTGAACTTGATAACCGACCTTCTCGATGCCATCAGTCCCCAATTAGGTATCTATGCAGTTGACACAGTTGTTTACTTCTGTCATAGGAGTAAAACCGACAGATCCACAAATTAAACTGCTCTCGAAAAGAGACGCCAATCATTGGTGAACTGGAGAAAGATATGAGTTGTAAATTTTAATTACTCCACGACAAAAGTACTTTCATCTAAACACCACAGAGCACTTTTTCTAACTTTAATCACTATAACTGATTCTAAACTCTAGAAGAGCAACGCTCTAAGTTTTCTTGGGATCACGTTTTCCACTGACATGAAGTGGAGTCATTATATTGGATCAATTGCCAGATCTACCGCTGGGAAGGTTGGTTCACTCTATCGAGGCAGACAATTTTTCTCGCAGGATCCATCAGTCATATTTATAAATCTACCATTCGTCTGTGCATTAGATACTCTTTTCATATCTGATCTGGCGCTGTTACTGTATATCTCGAGACCCTTGAAAAAAAATCAAAGAAGGGTCTGTAATCTAATCGATCCTGACCTGTCATCTCAATTTCAGTCACTTTCCCACCGAGAAAGACCTGGCTTCTTTTTGTTTTTCCTGTAAATGTTTTTCATGGTGATTGTTCTGATAAGCTTTTTTCCTTAGTGCCTCGAGCGCATGAATTTAAGCGTACTACTAGATTGGCAGTTAGGTCCCAACGTTTCATTGATGCAACCGCCAGTTCTATTCCAATAGTTTCTTTTCTTACATTTCTCACCCTTCCGATTTCTTGGCTCACTGCCACCTACGATGTTCAAAATTTTAAATGCAACGTCAATCGTTATCTTCTGCCTTCCTGAATCCTGTTCTCTCATTGTTCATTTCCTCACTTCATCTCACTTCGTATTCTTTCACTCCTCATAACTCACTGCGTCTTATGGCCTTACCGACTTGTTTGGGGCAAAATGATAAAAAGGTACCATTAAAAATAGGCGATCTTAAGAGAGCCTATTATTCTGTCGGGATCTCTATTATTTGTGGTTACAACTTCAACAAAACGTGAAGATAACAGCATATTCTTGGTAAACAAAGAAAACTAAAGCTATTGCGAGTCGACGTAGTAACGGAAAGGCGGGGGAAAGGGATTAATCTTCAGTTTTGTAAGATGACAGAATATCTGGTCCGTAGAAAGAGGGGCAGGCCAAGAGGCCAATTATAAATAGAAGCACGTAAGAATTAAGCAAATACAAATGTTGGAACATTTCGGAAGTGTTACAAGAGACGATGACATCATAATTCGTAGGCGCATTGGAATAGGGGAATATGCCTTCAAGAAACTAAACGTAATATTGATTAATTCATTTTTTATGGCTTATCAACCCGTTACAGGTTATTTAATACCGGAAAATGTTTTTTTACATTATAAGCATGTTTGTTTTTCGAAATAAATAATAGTTTTTTTTAATACAAATTTTACTAATTAACCCATAGCTGGGGGAAGAGATGGATTGCTATCTTTCTCAATGGTAAGTGAACATAACGAATCCAAAGGGGATTTGGAATTCGGCTCTCGATTAAAAATTCCGAGCCATTATCTTTTACACCACCCACACACCATCTTTAGTGCACCTCATATTCCCTAGCGATCAGCCATGTAGACACTGCTCAGGCACCACGTTGCTTACCTGAGGTGATTGTACGTGAGTGAATCTTGGTCATTATATTTGGTCAATAATGGTATGAAAACCATTTATTTAAAATAATTTCTGGAAGACTGTAGAAGTAAGCAGTTGGCTATACAGCAAGTTAAGGAAAAGTTTGGAGTGGAAGAATACGGCATAAAACTATAGAATATATCAATAAATATGAGTTTCAATAAAATTTATGCCGGTATTTAAAAAAATCTAGTAATATAGTCACAATACCAAGTAGAAGCTTATGAATTTTTATAAGACTTAATTCAACTTTAGCGCTGAAAACGTTTTATTTACTGTAACTGGGTGGTTGCAAGCGAGAGGTGAGATAGTGTGTGCTTATTCTATTACAACAAATACCATATTTTATATCTATTTAATAATTAAAGCAAAACTTTTGGCCAACTCAATCTTTTTTAAGCATATTTAAGTAAAAACCGAACATCTTGACATTGTCTCACGATGAAGGCATGCGGACGAGAATTGTGTGTGTGGAAAATGCATTAAACTGTCACTGAAAAACTGAAGACTTTGAGTCGAACGAATTTTCGACGTGCATTTCTGTTTTGTTTGTTCATTTAATACAGGCGGTTTTCTTGTTTGAATGCAGCACACATCAAAATCATAAGCAATTTTACTTGGAGGGATTTAAAGGATTAGAACTAGCATTTCTGAAAAATGCGAAGTGAATGTCTCAAATAAAACAATAACGAGAAATCGTCTAAAGAAAGGTAATTGGTCGGGCGGAGATGTGGTTAGGTTGTTATGAGCACAAAAACGGTTGCGTGCTATGGAAACGCAAGAGAAACTGCTGACTGAATAACCGCCAATTAGAATTAAAATTCTATTTAATTTGCTTTTAAATGTTTAATATTAATATTCCGACTAAGACGTGTACGTGCATGCCAAGTGTGCACTGGGAAGCTTCTTTTTTATGGGTGTAATGCCGTAAAGAATCGATCATTTGTGTACTAAGTGAAAATGCCACTGTGTGCTTCTGTGTTTTTGAAACGTATGTTTTAATGTACAGGATTTTTCATATGCTACATTTTTATTTAAATTTGCTCTACACTCACGGCACACACACACGCATATATATATATATATATATATATATATATATATATATATATATATATATATATATATATATATGTGGAAAGAGAAAGAGAGAGAGGAAGAGAGAGAGACAGAAATGAGTTAGGGCTGAAATATATATAAATACTAGCAGCATGGCCCGGCGTTGCCCGTGCTTGATTAAAAAATCGTACGACTCATACAACAATCGCTATAACTTGACTTAAAATATTTTTGCCATTCCTTGTCTTTAAAGGAGTGCCCTTTGCCGTGCTGATGTTGCTACATGCCTTACTTCTTGCTTATCTCCCGATTTTTTTCTAAGCTCTATACTAAACATTAAATCTGTTACGAAAAAAAGAACTAAACAAAATGAACACAAAATGATCAGATTTAAAAAAGGACTCGTAACTGGAAAAACCGAATGAAAAAAAGATGTTAACAACAAATACTTTTTCACATCCAACCCAGTTCTGCGGAATCAGAATCAACGTTGAGTTTAAGCAAGCGAATGCGCCGATTGGAGTAAAGTTCCATGCAGATTTAAATTTTTCTCACTTGTGACGAATGCAGCTATCGATTTTTTTGCATGCTTGCATGCTAGTTAACATTCGTGTCAGTTAGCTGTTGGCTCACATTGCTAGCCAATAGAATCTTCCTGCCTATTGGCCAGTAGAAAATGGCCGCAAACTACATGAAAACTGCCGTAGAAGCATGAAAAAAATCGATTATTTCCACTATCGATGGGAGTTGGGAAATGCAAAGTCGGTCTCCGCCTTCTGGCTAACTTGGAGCATGTGCATGTAAATTCTGGTGCAAATACGTCGAAAATTGCGGCCGTGCATTCGTTACACACACACACACGCACACACACACACCTTGCCTTTTATAGACAGAGATACATAACAGTTGCATACGAATTATTGTTCTTCATAATGTTTCTGTGTGTAGGTCAAACTCACATTATATACATGTACGTATGTATGTATGTATATATGAATGAGAGAATGAGAGAATGAGTGAATGAATGAATGAGGAGGAGGAGGTCCGTTGGAGTATTGGATAGCGGCTCGGGTTGAGGAATTGGAGAGCCGAGTTCGAATTGTTAAGTGCTAATACTCTTGGTAAAGTTATTAATCTTCATTTCTTCCTCCAGTTATGGGCAAATATGGACAGACTGGGTTCTATAGCCTTGGGTGGCAACTGGTCTAGGAGAAGGACAATTTTGAATTCAAAACCTGCAGAGGGTCTCTATTCTGCCCTTCAAAAACTGTGGTTTGTTCTGCACAAAGCTTTCACCACTATAATCAAATCACAGGTGCTGGTGTCTGGGCTGACGATTCCTAGGAACTGAGCTGCTTGACCCTCATACGTCGAATACAATATATACGATAATATATATATATATATATATATATGTCTGTATGTATGTGTGTATACATTTATGTATATGTATTTATATATATGTATATGTATACTTACATATATGTATGTACATATATGTGTAGATGAATATATATATATATATATATGTGTGTGTGTTTATATATGTATGTATGTATGTATGTACTAGTGGCCCTGGCTACGCCGTTGACGAAACTATATATCTATTTACTGTAGTCAAAAAGTACAGCAATATTGAACATAAACCTAATTTTGATAAAACTGGTATATTACTTAACTATATTCAATAATACTGCATGTAATATTCACATATTAATATCGTTTTGTAAAATGCAATCATTGCGAATATGCGTCTTTTCCGTTATTTACAATTGTAAGATGTGAAGCTGCTTCTCGTTCGGTTGTCAATGGCTCTATGCAACGAGTATAGCGTTACTAACGTTACTTTTATCATTCTCTTTTAATCTTTTACTTATTTTAACTAGAAGATGGGATAATGAGAGAGAGGAAAAGAGGTTAGTCGATTGTAATTTGGTCTATAAAAAGAGGAACTCGCACGATACACGAGATACATGATAAAATCTACAAGTGAAAATTTGTGCATCACGTGATACGCGAGATCGAGCGTTATATATATATATATATATATATATATATATATATATATGTATATATATATATATATATATATATATATATATATATACACTTCTTTTTTTTTATAACTTTCAGACTCCCCGAACATGAGAGCGCAGATGACTTTTTAAACCAGCCTTGGTTTTACAAGCTTTTGCGCAAATATTGCACCTGAAATGGAGATCCCCATGCCCAACAGGAACAGCATCAATGTGAATTTTCATGTGTCTTGTTAATCCGGAAGCTGACTTGCATACTTTATAGCAGAATGTACAAGAAGGCACAAGGATTGATTTCTGGCTTCTCTCAGATATATATATATATATATATATATATATATATATATATATATATATATATATATATATATATATATTATTGTGTATTTGGGCAGCAATCACTCTTTTATACGAGTTTCGTTAAAAATGACTGAAAGTTACTGCGGTTAAGTTTTTAGTTTTCTTGTGTTCTTGTAATTATTTTCTTTCTGGACATAAATTATCTAGAAATTATCCGAATGATGCCCTGTATGGCCGAACGTTTTCGTCTATTCTTTTAGGCATTATTAAGGGTGATTTTTTTTTTACTTTTTACTGAATGTGTTCGGTAATTAAAACATTGTCATAACTTTAAATGCATATATAAAACAATCCATACATTCAGTTAAATGTTAAAAAAAAGAGATTTAAATTTTATAGAGATTTAAATATTTCTAATTCAAATGTTTCTGATATTTCCAGAGTTTACGATTCAAACACTGAGCAATACTTTTTTTTGTAAAATTGCTTACCCAATATAAAGCGCAGGAGCCACTCAATGTAGAGGGTTACGGAATAAGTTTTATTTTAGAGCGTATCAAAGGAGGAATAAGAAGTGCATATTATGAGGATATGTATGATAGATAACGCTTGGCCCAACAATTGAAAGTTTAAGGTCATTGTGATCAGGGAAGCATCCTTTCTTTTCAACATCTTTGAAGTAACAGTTCTGGGGAAGAAACAGTTATGGCGGAGTTTCGTCCTTACCAGTGAAATTCGAAAGTAATGAGGATGAGTTAACACTGTGTACGTTGTATGATGGATGCTAGATGTGAATATCTGGACATCTGCTATGAAAAAAATGATAGAGTAGCAAGATGCTAGAAACATTTCATGTTTTGTAAGGGTTGTATGACTGTCATAGCTCTACGAAAGACATCTAACTAGAAATTTATTTTACATCTACAACTAATATCTCTAGTTAAGCTATGACCTATATTCAGTGAAATTACTAAGAATACAAAAATGAATGCAAAATTAATTAAAAAAATGGAACGGGTGTAACTTGTCCAATGGGAGTAGGTATAAACTAAACTTACAACAAGTCGAATACGTGATAAATCAAGTTAAATAAATATATATTTTAAAGAAAAATAAACGCAAAAATAATTATTAACAATAGGCATTAATTATTATTGCATTTTTCACGAAAGTGGTTACTTTCGGAGACTATATGCATTGATTTAGTAAATCGATATTCTGACTAAGTCTTGAATGCTGACTGATTAGCAATGACAAATCTGTTTTGCCGTGCAGTTCGAAATAGCAAAAAAAAAGAACTTTCAAAACACACCCAAACACGGAAATGGATGCCTAATAAATTGAATGTTTTTTCCTCCGTTTTACTCATAATGTGAGATAACGTTTGCTTTGCTTCCACAGTTGCTTCACCAGAGTAACAGACAGGAAGAGCAAAATACCATTAATCAGTTCTACATTTAATCGAATCCTGTGATCGAAGAAACAGGAAAAACTGTGATTAATTAATACCTTAATTGATTTTCTGGCTAAGAATGTTTGCTTTATTTCTTTAAACTCGGGCAGGGGAGAACGTTTTCGACACGCATCTTCTGATTCTCGCTTGGTATCAGGTTTGCAGCAAATACATTAATGTATACATATATTCAACTGAAAATTCAATATTAGGAGAATATTAGTAAAGTTGAGATCGTAAGACAACCTGATTCGTGTAATCTGAATTGAAGAGAGCTTCTCGAAAAAGGAAAAAGTTTACAATTTAAATGTGACCATAGTAGATGTTGCTATTCTTATAGCGTTCTGGCAGTTCAGACTATTTATATTATCCCTATCTTTGTTGTTGTTTACAACAAAAATGAGAACAATGGCCCGAATAAAAATAATGTTAAAAATGATAACTCCCCATCCCAGAAATTTAGACAGAAAGTATCTTAACTAGACTGATATTGAAGTTGTTTAGTTTGCCAAAACAACGGAGCGATAACAGTAATATAGTTTTCGCCGAGTTAGGTTTGACACTCGATTTTGACTAACTTTTGACTTCTGAATCTAAAAATGGTCCCAGTTTTTCTGCATCACTTCAGGTTTGCATGCTACAGGATACCCTGGCTTTGTATAAAGAGACATAAATTACCGTGTCTAGTATATTTGGGCTTATATTATCGTATGGTTTTAAAAATACATATGATGGAAAATAATAAAGCACACATAACCTCACATTGCACTATCTTACTTGTAACTGAACAGGTATCAGGTTTCACCCTCCTCCCGACCGTTAATCCCCTACATATGACATTACATTCAACATCAATAAAATAATATTATTAATTTTTGAAACAAAATTACTAAATATTTTTTTAATTATTACTTTTCTTAAGATTTTGACCGTAACTGATAAATGAAGCGGAAATCAGTACAGTTGTGTTTATTCCGGGAGTGGGCTGTAGGGGTAAAAAAAAACTTGACATTACAGAAGATAATTGACTGTAGTTTTGAAATCATCATGCCAATAAAGTGAAATAAACAAACTTGACAGAAACTATGTTCAAAATTGTTCCCCAGTATAATATTTAGTTTTGTAAACATGCAGAAAAGACCAAAATCGGAATGTGGAGGGTGGTCTTCTCTGTACTGCCTTTAAAGTTAGCTAGTCACAATCACTGACACATTCACATGAATATTGCTACTGCCATCGAAAATTCACATTCGGTTTGTTTTTGTTGTTGTTGTTGTTGTTGTTGTTGTTGTTGTTGTTGTTGTTGTTGTTGTTGTTGTTGTTGTTGTTGTTGTTGTTGTTGTTGTTGTTGTTGTTGTTGTTGTTGTTGTTGTTGTTGTTGTTGTTGTTGTTGTTGTTGTTGTTGTTGTTGTTGTTGTTGTTGTTGTTGTTGTTGTTGTTGTTGTTGTTGTTGTTGTTGTTGTTGTTGTTCTTCTTCTTCTTCTTCTTCTTCTTCTTCTTCTTCTTCTTCTTCTTCTTCTTCTTCTTCTTCTTCTTCTTCTTCTTCTTCTTCTTCTTCTTCTTCTTCTTCTTCTTCTTCTTCTTCTTCTTCTTCTTCTTCTTCTTCTTCTTCTTCTTCTTCTTCTTCTTCTTCTTCTTCTTCTTCTTCTTCTTCTTCTTCTTCTTCTTCTTCTTCTTCTTCTTCTTCTTCTTCTTCTTCTTCTTCTTCTTCTTCTTCTTCTTCTTCTTCTTCTTCTTCTTCTTCTTCTTCTTCTTCTTCTTCTTCTTCTTCTTCTTCTTCTTCTTCTTCTTCTTCTTCTTCTTCTTCTTCTTCTTCTTCTTCTTCTTCTTCTTCTTCTTCTTCTTCTTCTTCTTCTTCTTCTTCTTCTTCTTCTTCTTCTTCTTCTTCTTCTTCTTCTTCTTCTTCTTCTTCTTCTTCTTCTTCTTCTTCTTCTTCTTCTTCTTCTTCTTCTTCTTCTTCTTCTTCTTCTTCTTCTTCTTCTTCTTCTTCTTCTTCTTCTTCTTCTTCTTCTTCTTCTTCTTCTTCTTCTTCTTCTTCTTCTTCTTCTTCTTCTTCTTCTTCTTCTTCTTCTTCTTCTTCTTCTTCTTCTTCTTCTTCTTCTTCTTCTTCTTCTTCTTCTTCTTCTTCTAATCCCTGTTCTTCCAACCCGTTAAACAAGCTTACACAGGTCGGCTACCTGCTGGGAGCCTCTGTTACTTCCTGTCTTCAACACATCATTTTATGTCAAATTATCCTAGTCCTGTTTTCTCATTATGGTCTAATTTCCTGAAAACTTCTTCATTACTCAGATGTTCACTCCGTGGAATTTTCAGCATCCTTCTACAGAACAATATTTGAGTTGCGTCAAGTTTCTTCTTCATCTGTGAGGAGATTGTCCAGCATTCACTGCCAAAATAGGAAGCCCGATATTATATAACATTTTAGTTCACTTTTCTTTGTTTGTAACGAGTTTTTCATGTTTCTTAATAAGTGGCTTAACTTTTGGAAGGCATTTTCGGTATTTCAATGCACCTTTGATTTCGTTGCAGCAATTTCCGATCTCTGTTAAGACATTTCCTAGATATTAAAATTTTTTATAGTCACTTGATATTGGTGTCTCCATTTCGTAGTTCGCTTGTTGGGCTGTTCCTTTTCTTCCCGACCATGATACTTGATGTTTAGCTCTTTTTGCTAACTTTCCTTCATTACCCTCTGCCGGTGTTTACACTTTGAATTTCGAACAAATGCCAAATGTAAAAGTTTGGTTGGAATGAAAGCAGTAACAACATTCAAACATGTTTTGCCAAGTGATTACTTACAGTAATACAAAGTATTTTACAAAAACGCAAATGAAATGGTTTAGGAGAGATGACTCATAACTGACAAAATCTACCAAACCATTATTGTTGTTTTGTAATGGACCCCTTTCTCCTTCGTTGCTAAGGCTTACGGCCGTATTAAATTGAAACAACGGTACCCGTACGAACATGAAAATTAAGCTACGTCAGTACCCTGATGGGTGACTGCTTAAAAATACCAGCTGTTGGATGTATGGGTGAAATTGTTAATCGGATAGCCGATACCCAATTATTGTTGGCTTCGTTATATTCATTTACTTTTGGAAAAAGTAGGAATCCACCTCGTCTTTCCCCATCTATGGGTTAAATAGTAAAACATATCACTAAACCATTATTGTCTCCAAAAAATCTCTTCGAGTCTAAAATTATTTTTCTGGCTTTAAACGACCTGCAAAGGGGTGATAAGCCATAAAAAACGACTCAATCAAAACAAGTAAAAAAAAAATGAATTTGAATTCGTGCGAGATTCATCAGTTCGTACCTACGCATTTACAGATGACGTATTACTCAAGTTAGTTTGCAAGCTTTTTTTTTTACAGACCACTTTACGAGTGTAGAAAATTCGACCATCATTAGATAACAAACTGCTATGTTACCTGAGATTAGAGTTAAGCTGAAAAAAACCCTCTGCAAGGCTATCTCGGATGTGCAGGTGGTGTAAGGCTACGAAGCACGGAATGAGAACTGGGATCGAATTCCGGCTGAGACCAATAGACCAACTTACGTATAAATATATCTCTTCTCCCCACCTTGCTACAGCTTGAATAACAGGGCAGACATATCGTTTCATCTGTAGTTTGCAATCAATATATTATTAGGACATTTCATAAGTCAAAATTAGATGTAACGGGGGCACATATTTGAACTAATGTCTACGCAACATAGTTGCATTTGGGTGTTGAAGAAACTTAATTGGCCCTGAGCAGACAGGCATGCCCAGAAACAAGCAGTCATGCTAAACATAGAAACTCACACTGATTTGCAGAATGCCTTGAACTCAAAACCGCTATGACAAGGTTCTCTTAAAAGTCCAAAAAGTAAACCTCACTTCTTCTTGCCGTCAACGAGTATTTATTAGCTAAATTTATTCTGACAGAACTAGTCCCTTTTTATTGTTAGTTCACCTAATACAAAGCCAAGAGCCACTCAAGTCGAGACGAACTGCCAGGTTAACTTTGTCAGCATCACTAGATTTGTTTTTCCGGCAGGAGTAAATTGTGGTCTCATCCGCGTAGATGCCAACTTGGGAATCTATGGCGTCAGGAAGATCATTTATGAATATGAGGAACAGAGTAGGGCCTAGGATGGAGCCTTTAGGAACACCTGCGTTAGTGGGATAGGAGCTGGAGATGAATCAATTGAAAACGACCTTCAATTCACGGTTTTCTAGTTATTATAAATACAATGTACCATAGATCGATGCTTAGTAGTTTAATCTCGCATATCAACGAAGGTTCGATGCTCAATTTGTATCTATTATTTGAGTTTTGTTTAGCCAGAATCTAAGAATAAATACAGAATACAAATAAGTTGCAGAACGTTGCAATGATCGATATTTTCTAAGTTTTGGTCAATGACTTTTCCAGTGTCTTTCGGCAATATTTTACAATTGATAATCGATTAATCTATTACATATATTTGGTAATTTTTGCATTCATTACGATTATGATCAAAGATACATTATGTATCGAAAATATTCTTAAATTATGAATATCCCACGTCTTAGAACAGAAGGTTGAATAAGTATAAGCCTCATCTGAGTTGTTGATGAAGTGGATAGGATGATCTTAATATAAATATTAAGTTGGACAGAAAATCGTGTCGCATTTGAAGATAGAAAACAAATAAATACTTTCTTAGTATAAATAGATATATATTTCTCCTCATTATCGGTAACATAATCTAATCTATTTTGTAAATTCAGATTTCGTTGCAAAGAAACACTTCTAAATTAATTATAACTTATTCATAATTAATGATCTGATACCGCATTAAAATGTTTCGCACTGATCTGAAAAGATGATAGTCAGATGGAACAAAGGCAGGAGATAAGGAGGATGGGGCGAAACATTCATATTTAGTATCATAATTTTTTTTCTGAATATCGGGTAAGAATAAATCATCGATTTTTCTGTAAAATTTGGGCCATGCTTCAAACTGATGACAATACCCTGCATTAACTCTTTTGTTTTTGTTTAGCACTGAGTGAAATTTCTATGGGTGAAATCCTGGTTTGAGGATGGATCCGCCATTTTCAGTGTTTTCACACCATTGTTGTTTTCGGTGGAGAAAAGTTTATAGAGCACCAAATTTTATGTGATGATTCTATCCACAAAAAAGTTCAGTAGAAAGTATACTTTACAATGACGAACAAATGCTAAACATTTGATTAATCTGAAAAGTAGTCTGATAATGAAGGTGCCACTGACCAAGTTTAGGTCATTTTCTCAGTTCACGAATGTGTTTTATAATGGGCGTGTTATTTGCATTTAACAGCTTTGCTAATTCCCATGCAGTTTGCCTGAGATGTTCCTCAACGGTTTGCAGAAGCACAATATTGACAGAACTTGATCGTCAAGATTAACGGAAATCTTTGAGAGAAAATATTTCCGATCAAAAGTGGCATATCCAGAAACTTAAAACTTGTTTTTAAAATAGAAAACCTAGATCTCTTGCCGATTCCGTTGCAGAAGAGACCTTTTTTAATAGAAGTCTGATCTAAAATCATTTAAAAAGGTAAAATAATTTGATAAAACCCACAGAAGAATTTGCAATTATATTACGTCCTGATATGATATCTCATCTTCATTCACTATCCTATGGCCGTCAAGACTCATCCCTGTGTCTTTTCTATGAATAATTTCATCGTAATTCTTCTGATGAACGTTCCTCTATGGTATCTAGACTGTATGAATTTAAGCCCATTACGATATTGGCGGAAAAGTCTCATCATTTTACAGTAAAAGTGGCTCAGGTGTAACCGTAAGTTCTATGCTGACAGTTTCTTCTGTTACGCTTCTCGCTTTTGGAACTTTCTTCTGGACTCTTGCCTCCCAGGTAACTTTGATCTTTTAAAATTTAAATGGAATGCCAATCGTTATCTTCTGTCTTTTTAATTCCCGTTCTTTTATTGTTCTTGCCTCTTAATAATGTTTTTTTTTCGTTTCATATTCTCCTCTGACACCCACTAATTCCTGTGTCTTGGGGGCTTTATTGCCTTGCTTTGAGTAAAATGTTTTTAAAAAATGATAAAAATAATTTACCTATTCTGATATTATGTATTATACCCAAAAAATATTTGGAGATAAAATTTAATAGCGATTTTCCGTATGTCTTGGAAAAGCAAAATCAAACAGATCTTATGAAAAATACTACACGAACTTGTTTCCAACCTAATATACCTGGCATACCACCAAAATTGTCCACATCGTGTAACAGCATAATTATTCATCCAGAAAAATGTTTAATACCTAACAAAACACTAAATGAAGTTTCTTTTTTCCAGGTTCTCAGATAAGTTAAGACGTTTAGCCATATTGATACTGTTTGTCGTGCGAATCACTAAAAAACCCTTTGAGTTATTCAGCTAGAAAGAGAACAGATTAAAATCATTTTGTGTCAGCCCCACTGTCTTCTCAACCGAGCAATAGTGAGAGGAATAAGATCATTCAAGCCTTAAGAAATGGTACCAACATTCATACTCTGGCTTCCATCTTTAAAGTCCATTCAAGAACCATCAAGAGAATGGTGAATAAGTTTAAAAACAAGGGAACAGTAAAGAGGAAAACTGGATCAGGAGGTCACAACTGGAAGAGGGATCATTATTTCATCTTAGAGTCAAAGAGATTAATTAGAAAAGATCCAACTCAATCCATAAGACATTTGGCACGTGAGAGAGGAGTTTCAGCTATGACAGTCCAAAGAGCAGAGAAAAAGAACTTGAAAACCAAATCGTATGTGAAACCTGTGAGGCATCTTATTACTCAAGGAAAGAAAATTAGAAGTTTAGAGAGAGCGAGGATCATCTTGAATAAGTTAGAAAATCATCCTTGAATTATATATATATATATATATATATATATATATATATATATATATATATATAAATATAAATATAAAAGTGGACATGGAAGTCAGCACTTAGAGGCGACAGTCTGTTTCATGCTAGTGCAATCGTCAGGCGAGTCGCCTGACGATTGCACTAGCATGAAACAGACTGTCGCCTCTAAGTGCTGACTTCCATGTCCACTTTTATATGTACACACGCTCTATCTCTGATATTGAGCACTTTACCCCATAAATATAGCACACTTTAAGACTATATTTCTGCATATATATATATATATATATATATATATATATATATATATATATATATGCATATATATATATATATATATATATATATATATATATATATAAAATTTATTTCAAGCCTTCATGAGCTTTCGAACCTTAGCTATGATTGATTAATAATGATCATTTTCGTTTATGATCGATTTCATCACGATTCTTCTGTTAAACTTGGAGAGTAATTATACATTCTTATTGCTCAATGTAGAGTCCAATTGTGTTATAAAACCTCGGAAAATTCCAGTAAGATATCTTTAATCATTTCTAAGATACAACAGTTCAAAGCTTGATCGAACAACTGTACAATTTTGCTGCTACACCCGTTAAATATGTTCAAATAATCTTGAGCTAATTGTAATAATAATTGCAGAAAAATGTCGTAAGAAATGACACAAGTATATTAAAACAAATGCAGAAGACAATGAACTCAATCCTGCAGTAGTTACCCTCTAAATTCCCGAAAAAATATTAGTTTGTAATAAAGTTTTATCGGTTCGGATTATTTACCGAATGAGCCCTAACCATTAGCCTCCTGACCCATTTTCATCTCCTTAATTTAGTGCCATGATAATAAGCGTTCATATATGTTTACGTATGGAAAAACGTACTGAAGAGGGAAGATTTGGATATTTAAATTGTATAAAAGAGGGAGTAATCGTGTTGAAAGGCATATGGCATCTGCTTTAAATAAGTTGTCGACCCTATGCAGTTAATTCGACTTTTCAAATCAATATTTCCTATTGCTCGCCCTCTCTCATTGAATGTGAATTCTGGTAGATGAAAAATTAGAATTGATGCTGGAATCCACGAAAAAAAAAACGAATAAAAAAACTTTAACATCTAAACTTGAATAAAACTTTAACGATTTATCTTTAGAATTCGCTGATTATTTAAATTCTTTTTAAAATTCTACAACTGTTCTTTAATAAAGGCACGGGAACTGTTTTCACCTTGAAGTATAAAAGGCGATTCTTTGCAGCCAATGAAATGATTCGTTATTTCATAGTTTGAATTCTAGCAGATTTTCTTTCATTTTTTCTTCAAAATGTTTCTATTCATCCATCGATTTATGTAAGCATCAATAAAACAATCGCTCGATCTTTATTAGGCTGTCCTATACTTATTGTATTGATCACTGCTTTTGTTCTTTCCGTTAATTCAAATATGTTTTAAATCTCTCTTACCAGCGTTATGTCGATAGCTATTTGTTCGACATGGCGTCGTCTGGCATAAGGATTTCACACGTGTTTATTACTGGAAATTTTGCTACTGGTCTATTTACAAATTTTGATTGCTGATTCGGAATCAGCATACTCTATTTATTCTAAAAACACTGTGATTAAAATTACGGATCAGTAATCAAAATTTTTGAAGAGCGTTAGAAAACTGCGTTATTTAAATACGCCTGAGTAGATTTTGTCTTATATTGATTGTACAAGGCAACAAAAGAAACCTTTTCTAGGTAGAAAACTGATTCTGGTCATAAAATTGGTTCTTTACTAAACTATATCGCCTATGTTGATTCAAAATCTGTTTAGATAGATAGTATATTTATGCTTAAAATAAATATTATACTATATCGCCTACGTTGATTCAAAATCTGTTTAGATAGATAGTATATTTATGCTTAAAATAAATATTATACCCATAATCTTACGAAGCGCTGGCAGCATACGATTCTTTAGTGTTAGTCGTAAATAACTTCCTTTGATGTTAGAGAGCTGACAACGAAGCTGGTTTAATAGATGTGCTGACAGTGCGTCAAAGAATGCGTCATAGTGGATGTTTTTAAAATGCACTTCTCGTATTCGCATCCCGGTTCTTTTCTAACGGCTCTCAGTGCCGTAAGCGATGAGCCTGTTGAGATGTTCTATCGAGATATATTTGCAATGGAATCAAGGTATGACGATCGGTTTAACTCAAACACGATAAGTGACTACAGATGCCACCTACAATGAAAGACCAGCTGAACAAAAAAATGCGAAAAGTACAAGTATGTGAAATATTTCCGAAAATATGAAAAATAAAGTATTTTATATTTAATTATTTTTTTTATTTTTATATAAAAGAAATTTGTTTTTTTTACATGATATCCTATTTTCCCTGAAAATAAATGTATTATAACTATTTCTATGTACCGTGTCCTTCCGGACATGGGAAAATCATGGTCCTCCACAACTTCATCTCCTATGAATTGTAGAGGACCGGGGATATTTACGAGTTGTTGAATTAGGAACACGTACTGTTTATTTCCTGCTAGAAGGTCTAACTACAAGAAAAATGGCGAAGAAGATAAACAAGACGGATATATATATATATATATATATATATATATATATATATATATATATATATATATATATATATATATATATATATATCAATTATGTGGTGCGTGTTCAATTTATATAACGTAAATCATTCATACGAAAAGCAGATAATGAAGTTAATGATATGGTAGAAAAAATAAGACCTGATAAAACCGGAATTTATAAACAAGGATCATACCATTCATTAACGGATTCGAGGTTAATGTATTTTATTATTAAATATTGTTTGCGAGTGTGATTCTTGCCATATCATTAACTTCATTATCTGCTTTTCGTATGAATGATTTACGTTATATATATATATATATATATATATATATATATATATGTCAACAAATATATGTATTAAACAACACGTTTACAAGTGATAAAGACATCAGCATTTGTGTTTGTGTGTGGACGTAAAGAGTTTGTATTTTGGTGAAAGTTCGTACGTACGTGTATGTGTGTTTAATGGCGTTTTCTCATAAGTGGGCGAAAACGCCGATTTCTACGAGAGATTACATTTTTAAATGTGACCGCTGAAATGCAAAGTAGAAAAGAGAACGAGGCAAGAAATCTCCCAGTATTTATAGTGTAAGGAGAGCGATCCCTAGTGAACAATTAGGGAATTAAGGAGGAGCTAACTCCGACAGTACCTCTTAGTAAGTTTTGTCTTTTCACCATGGCCTTTCTGTCTCTGTACTGCCATCATTTTTGTACAAAATTCCCAGGTAGTTTACTTACCCTCATCCCTTGAATATGTCCTTTGAGTGTCAAATTTTCCAAGCCGATAATCTTCATTATATATCTTTATTATGTTTTCATTGCAGCGAGTGAAGATAACACACTCAAGAAGTAGTATACCGCTTGGAGTCGACGTAGTCTTTCTGAAATAGGTAGTAAGCAGATAAGCTAGATCTCTGCTTGCTTACTCATTCCTCTGACGATTCTCGGCGTACACCCATTTTTAGATATACACTTTCTGCAGTCGATATTTTTTCGACATGGGTCCTCTACCACAGTTTCAATCGGATTACGTTTTCGTTTACCCTGACGTATCGTATTGTCATTTCAGATTTAGGAATAGGTACTTCAAAAGTATCGTAAAGTATATCCATCGGTAAGTCCATTGTACTTGTTGCTTATTTTGTGCATATCAAGACTTCAACTGATTAATATCTCTTATGATGGAATTGCCAATCATCGATAATCTACATCATACTAGGAAAGTGGTGAATACATTTTTGCTGCCAATTTTATTTTCCGCTCTTAAAGCATTTAAAGAAAACCTTACCGCCTATCTTAAATTATCTGGTAGGTTGAAATTGTCGAAAATTCTTCTTATTCCCTGGCAGTAATTTGTCAAAAATGGATCTAACTTTCCTAGCAAACACGAGCTCTGCAGCTGACATTTTCGCGATGAGGTTTGCTTTTGACGTCATTCGATATACACTCAAAAATAATTGTAATGTTGTTTCATAAGCTTTGAAACCCTTAGGTTTTCTTAATGCCCCTTTGAAGGTGTCTACACACCGTTCCGCTTGACCATTCAACCTCGGATGATAAATCGGCGTAGTCAAAGGTTCAATCGCGTAGCTCTTGGAGACATTTTTAAACGCACTAAAAGTAATTTGAGTTCCATTATCAGATTTCCCGTCCTGGGTAAGACGATAAACTACGTCCAACAGCAGGAGTTTTTGAGGAGCGTGGAACAACCTCTTAATTGCTGGTGTTCCCAGGTACACACTGACCCAGGGTGGTAGCACCTGTTAGGGTCCCAGCTATGGGCAAATAGTTAACACCCAAACTTGTAGAAAAATAGGTTTTAATACCAGAAATACTTTGTAATAAAAAAATTATTACCAGCAATAATTTTTGAAGGAAAAATTATTATCAGCAATATTTAAAAAAAAAAAATTACCAGCAAAAAAAAAAAAAAATTGCCGGGATTAAATAACCGATTGACGTTGATATGCTGTAAAACAAAAACCAAACCAAACAAACAAAACCATTATCAGATTTCGTACTCTCAGGTATTCCATAGTTTGCGAAAGGTTCGCGCAAGAATTTAATCTATCTTGCCGTAGTATTTCGTTTACACTTAAACATCTCGGACCATTTTGTGAAACTATCGTCTATAATTAAATAGTATGAACCATTTACATTATTCGGACTATTATTTGTCGATGCGGGCCATAATGTGTCAGCGATAAGTCTGAAGTTAGTAGTTTTTTAAAGTCCTTCAAGAGCTTTTTGACATTCCGCCCACCAATTTCCCTAACCCTTTGTACTTCTGCCGTGCCATTTTGCTCGATTTTCGCTGTATCGTGTCTTAAATTGACAATTTCTGACAGACTTCCGTCTGAAGTCTGTCTTGTTAACTTTGAATCCTGTCCAAGACTTGTAAATATTCAAGGGCGTATTTTCCGCATCGTTGCTTGATGTCACACCAAAAATTAGGCATTTAAGTCTGTCTGAATAATTTATCCAGTTTAATCTCCTTACACCGACGATTTTCCTTCAGTGCATATGAGGCTGGATAAAAAAGGATTTTAACCCCCACCAATACATTTACAAATAATAATATTATTATTATTATTATTATTATTATTATAATTATTATTATTATTCACAGCCTCATCCTTCCTTTCTATTACACCCAACGTTGTGCGTTTGTTTATTTATTTTTAAACATAATTATGTAACATTCTTTACTTTTTAAAGAAAATAAAAAAGAGTTAGGAGGTCATTTGATAAAAGTCACCTGAAGATACCGTAATGTTGAAACCAAGGTAGCGGATTCACCTGACCTCCTGATTTTTAAAGTATATATATATATATATATATATATATATATATATATATATATATATATATATATATATATATATATATGTATATATATATATATATATATCAAATATGTTGTGCAGTCCAATTTATATTACATGAATCATTCATACAAAAAGTAGTTTTTTTTCGTGTACTAGCAGATTAAAAAAAGACCTTATACAACTTTTACTTATTAAAAACAAGGATCATAACATTCATCGAGTGGTTCGTAGGTTAATGAAACTTTAATAAATTTGTTTGCGAAGATGTTTTTCGACATTTAGATCATTAACTTTACTAATCTACTTTTTGTATGAATGATTCATGTAATATATATATATATATATATATATATATATATATATATATATATATATATATATATATGAATGAAGAAATATAGTCTTAAAGTGTGCTATAGTTATGGAATAATGTGCTCAATATCAGAGATAGAGCGTGTGTAAATATAAAAGTGAACACAGAAGTTAACACTTAGAGGCGACAGTCTGTTTCATGTTAGATGCAATCATCGGGCCATATATATATATATATATATATATATATATATGTGTGTGTGTGTGTGTGTGTGTGTTTGTGTGAGTGTGTGTGTGTGTGTGTGAGTTTATGTGTTTGTGTGTGTATGTGATATAAGTATATTTATGCTGGACTGCGTCACAAATGGGCCATTGGAACTGCGACCTGGATGTAAGTGTTGTATATCTCCATGTAACACCACCAGTAGTTCAGCCAAAGACATATCAACTTAAAGACCTGACTCTACACAAATTACGTACCCTTTTGTCAGATTTCATCTCGCTTTGTGCATTACAAGTATAAACGCAGTAAATATTAACAGTTTCACTGCTTCATTGTTGCCTGGCTGTGCTGGACCATTTTGAGAATAATAAGTAATTATCGTCGTCAGAGTATTTATAATTACCTTTTCCGGGTAATAAATAATTATAAATACGCTGACGACGATTTGTCATAGGTGTCACCATTTTAGTTTAGATAGGATACTCTACAAGATAAAATAAGCTAAACAACATCTAATTCCAACAATATAATAAAAATACACCCCAAAACAGCTCGTATTGTACGCAGCTATATGCCGACGATTGTTTGTAAATAGCACAAAATAATAGATGAAAACACAAACACTGTGTAAATAGCGTTAGTTATATTATAACACAAACACTATGGAACTATATAAAAAAAATGTATACTGGAACTGCAAGGAAAGAAAGGAAAAGGACTAAAGATCAATTGTAAGCACGTAGGGTTGTCAGCAAGAGGAACAGCCCAATATGCTAATTACAAATTGGAGTTATCAAAGTCAAGCAAATATTTAAATACTTAGGAGATGTTTTGACGGAGGACGAAATATGGGGCACGGAAATCTGAGGTGGCATTCTAAAAGATGTCTTCCAAAAGCTAAGCAAAGTATTAAGAAGCAGTAAAATTTTGTTTGAAGCGAAGAAAATAATACAGAGTTTTCTTAGAAACAATGAAAAGGGTACTGAGCTGTTATGTAATATGATTTAATATCAGTCCACCTGTAGTGAAAGCTGGACAATCTCATCATACACAAAGAAGAGACAAGGGACAGTGGATATGTGATTCTACAGGAGGATGCTGAGAATTCTATGTGAACAACGATGACACAAACAAAGATACTTATAATTAGCATAAAAAAGAGACAGCTGAAATTTCGAGGGCACATAATGAGAAAAGTGGGCTTGGAAAATTTGACACTCACATGGCATATTGATGACAAGAGTGGCATAGTAAAGGATTACGTAACCTACCTAAGGAGCTGGCAGAACAAAGATTAGGTGAGATACGAAAAAGACATATACTGGGAGCGACATAGGACAGGAAATTGTGGAGAGGCATGATCCCTCACAACCTGAAAGATCACGACACAAAGAATAAGAAGATAGATAGATAGATAGATAGATAGATAGATAGATAGATAGATTAGTAAGTACAAACTTAAATTATGCAATCATTCCTCAATAACTTGAAATTAAAAATATCTTTGTCAGTTATATTGTCCTTAGCAACATGATATTTTATCTACAAAGAAAAACTATTTTTCATACATAAAATGTCAAATTAAGAATTTCCTTTATGAATCAATGGCAAAAGTTCATACTGCCTGCTTGTCAGATTACAAATATCTTTGCTTCTAATAAGTATTGGTCTTTGCTAAGCAAGGTTTTTTTTAAGAAACCTGAATTGTAAAGTATGCATATTTTAATACTTTCTACTTTAAAAGATAGATAGATAGATAGATAGATATAAGCAGAATGAGATGATAGATAGATATAAGCAGAATGAGATAATAGATAGATAGATATAAGCAGAATGAGATAATAGATAGATAGATAGATAGATATAAGCAGAATTAGATAATAGATAGATAGATAGATATAAGCAGAATGAGATAATAGATAGACAGATAGATATAAGCAGAATGAGATAATAGATAGACAGATAGATATAAGCAGAATGAGATAATAGATAGACAGATAGATATAAGCAGAATGAGATAACAGATAGATAGATACGTCGACACCAAGTAATGTAAATAGCGATAAGACGTATAAATACGCCCATAATCATCTTCCATTTTTGAGTTCCTAATTTATTATATGTTTTCTTAGACTGCTTAACCACAACAATACGAGTCAGAGAGTAGATATTAAAAGACAGTTTTTGAGAAATTCTAGATCAACATATGACACAGGACTCCGTTTAAAATTTAGACCAATTACAGCTTTAAAATAAACCAATTCATCACAAGGGTTTTGCTAAATGAACTGAAATCAAATTCTTGGTGGATGAACAATAATAATTTCAGCAATTGAATAAAAACAATGAGATCTTCAGTAAAATTCATAAAATGACATGAACAACATTCATACTTGAACTTCTAATTTCGAGGGAAGCAATTTTCAATTCTTTTTGCAATTCCGAAAAGATTCGATATTGATTTCTATTTTCTCATATAAATGCGTATTTTTTAAAAATTCTATTTTCAACGGTATCACTTGAAAGCCGGTATTTGTCATAGGATAATCAACATTAGCCATGAGCAAAACTCGGATGATTTGAGAACACCCTTATGTAATCTCTTTGATAAAAATCGTCAGTGAAAAAAGATAGCATCCCAATTAGACGCGTTCTCCGAGGCTGTTTTTAAAAGAATAAACGTTACGAACACGCTGTAATTTATTTTAAATCGATACAATATAAAATACATCGGAAGCAAAACGCATAATTTTAAACATCTTCAATTGTTACCGAAAATTTGAATTCAATTAATAAACGCTGAATTTATCTGATGAATTTATTTATTTTTTAAATATACGTTTTTATCTAACCGCTTTTCTTAGTATATTAGTGGCCGAGTGGTTAGCACGTTCGCATTCTGACCATGAGACCCGGGTTCAAATCACACCATGGACGATTTGTCAGGAAGGAAACTTCCAGATGTTATCGGACTGGAGAGATCGATCCCACCATTGGAAAGTGCCAAAACGCCATACCACGAGTTGACCTAAGCCTTGTGAGTCAAATTGGGGGCCGTTGATAGCTCTGCTGACAGGAAGTCACAAGTCATCGTGTCCGAAGGCTTGAGCGCGCTGGGCTTGTTCAAATTGTTGATCACGATAGATAACACGCTCTTTCCCAGAAACTGTAACTAAGGTCTGCTCAGCATAGTTGCAGTATAAACCACAGGTGGGCTCTGTGGGTGTTGAATAAACATAAATGCGCCTGAGCAAGCGTCTGCAATAGGGATTGTCTAGTCGCCATAGTAGACGGGTATCCTCGAATTCGAGTGGCCAGCTATATACATGTATATTAGTTACTTTAATAGAATTTAGGGTAAAACCATGTTAAAAAAATATTCACAGGTTACATTTTTAAGTTAACAGTCCGATTTCCCTGCAACCGACAATCTTGAAAAACTTAAATGCAACGCCAATCGGCATCTTCTGCCTTCCTGAATCACATTCGTTTATTATCCATTTTCCTCACTAAAGTCATTTCGTTCCCTTTTACTCCTAGTAGCCCCTTGCGTACTAATATCATTATCGCCCTGCTTGATTAAAACAAAAACATCGCCTGCATACGGATAGAAATGTCATTGAGTGAATACACAAAAATAGGAAGGGGCTTAAGAAAAAGATGTACCATCTCACGGGATTTAACTAAGCAGTTATCTGTCTATATTTCTGAGATGAGATATTATGTACATTATTCGGACTATTGTCCTCATCTTTGTCGCCATATTTATTACAATATTTCGGCCGTTGTACGCTCCGACCTTTTTCAGGTAGTCGGAATGTCGAACTGAACAGTTTATTTCGCTCACCGGGGTAGACTGTTCTAGTTCCACGTGCTATGTTTAATGGATGTCAGTTATCTCCTGTTAATTTTTCCCTCTGAAAGTTCTCCACTGCCTTAGCCGGATATTGAACTCACACTCTTTGGGTTCTGTCACTGGATCTATCTAACACCTTTATCCACTCTGCCAGGCGTCCTTGGACAGCTGTGCCTGAATTTCTGGATATTATAAACCTAATGTTTATTCTTTACCAGTGCTCATATTACATTTTTTGTTGTTGTTATTGCTTTTTGCTGGCACTCCTTATTACTGGTTCCCATATTGTATTAATTTCTATGCTTGGTCGGCTCAGTATGATATCCAGTACAGTTAGATGATATTAAAAGAATTGGAACTTCTATTAGCATTTGTTATTGGCGGTCAGAATGTAATCAGCTTAAGAGATGCAGATGATACCGTATTGATGGCAGACACAAAAGGTAACAGCAGGTACTCCTACAGTGGGTAATAAAGGAAAGCGAGAAGAAAGGACTATCTATGAATTGTAAGAAGATAAAGTCTATGGTCATTAGCAAGTAGAACAACCCAAGATGCCAACTACAAATTTGAAACGTTAAAATGAAGTAAATAATACATCTGGGAAGTGTTATAATAAGCGAAAGAAAATGTTTTAGTGAGATCAGAGGGTGCACTGGAGTAGCGAGAGGTGCCGTTCCAAAACGAAACAAAGAATTAGGAAAAAGGAAAATTTGATTGGAAAGATGAAAGTGATAAGCTTTTATGCAATAGCATACCAAACCTCTTATATGAGAACTCTAAAAAAGGATGCTGAAAAGCCCAAGAACTGAACATGTGAGCAACGAGGAAGTTTTAAGGAAAATGGAACCGAAAAGGAAACGGTTACTTAAAATCAGAAAAAGACATTGGTAATTTCGGGGACAAATAATGAGGAGAGAAAGTTTTCTGAATATGGCACTCGTTGGGCATAGTGAATGCAAGAAGGCCGAAGGGTGCACATCCTATGCATTCCCCATCAAAATATTGCTACGCCCCACCGGTGAGGCATGCGCCCGAAACTGAGAAACATTGATCTAGAAAACGTATTCAATAAAACAAAAACAAACAGATAGGGATTGACCAAACATCTGCCAGTGCACCCTATATGTTCTAAACAAAATTCTCGAGACCATGTTTCTCTCAGACAATCAAGTGTTTAAATATTTCAAGTTTTAAACCTTACATCTGTACCCAGATGGTCGGACTCTGCTACTGGAATCTTTTGAGTAAGTTTTCTTTCTTAATGCGAGGCGACTCGACTCAGGGGATGGAATTATATGAGTATGATGACAGAAATCTGAAGAAGAAGGAATCCTATAAGGATTGAAACGTTCTCAGTTTAACACTTCCTTGTTAAAGGAAGAAAGAAAATTAACACGTTGATGCGTATTTATTTTATTCCGAGTGTGTTGGTCCGAATATCAAGGTATATAGTAATGTCTATTCTTCATCTCAAAATTTTCGATAAAATTCGTCAAAGATAAACTTTGATTTTTATCAGTGAAAGGGTAATCTCTGATGAACATCTTCAAGTAGAATTGTGCAATTGTAGACGTTCAGCCAGCTATATGAATATGACATATTTCGATCAAACGGGACTATACGTTCTGTTGCGGGCAATTAGGACGACAATTTATCCATCGGACACTGTGTGTGTGTGTGTGTGTGTGTGTGTGTGTGTGTGTGTGTGTGTGTGTGTGTGTGTTGGGCACCTCGAGGCGGTGTAATGGTGAGCAAGCTTGTCTCGCTAGAACAATTATGATTAAATAGTGAGTTAGATCCTCACTGGGTGCCCCTACTTTCAGCCTTGTGCTACATCTAAGCTACGCTTGGAAAATCACTATACGTTCTGTTATGATAAATAAAGCAAACCTCCAGCGAATTCACGCCCAATTAGTTGCAAATGCTGTCTTCCCGTTAGCAGCATTCTTCCCTTCTCCATTTGTTCAATACCACTGACTTTATATGCGTTCGTAGTCAGGTGTACTAATCCGGAGGCAGTAAAATCCGCCTTATTTCATCACCCCCCCAACTCCAGGTAGTATATTCTGGCTATATCATCAATCATTTTCTGGTATAAAAGACAGAATGAATATGCTTGTTTTTTGTATCATTAGAACGTAACTGTTTTTTTCTGATCTCATTCATTAATCAGATTAATGTCCATTCACGCATTTATTTAAGATATCTAATGTTAGGAGGACACAGTAGAGATTTGATATCTATTGGTCTACAAATTGTAAGTCTTATTAATGAAAATCTTCCGATAGGTATCAAACCAGTATTCCCTTTATAGCATAAACAGTAAACAAATAAACAAAACAACAGAAAAAGAAATCCTGAATGGCGACAGAAACACGTGTAGATACGAAATATAATATTAAAAGCAATAAGAAATAAAGTAAGATATAAAACATATTATTAATTGTTTAAAAATGATTTGTTTATGTTTCTGGTACGAAAATAATATGAGCAGATAGTGATTTCGAAATGTATCAATGGGATATCTACATTTATTTAGTTATACAATTGAACCTCACTTTTCTGTAATAGTTTCTTGTAGCTTAATGCTAAAAACACGTCGGACCTGAAGATCCTTTCCCCTTTTATGAAAGAAATACAAGTATGATTCTTCCTGCAGGCACATTACTTCGATCCCTGACTAAATCGATATTAAAAACAAGGATTTCTACACTAGAACGTGCACCAACGAAACATAAAACGTATTGTAATAATATATATATATATATATATATATATATATATATATATATATATATTTGTCATCCACAGACAGACTGTTTCGCAGCTCATCATTTTGGCTAGACGTCCGGTTGCCTCAAGCCTGAATTGGCGGCAGTCGGAACTTCTACCACTAAGCCGTCGGCTCACGGCAGGGATGAAGGTTAATTTTAGCGTATTTATTTTTAGATTTAGATAAACACACAGTGACTGACAGTGACTCAATTATTTTTTATTTTTACAAAACAGTGCTCAATGTAAATTTACAAAGCATAAATATTATAACTTAACTGATTTAAAATATAATTTCTTCGCTACACAGTAATAACCATGTTTTTAAAAACTGAAGCTAAAAACTTCAAATTTAATTATATAATTAAATTAAATCCATTAGTTCTCTTTCATCTTCAAGCGAATTTTGGAATAACTTATTTTTAAATTTAATGAGTTTTAAACGCACATATAAATTCATAATTTCCTGTTTCCAAGGATACAGAGAAATCCAATCATTCAGACAGGGGCGGTAGCGTGTTCATTTTTATTAACTATTGTTGTATCAATTATGAGTTACGTTAAAAAAAGAGGTTAAGTTTAGGGGGGGTAGGGGTGCATATATCAACGAATTCGGACTCCGTTAAACGCATGTCGTCTAGTTTTTTTTATTATTATTAACGAAAAAAGTTTTTCGGCTTTTTTCCGTTAAATTCGTACTTGTATACTTAAAGGTTCTTTCTAAAAGGGGTGTTTGGGTTAGAATACGTTATATTTACCTACAATTTTAAAATATTATTTTTACTCTTAATTACTATTAGACTATATTTCTTCTTTTTTTTCCCGTGCAGCTGCAGAAAACAATATAAAGGGGAGTCAGAACACCAGAAAGCTGTAACACGAGGGGAAGTGGAAAAATTAGGCGTGGCTGATCACATACGGACAGAAAAAGGAGATCACCGTCTTCTGTGGGATCAAGTTGAAATCATAGACAAAGAACATTATTAGAAAATTCGTAAACTTAAGGAATCAGCACATATGATATGTCACAAAAATCTCTTGAGCCGACCAAGCATAGAAATGAATACAATATGGCAACCAGTAATAAGGAGTGCAAGAGAAAAGCAATAATAACAATGAAAATTGCAATATGAGCTCTGGCAATATAAATGAATGTTAACAATAAAAATTGCAATATGAGCACTGGTAAAAATGGTTGCAGGACCCAAAGAGTGTGAGTTCAGTCCCTGGTTAAGGCGGTGAAGAACTTAGGAGTTAACTGATAACTGACATTCATTATACATGGTACGTCGAACTAGAACAGTCTATCTCAGCGAACGAAATAAAGGGATCAGTTTGACATTGAAGAAGGCCGGAATAACGTTGTTATAAATATGAAGACGATAGTCCGAACAATATAAATAATATACATTATACCTCATCTCAGAAATATAGACAAATCCTATATATATATATATATATATATATATATATATATATATATATATATATATATATATATATATATATATATGTTCGAATACTAGTTAAGATAGCTTATGTTCACTTCATAATGTTTTTTTAAGCATAGGCATGGTTGCTTACTAATAGCTTGGAGAACATGCCTCATCATTGGTATGTGAAGTTAGTAGACGTAGAAGGGAGTGCGTAAGTGATAATATGTTTAAACGACTCCCTCATAATTAACTTATTTTTGACGGGCACTGGAATTAAGAATCTCTTATCCACACTATAAAACTTCACAAGTACCAATCCTTCATGTCTGTCTCCCAGATATATGTCCCATCATTCATTTCAACAAGTCAGTTTCTATTGGTTCTCGATGTGAATTTTTGCAGTCTGTACGGTCACAAGTGGAAAGATGCCAAGATCAAATATTGATTGATTGCCGTAAAGCAAATATCTGTCACTAACATATTTTCAACGAAATCCTCTCAGTGTTTATGCATTCACGAAGAGAAAACGTTTGCATCACTCTGTCTAGAAAGATACATCTTAATTGACTATGAAACCGTATGGTATTATCTTAGAAACAAAATCAAACCCACACAGGCAGTCACCGTCGGGCTGATAAATGAATAATAGGCGAAAACGAAAGCAGAAGAAACATACAGTGCTGATTTTTTTTTTTTTACTAAATATTCTCTTCTCCGATGAAACGAAGTTTGAGCTAAATTCAAAGGATAAGCGATCTAAAATCCGAAGAAGAAGCTTTGAAAGCTCTTTGAATTTAGCAGTAAGTACTGTCAAGCATCCGTTCAGTATAATGTTCTGGGGATGCTTTTCTTTTCATGGAACTGGTTTCTTAAAACCTATTGAAAAGACCCTCAGGAGCGAGCAGTACAAGAGAATTTTAGAGTCTTGTCTGCTCCCTTCTGCTGAAAGGGGTGCAAATCAACCCCACCAAGCTCATTTTTATGCAGGATAATGCTCCCTGTCACAAATCAAAATTGATGAAGGAATACTTTGATGAGAAGCAGGTGAGTGTTATGACATGGCCGCCCCAATCTCCTGACCTCAACCCCATAGAAAACTTACGGAGCATTATAAAGTACAGGCTCTCGAGAAAGCAGTTGAGCAATAAAGAGGATTTGATTGTGACTTTCATATCCGAATGGAATTCAATGCTTGGAGATGAGATTTGCCAGAACCTAATCAAGTCAATGCCAAAAAGGGTTGAAAAGGTTATTCAAAATAAAGGAGGACCCATAGATTATTAAATATTTCGAATTATATTACCTATTATAAATAAATTATACCTCTATTATTCTTTATTTAAAGCTGTTCGGTTATGTTTCTATTGATTACTAGTTGCAGGAAATAAGTGAGCCACTATTTTTTTGCACAGAGTTTTCCCTAAATCTCATTTATATCCCAAATTATAATTATCAATAAAATACCTTAGGGTGAGTAAACTTTTTTACTAGGTGTTCGGGAAGGGATCTTTATATTAGTAAGATTAAAAATTAGTTTGACCCCAAAAACAATAGGCGAAAAACCTTTAAAGTAAAAAAATCAGGTGAGTCACTTTTATCGAAGAACACTTTATGCTAAAATAAAAGGAAGTAACAAAATGGCGTATGTTATCTATAGATGTCTTCTTTCTTTTTTCTTTTTGTGTGAATTCACGCGACATACGTGATCTTGTCAAAGAACGTGAGATGGAATTCGAATTTTTACATATTAGGCTTGGTCGATATTGAAATAAAAATGGTGACAATCGATGAGTGGATGATGAAATTTTTCAACATGTTCGTGAGAGAAGAAACATTTGAATTCGTAACTATGGTTTTATTGTACATGAAAACTCTGTGTGGGGATCTATTACGCACACACATACATATATACATACAAAAATACAAATCACATACAACACCAAGCATTCATTGGCTAATTAATCACCACTACGTTATTATAGACAATTTACAAATCGCAGTAATGCGACAATTTTGTAATTTTGTATTTTTATGTAGTCAGTTTAGTGCACTTTTGGGCGAAATGGATCACAGAAGCTTTCTTAAGTCTCCCCAAAGCTCGCTCGCTGATTGGTCTACGCCAACCAATCAGATCGTCTGCACGTGAAGTATAATTCTTCCTGAGCAGCGATCTGGAGCCTACAGACAATTATTTAAGCAAGAATTTTTCTTAGGTAATTAGTGAGAATTCAGCTGCCAAACGAATCCACGACAGTTGAAGGCATGTGCTAACCTTCTCACTCACACACACACCAATCACATGCTGAACATTCCTTATACACTCACAAAATCTTTTCTTACACAGCAAATCTTTCAAGAACTATTCTTACAAGAGACTCTCATGAACATTTTTCCAGTGAACTTTGAAATACTAAAATAACAGGTAAATAGAGACAACTCTTGTTTATTTCAACCTTTTCCTACTTAAATGCATGCTTTCTTTCACATCGTTGTTTGATATTGTACATCTTGTTAAATACATATTTTATGTGTAACAATGTCTTTGGCTTATCCTTTTCTGCGTCAGCCCTGTTTTCTAATCTAAAGTTAAATTAATGTGGTGAAGTCTGCCACATATGTATTCAGGAAATTCCTTTCTTATAATACGCAACCTACTAGTTGAGAACAAAAAAAATTTCATCTTTTCCTCCAATTGCAAAACGCGTTTTAAAAAGATGGCGACGCTCATTAAGAAAAAAAAATTGAAAAAAAAAACAATCCTTAATGACATTAATTATTAACATGACCTATCGTTTTATATATAAAAAAAACTTACTTTTTGAAGTTTCTAAAACACATAATGTATATAAATGTTTATATACGTACATTATATTCCACAGGTTGTCATAACCTCTTATAGCGTGGACAAGCCCCCACTTTCTATCAAATGTTTCCGTGGCATGCGTCTCAAATAGCCTCTGAAAACTCTAAGCCGGAGAATTAGTGAAGACGGAAAACTGGTGCCAGCTTCTTCGGGTAGATGGAGATCGACAACCCAGGAAGGCTGCCCATCTAATGGAAGGTAGACCCCGATTTTAAACCTCCGATGCTTTGCGGTCATATCCAAAATAGAGAAAAGGCTATGGAAGTAAATACAATCAGAAAACGTGGAACGCAACCGAAGGCGGGTACTTGTCAACCTTTAATCACTTACTCTGTTAAAAGTGGCTGAAGTTTTATGCCATATTTTTTTCTCTTGTACACATGTTTTAAAGTAGGTAGGTATTGCTGTACCAATATAATGCTCAGGGGCCGAATGGTTAGAACGTTATAATTCCATGGTTCTAATCTCATCATAGTCGATTTATCAAGGAGTAATTTCTTCTTAATATCGACTTCCATATTGCGAAGTGCTTTTTTGGAATTTTTTTTGCTTTATTTTTTCATCTAGTTAAAAAGGAAAAATAAAATCATCCTTGATAATGGCCAGACGTATTATCAAAAGCGCTCGGAATAAAAAATATTGAGCAGTTTCTTCACACTCTGTGTCCAGAAAAGAAATCACTTTTTCGAACAAGAGACAAATTAAATAAAAAAGCTTAATCGCACAAACTTGTCTGACATCCTTAATGACCCCCCCTATATATATATATATATATATATATATATATATATATATATATATATATATATAGTTTTAAGGTGTGCTATATTAATGGGATAAAGTGCTCAATATCAGTGAACATTGAAGACAACACTCAGAGGCGACAGGCTGTTTCATGCTAGACGTAATCCTCAGGCGAACTTCAATGTTCACTTTTTATATATATATATATATATATATATATATATATATATATATATATATATCAGGCGAACTTCAATGTTCACTTATATATATATATATATATATATATATATATATATATATATATATATATATATATATTTATATTCTGGGCATGTCTGTGAGTTTACTTAGCGATAAATATATAGCTATGTGCATATTTATGTACACATGCCCATATTCAAAAGGAATATACAAAAACAGTGGCAAGAGGCTACGTGAAGGTCCAAATCGACGTTTCAAGGATCCGTTGAAAACATCTCTGACAAAGTTTGTGGATATTTTTCAGCGCACCCATCGGATATGAACATGGTCAAGGTTTAAAATGAGTTTAAGAGCAATACCGTGAGAAAAAAAACGAAGCCTCCACGACAATTCGCTTTATGGGGACACCTCAAGCACCGGGCAATAAACCCATTTCCCTTCCGGAGGAGAGCTAATACCTGGAAGGAAAGGCTCCTGAGTCTTAGACAATATTATTGAACCTCCCCGAGCCAAAAGGTGATGGAGCAATAAATGACTTTCTTAAGGTTAAATGTGGTACAAGCCAGAAAATGTGGCCACACAGTTATGATCGAACACATTACTCAATAATAATTGATCTAGCGAGACAATTTTGCTAACGATTGAACCACTGTCGATGTGACCTTACCGACCAGGCTCGCGTATTAGTTTGAAAGTTCCCATGGATAATAAAAAGAGTAAGGCTAGATTTAAGAATTATAGTCGTACCTGAAAATCACGATTTCATTATTGAGTTAAACGTTAATTTTTTTGCATGCATTTATTATGCCTTGAAACAATTGCGTGCCCAATGTTATGTGATGCGTTTCTTTACTTCCTCGAAAGATGTCATCCTTTTCCGGAAGCCTTCATTTCATTTCTTAAGACATGGATTTAGATTTCAATTTGTTGTGGATTCCGCGAATGGAATCCTGCACAAATAAATAAACAACGCCAGTAATTGAAATAGAAAAATAAGTGTATTGAACGTAAGAATACAAACTTGAAATGAAGATTAGTAGTCCAGGAATACGGGTTAGTAGAAAGTATATGTACAAGTCTCTGTAAGTGAAACCGTAATTATCTCTCTCTCTCTCTCTGTGGACTCTACGTATCTCAACGTATCTCTCACCCTGACTCCAACTCTGTCAGTATAAGTATACTTTAGACGATTCCATCTTGTGTAAAAGGGGAGAGCCCCACAACAATATTGTATCGGGTGTGCTGAAAACATCTGATTTCCATAGCAAAGTGGGCTGACACGTCTTCCTGACAGACGCTTACAGTTAATACGCGTATATCAGCAGGAATATAATTTACTTAGTTGAATTTAAACGCAAATTAAACCGGAAATTGTTTGCTTGTACGACATTGTAGACTAGTAGTTTAATGCTACTGACACACAGGCAGTAGTATGCTCTCAACTGCCTCATGTGTAATAGCTGTAGCTCTTTATAGACTTTGTTACTGTATATGCAAAAGAGTCACCCCATCTCCCTGTAACGAAGAGGTTTTATCGCTTATTTTCCCTGCTAATTCTGGGAGCTTTTGTCTCCTAAGTATTTCTTCCCGCTTCCTAAGATATCTAGATATGGGCGATCTTGATTATCCAGATATGTGAGATCTTGGGCGATCTTGATTTTTCAAACATGGGCGATCTTGATTTTCCAGATATAGACGTTCTTGATTTTCTAGATATAGACGATTTTGATTTTCCAGATATGTGAGATCTTGGGCGATCTTGATTTTCCAGATATGGGCGATCTTGATTTTCCAGATATGTGAGATCTTGGGCGATCTTCATTTTCAGATAAGTAAATAATCGTCGTTTATACTTGAGTCTACAAACATTTTATGGTAAAATTCAAGTGTAACACCCGGGCTCAGTTCGTATTAAAAATTTCCAGAATACTTACATTTATCTGTAATTTGCATGCTCCATTCGAATCTGGCTTGATAAATTTGATAAAACCCACCGTTTTCGAGTTATCGACAGTGAAAGTTCGGATTCATTCGCGTCTCTGGCAGTTATTACTGGCATTGTTTGCATATATTCGCTGCAGAATATTTACCAGTGTAGGTATCATTGCGCAAACTGAGCGTACCTACGTAAATAGTTCCTGTGCGCAGTAATTGAGACAAAATTAGACCAGAAAGATCAGTTTCGCGCGTAACTTTCCGTACTTTTCCGCGTTTAGCCTTCTGCAGCGAATGTATGCAAACAACGCCTGTAATGGCTGCTGCCAACGACGCGAATGAATTCGAACTTTAACTGTCGATAACTCCAAAACGGTAGATTTTATCAAATTTATCAAGCTAAATTCGAATGGAGTATGTACAGTTATACATAAATGTAAGTATTCTGAAATTTTTTTAATGCGAACTGCGCTCAGGTGTTACACTGCAAATTAACCCATTTTATTTGGTAAATATTTTATTTAGTAGGTAAATATTAATCGTTTATATTTTAATGAATAAGCATTCTCTTAATTTGGTTATAGGTAAACATTCGTTGTATTTGAGTATGTACGTATTTGTTTGAGTCAGAGATTGGTCATTTATATTTAAATCTGACTGGACTTTTTAGGTGGCTCTCTTTTGGGTGGGGGGATTCTTATCAATTTGTAGGTTTTGTAGTCAACCTATTATGAACCCCTGCCGCTAGAGCAGAGAATTTGGAACTGAATGCGTTTCTGACTGTATCGAGTTTGCGTAACTATTAAATCGGTTGTGTGTAAAAATATTTGGGTTCATTAAACAAATATATCAAAATCATTCAGTCTGACATTAGTTTCCTTGTATTAAGCAACATAAGCTCAGGTGATTTGATGTATTTACTGGAACAGAGAAACAAAATTATAACACAATCAACTATCATTTTGACCTTCTTTCGTAGAAGTTCTAAATCTTCGGCCTAAATTTGTCGTTACCCAATGTGATCTTCGCAAAAGTCTCCATTAGAATAAATCAGGATGTCGCCAATAGAATCTGATGGCAGACTGTTTTCATAACTAATATATTAGTTGAAATAATGTTTACTTATCATATTTCTTGTCCTTTGTTTGACCTGAACTCTATACGACATCTTGCAGATTTCTGCAACATCTCAGGGGCGAAATATTCCAATCTACCACGGCCTTATTGTATATTTATAATTCTAAACGCTTACCCTGCAAAATAAGCACAAGAAGAATATTAAAATCCGCAGGTAATAATAATCCCAACATCCCTGACGAAATTAGACACACAATTCTACGTACTGACTCATAAGAACCGCCATTTAGGCACCTCGACGTTGTGTAAGGGTTAGCAAGGTCGTCTCGCTAGAAAAATTGCGATTGAGTAAGGAGTTTGATCCTCACTGGGTGTCCCATATTTTCGGCCTTGTGCAAGATCTAGGATAGCTTTATAAAATCACAATGAGAGTCCCCATCGAAAAAAACTTAACAAACCTTGATCTAAAGATCATCGACACGACCTCTAAAACAATAAGATATAGTCATGACGAAACAGAAACAATAATAAGACCGGGACGGGAATATACAAAATAAATAGCACTAAATGCCTAATAACATTCATCTGCGAAACATCTAGAAATGTCAAACAAAACAAAAAGATATATATATATATATATATATATATATATATATATATATATATATATATATATATATATATATATATATATATCAGCATCACAAAGATCTATTTCAAAACAATAATTTAAACGCACTGGTAGTTAACCGTAAGATATCTGATCACTCCCGACCAAAATGCTAGTTTGTTTTGAAGAGAAAATATTTCAGTAAATTAGAATTTATCGAAAATTCACTGATCTAAGAATTCTCTGGAATTAGTCGAGACGTGGTTTATAAATAATATCACTGGTTATTGTAAAACTAATAGCAGCACAATGCGGTATAAGATCTAAGAGATCAATTCGAAGTCGGCTCGGTGGATTAATGGATAGGGGCTAGGATTGAGAAATCGGAGATCCGAGTTCGAATTCCATTACATTCACTTACGTGCTAATACCATGTATGAATCCTCCTCTTCTCCCCCCCCCCGTAAATAGCAGGACAGACCGGTCTAATTGGTCAATCGCAGAATGAAATGGCAATCTATGCGGGAAAAAAAATCTGCCTCGTCATTCTTGTATCGAAAGATACATGATCGCCTAAGCGTGTGTCACGCATGTCACATAACTGACTGAGACGTTAACAACTTCATTAAAGAAAAGAAAAACACTTTCTGGTCGGAACATACAACAAATATTGTTATATAATATACCTTTCTAAAAACTTCCAACGTTCCTTACACACAGAATTTTCCCCCATTCTGACTGGAGGATGCCTGCTAGAAGAAGGCTTAATGCGTTGTCTTTACAAACATTTCAACTTTTCCCTCACTATTGGCACTTTTCTTCGGGTACTACAACGTATAAACATTTATTACTATTTATTCAGAGCGGTTAGTAAATAATTTTTTGATTTAATGGTGTCCTAAGAATTTATTTGTACGTAAAATTTAATTTTCATGTTTTCTTGGATGCTTCTCCAAAATAAATTATTTGTTAAATTTCAATTAAATAGTTCTTCTATGGACCTCATCTTGGCTTTCATCAAAAACAATTTTTCTTCGCATGTCTTCACTATTAACAAACAAAAACGTTTTCAAATAGACATTGGGATCGTTAATAGAAATTTTGTTCTTACTCCAGAAAGAATTCCAGTGAATAACATTTAGATATCCAATTGAAAACGTCTTTTTTCATTTCTTTGTAAAAGTAAGGGACATGCAGCTAGAGACACCGAGCTGTTCCAAGAACACTGAAGGCGGGGATTTCTGCATTACTCAATGATTAATGACAGAGAACTGTTTCTTTTTGTTAGCATTCTTTTTAGGGAATGAAAATATAATCATTGCAAAGAACGGGAGCCTCATCTCAATTTGCATTCGATTTTGTGCAAAATGAAATGTACTATACAGAACTAGTACAAGAGGAATCAATCAAGCCTGACACAAATTAGAGGTAACAATAGAAAAAAGTAAACAAATGAACTCTCAAATAATAAACAAAATGATATGAATAAAATAAATTGAAATATAAATGTATACTCCAATTTTGGTCGATAAGAAAGTTTTCGAACATTTTCTACAATCAACAAAACATTATCTCTGAAAATTAAAAATAGCACAATTATTCAGATATTTTTTCCATTTATATTGATTTAATTCCGAAAACATGGAGGCAGATTCTTGATTCCTTTAATATAAATTGACACCAGTTTCGAATCGATGGACATTTTAAACGACATTTTAATGGAGGTGATATTTCAGAAGCAATGATCGTTTCAGTTTTTTTTTTCTAAACTTAGAAATAATAGAGGAATCAAAAGAAAAGTAGGCGTCGTAGACTTTATTAATCCAGTTGTGACAGTTTTCCCCATATGTCATCAATAAAGTTTAACATTAAAGTTTAACACAGACGCAACTGTGAGTGTTTTTCATCCACCTGTAAAATATATGCGTACTCTAATGGATAGCGACCCGGAATGAAAAATTGGAGAGCCGAGTTCGAATCTCAATCGGACTCCTTCACTTTCGCGCTAATAACTTTGGTAGCTAGGGGTTAAACAGTAATACATATATCTTGAAAAATCATATTTATTCTCCAAAAGAATGTTATACAAGATTCACTAGGAAAAAAAATGATATATTCTTAAAATTAAAAATTTACTTTGGCTTTAACTGATGCACAATGGAGTCATAAGCCAGTACAGGTTGTGTTAGACTCTCAGATGAAGAGAGCTCGAGGAACGTGAGGATCTTGATGAGGAGGAACAGCAGTTCCAGCATCATGATGCTCCTCCTTATATTGCCAATGTTACCATGGCATGGCTCCGTGAAAATTTCGGGGAGTGTCTCATCAGACGAAAAGCTGAAGCGGAATGGGCACCTCACTCTTCCTCTGGGGGTTTCTCAAGGACAACCCTCGCACTATTGCTGCATTTGAATGCAGCCATCACTAAGAAGATTCAAAGGAACACCCAGGAGGAATGTGCACGCGTCATCAACCACTTTGCATTCAACCAAATGACGGAAATCTGTTGCATATACTTTAGGGCACCTCTTGACATTTTGGGGTTCAAGTTTGAGACTAAATGTTTGCAGATCCTAAAATGTTACCTTTCAATAAATGCAATTTTCATTACTCTATCATATGTGGGGCTTGATTTGTTCCCGATCATTTTGTTTTAAAAATTGTGACACACCCTGTAAGCACAAATCAATCAATCCTTCACCTATATTAGACATACTTTGCAGTTCTACCTCATCAATGTGCGATCAATACGGATCATGTGGTGTCTAGGAAACGAAGAAAATACGTTTTTTTCTGGTACAATCGAGCTTTTGGCATGGTAGATGTTCAACTTCCTTTTCGTGCCGTGGTGATGTACATGTGACAATTTCCATCACGGTGATGTACATGTGACAATTTCCATCACGGTGATGTACATGTGACAATTTCAATCACGGTGATGTACATGTGACAATTTCCATCACGGTGATGTACATGTGACAATTTCCATCACGGTGATGTACATGTGACAATTTCAATCACGGTGATGTACATCTGACAATTTCCATCACGGTGATGTACATGTGACAATTTCCATCACGGTGATGTACATGTGACAATTTCCATCACGGTGATGTACATGTGACAATTTCCATCACGGTGATGTACATGTGACAATTTCAATCACGGTGATGTACATGTGACAATTTCAATCACGGTGATGTACATGTGACAATTTCAATCACGGTGATGTACATGTGACAATTTCCATCACGGTGATGTACATGCGACAATTTCAATCACGGTGATGTACATGTGATAATTTCCATCACAGTGATGTACATGTGACAATTTCCATCACGGTGATGTACATGTGACAATTTCCATCACGGTGATGTACATGTGACAATTTCCATCACGGTGATGTACATGTGACAATTTCCATCACGGTGATGTACATGTGACAATTTCCATCACGGTGATGTACATGTGACAATTTCCATCACGGTGATGTACATGTGACAATTTCCATCACGGTGATGTACATGTGACAATTTCAATCACGGTGATGTACATGTGACAATTTACATCCCGCTGATGTACATGTGATAATTTCCATCACGGTGATGTACATGTGACAATTTCCATCACGGTGATGTACATGTGACAATTTCCATCACGGTGATGTACATGTGACAATTTCAATCACGGTGATGTACATGTGACAATTTACATCCCGCTGATGTACATGTGATAATTTCCATCACGGTGATGTACATGTGACAATTTACATCACGGTGATGTACATGTGACAATTTCCATCACGGTGATGTACATGTGACAATTTCAATCACGGTGATGTACATGTGACAATTTCCATCACGGTGATGTACATGTGACAATTTCCATCACGGTGATGTACATGTGACAATTTCCATCACGGTGTGCAATTATGCATACATGCATTTCAAAGAAATCAGATGACGTCGCGTTTATTGCCTCACAGTTAATGCGGCGCTCAAAATTTGACTTTAATAATTTAATAGGCTTATCTTAGCCTGGCATTAGACAGTAGTTGTGTCACGCTTACTGAAGATGAAAATCCCTTCATTAGTAAATAAGCCTACCACAGGAGCTCCTGATAATTGTCCCCATCAATTATCACGCTTTAAAAGATTGTAACAGACGAAGAAATTCAATGCGTCTCGAGTTTGTTCAGATATTCCATTTCCATATTCAGTTTTCCGTTTCAGGAATGAAACGGAATGAAATGGAAAACTCCATTAAAATGTCAGTCGTAAATGCAAGCCAGTGACGCGTTCGGAATGTGGACAGACTGTAAAGGGAGATGGATTGATTCCAATACCATGAGCATAAGTTCCTAAATAACAAGAAAACTTCAAGCAGAAAGAGAACACAATATTCACGTGTATAAGGTGTGTGTGTGTGTGTGTGTGTGTGTGTGTGTGTGCATTTATTCTTTATTCATATTATTTTGCGTACATCCTAACTGTGCGTTATATTTATTCTGTCTGACCTATACCTTCATCTCGATCATAGCTCTCCATATTTTTCTGTCCTTTATAGCTTGTAATACATTTTAATAAATTTTGTATTTTTGTTATGTCTCCTAAATCTTATTCCGCCATCCATTTACTAAAGCTCGCTAGGCAGGCTGCGCCTTTTTTTCTTCAATCAGTCTTGTGAGTATCAAATTTTCCAAACCATCTTTCTGAATTATGCGCCCTCGAAATTTGAATTGTTTCTCCTTCGTTTTAATTATATGTACCCTTTTTCTTACCATTTTCTCTGAAACTGCTTCATTGCTCACGTGTTTAGTCCAAGGTATTCTCATCCCTCTGCAGAATCGCATTTATGTTTTTCTTTTATACCTAGAAAGCTTGTCTTCTCGCTATTTGTAGATTCGTCAATTCACGGGCCGATGAAAAGGCACCGACATATTATTCTTATTTTTTCCTTTTTTGTGGTACTTCTGACCGTCAACTTTCAGAAAGGCGACATGTTTCAAACAACCAGTGACAGTTTCTTTTAGTTAGATCTTTTTTCTTCTTAGCCTTTAACGTATTCTCATCTGTTTCAGATACACAGTCCTACAGATATTCGAGAAAAACAAAAACAAAGAAGAAACGTGAATATTATTCTCCTGATGGATACTAATAATAATGGACCTATCATGTAAAGAAAAAGGAAATTTTTAGTGAAATAAGAAAACACGGAAATATATTTGTTGGGGTTTTTGGTACCCTGGTATACTAGTGAGCCAGCCAAAATGAGCTGACTCATTTTATAGTTCACCAATAGAAGTGTTAACCAATCAGAAGGCTCTAAATATTCCATGCGACGTGTATAAAAGGCAGCCATGTTTTTTTCGGAATATGCACAGGCAGCCTTTGATATCGAAGACTGAAGAATTACGGAACAGCTGGTGGTGGTATTGGCGATATAGTCAGATTCAGTAAAGTGTCTGACTCGTGAGTGTTAATCTTTAACGTTGTTTCATTGAACAGATTACGTAATGCGCTGGTTTCTATATTCATAGACTATGGGAAACATGGTCAACAATATTTGCCATCAAAAAGGAATAGGCGCAAATTCTGGATTCACATATTGAATTTTGTGTTTCATATTACAGGCAGGAGAATCAGAGGAAACAGCTGGTAATCTACTTAATGAGCGGCACATAAATAAAGAGGGCGTGGAGAATCTAACCCTCACAAGGCATAATGAAGCCAAGTGAAACAGAGGAAATAGCAGGTAGCCTACATTATGTGTGTTAGACAAAATAAGCAATGACAGCGTGGAGAATCTAACACAAATGCAAGAGAAGCAGCGGAAAACGGCGGGTACTTTACTTAACGAGTGTGAGACACATAAGGAAAGTGAGCGTGGAGAACCTAGTCCCCCAAAAGGTATATTGAAGGAAAGAGAGACAGAGGAAACCTCCATATCGAACTTGTGTGAATGGATTCAAAGACAAAGAAAAGGAGGAATGGTAAATGTTAAAAAGTTACTTAGAGTAACAAAACCCCAAGAAATGTGGAAAGCTATCATCAAACCCATTCTGATTGGGCATGGTAAAGAGGAAGCATTGAGGACTGCAGAAAACGTCTTATTCTGATGTGGGGAGCCTGGTGATTCTTCACTACCATATAGAAGGGCCGATATTACGTAATTGTTCAGTATTCTTTTCTTTTTTTCTAACGAAATGTTTCTGTCTCTCAATACTTTGCTTAGCTTTTGGAAGGTTCTTTAGCTATCCGAATACACCTTCGTATTTCAGTGTCCCACTTTCCGTTCTCCGTTAATAGACTTCCCATATATTTAGATTATTGTATATGTTTGATTTAGGTATCTCCAATGTGTAATTTGCATGTTGGGCTGCTCCTTTTGCTAAGATCTATGCATTCTATCCTCTTGCAATCGATGTTGTTAAAGTTTATATTACTTTTTATACATTCATACTCTTATTTACTAAATACAAGTGTCGAATAAATGAAATTGTTCTCATCAATCACTCCAGATAAGCGCAAGATGAGGAAGAAGTCCAGAGTCATGCCGGTAGATTGGTATTCTGTGAAACGAGAGACAGTCAGATATTATGCTAAACAGAAGTGAGTTACAAGTGTAGAGATTAGGAGTCTGTTAGATAATGTTTCAAGTGAATATTCCTGTTGCAGTATTTGAGATGTGGATAAATCAGACTGGATATCGTAGTGATATATTGTGTTGTCTTTGTGGTGACGAGCGAAGCGAATCAAACTTGCCTTTGAAAGGCACACGCGCCCACATTCTGCACATTCAGGTTTCTTTTTAATATCGGACGAGGCTTCTGTTCTGCCTGTAGTGAGCGGTTCGTTTTAGTTCTGCGTAATCAATCTTGCTCTTCTGAAAGTCGTTAATACCAGCGGAAAGATCTGAGTCCGTGGCAATAAAGAGTGAAGCTCGTTTGAACATCTGTCATGGAAGTAGCAATAGACAATCAATGGGCATGCGATGTGGCGTCTGTGGGATGATGTCATTGAGAACGGGGTGACCGATATTTTCTTTGTATCATTTCACCCCAAGTGAGTTGCTAATGTTCCTAAGACGTAAGGGGTTTATTGAGTAGGAAAGAAAATGAGACGAGGATAGCGAGGGGAAAGGGCCATAAAAGGACAGGATTGATGAATACAGAAGATTGCGATTGACGTTGCATTGACATTTTTGAGGATAGCAGGAGGAAAAGGGGAGCAGGAAACTGTAGAGTGTTCCACAGGCAAGAAGTACGAGAAACACAAAATTACTGTTGCATCTACTTATTTCAACAGTAAAACGGTAGTAGCTACTTGTCAATCTATTATTGCACTTAAATTCAAGCAGACGAGACATCGACGAGGAAATTTCATTAGGACAACAGTCATGAAAATATTTATAAAAAGACACATGGAAGACATTTCATAGCGTGCTTTTAAATGACTGAAGTTTAGATTCCAAATCAAGAGCAATAAAATTACAGACGTTTATCGAGAGACACAGACAAATGGTCGATTTATACACGTGCAAGATGGATTCTGGCGAGACAAAAACTTTCTGGAACGACACCGTGAACCAACGACACAACGAACCAAGTAAGTGGTCTTCTGCTACTTAAATTCAATTTCAATTATTCCCAAATTTATTTCCATGTTATGAATATTGTTATCGTACAAAAAAATTAATCGCAAAAAATCACGTAAAAAAAATCCACGAAACAATCAGAGTAATGAATATTTGGGAATCCAAAATTTCAGGATTGCGGGTCCGGATTCGGCCCGGAATCTTTATAATTTACTCAAGGAGTTGGCCTGATTCCTAAATCATATCAGATGTTGGGCTACGGCCTCGAGCTGTAAACTTGAAATAGTGTGAAACTCTGATATTTGGATTTATTTATATAGATTTACGTGCAGCATGGCTCATCGTTGCCCGTGCTTGATTCAAAAATCGTATGACTCATACAGCAATCGCTATCACTTGACTTAAAATATTTTTACCCTTCCTTGCCTTTAAAGGAGTGCCCTTTGCCGTGCTGATGTTGCTACATACCTTACTTCTTGCCTATCCCACACTGCGAATTTTTTCTAAGCTCTATACTAAACATTAAATCTGACACGAAAAAAGAACTAAACAAAATGAACACAAAACGATCAGCTTTAAAAAAGGACTCGTAACTGGAAAAATCGAATGAAAAGAGAATGTTAACAACAAATACTTTTTCACACTCAAACCAGTTCTGCAGAATCAGAATCAACGTTGAGTTTAAGCAAGCGAATGTGCCAATTGGAGTAAAGTGCCATGCAGATTTAAATTTTTCCCACTTGTGACGAATATAGCTATCGATTTTTTTGCATGCTAGCATGCTAGTTAACATTCCTGTCAGTCAGCTGTTGACACTCACACTGGCCAATAGAATCTTCCTGCCTATTCGTGGCAGCCAGCTATAGGCTCTCACTCTGGCCAGTAGAAAATGGCCGCAAACTATATGAAAACTACCGTAGAAGAATGAAAAAATCGATTATTTCCACTATTGATTCGAGTTGAGAAATGAAAAGTCGATTTGGGCCATTTCCGCTAACTTGGAGCATGTGCATGTAAATTTTGGTGCAAATCCTTCGAAAATTGCGGCCGTGCATTCGTTACACACACACACACACACACACACACACACACACACACACACACACACACACACACACACACACACACACATTCTGCCTTTTATAGATAGAGAAATATTTTTGTATTTCTAAAGTATTAACTGATTTTATTATTTACTTCGACACATTTTATTACTTCAAACGTTACTTTTAGTGGATACCCGTATTTGTGTAGACGTTCTGTTTATTTTATACAATATTTTATTTTGGCTCCAGTTTATTTTTTTAGAATCCTGCCGGAGGGACGTTTTCTTTAATACGTCCACTTCACTCCTGTGTGCAGGCCTGTAGATGAAATAAAATCCTGCTTAAAATAAACATAAAATCCATTCAAATATGGGTACCTACGAAAAATTAGTTTCTAAAATAATAAAAATGTATTTGTATATAACTGGTTAACAATTACCGGTCATAGCTTGCATGCAATGAGCTATTGTAATTATTTACATTACATTCATCGGACTGTTGTCCTCATCTCTATTGCTATATTCACGATGTTTCGGACGTTGTACGATCCGGCCTTCTTCAGTATCAGTCTATATTTCTGAGATGAGGTATTTTAATTATGTACATTACTTACATTGTTCCGACTGTTATTCTCATCTTTATTGCCATATTCCTCAAAGGCATATGGGCCAGAGGATAAAAGCGTTAGTTGGATGCAATGACTAGACTAAAAGAGTGGTGAGTTCAATACTTGGCTACTGCAGTGGTGATAAATTTTGGAGAATTGAGTTAAAGGAAGATAACTGGAAGTGGCATGGCACGTGGAACTGGAACAATCTCCCCCAGTGTACTAAATAAAGGGTTCAGTTTGAAATTCGAATCACCTGAAGATCGCCGGAATGTACAATGACCGAAACGTCGTGAATATAGCAATAAAAAAGAGGACAACAGTCCGAACAATGTAAATAATGAAGAAAAGCTTGCATTATACCCGGTAGTTTGTAAGTATGTGCGGAATACTAAATACTTCGGAATATGTTCGGAATACTAAAATACTTTGGAAAGAATTTATGCTAGAAATACACCCCTGTGCAAATTAATTGAAACAAATGCTTAATTTCCTTTCTTTCGCCATAAGGACAATTTTAGACCCACTGAAGTGACAGGGTGTAATCGATTTTCCTCAGATTAGGTCATCTGCAGTGGTGTGCAGTAATATGAATCTGTTTTCGGGGTGCATGATGAAATTTGTTTGGTCTTGAAAAATATTGCGCCATTCGTGATTGCATCAGATTTTTATCACGTCCAGACACTATTGTCTCGACTGTCGATTAGTTGTCCTACGGCCATTGTCAGCGACGGACGTTACTCCAAGGAAGCGTACGAAAATTGTAACGCTGTACGAACACACTGGAAAGCCATACCAGTGAGCAAATCAAAGTATTAGAGACTGACCCGGAAACACTCCTGATTTAAATCCAATCGAGAATCTGTGAAAACCAGCAAGGAACGACTTCGTGGAATGGACGTAGAAAGTACTAATATGTGTACTGGGTCATGTTTCATTGGAAAGATACGAAAAAAGTAAATAATAACGGAATTATTCGTTTTCTTTCAATTAATATTCACAAGGGTGTAGGCGATATAAGAATATTCATATTTGTGGATATGGCTTTTTTTTCTATAATATATTTTAAAATATTAAACACTACTTAGGTTTTTCTAGCATTCATTTATTACATTCTTATATAAATACTCAGTATTTAAAATAGACATTTAGAATAGCAAGATTTTGTATTCGTATAAATACAGGAACCCCTTTACTAATTCCGGTAATATTTATATTATAAAACTAACTATAAAAATATCAATTTTTGATTCCTATGGTTAAATTGAAGCATGTTTTAACGCACTTATTGAGTGTTATGTATTCATCAATCGAATTTTGGTATATTAAAGTCGGAAACGCATTAATCGAATACGTATTAATCGATGGATTCCTGTAATTGTGAGCGTAAATGTATGCCGGTGAGTGATTTATTTGTGCGCATGCTGGAGAAAATGTCAGATAAAAAAAAGGAAAAGACAAATAGTATCTTCTTTCACTGAGTTGTCATGACTCCATTGTCCATACAAAGAAGAAGACTCGTCTTCTTAATTAACCAATGCATCCATTTAAACTTCAGAGTAACTAATTCGATCAAACAATTGTTTCTTTTAGAGAAAAAAAATCAAATTCTCACATAAGAAAATAATGAAATTAATTAGTCATCGTCACGTCAGTAAACGAATGCGTCGATATCAGATTACTATCATTCATCTGAAAGAAAGGATTTCATTGAATACTGACAACATATTTGCTTTAAAATGAATTATCACGTTAGTTTAGTATTGTCTGAATCGAAACCTTTTTCATGGCCGCAGGCGAAAAGTCACAATTCCGAATGCTAATAGACGGGAGTCATTCAAGAGAAAGGGACCATTAGGAACTTTGGTATAGTTTATTTAATTATTAGAATTTTAGTCTCAGTTATTTGAAACAAAAGTAAAACATAGAAATTTAGTAGCTTATAATAGAAGGAAAACACAAATGTTGAATGTGGTATTCAAACTAAAGAACTCTGGTAAAATTTCTTGGCATTTTTTTCAGTCACCAAGTTGGATTTTCTTTCTTCATATAGTAAGAAAAAGTACTTAATTTTTTTTTAATATGCTAGTTAATTTTTTTCATCATATATTAAAAATAAAATTTCCGTTTTTTGTGGAGTACCCTGTATTTCTTGTTTTTTGTGGGCCACCCTGTATTACCTCTACTTTTTTTTTTAGTCACCCAGTATTTTCTGGTTTTTAGTGAGGCATCCTCTATTTCCTGTTTTTATGAGGTACCCTGTGTATTTCCTATTTTTGTGGGTACCCTGTATTTTATGTTTTTTGTGAGGCACCCTATATTTCTTGTTTTTTGTGAGGCACCCTGTATTTCTTGTTTTTTGTGAGGCGCCCTATATTTCTTGTTTTTTGTGAGGCACCCTGTCGAATAGACTGTGAAATTAACAGAGACATGCAAGTGGTAAGTTGAGAATGACTGTCATTTTCAAGAGGAAAGATTGACATCATGCAAAAAGAGTCAGGCATTCAATCAGTCGCCTTGACGCACAAAGACGAAAGTGCAGAGATAAGAAATACACTAGATAAACCTGCAATATCATATTCCTATTGCAGTTTTTGAGATGTTGATATTCTATATCAATACTTTCAAGCTTTATGGAAATAATCTAATATATGCCGTAATTTCAATTGAGTATACGTTTTCGAGAAATGTTTTTGAAAATTAATTTGATAATTTAACAGAGATTTTAAGCATTAATGATCTGAAACAAATATGAATGAATTCTAGAAAAATAAAATAATAAATGTTATCATGCAATAAAAATGAACTCTCTCTCCTCCCTCTCTCATGGTTGAAAGTCTACTCGAGTCCGAAGAGCGACAACTTCCAATACATTATCGTCGCGGTCTTGGCGCTGATAACGTTTCTAGCGACTCGTTAGTCCAGACGGGCGATATATATTTTAATCCAGAGGTCGTGTTGCATTGTTATGATGGTGCTGTGACTTTCAATGCTGGATAAGTCTATCTCCTCGCTGAATCGCACAATTTGTTGAGTAGAGTACAAGTGAAATCAGGCTTTAAATCACAGAGATAGCTTGTTGTTTTGGCGATGTGCATGACTAATTAAATTAGCCTTTGAACGGCATACGCAACCCACAATGATGTCTGTCGATGTTTTCGAGAAAACTTATTGAAAATGGACTTGATAAATTAACAAAAAATTTAAACATTAATGATCTGAGACAAAAATGATGACCTAGAACAATAAAATAAAAAAAAAACAATATTAGTATGCTGGAAAAAGGAATTCTCTTTCTCTCTTATACAAATGAACACATTATTTTTTCTCTCTTTTTTTAAAATAGCTTTTCGACGAAATCGTATCATGAGTTTTTACTGCATTTAGAGGTTAGTTTTGAAGATTTAAATTGTTTGTTCTGGAGATATGGTAGATAGGTGTAGTAATTTATGAAGTTATCGGTCTAAATAACACCCCCGATTAGTGGGGTTTTATTTTTCACACACCAGTCTCCATGTTTTTCAGGCAAATTCAATCTTCAAAAATTTAAATGCAATGTCAATCGCTATCTGTTGTCTTGTTGATTTCACACAATCCTCTGCTCCTCAGTAGTTTCTGCTTTTGTAATTCTTCCGCATTCAGTAAACACTTGTGTCTTAGTGGTTTTACTGTCTTGCTTAATATATCACATAGAATATATAATATATCACATAGAATATATAATATATCACATATAATATATAATATATCACATAGAATATATAATATATCACATATAATATATATATCACATATAATATATAATATATCACATATAATATATAATATATCACATATAACATATAATATATCACATATAACATATAATATATCACATAGAATATATAATATATTACATAGAATATATAATATATCACATAGAATATATAATATATCACATAGAATATATAATATATCACATAGAATATATAATATATCACATATAATATATCACATATAATATATAATATATCACATATAATATATAATATATTACATATAATATATAATATATCACATATAATATATAATATATCCCGACTTAATATGTTGTAGGGTTTCTATGTATTTTCAAAAGTTTTGTCTTGGCGTTTAATATGGCCAAACAAGATGTGCTTAGCGGCATAAGAATAGCGAAGAATATCTCTATCTTATATTTTATCTAATTTATACAACCGAGAAAGCTAGATAATCTCATCAAAGATGAAAATACGAGTTGAAAGAACAAAGATGTGGTTCTACAGAAGGATACTGAAGATACCAAAGACAAAGTTATGGGCAACAAAGACGTCTGAAAGAAAATAGGAACTACAACGAAATGTATGCATACAGTTAGATGGAGACAGTTAAAACTTCCGGGACACATAAAGAGAGGAAACGGCTTAGAGAAGTTAACACGCTTAGGGCATACTTAATGTAAGAGAGACGGGGAGGAATATCGAGTGAACAACTTGGTGACTTTGCGTGAGTAGATGACATAGTGGAGAAAAACAAAAATGAAAAAGAGTCAGACGTTGCTTTTTTAAATTTTCTTTTACAGTAAAGTTCACCTTGTACAAGGCTCGTGGTCAACTCGAGGTAGAGGGTTACGTTAAGAAACAATTTTTGCGGATAGTCGGGGAAGATAACAGTTTACTCTAGACTTGAAAAGGTTAAGATTGTAGTGATCGGGGAAACATCCTCTCGGGAGTTCATTCCACAGAACAGTGTATTATGTTCATTTTTACGTAAATTAAATCATAATTTATCTATCGCACCCTGTATAATAAAGCTTACATAGTTTTCAAATCGAAGCAGTGAAATACGTTTTATAGCAACTTAAAAGTTTTTAATGCTCATTCTCGATTAATTTTTATTTTAAATAATTGTTCTTAAAATTATTTTTAGATGATTTTTTAATTATTGTTTTATTACTATAGTTAATTTCTTATTTTACAATCGATTTAATTTTCGATTTGTTAGTTTCATCTAAATTCTGTGGTAGATTTTAATTTTATCGATTTTTAAAGATTTTTTGAAAATATTTTAAGCAATAAAAATTAGAATGATTATTTTTTTATATAATTTATATTAATTATAAAAATGTATTTTCCATTTATCTTAAGCATTTTTCACTAAAACGTTTTCCTTAAATCGAATTATTTTAATATTTTTATTTAATTCATAATCTCTTCTCTACATTTTCAAATATAAACACTCACTATCAAAAAAGAAATTTTGCATTGCATTACGAGTAGACGTAATGTCTTGGCTAGGTTTATTCATCTTTACTTTAATTGTCTTGGCATTACTTTCGAAACAACGTAGGCACCTCGAGGCGGTGTAATGGTTAGCAAGTTTGTCTCGCTAGAACAATTATAACTGAGTAGTGAGTTCGATCCTCACTGGGTGCCCCATCTTTTCGGCCTTGTGCCACATCCGAGCTACGTTTGGAAAATTGCTACTTTCGAAACACCGGTACCGAATCGTGCCTAAGTAGTTATTTTGATAAATATATGAAACATTCAAATTATTAGATATTTACTTGCCCGACCAGCCAACGTGGTGGTGACAGTTAATGGCTAAAATAGGTAAAAAACTGTGACCAGCGGAGCCTAATCCGTCAAGCTGATAAATCGGATATTTTTTTTAGAATTCATTTTCGATCGAGTTGTTCTTCAGCATTCAGCATCGGTCAAAATAATATTATAAAATACAAGCACGAGGATATTACTGCAAGACACGTACAGTCTCTTGAAGACTTCTTCATGCTGCTTTTGTTGACGTTTCAACATTTCAGTCGAACAATTCTAGACTTCTTCAGGTGTGAAAATTGCAAGAAAAGTCAACGATGCTTTTTCTTTAAAGATTGACCTAAAAGAGAAAGTAAATCGTGACTAATATACCAACAAGCTCTGCACATTCCCAGCAATCCGAATTCTGAATACTGAATTCTGTTACATACATGTTTGGATATTCATATGTGCGGTTTAAGAAGAGTAGCGTTAAGGAGGGGGGATATGCTGACAAATTTAGATCCTGTGAAATATCACTAAAAGATCTTGCACGCGAATTGGTCATTCGAATGCAACGGACACAGATTACTTCACTCATTACATTTCTTGGAAAAGTCTATTCACTCTGCAAGATTGGATGAAGGTCGCGCAAACAGCTGTAGAAATATTTCAAATAGCTCTCCGTGTTTCCGGGTAGATCTGGGACAAAAAATAGCAGACAATTTTCTGATTAGAATGAATCCAGTTCTTTGCAGAATGTGTATGCCACTTTTGGGACGTGTTTGCAACCGTATATATCCGTAAATAAGTGTGTGTATTTACCTGTAGTGTGCGGGCTATGTCTTCGTATGTTTGCCGGTAGGGTTGTTAGCTTTTAACTCGATGAGATTTATTTATCGGGATACTGTTACATTCTTTTTCAGAGTTCAATTGATAAATCGTTATTTTTCTTTCTGTTTACCTTCAATGATTAATCATATTAAAACACAGTTTACACAAAGATGTTTTAGATGTAGGGAAAGTTTGTTAGTAAATATCTTTTTTCTTCTAGGGTTTAGCACTTCCATGGTCAACATTAAATTTATTGCCTAATTTGTTTTAGCTAATTTAGGACAATTTTGATGCTAAAATCCCATTAGTTCGAAAGTGACTGAAGCCGAGATGCCAGTCAGGTCAATTTCTGTTTAGTTATGGACGTATGCTGTTTCTTACATTTTTTAATTACAATAACATGTCTACTAAAATATCTAAATATGTAACATATTACACGCAATAAACATACCAATTAAACTGTACAATAAAAAGCCATAGAATACAAATACATGGAACCAAAATGACGCGCACAAATAGTATACAATCGCGTTTCTCTAATGAAGTGGATATTTTTTTAATGATTTCATCCCAAGCAAGATAATGGAAGCCATTACAAATCAAGGTCATATTGAGAGTGAAAGAATATGAGAAAACATTATGAAGAAGAGAGGTCAATAAAAGAATGGGATTTAAGGAAACAGAAAGTAATGACTGACATTGATTTAAGCTTTTTTTTAGATTAAAGTTGAAAGCAAGAAGAGAATTCCAGAGCGAAAAGTGCGAGAGCGCAAACTATTAGAATAGTTTCGTTTAATAATTGCAACAGTTAAAAGATGCGAGATAAATGCCAATTCAGGACTACACTTAAATTCAGGCTGTCGTGGGAAAGTTTACTGCAATAATTGTCATGAAAATATTTACAGCAAAGGCACAAGAAAGCTACGTAAAGGTGGTGGGAAAGTGACTGAAGCCGAGATGCCAAGTCATGGCCAATAATATTGCATATTTCACTTTGGATTTTATAAAGAAAATCGAAATAAATAGTAGAAGCATGAGAGCAGTTACGACAACAATATTCTATGAAATGAATTCAAATAACAATTAGTAATTAGCAATAGGATTAATTATTGATAAAACGGCAAAAGTATGTATATTACTTAATATTTGATTCACGCCAATATTTCATAACCAAATTTCGGTCAGACTTACATATATATATATATATATATATATATATATATATATATATATATATATATATATGTGTGTGTGTGTGTGTGTATGTGTGTACATAAATATACATATATATATATATACGTATATTTATCATAAGAATATATATATATATTTATATATATAGCATACATGTATATATATGTATATATTGCATACATATATATACAACATATATATACATATATAAATATATATATAGCATATATATATTTAGCATATATATAGTATATATGTAGCATATATATATAGCATGTATATATAAAGTATATATAGTATATATATCATATATGTATATTGTTATAGAATATATATATAGTATGCATATATAGCATACATATATGTATATATATAGCATTCATATATACTTTGCATGTATATATATGTATAATTGTAGCATATATATATAGGATATATATATAGCATATATATGTTATATAAATATTTATATATATATATATATATATATATATATATTTTCTAATTGATCTCTTTTTAAAGTTGAAATGATATTCCCTCTTTCTGTTTTTATCTGCTGACATCTCTCCTAATCCTTGTTCTGTCAGCCATTTACACAAGTGCTTTAGGTAGGTTATGATTTGGTTTTCTCTGCCTGTCTTTCTTTTTAATCATAACGCCCTATGCAAAGTAAAGCCACTAAGGCACAAGGGGTTACTAGGTGTGAAAGAATAAGAAAAAAGAGAAACATTATGAAGGAACGAGAACAATAGAAGAGCAATCAAGATGACGACTGACATTTAAATTTTTGAAGACCAATTTTTGTTGGAAAGAATGTAACCGGAATAGAGTTCCACAAGCGAGAAGAGAGTGCCTGCTTTAAAAAAAGTATATCCACAGTTCTCTTGACTATTCTTGAATGCACTTTAAAGATGAAAGTCTGTGTATGAATGTCTGCACCATAGCTGAAGGCCTAAATGATTTCTCCTGTCACCATGGCTCAGTTGAGAAGACAGTATGGCTGATACAAAAGGGTTTTAACCTGTAATTTTGGTGGCTGAATAAATAAAAAAATATTTTTTAGTTGTTATTATGACAAATAGCGTGAAGACGGCTAACCGGCTTAACCGAAAACCTCGAAAAAGGAAATTCAATCAGTTTTTTTTGGATATTAAATATTTTGTAGGATGTATAATTAGGTTGTTACACGGTTTGGACAATATATATATATATATATATATATATATATTTATATATATGATATGAAGTATTATGTACAGTATTTACATTATTCGGACTATTGTCCTCATCTTTGTCGCCATATTTGTCACAACGTTTCGGCCGTTGTACGCTCCGGCCTTCTTCAGGTGGTTGGAATTTCGAACCGAACCCTTTATTTCGATCACTGGGGTAGACTGTTCTAGTTCCACGAGCCATGTTTCCAACCAGCTGAAGAAGGCCGGAGCGTACAACGGCCGAAACGTTGTGACAAATATGGCGACAAAGATGAGGACAATAGTCCGAATAATGTAAATACTGTATATATATATATATATATAATAAATTATTTGATTTAAAATATGGTGTATATAGCGAAGAAACCATATTTTATAATACTTATGCTGTGAAACTTACATTCAGCACTGTTTTGTAAAAATATAAATATCAATAAGAACACCGGATTATATATCTTACTGTTCTTTCTTCTTATTATAATATATATATATATATATATATATATATATATATATATATATATATATATATATATGTATCGTTTGATTGATGGGATTTTGTGACCCTGGTCTTCACGCACTCTGCGATCGTCAGAGAAACTAATATTGAGCGTTTTCCAATAAGTGCCACGCATATATAAAATATAAATAATATATATGAAAATTGCATATATATATATATATATATATATATATATATATATATATATATATTAGGTCATCCCATAAGTTCTGTCCGAATTTTAACTTTTTGTTAAAATGAACGAAATTTAAAGAGTATTTTATAATGTCTAATGGAGCTGAACATTATTTTTATGTTTAGATGCATTTAAACTGATCAAATGTTATTTCAGAGAACAATAAAATTAAATTTTGTTTTATTAAAACCCTGCTAACATGGAAGTACCCAAGAATCATTTGAGGCACATAATGCTTTATGAGTTCAAGAAAGGAAACTCAGCAGCCGAAGCGGCTAGAAACATTCACTCAGTTTATGGAGAGGAATGTGTGAATGAAAGAACTTGCAGAAGATGGTTTGCAAAATTCAGAGGTGGAGATTTCACCCTTGAAGATAAAGATCGAACCGGACGTCCAGTTGAGTTTGATGAAAAGCTTCTTGAAGCAGCCCTTGAAGAAAATCCTGCTTTGTCAGTTGAGGAATTGGCAGTGGTTCTCAGTTCAAACCATACGACTGTTCATCGTCATCTTCAACAACTTGGAAAAGTTCCTAAACTTGGAAAATTGGTGCTTCATGAATTGTCTGAAAACAACCTCAAATCCCGAGTTGACATCTGCTCTTCTTTCCATTCTCGCCAACTTGTTTCACCTTTTTTGGATAGACTTGTGACTGGCGACGGCAAATGGATCTTTTATCGAAATGTTAAGCGTCGTAAACAGTGGCTTGGTAAAGGAGAACGACCCAAGCCACAGCCGAGAAGGGAACTTCATGTGTAAAAAGGTTCTTCTTTCAATCTGGTGGGATTGCCAACGAATAATCCACTTTGAATTCTTACCACCTAATGCAACAATTAATGCTCAAATATACTGTCAGTAATTAGACCGTTTGAACCAAGCCTTGAGGAAAAAAGACATGCTCTAGTGAATCGAAAACGGGCAATGTTTCATCAGGACCACACACAGCAAGAATCACGCCATAAAAGATCGAAGAACTTGATTGGGAGAAAATTCCTCATCCACCTTATTCTCCCGACCTTGCTCCTTCAGACTACCATTTGTTTCGTAGCTTACAGAATCATTTGGAAGAAACAGCTTTTGTAACACAGAAAGAGTTTAAAACTGACATTTGTGAGTTCTTCGAATCAAAGCCAAATAATTTTACAGTAATGGAATTAGTAAGCTTGTTAATAGATGGAAGGAAGTCATAGATAATCAAGGAAAATACATTGTTGATTGAATCTGTAATTAAATGTAACATTTGGTCACTTGTTTTCTTTAAAATTCGGACAGAACTTATGGGATTACCTGATATATATATATATATATATATATATATATATATATATATATATATATATATATATATTTAAAGAAAAACAGACCACTTTAAGGCTCCATTGTAATAGTTTATTTCACCAAGGAATTTAAACTGTCCATGGATCTTCAGACATCACTTTCAAAAGGTGAAACGAAAAATGAAGAGTCTCACTCGTCTGTCGAAAGAACCGACTTATTGTTCCACCGTGAATAGACAAAATACAGTAATGTAATGTCTTCCTCCGGCCAACACAAAAGCATTGCAACTCAAAACCCCAAAGAGAAAAGCTTTTAACATTGTTAATTCTTTTCTTTGCGTCCGACCTTTACGGAGACGTCAAAATTATTTGGATACTAATGGTACTTCCCGACAAAGTTATTCGTAGACAAAAAAAAAAAGAAAAATGAAAGAAAAATCATTTTGGCTGTCCAAGTGATAAGTTGAATGGCTATTCCGTCTCAGATTTATTTGATTTCCTGAAAATTCTACCATTCTTTTTCGATCCATTTCCACATTGTAAAACAATGTTTTCTTGTTAGGACTGACATTATAATTTAAATCCTACGAAAAATGATCTCGAGAATTCGTAGGAAATTAGAATAATAAACCGTGGTGTATAAAGAAGAAGAAATCATTTTTGTAATTATTACTTTTGTATATTAATATTTTACTCGAATAATATCCTGAATTAATTAGAAACATTAACATTTAAAGCAATACACTCGAATGGGTGCCCAGGATCACCCTCAGCAGTGATGTTATGACTTGGGGTCATCACAAGTTTCGGGTTTTTCAGCATCATACCTGTTCACCCAATCAACCCTACCGAAACAATACCTATTCCAGCAGGCGATACTGAAACAAAAAAAAACCCACCAAGCACAAAACAAAGGACACATAAAGAACTGGCACTGCTGGTCATGAGATAGCAAACGACGAATCAGAAACGCCCTACGTCACTTCCTGCTCAGCCAAGACGAGACAAAAAGAGAACAAATTAAATTCTTTTCTTTTCCTTCTTATTTCCAACAAGCGCAAAGACCCACACTATCAACGAACACTTAGGGCTTCTCGACCTACTAGTACCTAGTGTTCAATTATAGTGTAATGATAATGACACTATACACCGACCAGGTACATAATTAAGTAGAGCTGGATATAGTTGTTTAAGCTTTATCATGCTTACCAGCATGGGATAGAATACCAGATATGAGAAGAGTACATCCAATAAAATGACAGTTGAGTGTTTGATTAATAGCATAAATACGATATATTGTCATCTGTTTTACTTTTGTCTTCATTTGTCTAATTTCTGGTTTTCGTACGATCAGTTAAGAAACGTCGAGCGTACTCAGTACCTAGATGGGTGACCGTTTGGTAATATTATGTGTTGTAAACATTGATGTGCGGGTGGTGTAGTGTACAACAGTTCGGAATTGGAAATCAAAGAACCGAGTTCCAATTCCAGTCGGGTTTTTTATATTTACTTACACGCAAATACCTTTGGAAAAGGTATGACGTCTTATAGTCTCCCCTCCTAGATATGGGCTAATGAGGAGAACGTGTACTAGTAAATCATGATTATCTCAAACAAAAAATGAAATTACAATCTAAAAGTATTTTTCGGCTTTAAATATCCTGCAAAGTGTTGATAAATCGTAAAAAATATCAGTCAATCCAATCATGTTTGTATTTTCTTCTCATTTCTTTACTTTTTCGTATTTCGCTGACCGACTCTTTTATAGACGTTTGTCTTCTTCATTGTTCGTCTCAGCAACCAATGCATAAACAATATAACACAAAAAACGTCTTCATAACATCTTCTGAAAGAATCATAAAAACTGAAATTAATTTACTAAAAAGTAATCCGCCCACATTTTTTTAGGTTTAATTTTCTCATTTCCTTTTTTTAGATTTGTACCATCAATTTCTAGTTTTACTCGATGAGTCACAAATATACTCGACAAAATAATAAAGACATTATTTCCCTCTTCTTCATGACGTCTGTTTGAATCAGTCATCTAAACGTACCAACTGACTCGGTATGTGCAAGAAGATTTTAACAAATCGATCGCAGACGACACATGATATAAATTTCACCGACACACACACATCCTCTCTCTCTCTCTCTCTCTCTCTCTCTCTCTCTATATATATATATATATATATATATATATATATACTGCGTATATTTTGGAAGCATGTTTTATTAAGACATGTCTCGTTAAGTAATTTAGACAAGTTTTGCCTTCTTATTTTTAATAGGATCCCCTCCTAATTAAAGGAAGAAAGAAAACTGCCATGTTGATGCATATTCATTTTATTCCGAGTGCTTTCATCATTAGCATAATGTCGAAAGTACTAGGAATAAAATCCTTTAATAATGACACTAAAAAACCTTCCGTAATTATGAGAGGATACTAGCAAAATTAAGTAGACAAAACATGCGTAAATGATTTCATGAGACAATTCTCATATATATATATATATATATATATATATATATAGATAGATAGATAGATATTTATATATGTTGTAATCTAAGTAAGGCTACTGAATAGAATAATCACACAAACCTTGGTAATAAACGATAATACTTAGGACAAGAACAACACATATAAAACAAGACATATAAAATTCGGCAGCGACGCGTAGGAGAATCTCCCATAATGGATTAAATAGACAGTTTAATGAAATTCGAGATATAAAAAGACAACAAAATGATAAAATTATTGTAAATAAGATTGATGATATTTATTATATATTACATGCCTTTTGACTAAATTGAAGTACAAAGGGAAAGATTTTAAAGTTGAACAATACTAATCCGGACAAACTACCAGGCCAAAATCAAATATCTTACAGTAATACAACATATGAGGAAAAAGAAAGAACAACATTCCCCGGAAGAGTGAGTTCCATTTCCACTTCTTTGTTTATTTCTTGTCTCTTTGTAAAAGTACACAGACGTGTCCGAAAAGTCCGACTAACTTTATCATCAAATCTATTGACAATATTGCTATCATTTTGTTGTTTTTTATCCCTCGAATTTCACTATTAAATCAACACACACACACACACACACACATATATATATAAATATATTTGTGTATTTAGGCAGCAATCATTCTTTCATGCACATTTCATTAAAAACGACTGACAAGGTGTTTTTATTTAGTTTTTATATAATTTCTCGTGCGATCTTATAATGTTTTTCTTTTCAGATGATAAATTATATAAAAACTGTCCGAATGTTCTTTTTTATCCGAGCGCTTTCGGCTATACATTATATATATATATATATATATATATATTTTTGTCATCCACAGACAGACTGTTTCGCTGTTTCACAGCTCATCAGTGTGGCTAGACGTCCGGTTGCCTCTAGCTACGATCGAAACCCGACTGAATTTGCGTACGGTACGGAATGGAGGTGAATTTTAGCGTGTTTATTTTTAGATTTGGATAAACACACAGTGACTGAGAGTGACTCAATTCTGTCGAAGAGTCGTGCAGTATTAGCATAAATAGTCACTGTTTACAAATTCACACCCCAAACCAGATATATATATATATATATAGTTGTTTCTTATTACTGTAACCATTATCTTTAGTGGCGATTCGGATTTGAGTTGGCCTATTCGTTACTTTTTATTTTCTTAACTCTGCGTTAATCACATGGCAGCTTTTGTTTGCCAAAATTTATTAAAGTATTTGTAATTCCTAGTTAGAATCTTGTTCCTTTTGCGCCCTCAAACAACTCTGCTGACTCAATGAGTGTGTATAACACGGAGTGTGGAGCAGTTGTAGCTTAGTGATCGTGGGAGGCAGTAAATAGGGGATTATCCACATTCGGAAATACGATGTGACTAACGCAGGACTAATAACCATAAAAAATAACGTTTATATTAAAAAGAAATCTTATCCAATAAAACAAAATCCATTAAAAATATACAGTTGTGTATGTATATATATGTATATATTTTGGCATCAATCCATCTCTAAAAAATTACTAGCTGGCTACTTTTTGTAAGTTTGTATTTTTTCATATGTGGACCAAAGATTTATTTTGGGGATTTAGCGGGTGTAAAATTCTCCAAATTCCGAGGGGTTTTCGTTAATCCGATCACCGTTTTAAGGCTTTTACTTCTGCTATTATAAACGGTGTGTAAGCTGCTAAAAGGTAGACATAATCTTAATCCTTGAATAAGGTAAATATATTGTGGCTAAGTAAATACCTGATGTCATTAAAAGTTGTATTTTTATAACGGCTTCCATAATTTGGAGATGATTTTTGAAAATGGATGTGGATAGCGCATTTGATTTCTTGAAAATAATGTTGCAGATACACACATATACATAAGCACACATGCACACACATATACATACATACAAGCACACAAACAAACAAACACACGCACATATACAAACAGGCTCACATGCACACATACACAAGCACACATACATATAAACACACACGCAAGAACACATACATGCAAACAAATACACACACGCGCGAGCAAACATACATACAAACACACAGACATACACAAAAACACGCCCACAAGCACACGTATATAAAACGCACATGCCTAAAAACAAACACGCAGAAGTACACATAAACATACATAAAAACACACACGCACAAGCACACATACATAAAACTATACACATACACACAATTATACACACACACACACGCAAGCACACATACAAGCAAACACGCACACATAAGCACACGTAAAAACAAACACATACATACAAACACGCAGACATAAACGTACAAACACAAACATATATATAACCCCACCCCATATATATATATATATATATATATATATATATAGAGAGAGAGAGAGAGAGAGAGAGAGAGAGGGGTTGGGCAAAATAATTGGAACAGGTGCAAATTACACACTTATATCTCAAAGACCTATAATATTAAGAATTTCACCTAAAACTTTGTAATTGCAGGTTATATCTACTGTAAATAGGTTTATTTATCTAATTTACTGTCTTTGTCTTATTTATTTTTAGAATTTGGTAAAATTTAAGCTAAATGCGTGACCTCACTGAGTTCGAAAAAATGCAAATTGTTCGAGGTCGCATGGCAGGAGCCTCGATCACTAAGGTTGCTGAACTGTTTGGTTTTTCTAGAGTTACCATATCAAGAACTATGACGCAATTCGAAAAACAGGGCAAAACCTCTAGCAACCGTAGCAATTCGGGCCGGACTTGCAAACTTACTGACGTGCATTGAAATGCAATGTGGCAAAAAATCATCGGACTACTGCGGTCAAAGTGGCTGCTAAATTGAACAGTCATCTCAATTTTTATACTAAAACTGTTCGCCGTGAGCTCCATAAGACTGGATATCATGGAAGAGCCACCGTAAGTAAACCTCTTCTCTCTATACTCGGAACATTCAGAAGTGGTGGAAGTGGCGCAGAGATCACAATGTTTGGTCTGCACACTATTTGAAGCAAATCATTTTCTCAGACCTGTCTCGTTTTTCTCTTTTCCTAACTTCAGGGCGAATTTATGTGTGGAGGCAGTCCAAAGAAGCTTACAACCCTGACTGCCTTCTTCCAACAGTGAAGCATGGAGGTGGATCACTGATAGTTTGGGCCGCCATATCACGGAAATGTCTCGTTCCAGTAGTTGCCCTGAATGGTAGAATCAACAGCAAAGATTACCTGAACATTTTGGGAGATCATGTTCATCCAATGGCCCAGATTTTATTCCCTGATGGTGACTGCATCTTCCAAGACGACAATGCTGCAATACATACCACTTGAGTGGTTAAGAATTGGTATGAAGAGCATGAAAGTGAGCTAGAACACATAGAGTGGCCTTCCCAATCTCCAGATATTAATATTACTGAACATTTGTGGTGCATCTTGGAGCGACAAGTTAGAAACCGCTATCCTCCACCATCGGAGGAGCAGGTGTTAATGGGGGAATGGCTGAAAATTCCTCTGGATGAAGTCAGGAAGCTGTATGATTCCATTCCTAGTCGTATTAAAGCTGTATGTGAGGCTAAAGGAGGACCAACTCCATATTAAATAAATGTTCTTTGAATTTAACAAGTGTTTCAATTATTTTGTCCAAGCAAACGTTATATTTTGAAGATACCCGTGTTTGAAATAGACACCTTTTCTATTTTAAGCAGTATGCATTACATCTATCAGTGTGCCACTCTAGAAATCTTAATAAAGAAAGTAGATACTGTTTAAAATAAAAACGAGGAGTCCATTTCAAACATGGGTATTCATTAAAAAAGGAAGAGTAATAAAGATTTCGGATAAAAATAAATCAATTAATTCTTTGCACACACACACACACACACACACACACACACACACACACACACATACACACACACACACACATATATATATAACATGTCAAAATCGTTACACAATTGCAGTTGCGTATCAGATGCATCTCAGTAGGCGATTGTAAATTACTGGCAATAAACGATTTATTTACAGTTAAAATCAAAACACAACCTCTTTTACGAAAAAAAGAAAAAATGAAGGGGTTATAAGGTTTGTGGGCTTTACTCTGATAAACCATCAAATATGACCTATATTAAATTTAAACTATGCGAAGAAGCAAAAATTAAGAAATTATTTTTTATAAATAGGTTATGGCCCGTAAATTGCCAGTCAATGGCACCACAGACGTTAAACTGGAGCGGATGTTAATGGGTACATATTTTACACACGAGACAATGTCATTTCCTAATAAAAAATGAGATGGAGTAATAATTTAACAAAATGTTAAATAAGTTATATGCTTTGTGAGTTTCGTACATGAAAAAATTATAGTTGATAAATAAATAGCTTCTTTAAGAAACCAGTAAATAATTAAAACGTATAGAATTACTTGCTAAATTAATATGCAACTGTTGACTAAAGTTTCCTTATATAAGAAGTTAATAACAATAACCAATCATTGCATAATGTCAAAAAAACCAGCCGTACAAGATGTTATTAATACTACCAGGAGATTAATACAAAATTATATTAAATCCAAAGTAATCTGATAAATAGAAAGATAAGCCATATATGTTGCAATGCAGTACAAGTAAAATATAAGAAAAAGCATTGTCAAATTCCAAGTCTCAATGAATTGTACATTAAAAGGTAAACTGTGTTTACAATTTACTGTACTCTCTCTCTCTCTCTCTCTCTCTCTCTCTCTCTCTATATATATATATATATATATATATATATATATATATATGTTGTTTAGATATTATGGAGATAGTTCATTAACGCGGATAGATCATTACTGTAGACATAGAAATCAAGGGAGTGTCAGTTTTATGCGTAAGAGATGATCAGACTGTATTATTGCGCATTTTGTGGGTTCCGACATATGTGTGCTTATAGGATATGGTCAATGGGGAAGCGGCTTTCTTCTTAGCTTTCTTACAGCTAATGTTTTCGATTAAAAAATGTTATAGTCCTCACTCAAATGACGAAATAAGTAATAAACACCTAACCAAAATCTAATAGTTATTATATCAAATCTTAAACTTTAGAACCGAAGTATACAAAAGTAAAATATAGAAATTAATAAAAATAGTAAATATAATAAAATAAATAAAAATAAACCAAACAAAGGTAAGGACACATGGCGGAGTAGGTCAAGGCGTTGGTTAGATCCAGTAACAGGACTCAAAGTGTTGTGAGTTCAATACCTGGCTAAGGCAGTGGAGAACTTGGAGAAGTGAATTAACAGTAGATAACTGATGATATCCATTAAACATGGAACAGAACAGAACAGAAACTAGAACAGTCTACCCCGGCGAAGGAAATAAAGGGTTCAGTTCGACATTCTAACCACCTGAAGAAGGCTGGAGCGTACAACGGCCGAAACGTTGTGATAACTATGGCAACAAAGATGAGGACAATAGTCCGGTGAAAAGTAAATACATAAGTGAAATATAGTCAAGGTGGAAATCATTAAAAATATCACGGTTCTAACTATATATAATTTTTTTGTTTTCAGAATGTTATGATAATTTTAAAAAAAATCTGTAATATCATGCTTCCTCGGTTCGAGGTATGCCTCGTGTTGCATTAACAAACAAATTTTCCCATTATTCAGAAGACGTGAGAACGGTTTTGAAAATTATCCCGCACTTCATTCTAAAGATTGTTCATTTAGAAAAAAAAACTATTTGCAATGATTTCTCTATTTCAAGCTTTCCGCTGCTAATCTTAAAGCAATGGATTGGCTCAGGCAAGGAAATAGAATTTAACAGGAAATGAATCTAGCAATTTCTGAAGGCTTAGATATTTCTCAAGAACTTGCTTAGAGGGCACTGGTCGTCATCTAATACCGATATACTGTCGTAAGTAAGGAAATATGATGTATTCTTTGATTTTCGAGAACCGGGAAACTGGTTGTGAATTTATATCGGTGAACAAAAAAAATGATAATACGAGGGTCATTCAATAAATAAGGTGAATTTTTCGGTATAAGGACTTCTAATACAGATAGAAGCTTACTCTTTTTTATTTTTATTTTTTTTGTTTTACTTCTTTTTCATATGGATTTAATTTCTTTTGCAGATTGAAAAAAAACTTTGAGAGTTTTGGCGATTAACAAAGATGGCCGACAAAGACGCATGCTCCAGGATTGAACAGCGGTCAGTTATCAAGTTTTTGGTTGCTGAATGGTGCAAACCAGTTGAAATTCATAGGAGAATGTCAACTGTGTATGGTGACACATGTTTCAACCAAACAAATGACTACAAGTGGGCTAAATTGTTTAAAGAAGGACGGAGCAGTGTTGAGGATGAAGACAGGCCTGGGTGGCCTACAGAAGTGAGGTCCCCTGAGGTGATCGAATCAGTCAATGACCTCATTCAGTCTGACAGAAGGGTGACATTGGATGACATTGCAAGGACTTTGAGCTTGTCTGTTGGGACAAACGCAGGGTCCATCAGTCAGAAGGAGTCATCTTGCATCATGACAACGCAAGGCCTCACACAGCAGCCCAAACGGTGCAGACCATCAACGAGCTGGGCTGGGAACTGTTCCCTCACCCCCCTTACAGCCCAGACCTTGCCCCTTCAGACTTTCACCTGTTTCGTCCCTTGAAAGCGTTCACGAGAGGCACGAAGTTTAAAAGTGACGATGAAGTCAAAAGTGTGGTGAGCGACTGGCTAAGACATCAGTCCAAAGATTTTTACGCTGAGGGAATACGGAAGCTTGTTCACAGATGGGAAAAGTGTGTGACAGTGCTGGGAGACTACGTTGAAAAAAAAAGAAAAAAAAGTAAGCTTCTATCTGTATTAGAAGTCCTTATACTGAAAAATCACCTTATTTATTGAATGACCCTCGTATTTTAAAAAACTTTTTTTTACATTTTTCCGTCCATAAATACATTATAGATATGTCACCTTAATCAGTTGCGGAACCAAAAGCAAAAAGTATGGAACTAACAAGAAAGAGGAAAGAGGAGAAACATCAGAAAAAAAACACTGATCAAGTGTAGAGATAAAAATGACGTCAATATTTTCCAATTCCCGAGCACAAGAAACTTGTGCGATTATCCTTTGAATGGAAAGATTGCCTTCAAACGATCAACGGTAATTTTTTCTCTCCTTCCTCTTTTATATCCTTTTCTATTTGAAAAGAGTTCCTGAAAAATCTATGCAATAATTTCATATTTACCTCGACATTTATTATCCGTATTTATTTTGCCTTTTTTTTATTTTTTTATTATTTTTTTTTTTTACCCGTGACATTTTGTTTTCCTCTTTTATTTTTTCGGGAAAGGCAGCACGTGGCGTATGTCATCTCCCAACAATTACATTGGATCAACAAATATATAAACGTGTATAGAAATTTTTATATAAAACAGTAATCCCACCTTGTCCACAGGGCACATCATACGAAATCTAAAACAGATGCCTGAAAGCAGAAATAGTATCTATAAGTTTATGCCTGATTGCTACGCGCATGGAAATTATCAGTTTTATCTATCAATGAAGTACCACAACCAATATATATATATATATATATATATATATATATATATTCATATTAGACATAGACGCCATATTTTTATTTATTACAGTGTGTATTACGTCTATTGGCCAACACAGGAAAATTGTATTAAACAAAAATATGTTCTCCGACAATGATATATATATATATATATATATATATATATATATATATATATATATATATATATATATATAAATGAGAGAAGGAACAGATGGAGTAAAATTCCACTGTTGGTAGCATTTACTTTTTAAAAAGTGCTCAATACAAAGTAGAACAACATATGATTGTTGAGGGGACTCCCCTTTTTACAGAAATGGACTCGGCCAGGGTATACATATACTATTGCCAGTGAATACCCAGACAGTAGTAAGAGAGAGAGAGAGAGAGAGAGAGAGAGAGAGAGAGAGAGAGAGAGAGAGAGAGAGAGAGAGAGAGAGTAGAGTTGGTCGGTAGAAGAGTCACACACAGAGACGGTGCAAGAGTGACAGTAATGAAGCACGTAGAGTCAGTAAGAAGTCATACAGCGATACGTCGATATCAAAGACTATATATATATTTTCCTACTAACCCGCATTCTTAGAACTACTAACCTGTATTACCAGTTTGTATTATTACGTTAATACATTTACTTCCTATATTCATTCTTGGCGTTTGTTATTATTTGATACCGGATTTCATCCCCGAATCCACAACAACTTGGCGATGAGGATATCGAACACACACGGGAAAGAAAGAAAAAAGAAAAATTCTCCCTCGTCGACAACAACTTGGCGACGAAGAATTCGAACTCACACGGAAGGAAAACGAAACAAACTTCTCCCTTGCCGACCACAACAACTTGGTGATGAGAAATTGGGACCTACACGGAAAGAAAAAAAAATCCTCTCTCCTCACCAAGGGAGACAAGAATTTACACTTCTCGGAGACTCAAAAGAAAAACTTACCGTTTTTTGCCAGTATCCACAACAACTTGGCGACAAAGATTTACGAGGATTAAAACACGGAAAATCGAGTTTTTCGTAAGACTTTTATCATGGAGAATTTTAAAAGTATTTTAGTAGAACTTGTAAAATACCAAAATGAACAGCAATTACAACTCTAAGAAAGACAAAATGAACAGCAATTACAATTCCAAGAAAGACAAAATGAACAGCAATTCCAATTCCAATAAAGAATGGAAGAGAACTGGCAAAAGCAATTACTACAAACGCAGAAGGAAAATCAAGAAAGACAAATGCAATTCCAGGAACTAATATTAAAGGTAGCGGATAACAAACAACAAAATATCGAAAAAGAAGCGACTTTTTCCCAAGACGCAGTATGGAATACGATAGAAACATTCAATTACTCTCTGGAAGAGGATAAAAATTTCGGGGACTATTTCAAACGTCATGAATACATCTTCAACATCGATTGTCAAAACTGGACAGAAGCAAAGAAGCTACGTCTATTACTCAGAAAATTAGGAACAGAAGAATATACAAAATTTGTGAATTACATCTTGCCAATAAAGACAAATGATTCAACGTTTGACGAAACAGTTACATGCCTTACAGAGCTTTTCAGTCCAAAGACGTCACTTTTTCACAAAGGTGGAAATGTCTTAACCTCGTAAAGGACGAAAAGGAGGACTACTCCACATTCGCCGCAATCGTGAACAAACATTGCGGCGACTTCAAGTCGGCAGAATAAACTCCGGACAATTTCAAGTGTCTTATTTTTGTACAAGGGTTAGTCTCAGCTAAGGATAGTGAAATGCGCACAAAAAAAGGTTTCAATACTGCAAAATGAGCCTGGATTAAGACTACAAAAATTATCAGAAGACTGCCAAAAATGCCTAAGTATAAAGAAAGACTCGACGGGTATCGAGGAGTTAGGAGTATCAGAAAAACGTAAGTTGAACAAAAGTTTACGTTTTTCACCCTCCCCGTAAAGAAAACAAAAATTCTATAATAATGGAAAAAGTACAACGTATAGGGCAAATAATGACAAAAATCTAAGCAAATGTAAGCCCCCCCCCATCTGCATGTTATCGATGTGGAGGACTACACTGGAATAAGGATTGTCGTTTTAAATATATAATATGTCTAGCGTGTGGGAAAATGGGTCACAAGGCATCCCAATGTAGAAACAGAAAATTAACTAGTAAGATAAGAACTACTAGAATGCACGACGAAGACAATATTAACATAAGAAAATACGTGGAACTTGGAATTTTAAATAAAAAGATAAAATTACAACTAGACACAGGTTCGGATTTAACGATAATTAACCTACAGACATGGAGAAAGCTTAATAGACCGACCATGATACATACACAGAAAATTGCTAAGTCAGTTACAGGGAAGCGTATAAAATTCGAAGGAGAAGGGAACCTAAATGTGAAATTTCACGGAAAAACAAAAAAACTCAAGACATTCGTAATGAAAGATACAAAAAATCTGGTGGGCACGGACTGGGTGCAAAAGTTTGACGTATGGTATTTACCTATCAGTTCTTTTTGTAAAAAGATAAAGTGCGAACCATCAAAAGCTATAAAGTTAAAGGAAGAATTACATAATCAATTCCCAGAAGTATTTTCGAGCGGGTTGGAACGAGGTAACAAGTTGGCCGCTAGAATTGAATTAAAAGAAAATGTCCAACCAGCAGTAAAAAAGAATCGAAACGTGCCGTTTACCCGCAGAAGACGGTCTGTGTATGATAAGTTATTGCCGAACAAGAACAAAAAACGGCATACACCTATAGTACTCAAGAGATCATTCGAAGCTGGTACAATAATTAACAGACTAGGAAATGTGATGTACACAGTACAAGGCGAAAAGTCTAGCAACAGATGATATATTAACCAAATACAAAATGAGATTCAAAGACCGCAGGAAGACACAGAAATTAGAGCGTCAAACAGGAAGAGAAAATTTACGGAACCTCTGATTATCGACCATAGGGAGGTAAGTGTTGAGGGGTCTCCCCTTTTTACACAAATAGACTCACCCAGGGTATACATATACTACTGCCAGTGAATACCCAGACAGTAGTAAAGAGAGAGTAGAGCCGGTCGGTAGATGTGTCACACACAGAGACGGTGCAAGAGTGACAGTAATGAAGCACGTAGAGTCAGTAAGAAGTCATACAGCGATACGTCGATATCAAAGACTATATATATATATTTTCCTACTAACCCGCATTCTTAGAACTACTAACCTGTATTACCAGTTTGTATTATTACGTTAATACATTTACTTCCTATATTCATTCTTGGCGTTTGTTATTATTTGATACCGGATTTCATCCCCGAATCCACAACAATTATTTTTTTTTTTTTGATAAGAGATTATAATAAAAACATTTTGAAATCGCTACACAAAAGCTTTCATGTTCCAATACTTTCATTGTATTTCTTCAGGCGATGGTAAGTAACTGGTGATTAAATGATTTTAAAGAAAATTTAAAAAAAAGTGTTACCTCTTTTCCGAAAGTTAAAGGTAGGGGAAAGATAATTTCAGAATTAAAAATAGACTTGAGGGTGTCTTTATTAACCAGACATACTTTCCGCAATCGTCAATGATGCCCTGTCTATGTTCCGGTTTATAATGGCATGGAAAAATAACTCACCCAACTCCACCCTCTGAGCTTACTTATCTAGGTAACGTAGATCTAAGATTTAATTGATTAATAAACACATACATATACACGCACGCACGCAAACAGACGCACGCATGCAAACACACACACACACACACACACACACACACACACACACACACACACATATATATATATATATATATATTACAAAGACAAAATGAAAAGCAATTCGTCAGCTATCAATATACCACATAACACCCTTGGAGCGATTAGAATGGAGATCAACGTGTTTTAGTGGACTCAGCAGTTTTCAATCTACTTGTCTGAATCATCTTCAAGAACCGAAAGCAATATCTAAAATGTCAGCCAATCTAACAGTGATCTCATCTCACAATCCTCACTCTTGCTCCATATGTGGCCTCCTTTGTAAATCACTAAATGCCACTTAAGATTTTCGCACAAAATTTCATAACAGAATTAACTAAGCTGTCAGATACTCATACGTCGAAATCGACGGGAGAGTCCATTATATATATATATATATATATATATATATATATATATATATATATATATACAGGGTACAATGGGTAAATTGACGCCATTTTATGTTTAATTTCGTGCATGCGAGTTTTTTTTTTATTTTGTTAACTGCACAGTATAGTATGTTCAGCTGGGCATGGTCTGTGAGAATAAGAGCACCATGGTACAATTCACCCCACCAGAAATTTGGAGATGGTATGCTGTACTGCTTACCATTCGCACCGTAAGTTCTAATATGAACATTTCAGAGTGTTTCGGTGTCAATCAGAGGCCAATGCAGAGGATTCGGAAAGAATTGGATGATTCTAATGGTGATTACGAAGGTGTATGGAGCGATCACCGGTGATGGAGACGTTATGCCTCCATTCATCTTCTCACAGGGCCATAGACTCAACGCAGAAACCTATATTAAGGGCCTTGAGGAGGTAGTGCTGCTCTGAGTCAAGAGGGTGGTTGCTAGAAGAACCTATGTCTTGCAACATGACTCTGCACCATGCCACACAAGGAGGAGAATCCAATCATATCTGTCAGACAATTTCTGTGACCATATCACCCCTTATATCTGACAACCTAACTCCCCAGATTGCAACCCTCTTGATTATTACGTGTGGGACGCAGTTGAGCGAGAGATCAACAAAACTCCTTGTAACACCAAGGATGAACCAAAGGTAAGGATTATGACAGCATTCTCCAACTTAAACAAGGAGACCTTCCAAAAGATTTGCGGGAGATTCCGAAGTCATCTGAAGTCGTCTGTGGTTGAAGCTAATGTTGCTCTTTAGTATTTCAAAATATTTTTTCTGTATTTTTCGTAAATATATTTATTAAAATGAGATGTCAGTGCTATTTTCATTTTTCTGTAATTTACGCAATATATCAATCACACCCTATATATATATTAATAAAATTAACTAATATATATTAATTAATTTTATTAATATGGTCATCCACATACAGGATTTTTTCACTCTATGGCAACTCATCAGTGTGGCTAGGCATCCGGTTTGGCATCAGGCGGAGATCCTAACACTATGCTATTGTCTCACGACTGAGAGATAGAGGTATTCTAACGTATTGTATACGGGTGTAAACAAACACCAGTAACCAACAATGCTCGAATTCATTAATGCAGAGCGGTATATATATATATATATATATATATATATATATATATATATATATATATATATATATAATTATTTATTTGAATATTACAACATAGATATGTTATAAAATCACGACAAAAGTAGCCATTTTGTTTCAACACTTCTTGTGTCTTGTCAAGTGATAATATAGAATATAGAATAAATGGTTTTAAAAGTTTCAAATTAATCAACGATCCTTAGCTAAGAGTAAACTCTGTTACGTAAGCCAGAGTGGCCAATCAAAAAACAAGTATAGGATGATTCGAAAAATTTGACAACTAAGCAAGTCTATCTAGATATTAAAAGATTTATAAAATTTGAAATTAAAATTAAAGTAAAAAATTAAAATTACCTATTTAGAAATCTAAATCAGATCTCTATTAAGTTTTAAATTGTAGAATTACTAAGGAGAAAAAAAAAAAAAAAAAAAAAAAAAATAAATAAATCTAAAAATAAAAATAAAAGATATATATGCTATTTAATTTATATTTTCATTGAAATTAAGTTGAAAGTTGTATTTAGAGTCCCAGACATAGATGTATACATTTTTCGTTACATTTCAGCATGTTAGTCGCCTCTCACGTGAAATCACTCGAACAACGGCATGCCAAACGCTCGGACGCATCTAGATATATACACACACATACAAAAAAGCAAACCACACATAGGCAAATGCACTACACCTACACACACACATCGATACACACAGGCACACACATCTACATTCAATATGATCCAGACGGTCAAATGTCGAAGCTATTCGTGGCTTAATATGTTATTAAACGAATTTAAACTTGAAAAATTTAAACAAATAACCATATATAAATATATATATATATATATATACATATATATATATATACACATATACACACACATACACATATATATACATATATACATTTTTGAAAACATATAGTTTTCGACACATTTACAGACAAAAGTAAATAACCACCTCCACATATAATTGAACCCTCGCACATCCGCATATAAATTAATACATGCACCCGCATAGACACATATAAGGATAATAGGTACGCATACACAGACCTACGTACATAAACATACACATAGATAAGCACATATAAATATATTGACCCATACTTCGACGCAGAAAAGTAAATAAGGCAAGTGAAGAAATACATATAAAGATGCAACCATATACAAGCACACACATACATACATACACATCTAGATGTACATACATAAGCACGCATGCATATATGTATATACACTAAATATATATAGAGACATTTACAAATACAAGTGTATACATGAAAAATTAAACAAACGTAAATTAAAACGACATGAGTATAAAAATGCATATACACATCCGCTAGTACATATATATACACACATACATACGCAACTACACATAGATATATACACATATATATCTACAGACATACACATACATACATACATACATATTCACAAATATATATACGTATATATACATATACACATATATATATATATATATACATATATATATATATATATACATACATATATAAACACACATACACATATACATACACACACATACACATATACGTACACACACATACATATACAAACACATATACATATATACATAAACATATAGACACATGCATAAAAAAGGCAAAAGAAATAAGCATACATAGACCAACTTATATTCTAATAATATTCCAACAACATTATGATAAAATATATTAAAAGTTAATCATAATTAAAGAAATGAACAATGGTCTGTAAGCAATTAAAGGTACTTTATCAACAAAAGTAGATTTTAGTTTGTATCTATGATACACTCCAAGACACTAAAGCCTACATACAAATACACATACAATGACACACCAACATATATATATAAATATCTAATCCTATATAAATACCCATATCGACACATCCAGATAAACAATACAGAGACAGTCGAGCTCAACCATATAATCACCCACACATACATATAAATATACACCCATATACAAACACATATACATAAACATATACATATTTAAACATACATATATATACATATATATGCATATATAAACCTATACATACACATAGAAACATACATACTACATATACATACATATATGCACACTCACACATACATATACATACATATGCAATAGGCATACATATATCTACACTCACACAAGTACACATAAATATCCCCATATACCCATACATATACTCACACATTTAGTGGTAGACACTTACCAGAATTTACTCCCTTACTCATACACATAAACAGGTTAACCTATGATAGAAGCCAATATACGCAACGATATACCTTCATAGAATCCAGAGAACCCATTGAATGACATTTCAATGGGTTCTCTGGATTCTGCTGAAGCTTCTGATCTTGTTGGTTTATTTCTTTTGTATAATTTAAGTGCATTTGATTGCCTAGATTCTGATAGTGTAGGATTATATAGGGACGACGGGTTATTAGTAGTTAGGAATTCCACTAAAATTAAAGTAGATCGTATTAGAAAAATGATACATAAGGTATTTAAGGATCTAGGTCTCAGAGTAATAGTTTCCACTAATGTTAAACGAGTAGACTTCCTAGACGTCACCCTAGACCTCACTAGCAACACATACCAACCATATGTAAAAGTTAATTCCAATCAAATATACGTTCATCCAAATTCTAACCACCCCCTTGCAATCATCAAACACATACCCTATTCTATTGAATGTAGGATCAGTAACAACTCTTCAAACAGTGATATTTTTAATAAGCATAGTGACCTTTACAATTCCGCACTTAAAAATAGTGGATATAAAAATATTAATATTAAATATAAAAGCCCTATAAATAGCAACAATAATGGTAGAAAGAGATCTAGAAAAATCATATGGTATACTCCCCCTTTTAACATTATGGTTAAAACCAAATTGGGGCACCTGTTTCTAAACCTCATTAAAAAACATTTCCCCAAATCTGGAACCAACTCACTCAGTAAAATATTTAACTCTAATACTCTTAAGTTAAGCTATAGTTGTGCTGATAACCTAGAAAAAATAATTAAAAAACATGACAATAGTATATTCAGCAAGTATATAAATTCGGAGAACCTGACAACCCACAAGGTTGCACATAGCAACATTAAGCAAAATGACACAAATAATAAATCATGTAACTGCAGGAATCCCAATAATTGTCCACTAAATAATAACTGTTTAACTAGCTCTGTAGTTTATCTCAGTACTATATCAACACTAGAAAATCCAAATATAAAGAAATTCTACATAGGTTGCACCATGAGACCATTCAAGGAACGCTGGCGGGGTCACCTGCAATCTTTTAATAATAGTAACTATAAATATATGACTTCATTATCCAAATACTTTTGGAGTCTAAAAGAGAAAAATAAAACACCTAAGGTTAAATGGAAATTAATTAGAAAGGCCCGGACATGTAACTCACTATATGCCCCGTGTTACTTATGCCTTAACGAGAAACTTGAAATAATTAGATTTAAAAATAAGACTGATCTTTTAAATCAAAGATATGAACTAACAGTTAACTGTAAGCATCGTCTTAAATTTAACTTAGTATAGAAATCATATACTTTCTATGATAATGATAAATGAAACTTAATAGACTATTACCTTTTTAGCATGATAGTCGCCTTATCGATATGAATGTGTACTGGGTACTTACAAAGTATCATACGTGTCTGTATTTAGAAGTATATATGTGTATGTTATGTAGAGTTATTTCTACTGTAGGATATGTATATGTGTATATAGGGATATATATATGATTTTTTTTTTTTTTTTTTTTTTTATGAAGGTATATCGTTGCGTATATTGGCTTCTATCATAGGTTAACCTGTTTATGTGTATGAGTAAGGGAGTAAATTCTGGTAAGTGTCTACCACTAAATGTGTGAGTATATGTATGGGTATATGGGGATATTTATGTGTACTTGTGTGAGTGTAGATATATGTATGCCTATTGCATATGTATGTATATGTATGTGTGAGTGTGCATATATGTATGTATATGTAGTATGTATGTTTCTATGTGTATGTATAGGTTTATATATGCATATATATGTATATATATGTATGTTTAAATATGTATATGTTTATGTATATGTGTTTGTATATGGGTGTATATTTATATGTATGTGTGGGTGATTATATGGTTGAGCTCGACTGTCTCTGTATTGTTTATCTGGATGTGTCGATATGGGTATTTATATAGGATTAGATATTTATATATATATGTTGGTGTGTCATTGTATGTGTATTTGTATGTAGGCTTTAGTGTCTTGGAGTGTATCATAGATACAAACTAAAATCTACTTTTGTTGATAAAGTACCTTTAATTGCTTACAGACCATTGTTCATTTCTTTAATTATGATTAACTTTTAATATATTTTATCATAATGTTGTTGGAATATTATTAGAATATAAGTTGGTCTATGTATGCTTATTTCTTTTGCCTTTTTTATGCATGTGTCTATATGTTTATGTATATATGTATATGTGTTTGTATATGTATGTGTGTGTACGTATATGTGTATGTGTGTGTATGTATATGTGTATGTGTGTTTATATATGTATGTATATATATATATATATATGTATATATATATATATATATGTGTATATGTATATATACGTATATATATTTGTGAATATGTATGTATGTATGTATGTGTATGTCTGTAGATATATATGTGTATATATCTATGTGTAGTTGCGTATGTATGTGTGTATATATATGTACTAGCGGATGTGTATATGCATTTTTATACTCATGTCGTTTTAATTTACGTTTGTTTAATTTTTCATGTATACACTTGTATTTGTAAATGTCTCTATATATATTTAGTGTATATACATATATGCATGCGTGCTTATGTATGTACATCTAGATGTGTATGTATGTATGTGTGTGCTTGTATATGGTTGCATCTTTATATGTATTTCTTCACTTGCCTTATTTACTTTTCTGCGTCGAAGTATGGGTCAATATATTTATATGTGCTTATCTATGTGTATGTTTATGTACGTAGGTCTGTGTATGCGTACCTATTATCCTTATATGTGTCTATGCGGGTGCATGTATTAATTTATATGCGGATGTGCGAGGGTTCAATTATATGTGGAGGTGGTTATTTACTTTTGTCTGTAAATGTGTCGAAAACTATATGTTTTCAAAAATGTATATATGTATATATATGTGTATGTGTGTGTATATGTGTATATATATATATATGTATATATATATATATATATATTTATATATGGTTATTTGTTTAAATTTTTCAAGTTTAAATTCGTTTAATAACATATTAAGCCACGAATAGCTTCGACATTTGACCGTCTGGATCATATTGAATGTAGATGTGTGTGCCTGTGTGTATCGATGTGTGTGTGTAGGTGTAGTGCATTTGCCTATGTGTGGTTTGCTTTTTTGTATGTGTGTATATATCTAGATGCGTCCGAGCGTTTGGCATGCCGTTGTTCGAGTGATTTCACGTGAGAGGCGACTAACATGCTGAAATGTAACGAAAAATGTATACATCTATGTCTGGGACTCTAAATACAACTTTCAACTTAATTTCAATGAAAATATAAATTAAATAGCATATATATCTTTTATTTTTATTTTTAGATTTATTTATTTATTTATTTATTTATTTTTTTTTTTTTTCTCCTTAGTAATTCTACAATTTAAAACTTAATAGAGATCTGATTTAGATTTCTAAATAGGTAATTTTAATTTTTTACTTTAATTTTAATTTCAAATTTTATAAATCTTTTAATATCTAGATAGACTTGCTTAGTTGTCAAATTTTTCGAATCATCCTATACTTGTTTTTTGATTGGCCACTCTGGCTTACGTAACAGCGTTTACTCTTAGCTAAGGATCGTTGATTAATTTGAAACTTTTAAAACCATTTATTCTATATTCTATATTATCACTTGACAAGACACAAGAAGTGTTGAAACAAAATGGCTACTTTTGTCGTGATTTTATAACATATCTATGTTGTAATATTCAAATAAATAATTATATCTGCTCTACTCTGTATTGAGCACTCTTTAAAGAATATTGATTGTTGGTTATTGGATTTCATTCCGTATATACCAATCCTAAACTTGGGTATATATATATATATATATATATGTGTGTGTGTGTGTGTATGTATGTATGTATGTATGTATATATATATAGAGAGAGAGTGGATAACCATATTTGACTTATTGCCCGAATCAGAGATAGAGTGAGCTTTTGAATTTCCAGTAGTGAATTGAGGAATTCAAATTGATTTCTTCCTAATTATTATTGCTGTTTTCTAAGCTGGACCAGAGGTCCCTTGAGTTTTAGGCCGGATACCCAATTAGCTCTACGCACAAGCTAGAATATATATATATATATATACATATATATATATATATATGAATAATAGTGGGAAAATGAATGGCGAGATGGAAAACCTCATCGTTGTACGTGTCATTCCGAGACAGATTAATGAAATCAATATTATGTATAAAAAGTGAGGAATTATGAGATGGAGGGACTGGAATACAGCAAATGCCAGTTAAAAATTACATCGAAACCTTAATGATACAGAGACGCTCAATCTTTAAAAATATTGATAAAAATGAAAAAAAGAACATTGTAAGAATATGCTATAATTCAAATTCTTTAATGGATCGTAATAATTGGAATATGCTCATTGGCAACCTCAGGACATACTGCCTTTTTTATTTATTAATTTACTAAATATCACGTTTGCTAAAGTGAAAGGTTTTTCTACTTTTCTTTGGCTTTGACAACCACTGTAATTTTCCACTTTAGAACGTTTATTAATAAAAACCTATGAATTGTTTACCGCGTTTAGTCGAAAACTTTCTGTTTCTCAGAACCAATTGTAATGACTGTTAACTACTAATCATATGTATGCAAATTAAATGAAACGAATAATTCTTTTATTATTTACTTTTTATTCGTATTTTTCCAATGAAACATGGCCCGGTGCACAAGTTAATACTTCGTATGTCTATTCCACCAAGTCGTTCCTTGCAGATTGACCACAGATTCTCGATTGGATTTCCAGGCCAGACTATAATACTTTGATTTACTCACTGGTAAGTCTTGTCAGTGTTTTCGTACAGCGTTATAATTTTCGTACGCTTCCTTGGAGTAACATCCATCGCAGACAATGGCCGTATAACAACTAATCGACAGTCGAGACAATAGTGTCTGGGCGTAATGAAATTCTGATGCGATCACGGATAACACAATATTTTTAAGGACAAACCAATTTCATCATACACCCCGAAAATAGATTCATATTACTGCACACCACTGCAAATGGCCTAATCTGAGGACAACATAGAAATCGATTACACTCTGTCAATTTAGTGGGTCTAAAACTGACCGTATGGTGAAAGAAAAGAAACTTAAGCGGCTGTTTCAATTAATTTGCACAAAAGTGAAAGTATAAATTTGAAGAAACCTACAATACGATTTTTTCAACGCAATGGATTGACAAAGATAAATCTCCATACCGATCACAATACCGATCTCCGTATCAAAGAGGTAATATTGTGCAGATGGTGAGATCAGCGGGGTATTAATCATTCAGAGTTCTTATAACACAACATGCACAATTCTACATCCATCAGCGGCAACGTGTCCATGAAAAGGTGGTCGAAAATCGCCCTCTCCTCGTTAATAGGAAAAATGTTGATCGCTTTCAGTGCAACGCAAGACCAAATTTTTTTTATCCTATGTACCGTTTACCTTCAAGACGAGGTTGATTATGGCTCTCCCCAACTTCCTGTCTTTTGAAGCCGTTTTTGGAACATGGTTGGTGCAAGGCCAGTGGAATATTGACCTTGTATCAACCAATTATTGCCTTTTTCGATCGCTACAAAACACTTTGATGAGGAAAACCAGATTTACTCAAAGGGCGTTGAAGAGCTTCCTGATAAGTGGCATCAGGTCATTGCAAATAATAATGAATATACAGGGTGTCCATAAAGTCCGTGTGCACTTTAAATATTTATAGATTTATTTGTATTTGCGATAGAAATAATTTGTAAAAAGGATTAGAAAGAAGTAAATCTATATTTTTTAAGGTTTTATTGAAATTTTATTTAAGTTTCCACATGTCCTCCATCATTAGCAATACAAAGGGTAATACGATTTTGCAGTTCACGGAAAACATTTGCCAACTGATTTACAGTAATGCCTAAACTCACATTAGTTATTTTAGCTATACTTAAAACTAGGTACATTAAACTTTATAACATTTTTTACAGATTATTTCTATCGCAAATACAAATAAAGTTATAATTTTTTTAAAGTGCACACGAACTTTATGGAAACCCTGTATAATTGAATAAAATTCAATTGTACTTAATTAAAAAAATAAAGTTGATACTAAAAACGGGAATTATTCATGACGTAACCTAATATTTCTGGGTTTAGCCGTAGGCAACTAAAATGAGGGAAAACTCTCTACGCACATAAATACATAAAGAGGAACATAATTAATGGCTCTCCACAACTTCCTATACTTTGTAGCTCTTAGCAAGATATGACGTTTTACCATAACTGTCATTCCTCCTTTTGCCATCCATTTACATACGCTTTTTAGGTAGGTTACTAGCTGACTCCGCCTCCTTAACTTTCCTTCTTTATACAATGGAAATGTTTAATTCTCAAAGCCTTCTTTCCTCATTGCCTCATAGAATTTTCTGTTCCTTCTTTCTCATTGACAGTGTAAGTTTCCTTATAGCTATTTGTTTCCTTAAAACTTTCTCATTAGTGAAATTTGTCGTCCATGGCATTCTCGGCAAGGGACGGTAGAACCAAATTTCGGTTATTTTTAGCATCTTCTTCATTGTAAGATTTTCCAGTATTCACTAACATACAAGAGAGTATATGTTTTGTAAAGTTTTAGAAAATTCTCTTTGTTTCTAAGGATATTTTCTCATGTGTTATTATTTTGCTTAGTTTCTGAAAGACATTTTGCTAATCCTATTCGCAATGTTCATTGATTGTTACGACATTATCCAGTTATTACATTTTGTAGCATCTTGATTTTGACGTCTCCAACAGGTATCAACACTTTGTGAAGCCTCTTTTGCTGATGACCATGCATTCTGTCTTCTCACCATTTATAAACTTTCTTCTTACTTTCTTAAATTACTTGTTTCAGAGTTTTTCTTTTTGAGACCTCCATCAGCAGACCGTATTCTGTATAAATGATGCACAGCATATCTTTTTTCCTTATTGATGCGCTTAACTCAATGTTGAGCATTAACCACAGACCAAACATTGTACAGTGAAAATTTCAGATAAAGGTTAAGTTAATCGACTCCTTTCAGATCACAGAGTTGTCGTTCTTTGCAAATATTACATTTTTGATTGGCCACTTCTATTCTTACGTGTCACTTCAAAAAAAAAAAAAAAAAGGATCGATTTTCCTTATGCGCATATAAATTTAAATTCATATTTCTTCAGGAGTTTTTACATAACCGTCATCAACAGGATGTACCCTCAGAGCGAGAGAGAAAGAAAAAAGATGACTAACTAAATATTTCCATATTCTTACGGGTCAGGAAAAATCGCAAGAAAGAATGTTCTATAAATTTCTAAGATAATGCATCGCCATTATTCCATAAATTAATCTGATTATCTTTTAACTCTTTCTTGTTTTTTCTTTTTCCGAAGCCTTCGGCCAAAGGTTCTTTTTAGTTTTTCCCCAAGTATGCCTTCAGCATTTATCGAATTCCATCTAATATTATTACCTCGACAACACGTTCGCATTTGTAAAATATTTGTAATAGATTTGGTGGGGAGATATAGTATATAGCTGGCCACTCGTATTCGAGGATAACCGTTTACTGGGGCGGCTAGACAATCCCCATTGCAGATGCTTGCTCAGGCGCATTTTAAAGGAAAATGAGAAAGAAAGAAGACACTTATACTTACAATCAGTAAAGAGACTGCTAAAATTTCTGGGATACTATGAGGAAAATGACAAGAAGGACAGAGGAAAACAGCGGATATCCTGCCTAATGCGCGTTTGTATATTGTGAGTCTCTAAGCGTAGCTTAGATATAGCACAACGTCGAAATTAGGGGACACACAGTGAGTATCGAACTCACTATTCAGTTACATTTAATTTAGCGAGACAAGTTTTCCAACAATCACACAGCGTCGAGTGGCCAAATGATTTTCTAAGCGTAGCTTAGATGTGGCACAAGGCTGGAAGATTGGAGCACTCATTCAGGATCAAACTTACTATTCAGTCGTAATTCGTCTAGCCGGAAAATCTTGCTAACTATTACACAACGTCGGAGTTACCTGAGCTTGTGTATGTTAATGGTAGAAGAGGAAAGGGAAGAGATAATAAGTGGACAAATATAGGGTGATCCCAAAAAACGGGAATTTTTGAAGTGTGTATTGCCAGACATAAGCAAGTGGCAACACTGCGAGACAGTGACCTTGAGCAAGTAAACATTTCGCCATTTTAGTAACGAGAATGAAATTCACAGTATCCCTGCTGAGATGTTGCAGCAGTCAATGATGAATCTCAACAGCAGATTTCAAGAATGCATTCGTACAGAAGGAGGCCATCTACGTAATTTAAAAAAAATGAAAATTCCATCATTGTTTCTTAAATGGCATGTTTTAAGGTTTCAATTACTATGAATTAAATATTTGTCTTCCATCACTCTTGGTTTTATTGGATTGTTAAAAGTTCCCGTTTTTTGGGGTCACCCTGTATTTCTTAGAACTACAAAGTAAGTTGTGGATCATTCAACTGCTATTTCGATATATTGTGTCACAGTACTCATTTGGCCGGATCTCAATTGCAAAATGATATTTCGTATTTGACCTCTGTCAGAATGAATCAGCTTATAAAGAAAGAGGAGAGTCACGGTCACTCAGATCCTGTAGGGACATAACATCATTAAAAATTTAAATCAGAATTAATTTAAGAAATTAGATACTAAAATCATCAGGCCATTTCATCAACTGCATTTTTGAAAATAAAAATAAAATACGGATAACATCTGAAATAAAATCTGAAAAAGATACCCATAAGGTGAGTTTTCCTTTTTATTCTACTGTTGTAGTATCTGTCTATATTTCTGAGATGAGATATTATAATACCCCGAAATTCATACAGAGATTTCCTCAAGGACACATGGCACAGTGGATAAAGGCGTTGGTTAGATCCAGTGACAGGACCCAAAGAGTATGAGTTCAATACCCGGTTAAGGTAGTGGAGAAGAAGGAATTTAACAGGAGGTAACTGATAATGGCACGTGGAACTACAACAGTCTACCCCAGTGAGCGAAATAAAGGGTTCAGTTCGACATTCCAACCACCTGAAGAAGGCCGGAGCGTACAACGGCCGAAACGTTGTAATAAATATGGAAATGGTCCGAATAATGTAAATAATGTACATTATATTTCATCTCAGAAATATAGACAGATCCTGAATGGCGAAACTTTGTAATAAAGATGGCAACAAAGATGAGGACAATAGTCCGAATAATGTAAATAGTGTACATAATACCTCATCTCAGAAATACAGACAGATACTGAAGGGCCGAAACGTTGTAATAAAGATGGCAACAAAGATGAGGACAATAGTCCGAATAATGTAAATAGTGTACATAATACCTCATCTCAGAAATATAGACAGATACTGAAGGGCCGAAACGTTGTAATAAATATGGCGACAAAGATGAGGACAAAAGTCCGAATAATGTAAATAGTGTACATAATACCTCATCTCAGAAATATAGACAGATACTGAAGGTTTTATTTGTTTGAAATTTGATTAAATATTTTCAATTTCATACCCATAATTTCTCTGTTGATCTCTAATTATCTCTCATATATTATCTAGAAAAAGTTAAATCTTGAACATCAAATGGAATTAATATGTAGCCAACACCGAAGTTCTGGATAGAACCAACATTCAAAACATCGAATCACTGATCATTACATACCGTCTACAATAATCAGGACATGTAACAAGAATGAAAGAGTCAAGGTTTCCATGTCAAGTATTATTCAGTGATTTCCTGTCAGGGAAAAGACCGCGGGGTTGCTCTCTTCGAAAATACAAGGACCAACTCAAAACAGCACTGAAAGTTACTGGAGACTAAATCGTTTGAAAGACAAAACGGTACTAACTGTCGATGTTCCATCTTTACTGGAACCAACAACTAAGAAGCTATTAGAAGAGAAACGGAAGAGAGAAAGGGTGAAAGGCTCGATAAAATCGATCTCGTCTTCTATCAAAATTTCTGTACAGTCAATGCTATCGGCTTTTCCATGCAAGAATTGGTTTAATTCGTTATTAATAACGGAAGCGATCAGAAAAAGAAGAAATTAAATTTTGGAAGTGAATTGACGACGACGATTATCTTGCATGATATATAATTTTTCAACTTACTTATTCTAGTATGAATCAACAAAGCGTAATAAGTTCCTGTTTATAAATATTTACCAAGTTTAACTCAGTTTGACGTAGTCTTTTACTAACTAAACACTGCTTATGATTGATATCACTATCCATGATCATCGATACCTGATTGCTAACCATTTCTTAACGGTTAGAGCTTTTAAAATCTGCGTAACATGAAAAGTTTTAAAAAAGATATTCCCTCTTTTCTTTAAATTCGAGTCACTCACCATAACCATAAAAAGTGAATATTTTGGTTAAAGTTCGATTTTCATTTTTCGCACGGAAGTATGACCAATCGCAATATCTGCTGGGTATGACGATAAACTATATCTGGCAGCAAGTCCTCTGATCGTGAGGTTTTCAGGAGCGTGGGACCACCTGTTGTTACCAGCAATACATTTGACTCTTGACAAAAACCCTCTTTACAAAAATACGTCAATGAAACCTGATGTACAAACTGATTTCTTACAATGAATACATATTCTATTCATACGAACCTATCCTAAAATTCTTGTCGACATTAGATAAACCATTGATGTTTTTGATATGTCTCAAAACAAAATAAACCAAACCAAACGTAATTAGAGGATAGTGCAAAGATCTAGATCCACAATGAGGCTGAATATTACTAATAGTCATATAATACTAATAGTACTAATATAGTCACGGCTCAAAGATGACGTTATAAATCGATCGTCTCGACTGCTATATTCAATTGATGTCCCAATTACATAGAAAGGAAGTGACAAGTGTCAATTATTTGGATTCAGTGCATGCACATTAATTAACCCTCAAAGAGGAATAGTTTTTCAAGTGTTCTACTAATTCGGGTTTCTTGTCCATCTGTCTAGTGATCAAATCAATGAACCAATTTACTGCAGAGACTAATAGTAATTTCCTTCACTTTTCGATTCGAAAGATTTAATTTCTCAAACGATCGAGATGTAACGTGTTTTACTAACCTGGCTGTTTCAGTGGAATCTCTTTACAAGTAATGTTTTTAATTGCATTAAATCAAAACTGAGAAAAAGTTTCTATTACAAATCGTTTTGGAGATGGCGTTTGTCTAGCCAAGCAACCTGACTTCAGAAGAATAAGACAATCAAGGAAAACATCTAGGGTTGAATAAGGAAGAAGATATTTTCTTTTAAAATTCTGGTTTTTATTTATCGCAGTAAATATAGAAACTTATTTCTACTGGTATGATTTAACGATAATCAAAATTATTATTTCAACGAATTAGGATTTCTAAGAACACTGAATACAAATTGAGATTGTATATTTAGAAAAAATTTGAGTACAGTTTTACGGATACTAACTTTATACCAATGTGTTACAGTGATTTGAAGATGGCTTCAAAATCCTTTGTGGCAAGTATGGCCAGTGTGGCTGTCTTTTTTTATAATCTTGTACTAGAACAAACTATCTATCTGTATATTAAATTAGTCGTTCGATCGACAGATTAAGAGGCGTTAAAAACGAAATAGTGATTCCTACACCCATCACTATACAAAAGTGGGCTGAAAACATAATAGGCTGACTATAAAGGAGTGATGCTGGAGTTGTGAACTATTGCATTAAATGAACTTATTCTGTGAGTGGGGTGGTGGGGTAAAAACTTGAAAGGCTGACTATGAAAGAATGTTGCTAGAGCTGTGAAATATTGTATGCATTCATGCCAATTCGTCTTATTAATAACAGCATTGTTTCTTTCCAGGTAGACATACTCGTCCTGGGGAAGACGTTAAACTACATTCGCGTCCTGGGTAAGATGATAAACTACATCAAGCAGCAAGGCCTCTGATCAGGAGGTTTTGAGGAGCGTGGAACCACCTCTTAATTGCTGGTGTTCTCAGGTCCAATCTGACCCAGGGTGGTAGCACCTGTTAGGGTCCTAGCTATGGGAAAATAGTTAACTATTACCAACAATACATTTTTGAAAAAAAGTATTACCAGCCTAACAATTTTGAAAGAAAAATATTACCAGAAGCAGATTTTTGACAAAACAAAATATTACCAGCAATAAAAAATGTTTTCGGCATTAGATAACCCATTGAGGGTGATATACCATAAAACAAAATAGACTAAACCAATCTAAACCAAAAAATACATATTCTATTCATACGAATCTATCCTAAAAATGTTGTCGGTATTAAATAACCCATTGAGGTTGATATGCCGTAAAACTAAACAAACCAAATCAATCTAAACCAAAGAATACATATTCTATTCATACGAATCTATCCTAAAAATGTTATCGGCATTAAATAAGCCATTGAGGTTGATATGCCGTAAAACAAAATAAACCAAACCAATCTAAACCAAAGAATACATATTCTATTCATACGAATCTATCCTAAAAATGTTGTCGGCATTAAATAACCCATTGAGGTTGATATGCCGTAAAACAAAATAAATCAAAACAAAACAAACCAGGTAAACTGTCATCTGACTGTTCACGGAAGATTTCCAAAGTAACAAGTAGCGACGTCTCTTGAAAACGGACAAAATTTGGTGTTGTCGTGGTGTTATTAACTAGCTGCAGACAAAGGGTTTAGCCCCGGGGAATTTATGTTGGCATGGTTGCTACATTAGATGATGCATCAGCTTTATCAACAGTACAAAATTTGGCTTCTGAATTTCGGAGCGGAAGGGAAAGATGATCCAAGATCTGGATAGCCTGCAGTTGCCATCACCGACGAAAACATTGATCGTGTTCACCACTTAACTAGCGACTGTATATAAATCAAATAGCCAATGCTATTAGCATATTCCATGAGAGAGTTGAGAATATTCTGCAGAATGAACTTGACATGACGACGGTGTCTGCATGGTGCTAGCCTCTTCGTGTTAATAACTGTTTTTCCAAGTAAACTGACATCTGACTGTTCAAAGAAGACTGTTCATCCTGTTGGTCAAAAACGTCAACAACAACAGAAATCAAAGTGCTTTATCATGTTGGAGAACAGATGATAATCAAATCAGGAAGAAAGAGAGGGTGATCAACCACTTCAAAGCCAGAGTTACGCACCGCAGCTGTTGAAGCCATGTACTTGTGTACTGATGACACAAAACCTTTTTCGTCAATTTTGATTTTATACCTACCTCAGCGAGTTGCCATAGTAATATACATTGATGGGCTGGCCCATTTGAATATAATGCTTTTTTGCATTCCAAAATATTGAGGCCATCAACTTTTCTGCAGATGAAACGATCTTAGCTTTTTTTTAGGTGTAGGTAAGGAAGGGTGTTTCCACTGCATAGATTGTCTCTGGCTCAAAGATGAAACAAACATTTATCCTAGGTTACAGAAAGTGTAGGAGATCTGGATCTGCCTCAAACGATGACAGACTTTCCATTGACGTGATGAGGCCGATGCGCTTTTGATCAGCTGTCAGAAGACCTGGCTAGCACCGTGCAGAAGCCGTCGTCATGTCAAGTTCATTCTGCTGAATATTTTCGACTCTCTCATGGAATATTCTAATAGCATTGGCTATTTGATTTATATACAGTCGCTAGTTAAGTGGTGAACACGATCAATGTTTTCGTCGGTGATGGCAACTGCAGGCTATCCAGATCTTGGGTCATCTTTCCCTTCCGTTCCGAAATTTAGAAGCCAACTTTTGTACTGCTGATAAAGCTGATGCATCATCTAATGTAGCAACCATGCCGACATAAATGCCCTGGGGAAGGGGGCTAAGCCCTATTTTTTCAGCGAGTTAATAACACCACGATAACAACAAATTTGGTCGATTTTCAAGAGAAGTCGTAACTTGTTACTTTTGAAGTCTTCTGTGAACAGTCAGATGTCAGTTTACCTGGTTTGTTTTGGGTTGGTTTATTTTGTTTTACGGCATATCAACCGCATTGGGTTATGTAATGCCGGCAACATTTTTTATTTCTGGTAATATTTTATTTTGTTAAAAATCTGTTTCTGGTAATACTTTTCCTTCAAAATTGTATAGCTGGTAATAATTTTTTTTCAAAAAGTATTGTTGGTAATAGTTAACTATTTGCCCATTGCTGTTACCACCCCGGGTCAGGGTGGACCTGGGACTACCAGCAATTAAGAGGTGGCTCCACGTCTCTTCAAAATCTCATGATCAGAGGCATTGCTGCTGGATGTAGTTTATCGTCTTACCCAGGACGCGGATGTAGTTTAATGTCTTATCCAGGACGAGTCAGTTTACCTGAAAAAAAAATGCTGTTATTAATAAGACGAGTTGGCATGAATGCATGCAATATTTCACAACTCTAGCAGCATTCCTTCATAGTCAGCCTGTCAAGTCCCCGCCTGCCACGCACAGATTAAGTTGATGCATACAGGACTCGCGATCCATTCTTACAATTCAATGCGCATCGAATTTGTATACATGTACTTTTGTGCTTTCCTAAATTAATGAGCACTTAACGTTGATATTATACATCCGCGTGGATAGTAATGCAATGATGGCAACCAGCGAGGAAGTGTAGAAAAATTAAATGTTGTTATTTAGCTCTATGTCTACGGGTGTTCAGCTTTTAACCTCTCTTAAATATCGGATGTAAAGATGACCATACAGGAGCAAAAACCTATTAATTTCTTTCAGGACGTGGGCAATAATTACTCTCTACAATTTCTTATCCAATGTAGCTCTAAGCAATGCTCGTCCCATTAATGTTCCTCACAGATCTTGTTCTGTGATCCATTAACACAAGATCGTTATGCAAGTTACTCGATTTTTTCTCTCTACTTTACTTGCCTTGAATATATAATGTAAGTATAAAATTCTCCAAGCCTTCTCTTCTAAATATAAAAGTCCTTTTTGTTGCTATTTATTTTCAGACTTATAAATTTGCTCTATGTTATTCTAATTATGTTTCTGTAGAACCAAATTTGTTGCCTCAAATCTCTTTCTTCCTGTGAGGAAATCGTCCAGCATTAACAGTGTTGTGGAGTCTTCCCTCTAATGAGTCTGTTGTGGACTCTTCCACTTGCTATAAAGTTAGTAGGAATAGTAAGCCACAGAGTAACATTGATCTAAATTGTTCAACTGTCGAACTCGCTTCCTCGACAGAGAGGAACATGGACGAGGCTTTGCCGCAGGGCAAAGTTTCGTCCGAGGAGGTAGACAGTCCTTGAATCCGTTTATGAGGGTTCGAAGGGAATATTTTTGGCCGAGCGTACGGGCTCGGAGAACCCATATTAAACTGGCCTTGTTCTACATACGACCCACGTGGGGGGCGTTAAATATAACAAATATAACAGCTGTCGAACTCTCTTTGCCTTTGGCAGAGAGAAACCTGAACGAGGCTTTGCCGAATGGAAAAGTTTCGTCCGGGAAGGTAGACAAACCCTGAACCCGTTTATACGGGTTCTAAGGGAATCATTTTGGCCAACCCTACTTTCTCGGAGAACCCACAGTAAACTCGGCCTTGTGTCACATCCATCCATCGTGGGGGGACTGTTAAATATTAACAGTGATCAAAACTGAACAATGGTCAACCGACACGCACTCCCAAGACGTGTAACACACTTCTGTTATATTTACTGTTTAATATAAAATTTATCTACCACTTCTTGTTTTGGTATTCCTTAACCAATTACTTAGTCACAACAAACAGACGCAAAGGAGGATTAATAATACATACTAGTCCAACGCTATATTGTTTGTTTCTAACGAGATTTTTCCATTTACTAATACTTTGTTTAGTTCTTGCAAGGCATCTTTCGCTATTCGAATATACCTTCAAATTTAAGCATATCTGCCAGAAGTCACTTTTGAGGACGTAAATCAAGAACGTCAAAAAGTAAACTGAAAAGTAATCCTCTGAAAGTTAAATCATTATTAAATACACTATACAATCTTTTTTATGGAAAAATGAACTCAAAATCTCCAGTGGTTCTTATCGTATATCACTACCTAGTGATTACGCATCATTGGCTACAGAGATAATTTGACGTGCGCAGAGATTTAAAAACTAAACTAAATGTCAAAGACAGATTGAATATGCAGACAATCAATATAGCGCTTGCAGACCGTCAGGGACAGTCATCCTCCACTATTTGCCGTTATTATTATTATTACTGTTACCATCTACATTCTTGCGACATTTTGATATTCAATTAGAATAACAAATTACCACTCGTAATTGAATATTCAAGATAGTGAATAACCCTGTGACCTTATCTGGGAGAGATTATATTGTAAGGTTTAATACTGGTTGTCTGGGATGAAGGCTAATGTGTGCCAAATAGGACTTTCTTTTCGCATAAAAAGCGTGCAGAGAAACCAGTCTTTCATAGCAGAATATCAGACTCAAGTCCTTTGCTCTGACAACAAAGTACCAATCAGTCCGTCTCGAAGCTACCGCCAACATTAATAAGAGTTAATGGCGACGATCAAATATGGCGCCCAGTCACTTGGCAAATACGGAATAATAAGCGTCAATTGGAGAGAAGCAACGTATGCGTGAGTAATATTTCCAGTCAGGAGAAATGTCTGTCGGTCGATAAAGTAAAAAGTAACGGAATAACCGCTACATGTACTTAATTTAATTGATACTTGGATTAGTGAGGAAGAAAATTAAAAGGTTGAAAAACGGTTGTCAGTTAGCCAAATGGTAGATGAACATGAAAACTTAATAGTTTGTGTGTCAATGCTATATGTTTTACTTATGTACTGAGTAGGCAAAAATTAAGTGGAGAGGGAGGCTAACAGGTGCTTAGGTCAGCTTTTACTCATAAATGCACGGAGCGTGAATTACAGTTTTGTAGATAGTCTATCAGTAAATCAATCAATACGATGTTTTCTGTACGTAATGTCATCCATGGCTAACATATTTATCAGCCAATATTTTTTTATTATTTCGGAAAGAGTACTGAAATGTTACGTGATATCAGTCCTCATATATGGCAGTGAAGGCTGGGCAATCTCGTCAAATTGAAGAATAGACTTGGATAGTAGCTGGTCTATCGCAGAAAGAAATGGCAATCTACTGCGGCAAAAAAATCTGCCTCGTCAGTGATGTATCGAAAGACACATGATCGCCAAAGAGTGTATCACACATGGCACATAACTGACTGAACCACTTGGAAATACCAGGTGCTGAAATGTAAACTTGTATGTGCGGGTGGTGTAAGAGATAAAGGCTTGGAAATGGAATCCAGAGAGCCGAGTTCACTTACACGGAAAACTATTAATCTATTTTCTCTCACACCACCCAACTATGGTTTAGCTTAAATTAGCAGCGAAGGCTGGGCAATCTCGTCAAAGATGAAGAATAGTCTTGAAGCAACAGAAATATGGTTCTACAGAAGGATGCTGAGGATACCATGGATGAAAAGAACTAAGGATGACCTTTTAGAGAAAACGAAAACCAAAAAGAGATTTATGTTTAACACTAGAAAGGGACAGTTGAACTTTCTAGGGCACATAATGAGGAAAGAGGACTTCGAAAATCTGAAACTCACAAGACAGATTGAAGGCCAGAACGAGAGAAGAAAAACTAATCAGAACCAGCTTTACTCGAGTAAATGGATGGCGGAACAAAGTTTAGGAGAAATAACAAAAATGAAAAAAATATAAAGAACGACGAAGGACAGGAAGCTGTGGACAGCCATGACCACCTACGCCTTGAAAGAACACGACACGTCGAGAAGAAGAGTAAATTGCAGGGATTTTTTCAGTAGGTAAAGCATTAGTAGTTTTTATAAACGTTTCAGTATTTTGCTTCATCATTCATCATATTACCAGTCATTGGGCTCATGACCACATAAAGTTGAAACACCTGTCCTCGTACGGCCGCCGAAATTAAGCAATATCGATAGGTAACCGTGGAGTCATAGTTAGCGGTTCGGATTGAGGAATCGGAGAGCCGAGTTCGAATTCCAGTCGAATCCATTACATTCATATGTGCTAATACCCTTGGGAAAGGTATGAATCTTCTCCCCTCAGCTATGGGTAAATAACAAGACAGACCGGGTTCTATAGCCTTGGGTGGCAACTGGTCTACCGCAGAAAGAAATGGCAACCTACTGCGGGAAAAAATCTGCCTCGTCAGTCATGTATCAAAAGATACATGATCGCCAAAGAGTGTATCACACATGGCACATAACTGACTGAACCACTTGGAAATACCAGGTGCTGAAATGTAAACTTGTATGTGTGGGTGGTATAAGAGATAAAGGCTCGGAAATGGAATTCAGAGAGCCGAGTTCACTTATACGGACAACTATGAATATATTTTCTCTCCCACCAACTACGGTTTAATTTAAATTAGCAGGACATGTATCAGTCAAAATCCATTATTATCTACAAAAGAAATCTGATAATATAAAAATAGATTCCAGCTCTAAATAACTTCACAAGGCTGTTATTGTAAGTTTCCCGCTTTCTCAGTTTCCTGTCATGAAGACTGCAACATTACTCGATGTTATGTCTTTCCAACCTTTATCTAATCTCCCCGTTTTCAGTTTGTTTAGCCAAGAACACGAGAACCGGGTATGAATCTCACCATGGTCGATTTGTCAGGATCTCAGCATGTAATCCCTTTGGAAATTTCTAAAAAAGCATATCACTGCTCGACCCAAGCCTTGTGAGTGAAACTGAGCAGATGGAACTGTTCGAGGGCCCTCGATGGTGGTGCTAGCACAAAGTCGCAAATCGTAGTGATTGAGTGTTTGATCGTACTGGCCTCTGTTTAAACTGTTAATCACGCAGATGATGTTCTTCCTCTCTCAGAAAATGTAAGCTTCACTCAACTTAGTTGCAGTATAAACCACAGGTGGGCTCTGTAGGTGTTAAGTAAACATAAATATGCCTAATCAGCTGGTTGCAAAGGGGATTGGGAAGAATACTTGGAAATTAGTAACCCAGCCATTATATAATTGTATATTAAATTGATCTCTTGATGTACGTGATAAAAGGAATCAAACTTATAAATTGATTTTGAGTCCATTACTATGAAATTTAGCATAAAGTATCGCAGACCATTTCTATAAACTAGTGTGATCTAATGCTAATTTCTAATGCTAATACCTAATGTTCATTGAATGCTAAAATCTAATGCTCATTGAATGCTAATATCTAATGCAGATATATAATTTTTATTGAATGCTAATATCTAATGCTAATATCGAATCCTAAAATCTAATGCTCATTGAATGCTAATATCTAATGCTAATATCAAATTTTCATTGAATGCTAATATCTAATGATAATATCTAATGCTCATTGAATGCTATTATGTAATGGTAATATCTAATGTGAATACCTAATGCTGATTGAATGATAATATCTAATGCTAATATCGAATTATAATATCTAATGCTAATATCGAATGATAATATCTAATGCTAATATCGAATGATAATATCTAATGCTGATTGAATGCTAATATCTAATGCTCATTGAATGCTAATACCTAAAGCTGATATCTAATGCTCATTGAATGCTAATCTCTAATGCTAATATCTAATGCTGATTGAACGATAATATCTAATGCTGCTATCTAGTGCTCATTGAATGATTATATCTGATGCAAATATCTAATACTCAATGTATGCTAATATCTAAAGGTAATATCTAATGCTCATTGAATGCTAATATCTAATGCTAATATCTAATGTTCATTGAATGCTAAGACCTAATGCTAATATCTAATGTTCACTGAATGCTAAGATCTAAGGCTAATATCTAATGTTCATTGAATGCTAAGACCTAATGCTAATATCTAATGTTCATTGAATGTTAATATCTATTGCTAATATCTAATGCTAATATCTAATGCTCATTGAATGCTAATATCTAATGCTGATATCTAATGAAATATCTAATACTCAATAAATGGTAATATCTAATGCTAATATCTAATGATCATTGAATGCTGATATCTAATGCTAATATTTAATGTTCATTGAATGTTAATATCTATTGCTAATATCTAATGCTAATATCTAATGCTCATTGAATGCTAATATCTAATGCTGATATCTAATGCTGATATCTAATGCTAATATCTAATGTTCATTGAATGCTAAGACCTAATGTTAATATCTAATGTTCATTGAATGTTAATATCTATTGCTAATATCTAATGCTAATATCTAATGCTCATTGAATGCTGATATCCAATGCTAATATCTAATGTTCATTGAATGTAAATATCTATTGCTAACATCTAATGCTAATATCTAATGCTCATTGAATGCTGATATCTAATGCTAATATGTAATGTTCATTGAATGTTAATATCTATTGCTAATATCTAATGCTAATATCTAATGCTCATTGAATTCTAATATCTAATGCTGATATCTAATGCTAATATCTAATGTTCATTGAATGTTAATATGTATTGCTAATATCTAATGCTAATATCTAATGCTCATTGAATGCTGATATCTAATGCTAATATCTAATGTTCATTGAATGTTAATATCTATTGCTAATATCTAATGCTAATATCTAATGCTCATTGAATGCTGATATCTAATGCTAATAACTAATGTTAATTGAATGTTAATATCTATTGCTAATATCTAATGCTAATATCTAATGTTCATTGAATGCTGATATCCAATGCTAATATCTAATGTTCATTGAATGTTAATATCTATTGCTAATATCTAATGCTAATATCTAATGCTCATTGAATGCTAATATCTAATGCTGATATCTAATGATAATATCTAATGTTCATTGAATGCTAATATCTAATGCTAATATCTAATGTTCATTGAATGCATATATCTAATGCAAATATCTAATACTCAAAGAATGCTAATAACTAATGCTAATATCTAATGTTCATTGAATGCTAAGACCTAATGCTAATATCTAATGTTCATTGAATGTTAATAACTATTGTTAATATCTAATGTTCATTGAATGTTAATATCTATTGCTAATATCTAATGCTAATATCTAATGCTCATTGAATGCTAATATCTAATGCTGATATCTAATGCTAATATCTAATGTTCATTGAATGCTAAGACCTAATGCTAATATCTAATGTTCATTGAATGCTAAGACCTAATGCTAATATCTAATGTTCATTGAATGTTAATATCTATTGCTAATATCTAATGCTAATATCTAATGCTCATTGAATGCCGATATCTAATGCTAATATCTAATGTTCATTGAATGCTAAGACCTAATGCTAATATCTAATATTCATTGAATGTTAATATCTATCGCTAATATCTAATGCAAATATCTAATGCTCATTGAATGCTTATATCTAATGCAAATTGAATTCTAATATCTAATGCTGATATCTAATGGTAATATCTAATGCTCATTCAATGCTGATGTCTAATGCTAATATGTAATGTTCATTGAATGGTAATATCTATTGCGAATATCTAATGCTAATATCTAATGCTCATTGAATGCTGATATCTAATGCTAATATCTAATGTTCATTGAATGTTAATATCTATTGCTAATATCTAATGCTAATATCTAATGCTCATTGAATGCCGATATCTAATGCTAATATCTAATGTTCATTGAATGCTAAGACCTAATGCTAATATCTAATGTTCATTGAATGTTAATATCTATTGCTAATATCTAATGCTAATATCTAATGCTCATTGAATGCTAATATCTAATGCTTATATCTAATGCAAATATCTAATACTCAATGAATGCTAATATCTAATGCTAATATCTAATGCTAATATCTAATGTTCATTGAATGCTTATATCTAATGCAAATATCTAATACTCAAAGAATGCTAATAACTAATGCTAATATCTAATGTTCATTGAATTCTAAGACCTAATGCTAATATCTAATGTTCAATGAATGTTAATATCTATTGCTAATATCTAATGCTAATATCTAATGCTCATTGAATGCCGATATCTAATGCTAATATCTAATGTTCATTGAATGCTAAGACCTAATGCTAATATCTAATGTTCATTGAATGCTTATATCTAATGCAAATATCTAATACTCAATGAATCCTAATATCTAATGCTAATATCTAATGCTAATATCTAATGTTCATTGAATGCTTATATCTAATGCAAATATCTAATATTCAATGAATGCTAATATCTAATGCTAATATCTAATGTTCATTGAATGCTTATATCTAATGCAAATATCTAATACTCAAAGAATGCTAATAACTAATGCTAATATCTAATGTTCATTGAATGCTAAGACCTAATGCTAATATCTAATGTTCATTAAAAGTTAATATCTATTGCTAATATCTAATGCTAATATGTATTGTTCATTGAATGCTAAGACCTAATGCTAATATCTAATGTTCATTGAATGTTAATATCTATTGCTAATATCTAATGCTAATATCTAATGCTCATTGAATGCTAATATCTAATGCTGATATCTAATGCTAATATCTAATGTTCATTGAATGATAAGACCTAATGTTAATATCTAATGTTCATTGAATGTTAATATCTATTGCTAATATCTAATGCTAATATCTAATGCTCATTGAATGCTGATATCCAATGCAAATATATAATGTTCATTGAATGTAAATATCTATTGCTAATATCTAATGCTAATATCTAATGTTCATTGAATGCTAAGACCTAATGCTAATAACTCATGCTAATATCTAATGTTCAATGAATGGTAATATCTATTGCTAATATCTAATACTCAAAGAATGCTAATATCTAATGCTAATATATAATGTTCATTGAATGCTAAGACCTAATGTTAATATCTAATGTTCATTGAATGTTAATGTCTATTGCTAATATCTAATGCTAATATCTAATGCTCATTGAATGCTGATATCCAATGCTAACATCTAATGTTCATTGAATGTAAATATCTATTGCTAATATCTAATGCTAATATCTAATGCTCATTGAATGCTGATATCTAATGCTAATATCTAATGTTCATTGAATGTTAATATCTATTGCTAATATCTAATGCTAATATCTAATGCTCATTGAATTCTAATATCTAATGCTGATATCTAATGCTAATATCTAATGTTCATTGAATGCTAATATCTAATGCTGATATCTAATGCTAATATCTAATGTTCATTGAATGTTAATATCTATTGCTAATATCTAATGCTAATATCTAATGATCATTGAATGTTAATATCTATTGCTAATATCTAATGCTAATATCTAATGCTCATTGAATGCTGATATCTAATGCTAATATGTAGTGTTCATTGAATGCTAATATCTATTGCTAATATCTAATGCTCATTGAATGCTGATATCCAATGCTAATATCTAATGTTCATTGAATGTTAATATCTAATGCTAATATCTAATGCTAATATCTAATGTTCATTGAATGCTTATATCTAATGCAAATATCTAATACTCAATGAATGCTAATATCTAATGCTAATATCTAATGTTCATTGAATGCTTATATCTGATGCAAATATCTAATACTCAAAGAATGCTAATAACTAATGCTAATATCTAATGTTCATTGAATGTTAATATCTATTGCTAATATCTAATGCTAATATCTAATGCTCATTGAATGCCGATATCTAATGCTAATATCTAATGTTCATTGAATGCTAAGACCTAATGCTAATATCTAATGTCCATTGAAGGTTAATATATATTGCTAATATCTAATGCTAATATCTAATGCTCATTGAATGCTAATATCTAATGCTTATATCTAATGCAAATATCTAATACTCAATGAATGCTAATATCTAATGCTAATATCTAATGCTAATATCTAATGCTAATATCTAATGTTCATTGAATGCTTATATCTAATGCAAATATCTAATACTCAAAGAATGCTAATAACTAATGTGATATCTAATGTTCATTGAATGCTAAGACCTAATGTTAATATCTAATGTTCATTGAATGTTATTATCTATTGCTAATATCTAATGCTAATATCTAATGCTCATTGAATGCTGATATCTAATGCTAATATCTAATGTTCATTGAATGTAAATATCTATTGCTAATATCTAATGCTAATATCTAATGCTCATTGAATGCTGATATCTAATGCTAATATCTAATGTTCATTGAATGTTAATATATATTGCTAATATCTAATGCTAATATCTAATGTTCATTGAATGCTAAGACCTAATGCTAATATCTAATGTTCATTGAATGTTAATATCTATTGCTAATATCTAATGCTAATATCTAATGCTCATTGAATGCTGATATCTAATGCTAATATCTAATGTTCATTGAATGTTAATATCTATTGCTAATATCTAATGCTAATATCTAATGCTCATTGAATGCTAATATCTAATGCTGATATCTAATGCTAATATCTAATGTTCATTGAATGTTAATATCTATTGCTAATATCTAATGCTAATATGTAATGCTCATTGAATGCTGATATCTAATGCTAATATCTAATGTTCATTGAATGTTAATATCTATTGATAATATCTAATGCTAATATCTAATGCTCATTCAATGCTAATATCTAATGATGATATCTAATGCTAATATCTAATGTTCATTGAATGCTAAGACCTAATGCTAATATCTAATGTTCATTGAATGTTAATATCTAATGCTAATATCCAATACTCATTGAATGCTAATATCTAATGCTGATATCTAATGCTAATATCTAATGTTCATTGAATGCTAAGACCTAATGCTAATATCTAATGTTCATTGAATGTTAATATCTATGGCTAATATCTAATGCTATTATCTAATGCTCGTTGAATGCTGATATCTAATGCTAATATCTAATGTTCATTGAATGCTAATATCTAATGCTAATATCTAATGCTAATATCTAATGTTCATTGAATGCTTATATCTAATGCAAATATCTAATATTCAATGAATGCTAATATCTAATGCTAATATCTAATGCTAATATCTAATGATCATTGAATGCTGATATCTAATGCCAATATCTAATTTTCATTGAATGCTAAGACATAATGCTAATATCTAATGTTCATTGAATGTTAATATCTATTGCTAATATCTAATGCTAATATCTAATGCTCATTGAATGCCGATATCTAATGCTAATATCTAATGTTCATTGAATGCTAAGACCTAATGCTAATATCTAATGTTCATTGAATGTTAATATCTATTGCTAATATCTAATGCTAATATCTCATGCTCATTGAATGCTAATATCTAATGCTAATATCTAATGCTAATATCTAATGTTCATTGAATGCTTATATCTAATGCGAATATCTAATACTCAATGAATGCTAATATCTAATGTTCATTGAATGCTTATATCTAATGCAAATATCTTATACTCAATGAATGCTAATATCTAATGCTAATATCTAATGTTCATTGAACGTTAATATCTATTGCTAATATCTAATGCTAATATCTAATGTTCATTGAATGCTTATATCTAATGCAAATAACTAATACTCAAAGAATGCTAATAACTAATGCTAATATCTAATATTCATTGAATGCTAAGACCTAATGCTAATATCTAATGTTCATTGAATGCTGATATCTAATGCTAATATCTAATGTTCATTGAATGTAAATATCTATTGCTAATATCTAATGCTAATATCTAATGCTCATTGAATGCTGATATCTAATGCTAATATCTAATGTTCATTGAATGTTAATATATATTGCTAATATCTAATGCTAATATCTAATGTTCATTGAATGCTAAGACCTAATGCTAATATCTAATGTTCATTGAATGTTAATATCTATTGCTAATATCTAATGCTAATATCTAATGCTCATTGAATGCTGATATCTAATGCTAATATCTAATGTTCATTGAATGTTAATATCTATTGCTAATATCTAATGCTAATATCTAATGCTCATTGAATGCTAATATCTAATGCTGATATCTAATGCTAATATCTAATGTTCATTGAATGTTAATATCTATTGCTAATATCTAATGCTAATATGTAATGCTCATTGAATGCTGATATCTAATGCTAATATCTAATGTTCATTGAATGTTAATATCTATTGATAATATCTAATGCTAATATCTAATGCTCATTCAATGCTAATATCTAATGATGATATCTAATGCTAATATCTAATGTTCATTGAATGCTAAGACCTAATGCTAATATCTAATGTTCATTGAATGTTAATATCTAATGCTAATATCCAATACTCATTGAATGCTAATATCTAATGCTGATATCTAATGCTAATATCTAATGTTCATTGAATGCTAAGACCTAATGCTAATATCTAATGTTCATTGAATGTTAATATCTATGGCTAATATCTAATGCTATTATCTAATGCTCGTTGAATGCTGATATCTAATGCTAATATCTAATGTTCATTGAATGCTAATATCTAATGCTAATATCTAATGCTAATATCTAATGTTCATTGAATGCTTATATCTAATGCAAATATCTAATATTCAATGAATGCTAATATCTAATGCTAATATCTAATGCTAATATCTAATGATCATTGAATGCTGATATCTAATGCCAATATCTAATTTTCATTGAATGCTAAGACATAATGCTAATATCTAATGTTCATTGAATGTTAATATCTATTGCTAATATCTAATGCTAATATCTAATGCTCATTGAATGCCGATATCTAATGCTAATATCTAATGTTCATTGAATGCTAAGACCTAATGCTAATATCTAATGTTCATTGAATGTTAATATCTATTGCTAATATCTAATGCTAATATCTCATGCTCATTGAATGCTAATATCTAATGCTAATATCTAATGCTAATATCTAATGTTCATTGAATGCTTATATCTAATGCGAATATCTAATACTCAATGAATGCTAATATCTAATGTTCATTGAATGCTTATATCTAATGCAAATATCTTATACTCAATGAATGCTAATATCTAATGCTAATATCTAATGTTCATTGAACGTTAATATCTATTGCTAATATCTAATGCTAATATCTAATGTTCATTGAATGCTTATATCTAATGCAAATAACTAATACTCAAAGAATGCTAATAACTAATGCTAATATCTAATATTCATTGAATGCTAAGACCTAATGCTAATATCTAATGTTCATTGAATGTTAATATCTATTGCTAATATATAATGCTAATATGTATTGTTCATTGAATGCTAAGACCTAATGCTAATATCTAATGTTCATTGAATGTTAATATCTATTGCTAATATCTAATGCTAATATCTAATGCTCATTGAATGCTAATATCTAATGCTGATATCTAATGCTAATATCTAATGTTCATTGAATGCTAAGACCTAATGTTAATATCTAATGTTCATTGAATGTTAATATCTATTGCAAATATCTAATGCTAATATCTAATGCTCATTGAATGCTGATATCCAATGCAAATATATAATGTTCATTGAATGTAAATATCTATTGCTAATATCTAATGCTAATATCTAATGTTCATTGAATGCTAAGACCTAATGCTAATAACTCATGCTAATATCTAATGTTCAATGAATGGTAATATCTATTGCTAATATCTAATACTCAAAGAATGCTAATATCTAATGCTAATATATAATGTTCATTGAATGCTAAGACCTAATGTTAATATCTAATGTTCATTGAATGTTAATGTCTATTGCTAATATCTAATGCTAATATCTAATGCTCATTGAATGCTGATATCCAATGCTAACATCTAATGTTCATTGAATGTAAATATCTATTGCTAATATCTAATGCTAATATCTAATGCTCATTGAATGCTGATATCTAATGCTAATATCTAATGTTCATTGAATGTTAATATCTATTGCTAATATCTAATGCTAATATCTAATGCTCATTGAATTCTAATATCTAATGCTGATATCTAATGCTAATATCTAATGTTCATTGAATGCTAATATCTAATGCTGATATCTAATGCTAATATCTAATGTTCATTGAATGTTAATATCTATTGCTAATATCTAATGCTAATATCTAATGATCATTGAATGTTAATATCTATTGCTAATATCTAATGCTAATATCTAATGCTCATTGAATGCTGATATCTAATGCTAATATGTAGTGTTCATTGAATGCTAAGACCTAATGCCAATATCTAATGTTTATTGAATGTTAATATCTATTGCTAATATCTAATGCTAATATCTAATGCTCATTTACTGCTAATATCTAATGCTGATATCTAATGCTAATATCTAATGTTCATTGAATGCTAAGACCTAATGTTAATATCTAATGTTCATTGAATGTTAATATCTATTGCTAATATCTAATGCTCATTGAATGCTGATATCCAATGCTAATATCTAATGTTCATTGAATGTTAATATCTAATGCTAATATCTAATGCTAATATCTAATGTTCATTGAATGCTTATATCTAATGCAAATATCTAATACTTAATGAATGCTAATATCTAATGCTAATATCTAATGTTCATTGAATGCTTATATCTGATGCAAATATCTAATACTCAAAGAATGCTAATAACTAATGCTAATATCTAATGTTCATTGAATGTTAATATCTATTGCTAATATCTAATGCTAATATCTAATGCTCATTGAATGCCGATATCTAATGCTAATATCTAATGTTAATTGAATGCTAAGACCTAATGCTAATATCTAATGTCCATTGAAGGTTAATATCTATTGCTAATATCTAATGCTAATATCTAATGCTCATTGAATGCTAATATCTAATGCTTATATCTAATGCAAATATCTAATACTCAATGAATGCTAATATCTAATGCTAATATCTAATGCTAATATCTAATGCTAATATCTAATGTTCATTGAATGCTTATATCTAATGCAAATATCTAATACTCAAAGAATGCTAATAACTAATGTGATATCTAATGTTCATTGATTGCTAAGACCTAATGTTAATATCTAATGTTCATTGAATGTTATTATCTATTGCTAATATCTAATGCTAATATCTAATGCTCATTGAATGCTGATATCTAATGCTAATATCTAATGTTCATTGAATGTAAATATCTATTGCTAATATCTAATGCTAATATCTAATGCTCATTGAATGCTGATATCTAATGCTAATATCTAATGTTCATTGAATGTTAATATATATTGCTAATATCTAATGCTAATATCTAATGTTCATTGAATGCTAAGACCTAATGCTAATATCTAATGTTCATTGAATGTTAATATCTATTGCTAATATCTAATGCTAATATCTAATGCTCATTGAATGCTGATATCTAATGCTAATATCTAATGTTCATTGAATGTTAATATCTATTGCTAATATCTAATGCTAATATCTAATGCTCATTGAATGCTAATATCTAATGCTGATATCTAATGCTAATATCTAATGTTCATTGAATGTTAATATCTATTGCTAATATCTAATGCTAATATGTAATGCTCATTGAATGCTGATATCTAATGCTAATATCTAATGTTCATTGAATGTTAATATCTATTGATAATATCTAATGCTAATATCTAATGCTCATTCAATGCTAATATCTAATGCTGATATCTAATGCTAATATCTAATGTTCATTGAATGCTAAGACCTAATGCTAATATCTAATGTTCATTGAATGTGAATATCTAATGCTAATATCCAATACTCATTGAATGCTAATATCTAATGCTGATATCTAATGCTAATATCTAATGTTCATTGAATGCTAAGACCTAATGCTAATATCTAATGTTCATTGAATGTTAATATCTATGGCTAATATCTAATGCTAATATCTAATGCTCGTTGAATGCTGATATCTAATGCTAATATCTAATGTTCATTGAATGCTAATATCTAATGCTAATATCTAATGCTAATATCTAATGTTCATTGAATGCTTATATCTAATGCAAATATCTAATATTCAATGAATGCTAATATCTAATGCTAATATCTAATGCTAATATCTAATGATCATTGAATGCTGATATCTAATGCCAATATCTAATTTTCATTGAATGCTAAGACATAATGCTAATATCTAATGTTCATTGAATGTTAATATCTATTGCTAATATCTAATGCTAATATCTAATGCTCATTGAATGCCGATATCTAATGCTAATATCTAATGTTCATTGAATGCTAAGACCTAATGCTAATATCTAATGTTCATTGAATGTTAATATCTATTGCTAATATCTAATGCTAATATCTCATGCTCATTGAATGCTAATATCTAATGCTAATATCTAATGCTAATATCTAATGTTCATTGAATGCTTATATCTAATGCGAATATCTAATACTCAATGAATGCTAATATCTAATGTTCATTGAATGCTTATATCTAATGCAAATATCTTATACTCAATGAATGCTAATATCTAATGCTAATATCTAATGTTCATTGAATGTTAATATCTATTGCTAATATCTAATGCTAATATCTAATGCTCATTGAATGCTGATATCTAATGCTAATTTCTAATGCTCATTGAATTCTAATATCTAATGCTGATATCTAATGCTAATATCTAATGTTCATTGAATGTTAATATCTATTGCTAATATTTAATGCTAATATCTAATGCTCATTGAATGCTGATATCTAATGCTAATATCTAATGTTCATTGAATGCTAATATCTAATGCTAATATCTAATGTTCATTGAATGCTAAGACCTAATTCCAATATATAATGTTCATTGAATGTTAATATCTATTGCTAATATCTAATGCTAATATCTAATGCTCAAAAAATGCTTATATCTAATGGTAATATCTAATTTTCATTTAATGCTAAGACCTAATGCTAATATCTAATGTTCATTGAATGTTAATATCTATTCCTAATATCTAATGCTAATATCTAATGCTCATTGAATGCCGATATCTAATGCTGATATCTAATGCTAATATCTAATTTTCATTGAATGCTAAGACCTAATGCTAATATCTAATGTTCATTGAATGTTAATATCTATTGCTAATATCTAATTCTCATTGAATGCTAATATCTAATGCTGATATCTAATGCTAATATCTAATGTTCATTGAATGCTAAGACCTAATGCTAATATCTAATGTTCATTGAATGCTAAGACCTAATGCTAATATCTAATGTTCATTGAATGTTAATATCTATTGCTAATATCTGTTGCTAATATCTAATGCTCATTGAATGCTAATATCTAATGCTAATATCTAATGTTCATTGAATGCTTATATCTAATGCAAATATCTAATGTTCATTGAATGTTAATATATATTGCTAATATCTAATGCTAATATCTAATGCTCATTGAATGCCGATATCTAATGCTAATATCTAATGTTCATTGAATGCTAAGACCTAATGCTAATATCTAATGTTCATTGAATGTTAATATCTATTGCTAATATCTAATGCTAATATCTAATGCTCATTGAATGCTGATATCTAATGCTGATATCTAATGCTAATATCTAATGTTCATTGAATGCTAAGACCTAATGCTAATATCTAATGTTCATTGAATGTTAATATCTATTGCTAATATCTAATGCTAATATCTAATGCTCATTGAATGCCGATATCTAATGCTAATATCTAATGTTCATTGAATGCTAAGACCTAATGCTAATATCTAATGTTCATTGAATGTTAATATATATTGCTAATATCTAATGCTAATATCTAATGCTCATTGAATGCCGATATCTAATGCTAATATCTAATGTTCATTGAATGATAAGACCTAATGCTAATATCTAATGTTCATTGACTGTTAATATCTATTGCTAATATCTAATGCTAATATCTGATACTCATTGAATGCTAATATCTAATGCTGATATATAATGCTAATATCTAATGTTCATTGAATGCTAAGACCTAATGCTAATATCTAATGTTCATTGAATGTTAATATCTATTGCTAATATCTAATGCTAATATGTAATGCTCATTGAATGCTGATATCTAATGCTAATATCTAATGTTCATTGAATGCTAAGACCTAATGCTAATATCTAATGTTCATTGAATGCTAAGACCTAATGCTAATATCTAATGTTCATTGAATGTTAATATCTATTGCTAATATCTAATGCTAATATCTAATGCTCATTGAATGCTGATATCTAATGCTAATATCTAATTTTCATTGAATGTTAATATCTATTTCTAATATCTAATGCGAATATGTAATGCTCATTGAATGCTGATATCTAATGCTAATATCTAATGTTCATTCAATGCTAATATCTAATGCTAATATCTAATGTTCATTGAATGCTTATATCTAATGCAAATATCTAATACTCAATGAATGCTAATATCTAATGCTAATATCTAATGTTCATTGAATGCTTATATCTAATGCAAATATCTAATACTCAATGAACTCTAATATCTAATGCTAATATCTAATGCTCATAGAATGCTGATATCTAATGCTAATATCTAATGTTCATTGAATGTTAATATCTATTGCTAATATCTAATGCTAATATCTAATGCTCATTGAATGCTGATATATAATGCTAATATCTAATGTTCATTGAATGCTAAGACCTAATGCTAATATATAATGTTCTTTGAATATTAATATCTATTGCTAATATCTAACGCTTATATCTAATGCTAATATCTAATGCTCATTGAATGCTAATATCTAAAGCTGATATCTAACGCTAATATGTAATGTTCATCGAATGCTAAGACCTAATGCTAATATCTAATGTTCATTGAATGTAAATATCTATTGCTAATAACTAATGCTAATATGAAATGCTCATTGAATGCTGATATCTAATGCTAATATCTAAATTTCATTGAATGCTAAGACCTAATGGTAATATCTAATGTTCTTTGAATGTTAATATCTATTGCTAATATCTAATGCTAATATATAATGCTCATTGAATGCTGATATCTAATGCTAATATCTAATGTTCATTGAATGCTTATATCTAATGCAAATATCTAATACTCAAATGAATGCTAATATCTAATGGTGATATCTAATGCTAATATCTAATATTCATCGAATGCTAAGACCTAATGCTAATATCTAATGTTCATTGAATGTTAATATCTATTGCTAATATCTAATGCTAATATGTAATGCTCATTGAATGCTGATATCTAATGCTAATATCTAATGTTCATTGCATGTTAATATCTATTGCTAATATGTAATTCTAATATCTAATGATCATTGAATGCTGATATCTAATGCTAATATCTAATGTTCATTGAATGCTAAGACCTAATGCTAATATCTAATGTTCATTGAATGTTAATATCTATTGCTAATATCTAATGCTAATATGTAATGCTCATTGAATGCTGATATCTAATGCTAATATCTAATGTTCATTGAATGCTAAAACCTAATGGTAATATCTAATGTTCATTGAATGTTAATATCAAATTGCTAATATCTAATGCTAATATTTAATGCTCATTGAATGCTAAATCTGATATCTAATGCTAATATCTAATATTCATTGAATGCTTATATCTAATGCAAATATCTAATACTCAATGAATGCTAATATATAATGCTAATATCTAATGCTAATATCTAATATTCATTGAATGCTTATATCTAATGCAAATATCTAATACTCAATGAATGCTAATATCTAATGCTAATATCTAATGTTCATTGAATTCTTATATCTAATGCAAATATCTAATACTCAAAGAATGCTAAGATCTAATGCTAATATCTAATGCTAATATCTAATGTTCATTGAATGCTTATATCTAATGCAAATATCTAATACTCAATGAATGCTAATATCTAATGCTCATTGAATGCTAATATCTAATGCTGATATCTAATGCTAATATCTAATGTTCGTTGAATGCTAAGTCCTAATGCTAATATCTAATTTTCATTGAATGTTAATATCTATTGCTAATAACTAATGCTAATATCTAATGTTCATTGAATGCTTATATCTAATGGAAATATCTAATACTCAATGAATGCTAATATCGAATGCTAATATCTAATGCTAATATCTGATTTTCATTGAATGCTAAGACCTAATGCTCATTGAATATTAATATCTATTGCTAATATCTAATGCTGATATCTAATGCTAATATCTAATGCTCATTGAATGCTAATATCTAAAGCTGATACCTAATGCTAATATCTAATATTCATTGAATGCTTATATCTAATGCAAATATCTAATACTCAATGAATGCTAATATCTAATGCTAATATCTAATGCTAATATCTAATGCTAATATCTAATGTTCATTGAATGCTAAGACCTAATGCTAACATATAATGTTCATTGAATGTTAATATCTATTGCTAATATCTAATGCTAATATCCAATGCTCATTGAATCCTGATATCTAATGCTAATATCTAATTTTCATTGAATGCTAAGACCTAATGCTAATATCTAATGTTAATTGAATGTTAATATCTATTGCTAATATCTGTTGCTAATATCTAATGCTCATTGAATGCTGATATCTAATGCTAATATCTAATGTTCATTCAATGCTAATATCTAATGCTAATATCTAATGTTCATTGAATGCTTATATCTAATGCAAATATCTAATACTCAATGAATGCTAATATCTAATGCTAATATCTAATGCTAATATCTGATGTTCATTGAATGCTTATATCTAATGCAAATATCTAATACTCAATGAACTCTAATATCTAATGCTAATATCTAATGTTCATTGAATGCTTATATCTAAGGCAAATATCTAATACTCAATGAATGCTAATATCTAATGCTAATATCTAATGCTCGTTGAATGCTGATATCTAATTCTAATATCTAATGTTCATTGAATGTTAATATCTATTGCTAATATCTAATGTTAATATCTAATGCTCATTGAATGCTGATATCTAATGCTAATATCTAATGTTCATTGAATGCTAAGACCTAATGCTAATATCTAATGTTCATTGAATGTTAATATCTATTGCTAATATTTAATGCTAATATCTAATGTTCATTGAATGCTAATATCTAATGCTAATATCTAATGTTCAATTAATGCTTATATCTAATGCAAATATCTAATACTCAATGAATGCTAATATCTAATGCTAATATCTAATGCAAATGTCTAATGTTCATTCAATGCTAATATCTAATGTTCATTGAATGCTAAGACCTAATGCTAATATCTAGTGTTCATTGAATATTAATATCTATTGCTAATATCTAATGCTAATATCTAATGCTCATTGAATGCTAATATCTAATTCTGATATCTAATGCTAATATCTAATGTTCATTGAATGCTAAGACCTAATGCTAATATCTAATGTTCATTGAATGCTAAGACCTAATGCTAATATCTAATGTTCATTTAATGTTAATATCTATTGCTAATATCTAATGCTAATATCTAATGCTCATTGAATGCTAATATCTAATGCTGATATCTAATGTTCATTGAATGCTAAGATTTAATGCTAATATCTAATGTTCATTGAATGTTAATATCTATTGCTAATATCTAATGCTAATATCTAATGCTCATTGAATGCTGATATCTAATGCTAATATCTAATGTTCATTCAATGCTAATATCTAATGCTAATATCTAATGTTCATTGAATGCTTATATCTAATGCAAATATCTAATACTCAATGAATGCTAATATCTAATACTAATATCTAATGTTCATTGAATGCTGATATCTAATGCTAATATCTAATGTTCATTGAATGTTAATATATATTGCTAATATCTATTGCTAATATCTAATGCTCATTGAATGCTGATATCTAATGCTAATATCTAATGTTCATTGAATGCTAAGACCTAATGCTAATATCTAATGTTCATTGAATGTTAATATCTATTGCTAATATCTAATGCTAATATGTAATGTTCATTGAATGCTAAGATTTAATGCTAATATCTAATGTTCATTGAATGTTAATATCTATTGCTAATATCTAATGCTAATATCTAATGCTCATTGAATGCTGATATCTAATGTTCATTCAATGCTAATATCTAATGCTAATATCTAATGCTAATATCTAATGTTCATTGAATGCTTATATCTATTGCAAATATCTAATACTCAATGAATGCTAATATCTAATGCTAATATCTAATGCTATTATCTAATGTTCATTGAATGCTTATATCTAATGCAAATATCTAATACTCAATGAATGCTAATATCTAATGCTAATATCTAATGTTCATTGAATGCTAAGACCTAATGCTAATATCTAATATTCATTGAATGTTAATATCTGTTGCTAATATCTAATGCTAATATCTAATGCTCATTGAATGCTGATATCTAATGCTAATATCTAATGTTCATTGAATGTTAATATCTATTGCTAATATCTAATGCTAATATCTAATGCTCATTGAATGCTGATATCTAATGCTAATAACTAATGTTCATTGAATGTTAATATCTATTGCTAATATCTAATGCTAATATCTAATGCTCATTGAATGCTAATATCTAATGCTGATATCTAATGCTAATATCTAATGTTCATTGAATGCTAAGACCTAATGCTAATATCTAATGTTCATTGAATGTTAATATCTATTGCTAATATCTAATGCTAATATCTAATGCTCATTGAATGCCGATATCTAATGCTAATATCTAATGTTCATTGAATGCTAAGACCTAATGCTAATATCTAATGTTCATTGAATGTTAATATCTATTGCTAATATCTAATGCTAATATCTAATGCTCATTGAATGCCGATATCTAATGCTAATATCTAATGTTCATTGAATGCTAAGACCTAATGCTAATATCTAATGTTCATTGAATGTTAATATCTATTGCTAATATCTAATGCTAATATCTAATGCTCATTGAATGCCGATATCTAATGCTAATATCTAATGTTCATTGAATGCTAAGACCTAATGCTAATATCTAATGCCCAATGAATGTTTCATACTTGTGCTTTAGCGCACGCCTAAATTAACGTGGAATTAATGTTGACTCTTTACATCCGTATATACATTGTATAGTACAATACTGACCATAAGCAACGATTAGCGTTAAGTTTACGGATCTTTAGCCTCTATGAAATATCGGGCGTGAAGATTATCATACACAAGGATAACCTTATTAACTTCTTCATTTTACTGTGTCACATCAGGGCGCCGGCGATCATTAGTCTCCACAATTTCTTATCCTTTTGTAGCGCTAAGCAATGATTTTCCCATTACTATCCCTCTCGGACTTTGTTCTGTCACCCATTCAAACAAGCACGTTTTGTAATTTCTTCGATGTCTTCTTTTGCTCTGCTTGCCTTGAATGGGTACTGTGAGTATAAAGTTCTCCAAGCCTTCTCTCCTCATTAGGTTTACCATATATTACACCTGACTTTTTCTGTTTCTAAGCAGAAAAGTAATTTTTTCTTGCTGTTTTCTTTCAGGTTTAACTGTCGACCAATGCTATTCTCAGTATGTTACTGTAGAACCAAATTTGTTTCCTGAAATCTCTTCTGCCTGCGAAGAAATTCTGCATTGTTCAAACGTCTTGCGTGAAGACGTGGCTGATCAGTACTCTCCACAATTTATCTCTTGTAGCTCTTGGTATGGTTATCTCTTACCTGACCCTCCCAGTTCCTGTTCTGCTATACATATATACAAACTCCTTAGGCAATTTGCGCGATCTTTCTTCAACTGACTTGATTTTTATTTGACTGCTTATCAACTTTTTGGGGGTCATTTAAAACCGAAATATATTGGAAGAATAATTCATATTTTGCCAGTGAATATTGAATTTACATTTTGTTTTAAATAACTGATCCCCCCGATACTTGTTCTACTATTTAAACAAGAGCTGGGTGGAGGGTAGATCGAATTAAATCTTTCCCTGTGTGTGCGTAGCTACATGTAACTAACACGACTGGAATTCGAACTCAGCTTTCCGATTTTTCATTCCGAGTTGCTAAAACATTAGACAAAAAGAAAAGAAGTAACATGAATAGAAAAAGAAACGGTAAAACAAAAGATGACCACCAGAGTAAATGTCAAGATGAAAACAGAATAGAATAAAAAAATACACTATAAAAATAAAAAAAATAAAAGGTACCATAGATAAAAAAACGACACCATAAATAGAATAGCAAATGCAAAAGACACGGTAAATAAATGAAATAAAAACATTATGAATAGATGGCCACCAGAAAAAAAATGGAATAAAGCTAAACAACATACCAAAAGAAAAGAAATGAAGAAAAGACACTTTGCAATGATGAACACATAAAAAAAATAAATACAAAGAAACTAGGAATTAAAAACAAATTGATATAATGGAATATGCATACACCTGTGTCCCCCCTCACTGGAATATGATTGGCTGGTGTCCGTCATAAATACAGACGGACGAAGAGGACAAAGTCTATGACGACGCCCATTGGACTACGCCATTGGTCTACACCTATTGCCTAAGCATATTACCTGCGACTACGACGAGTACCTGTCGATTACTGCTACCGTGTACTACTTGGTTACAGTAGCCAAAACCACTTAGCTACTTCGATCAAATATATCCCTTTCCGGGACATATGACAAACGAAGAAAGAAGCAGTAAATAGATGACCACTGCAAAAAAATTAAAATGGGGAAAGGGACACTCTGAACTAAAAATAAAAGAAGAATCCTAAAATCACAACAAAAAAGAAAAGAAATATAAAACGGCATTCTGAACAGAAAAGTTCGGAGGTAAAACCATAAATTGAAGATAATTGTAAAAAACTGAAAAACAAAATGGAGAAAGGACATGGTGAATGAAATGAGATAAAGACACATCAAGAGATGAAACAATGAAAACGGATCACCGCAGTAAGAGTGAAGTGAATGAGAACACGGCACCACAAATAGGGAAACCAGAAATATAAATAGATTAACATTGTTAAAATGAATAGAGTGACTCCATTAATAGAGACCACTTGAAAAATTGACATCAAAAGACTGCATAAATAGTGATAAATGATAAAAGAAGACCCTATAAATTGATAAACATTGGAATAATGAAAGGAAAATGTAAAAAAGACAAAGAATAAAGAAATGGGAAAAAAGGGTCAATGAAAAAAAGAAAACCTTAGAAAGAGGTCTTTTAAGTATGGTGGCATGATCACAGGACAAAAAAAAAATTCCTCCTACCCCCCCCCCAAAACACCCCCCCCCAAAAAAACAACGAAAATAGAATGAATAGATAAAACATAAAATATTATAAATGGGAAAATAAAAATTTAAAAATACGCAATACAAAATGGAAGCTTTGTTTCATGATTGTATTGTTGAAATTGCTAGATATAAGCATAATTTCTATTCTAAATGTTCCTTTTTTCGCCTGAGGCAATCTCTTCCAGTTTCTTGTTTCCCTGGCAACTCGCGATCGCGAATCACGTGACCCATCAGAGTCGCAGGAGCACCACTTGCATTGCAGTCACACGAGAAGTGGTGTTTCTTGGGCAAGATAACTTGACAGAGCCCAACCCTCTCCAGTCATTTTGAATTCAATTTTACCTTCTCGACTATAGGACTCAGACTGTCTTGTTATTTACCCATTCATAGTTAGTGCGTGTTGGGGAGGAGGGGGCGGAGAAAGAGAGGATTCATACCTTTCCCAAAGGGTATTAGCACGTAAGTGAATGTAATGGATCCAACTGGAATTCGAACTCGGCTCAATCCGAGCCGCTGTAGATTTCTCCACCGTTCGTGCCAACTACGATCACCAAAAATTTAAATGTAACGGGAATCTTCCTCCTCTGTCCTATGAATCCTAGTCTTTTAATGTCCCCTCCCCCTTAACGTTTTCCCAGTTTCTCTCGCTCTCAGTAAACCCTTGAGTCTTATCAAAAGCACAAAAAAGGATATATTTATTATTATAAAAATACAATAATTGTGGCACAAGGTCAAATGGGGAAAGTCTGATCTTTGCTATCTATCCTAGTCCTAGTTAATCACAATCAGGAACCCTTCATCCAGTACAATTTATCCAATTACCACAAGAACTCATCTATCACCATTCAATTTTGAATATACCACAATGCCACACCTTGACAGGGGATACACAAAACACCCCATGGGATAAAATCACCTGAAAGTTCATAATGTGTAATTACAAATGTATATAAAAATTCACGAATCATGAAATGATGGGGAGGGAATGAACCCTGAAAAATAATAAAATTTTATAACAAAACGAACTCAAACAAAGCAGATGTTATTAGGACCCGCCTATCCCTCAAAATAATAAGAGTGGCCGATGTATTCTGTCGATAGAGAGAATTAAATGGCACACTCACTAATGGAGGAGAAAGGATAAAAATAAATGACAAAATGGGAAAATCAAAGTCTGACTCAGCCGAGATGAGAAAAAGGGAATTGATTTTCTAGGCGTAGCTTAGATGTAGCACAAAACCGAATGTTTAAGGCACCCAGTGAGGATCGAACTCACTATAGAGTCTTAACACTTCTAGCGAGACAAGCTGGCTTAACCATTAAACCACGCCGAGGGGCTCAAGACACACACACACACAAAAAGAATATAAAAAAAAACAAAAAAAACTTTTGTTTGCTTCATGGTGGAACAGAACTAAGCACGTTTATGCAACAGAGCAAAACTACATTTGTGATCTCCATCCTTAATGGACGTCCTAAATTTGCTGGCCTTGTGCGTAACTAAGTTAAGGAAGAGAGTCGAGAATATGAAACGGGATAAAAGAAATCTAATAAAATAAAGAGATAAAATAAATTAAATCAAACACCCAAGGACGGATGGAGAGAAGAGCGATCGAACGTCGTAAAAAGAGAACAAAGAAAAAAAAAGAGACATATTTCAAACAAATAAAAAGTAGTTAAACATGTTGCCGAAAAAAAACGTATATTATAATTCTAGAACAACCGGATTTAACTTACCTTTAAATAAATAAATATACGACCAGCGAAATTGAGTAACGTCGAAACTGGTCAGAACCTAGATAGGTGACCGTTGCAAAATACCATGTGCTGTAAGAGTGGATGTGCGAATGGTGATATGGCTAATGGTTCGAAATTGTTAATCGGAGAGCCGAGTTCCAATTCCAGTTGGGTTCGTTATATTCACTTACGCGTAAATACACTTGGGAAAGTATCTGTCTATATTTTTGAGATGAGGTATTATGTACATTATTTACATTATTCGGACTATTATCCTCATCTTTGTCGCCATATTTATTACAACGTTTCGGCCGTTGTACGCTCCGGCCTTCTTCAGGTGGTTGGAATGTATATCTGAACGCTTTATTTCGCTCACTGGGGTAGACTGTTCTAGTTCCATGTGCCATGTTTAATGGATGTCAGTTATCTCCTGTCCTCAAGTACACATGGCACAGTGGATACAGGCGTTAATTAGATCCAGTGACGGGACCCAAAGAGTGTGAGTTCAATACCCGGTTAAGGCAGTGCAGAACTTTCAGAGAGAAATTAACAGGAGATAACTGTTAACTGACATCCATTAAACATGGCACGTGGAACTAGAACAGTCTACCCCAGTGAGCGAAATAAAGGGTTCAGTTTGACATTCCAACCACCTGAAGAAGGCCGGAGCGTACAACGGCCGAAACGTTGTAATATGGTGACAAAGATGAGAACAATAGTCCGAATAATGTAAATAATGTACTTGGGAAAGGTATGAATCCTCTCTTTTCTCTCCCCCAGTTATAGTTTTATTCGTAAGATTTGTATCACTGAATTATTAGTATCTAAACAAAAAAAAATCATACAATCTAAACCTGTTTTTCGTAACGTGCAGACGATTGATAAGCCGTTGAAAACGAATAATGCAAATCAAATCAATTTTTTTACTCCTGCGTCAGTGGAGACTTCGGGGGTTATTGGCCCTCGTTCGATGGTGTTTCTTCGGAGGATTGGCGCGATTGCGTCTCGATTAAGGAACGAGCCTCGCGAAACGGAGTGGCTCTTGCAGCGTGTCTCACTGGCGACGGTTCGTGGTAATGCTTTCTCAGTCATAGCGGCTGGCAGAGGATAGAAAAAAATTGTTTATAGTTACGTTGTCCTGGAATTGTCATCATTGGCCGACTGAACTTGCTTTGTTCCAATTATTGTTTCCCTTAGATTGAACTTACCATTCTTTTTACACTAACAGTACACCTGCTAAGAGAGGCAGTTTCTTGGAAATTGTTTATTAACGATATTTGTAATTTTTAATAAAAAATTCTCAATAATAATAATAAAGAAATATGACTGAAGAAAAATAATCAAGATTGATGCAGAAGGAAGCCGGGTGAGATGCAAAGACGAGAGAAGTAGAGGACTGAGAGAAGAAAATAAATAAAAGAAAGACGAATAAAAATCTAACTTAATTTCAAAATGTTCTAGGTTCCTCTTTATTAATTAGCTTCGAAATGAATCGTTATAACTGAGGAATATATTTTTGGTGAACGGGTTCAAGAATTCAATAACAACAAACACAACATAAGCAGCACAAGTAACGAATATTGAATGCCACCGATACATCGATTTGCATATTTAAACGAGGGATTAAAAAACGGTGGCATTGATATGAACATAGCGAACAGTGTCGAAGGCACCATTGCGGTATGCGGCTGACTAATTGACAGCACGACCCCCGAAAAATGAGTTCATAAGAAACTACTTAACGCAGACATAATTTCAAACGTACATAATCAAAATTAAACACATTCAAAACAAAGACAGTAAACTTATATTTCTAAATACGTATATAACATACATAGAAAAATAACTATGTAACATATCTGTCAACAGGCGTGTATATATATATATATATATATATATATATATATATATATATATATATATATGCAATATGGAGAAAACAACTGAAAAGTTGCAAATTAAACAAAAAAAAAAATTGAATGTTTTTTTGAGGAAAGAATTTATTTAAATTTATATATATATATATTTGATATTTCAGATCTGCCCCGATCTTTCGTCAGAAATAAATTAATTTATTAAACATTTAATTTATTTCTGACAAAAGATCGGAGCAGATCTGAAATATCAAATATATATATATATATATAAAAATATAAATAAATATTTTCACAAAAATTAACATTCAATATATTTTTTAATTTGCAACTTTTCAGTTGTTTTCTCCATATTATATACATATCAAGAAAGTATACGTGCCTTCTCATTATGCTATATATATATATATATATATATATATATATATATATATATATATATATATATATATATATATATAAGTGAACATAGAAGTCAACACTTGGAGACAACAGTGTGTTTCATGCTAGATGCAATCGTCAAGCCTGACGATTGCATTTAGTATGAAACACATTGTCGCCTCTAAGTGTTGATTTCTATGTTCACTTTTATATTTACACACGCTCTATCTCTAATATTGAGCACTTTATCCCATAAATATAGCATATATTATGACTATATTTCTTCATATATATATATATATATATATATATATATATATATATATATATATATGATGAAAATGTGGAACAGACAAAGCAAAATCCGAATATATGAGTTTACTGTTTTTATTTTGTTTTTGTTATTCTGTCGACGTCAGACGTTTCGGTCAAATAGAATAACAAAAACAAAAACAAAATAAA
>OZ038484.1:131488569-131673569 GCA_964036315.1 Acanthosepion esculentum | reverse complement strand
CAACAGACAACAGCGATAATGTCATGATAATTTTCGCAGTCATCTTTTTTTTTCCTTGCCCTTGTACAAAACAACCATGACTGCATCTTTTCAGTCATCCAGAACACTGTTATTACTCCAGGCATCTAGCAACAACGAATGCAACCGATGCATTTTCACACCCTAGCTTAAAAGTCTCGGCATGCAGCTTATCCATTCCAGACGACTTTCCACCATCAAGCTTTCTGACAGCACCTTCAACCTGCTCAAACGCTGGAAGCTCCGCAAGAAATTCTTTAACAGGCTTTTCAGGTATAGACCTAATAAACTCTTCGTCAACCTCTGAGTGCCTATTGAGAAGCTCATCAAAATGTTCACGCCATCTCAACAGAATATGATCGAGAAAGGAAGAAGTCTTTTTGCAAGCATTAGTTCTTAGAGGAGTAAGAGGTGAAGTAGAAAGCCTGTAAACTTCACGAAGTAAATTTTAAATGTCCTTACTATCCTTCACATCTGACGCAAGCTGTATTTCATCAGCTTTGTCCCTCCCCCATTTGTTCTTCATCGGGGGCAAATCTCGCTGTATATCAGCTTTTATTGTCTTTAACTTGGCGTCAATTTCCTTCTTCTGATCACCAGGTAAATGACTATGAAGTATTGCAAAGTGGAGTTTATTTTTCTCTTCAAAGAACTATTCTACGTGCTTGTCATTCTGATCAAACCAATCCAGATGCTTCTTATCAGTAAATCCAACCACATCAACACATGCCTCATACACTGCCCCCTTGAAAGAAGTCCAGTTATTTTCACTTACTAAAGCATCCATCTTATCAACTAGATTCTGTCTCATCTCAGAAACTTGCAGGTGGCTAAGATTTAGCCTCTTTGGAAGTGATACCCATCCCCGCCTTTCTTTTTTACCAACAACACACTTGACTCTTGCTCTTACTAGACGATGGTAGGTCCAACATTCAACCCCACGCATCACACACACAGTATATAGATTCTCTATCATCACGGCGCCTCACAGAAACATAGTCAATCAGGTGCCATTGCCTTGATTCAGGATGCAGCCATGAACACGTCCACAACCGTGTATATTTGCAACAACAACAGACCATTGCTGTTGCATTTTCCAACCACATGTTCACCAACGACCTTCCATGCATCACAGTCCCGACTCACCTATGCATTAAAATATCAAAGAATGAAAATTCTGTCTGCTACAGGTACCTTTCTAACAAGAGACTTTAGTTCGTCATAAAATGCTTCCTAGTCTTCATCCGTGCATTAAAATCTCAAAGAATGAAAATTTTGTCTGCTACAGGTACCTTCCTAACAAGAGACTTTAGTTCGTCATAAAATGCTTCCTTTGCTTCATCTGTGCAAACAATGGTTGGTGCATAAACACCACTCAAGGTTGCATATCATCCACGTACTTGAGAATCCCTCATAATGATCATTCTATCATTGACAGCTGTCGGAAACTCTTCTGAGTAGTTATTAATGTCCTAATTTCAAAAGCAACACCAGGTTCTTTCTTTTCCTCCGTTCTTCTGCTCCAGAAAAGAACGTATAGCCACCAGATCTCTCCATGAACTGACCCTTCCCAGGAAATCTATTTTCCGAAAGGGCAACAACATTCATGTCATAACTTTAAAACTCCTTAGGAACTAGTGCAAATCTTATCTAAGGTCGCAGTACATTTGCTTCAACACCAATTAAGGTACACACATTCCAGCACCCAAAATTGAGTTCTTTGAACAAAATAGCATGATGACAACCGTGCCCAAGCATCGGCACCTTGGGACACCTGACGGGCCAGGCCCTTTCACATCTGGTTCCAGAGCTCTTATTGCCTTTGACTTCGATTGTATTAAATACCTTCATTGTAATGCAAGTTGCCTTTTTAGGCTACATCCAGCCATTATTCTAAATTAAGATAATAAGTGTAGAAAAGATCTCCAGATATTAAGCATGAAGACTTAACAGTGGGCAAAGGCAGTACAAACTAATATCTGTCTAAACAGGGAATATGGATATGAGTGTTCCTTTAGATGTTCTGAGATTGAACTATATTCGTTCAAGTGAAACGTAAGCTTTCTCATCATCGTCGTTGTTGTTAAAACAATGTTTGATTTAACATTTTTATCAGAGATGCAATCTACCAAACGGCATTTAAATTGATATACGATGTTTCTCTTTTATTATTTGTGTATTGTTAAATCTTAGGAAGGCTCAGGGAGTAGTTTCCTTTTTATTCCACAGTTTTGAATTGAGAATTTTCTTTATTCTTGCCTAGATTCCACCTTCAAATACTCTATACTCTTCAATTTAAATGATCGCTGGGGGGGAGAATAGATGGATTCATGTGTTTCTTGAGGGCATTAATACAAAAGTGAACCTAACCTAGGCTGGAATTTCACCCTGGGTAGTTAGTTCCAAATTTCGCACTCTTAGAAACTTTAGGATATCGCATATCCACTGAATATAATACTCGCACAAAATATTAGTGCAAACCGAATGGTCTTCTAAGACATGTTGGTCGATTATTTCCGTGAAAGCTCTAGTTCCTAGCTCAGCTACTAAATACATTTAACGTAGTTTTATAGTCATTAATAAATTGTACTGTCGAGAAATTAATATATACAGATCTTGTTGCAGATATCTTGTAACCCTTTATGGTCACCATATGTCTCGGTTGTGACAATTGTTCAGTAAGAGAACACAGTTGATGTTCATACACTAAATTTACTAATTGGTATTCCAGTGGACGGAGATTTAAAACTTTTACAAAACTTAATGAATTTGTTGACATTCCCTCCAGTAAATGTAACTACTAAGAAGAGGAAAGATTCCTGAAAACTTCAGTTTTCCTAATTGAATTTTCTGATGAATCATAATTCTTCAGATATTGATTGGATAATCTCATGGCGAGTTCTAGGACAATAAAGTATCAGTAGAAATTCCTTTATTATATCGTTAAAATAATTGAGCCTTACAAAATATTGCAATAACAATCATAAATATGAATCTTTTTATTTTAAGAAGTGGGTACAAATGAAATGATTTGAAATTGATAATTTCTTCCATTGCACTGAAAGAGACATTAAACATTTCTGTCTTTCCTTCTTTATTTTTTTCTTTCATATTATTCTTATGTCTTGAATGGTCCAGTAAAGAACCAGAAGATAGGCGAACCTATCAACTCCTAATAATCTCGTTGTAAAACAACAAAAAAAACCTCTCTTCTCAAAGAGAGCAATCTTACCATACAACTTTGGCATTGATCATAGCTACTGACTTCCAGTGTCCCCACCATATACAGGGGTTGGACAAAATAATTGAAACAGGTGCAAAATCCATTCTTATGTTTCAAAGACTTATATTAAGAACTTTAACTAAAACATCGTAATTGCAGGTTATATCTATTGTAAATATGTTTATTTATCTGATTTACTATCTTTGTCTTATTTATTTTTAGAATTTAGTAAAATTTAAGCTAAATGCGTGACCTCTCCGAGTTCGAAAAAGGGCAAATTGTAGGAGCACTCATGGCAGGAGCCTCGATCACTAAGGTTGCTGAAATGTTTGTTTTTTCAAGAGCTACCATATCAAGAACTATGACGGGCCGGACTTGTAAACTTACTGACAGGGACCGACGTGCATTCAAATGCAATGTGGCAAAGAAATCATTGGACTACTGCGGCCAAAGTGACTGCTGAGTTGAATAATCATCTGAATAGTCCAGTTTCTACGAAAATTGTTCGTTGTGAGCTCCATCAGGCTGGATATCATGGAAGAGCCGCCGTATGGAAACCTCTTCTCTCCACTCGCAACATTCAGAAGAGGTTGAAGTGTTGCAGAGATCACAATGCCTGGCCTGCAGACCAATGGAGTCAGGTCATATTCTTCGCCGAGTTCAGTTTTTCTCTTTTCTCAACTTCAAGGCGAGTTTATGTGTAGAGGCAGCCCAAAGAAGCTTACAATTCTGACTACCTTCTTCGAACAGTGAAGAATGGAGGTGGATCAGTGATAGTTTGGGCCGCCATATCATGGAAATATCTCGGTTCAATAGTTGCCCTGCATGGTAGAATCAACAGAAAAGATTACCTGAACATTTTGGGAGATCATGTTCATCCAATGGCCCAGACTTTATTCCCTGATGGTGACTGCATCTTCCAAGACGATAATGCTCCAATACATACCGCTTGAGTGGTTAAGAATTGGTATGAAGAGCATGAAAGGGGGCTAGAACACATGGAGTGGCCTCCCCAATCTCCAGATATCAATATTATTGAACATTTGTGGTGCATTTTGGAGCGACAAGTTAGTAGCCGCTATCCTCCACCGTCGTGTCTTAAAGAGCTGGAGCAGCTATTAATGGAATAATGGCTGAAAATTCCTATTTGAATTTAACAAGTGTCTCAATTATTTTGTCCAACCCCTGTATATACATAATTATATATATATATATATATATATATATATATATATATATATATATATATATATATATATATATAAGGTTAAATCAGTGTTGAATCAGACCAGGAAACAGTAGTATTAAAAAGTTCTCAATACACGGGTGAAAAAATAAGATAAACGTAACAATAACATGTAGAGCTTTTATGTTTAAAAATCAGGAGATCAGTTGAATCCGCGAACTTGATCTGAACCTTATGGTATCCGCAGACGGTTTTTATCAAATGCCCTGTAAGGTTGAAACCAAGGTAGCGGATCCAACTGACCTCCTGATTTATAAAGCGTATAATATATATATATATATATATATATATATATATATATATATATATATATATATATATATATCTTGCAAATAGTTGAAAACTGTTAATTTTATATCGATATTATACGGATAAAATGGAAAATATTGATTGCCATTCAGGAAGGGAGATTTATTTTGATAAAAATCTTTGTGCCTTTTTTCTGTTACTTTATTTCCTATTCCTTTCTTCTGCTTCGTCGAGATCTTTTTTTTTCACAGCTATTAAGTAAACAGCGTATTTTGGAAGAAAATGCTTAGTTTCCGCCGAGATTGAAAATCAGATCTCTCCTCTTGGGAGAGATCGGATTTGGGCCTTAACAATTAAGTTTAAAGAGTCAACTAAAATACATATTTCGTCATCTGAAAAAGCAGTCATATATTATAATGAAAGAAAGGCCAGATAAAATTAATATCGACAATGCTTCATCTGAAGAAGCATAGATAACAGACCATGATAGATTTTGTAAAGGGATTCCGAAGTTGGATACTTTTTTGCAAAACTAAATGCATTTTGGGTTATAGACCAGACATGAATCGTGCAGAAAGTCACTTTCATGAATTTATATAACACTTCAGAATATGTTATAAATTTCTATCTATCTATCTATCTATCTATATATATATATATATATATATATATATATATATATATATATATATGTGTGTGTGTGTGTGTGTGTGTGTATGTAATCTCGTCGGTTGAAATAGGCCTATTCCCCATATGAGGTAATTTTGGATTTTATTATGTTCTAATTACTCTGGAATAATAAATACAAAAATATATTAGTATAATAATAATATATACGTAGTAATATAAAATATTAAAACTGATCCACGAACAGGGGTCATTGTATTTATATATATATATATATATATATATATATATATATATATATATATATACAAATATTATATATATATATACAAATTTTAATATATATATATATATATATATATATATATATATATACAAATATTATATATATATATACAAATTTTAATATATATATATATATATATATATATACAAATATTATATATATATATATATATGTATACAAATATTATATATATATATATATATATATATATATATATATATATATATATATATATATGCTAAAATTTGTACATTTAGGCAGAAAAATCCCTTTTAGATATGTCTGATTGAATGAATTACATATATTATGTCTGCTAATTTTTAATAAAATCCGTTCATACTCACGAATAACCTTCCGTTTATTGATGTTAAAGGATGAGAGAAATCTGCTATTGCTGTTTAATTTTCTTTTATTTTAATTTCCCAAGTACAGTTTTCTACCACTTGCACGCCTGAAGATGATCTTGAGAGAAGATTGAAAGTACTTGGGAAAAGAAAATAAAAGAAATTTAAACAGCTATAGCACATATCTCTCATCCGTTAGCATCAATAAACGGAAGGTTATTCGTGAGTATGAACGGATTTCATTAAAAATTAGCAGACATAATGTCTGTAATTTATTCAGACATATATATATATATATATATATATATATATATATATATATATATATATATATATACGGAGAAGGTTCTATGTGTAAATTTTCGGCATTTTATATTTCTAATTACGTGCACACGCGTTGTTTTTTTTTCGAATTTTTCGATTAAATATTATAGTAGGGTCAGTTGGTTACCATCTGTGAGAAAGAAAGCACCGTGGCGCAATTCACTCTACTAAAAATTTGGAAACGGCATGCTGTACTGTTTGGCATTTGCATCGGAACATTCGAGGTTGTGCCGTTGGCGTAAAGTTTAGCAGCGCTAAAAATCCATTCGTTTCGGTTTATCTTTCGCCTTCATTTCGCAATGATGATTTTGAAAAAGTCATAACTGCGTTTTTACTCCAACCCAAGCTATGGATAGATTATTAAAGCCAACTTAATCCTTATCCTTATCTTCGGTCAACAGTAGCATGAAGCCACTGTGCCGATATGTTAAGCGCATGCACATTGGGGCAATGCACATTGCACACTATGACTGGTTGATGGTGAGAACGCATTAATTTTGCAAGAACCGTTGAATATGGCTAATATAAAATATATTAAATTTATCGAAAAGCTGACAAAACCATATTTTGCACAATATTAGGAAAATGTTAGAAGTGTTTTTATTTTTAGGTAACTTAACCCATTATTGATTAAGAATTGTTCGCGGAAAGTCATTGGTCCAAATAATGGTCCAAATAATGTAAATAATGTACATAATACCTCATCTCAGAAATATAGACAGATACTGAAAGGGCGAAACGTTGTAATAAATATGGCGACAAAGATGAGGACAATAGTCCGAATAATGTAAATAGTGTACATAATACCTCATCTCAGAAATATAGACAGATACTGAACGGCCTAAACGTTGTAATAAATATGGCGACAAAGTTGAGAACAATAGTCCAAATAATGTAAATAGTGTACATAATACCTCATCTCAGAAATATAGACAGATACTGAAAGGCCGAAACGTTGTAATAAATATGGCGACAAAGATGAGGACAATAGTCCAAATAATGTAAATAGTGTACATAATACCTCATCTCAGAAATATAGACAGATACTGAAAGGCCGAAACGTTGTAATAAATATGGCGACAAAGATTAGGACAATAGTCCAAATAATGTAAATAGTGTACATAATACCTCATCTTAGAAATATAGACAGATACTGAAAGGCCGAAACGTTGTAATAAATATGGCGACAAAGATGAGGACAATAGTTCGAATAATGTAAATAGTGTACATAATACCTCATCTCAGGAATATAGACAGATACTGAAAGGCCGAAACGTTGTAATAAATATGGCGACAAAGTTGAGGACAATAGTCCGAATAATGTAAATAGTGTACATAATACCTCATCTCAGAAATATAGACAGATACTGAAAGGCCGAAACGTTGTAATAAATATGGCGACAAAGTTGAGGACAATAGTCTGAATAATGTAAATAGTGTACATAATACCTCATCTCAGAAATATAGACAGATACTGAAAGGCCGAAACGTTGTAATAAATATGGCGACAAAGATGAGGACAATAGTCCAAATAATGTAAATAGTGTACATAATACCTCATCTCAGAAATATAGACAGATACTGAACGGCCGAAACGTTGTAATAAATATGGCGACAAAGATGAGGACAATAGTCCAAATAATGTAAATAATGTACATAATACATCATCCCAGAAATATAGACAGATACTGAAGGATCCATAATGTCTGTCAAAAACCATTAGGCCGAATCATAACATTTTTGTATTTCAAGGAATAAAGTACGATTACATTTTATTCAATTACATATTCAACAATTATTGGCAAACACTTGTTGCAACTTATCAGACAGATATCCGATAGCGTTTGAATAAAAGTTCTTGGGTTTTGACGTGTAAAATGTTTTAAACGAACACTTTAATCTGGTTATTATTCGAGAAAGTTTCCCCTCCAAATCTTCTTGGGGAAGGCATGAAACCATCTCTTCTCCCCCAGCTATGGGTTGAATAGCAGAACAGTCTGACTCCAATAGCATTGTGGGGGAGGGAACTAGTTCACCGCGGAAAGAAACGGCAATCTACTGATGGAAAATCTTCTGCGTCGTAAGTCATTCATCGAAAGATACATGATCGTCTAAGCGTGAATCATATACGACACTAAATTGACTGCCGCGATTAATTCTTCTCAATCCACTGCCTTCTGAATTCAACAGTGTCGTAAGAAACACATTTTTCATCGACTGTTATGATATATTTAAGGACCATACACTCCTCATTATAACATGTTTCATATATTCGTCATTCCAAGTGGTCTTTCAAAACGGAAATTATTTAGGATTCAACCTTATAGTTTAAAAGTCTCGCTTAATGCTTTTTGTAACTAATTCAACTGTAGAATTTGGATTTCTTTTTTCTTCTGTTGATAATTATAAAGCAACAAACTGCAATGGCGAAACAAAAACGCATTGAATTGTAAACAGATTTTCAGCTCAGTCGAACAGCTGCTCAAATAAGTAGAACAATATAATGAGAAATTGATTCTGCATTCGTGGCAAGTTGATTGTTATTATCCAGAGCCAATATGTTAAAGACACACATTGGTTGAAAAAGGTACTTTAAAATATCGATAACTATTACAATGTTTAAGAATTTTAATTAATATTACATCCGTCATGTACTAGGAATAAATACTCTGAATTGCGTCACACCTTTTCGTATATAAGATGTGTTTTTACGGCTTATCAACCTTTTGTAGGTTATTTAAAGTCAGAAAATATATTTAGATTGTGAGCATGTGTTGGAGATAATAAGGATTTACTGATAAACACCCTACTAATGGACCTATGACCGCCAGGAGATGGCGTGGATTCATTCCTTATTCAAGGATGTTTGCATATAAATTAATATAACGAATCTAAATGGAACTTAGATCTCTTATTTAAAATTCCGAGAGGTTATCAATTACAACACCCGCATATCTAAGGTTACAAAACATAGTATTTCCAAGTGGTTATCCATCTAGGTACTGATCAGGTTCAGCGTTGCTTAACTTCGATGAGATATTGCCGTATGGATTCGTACGTAAGAAGGATATAACATAGGTTGAGACATTATATAGACGCCCTTATCATTTAGCGTTATGCATAATAAATTATAGTGATTTTCCAAGCGTAGCCTAGATGTGGCACTAGGTCGAAAGTATGGGGCACCCAGTGAGGATCGAACTCACTACTCAGTCTTAATCGTTTTAGCGAGACAAGCTTGCTAATCATTACACCGCCTCGAGGCGCCCAATGCCTAATAAATTATAAGTACAATATTCTAACACATAACTTCATGAATTCCCAAAGAAACTTTCACTCCATTGGTTTTTATACGATTTCACCCCCACCACACACACACGCGCATGAAAGTACTTCCACGGTATTTGAAGGCGATACATATCAGTAGACTTCGCAACCAATCAAGCATTTTGAACGTGCAACTAAATAGATTGCACCTGGGCTTCTGTTGGCTCTACGTACCACCACTTCTGCTGCAATGGTGTCTGATGTCGCCAATGTTTCGTGCGTGGATACTTATGGATTAAACGAAGACTGAAATATAACATCATCCGCTTTACCGCCTCAGCACTAGAGGCGCTTGAGTGAGTGACGAGGAAAAAGCAAAATTAAGAACTGCCGTGTGAGGTGTGAAGAGACACAGATAGATAATGAATAGACTTAGTAGAGTAGATATAGATAGATAGATAGATAGATGAATAAATAGATAGATATGAACAGTCTGAGATAGATAGAGAGATAATGAACAGACTGAGATAGATAGATAGATAATGAAGAGACTGTGATAGATAGATAGATAGATAGATAGACAGACAGATAGATATATAATGAAGAGACTGTGATAGATAGATAGATAGATAGACAGACAGACAGATAGATAGATAGATAGATAGATATGAACAGTCTGAGATAGATAGATAGATAGATAGATAATGAACAGACTGAGATAGATAGATAATGAACAGACTGAGATAGATAGATAGATAGATAGATAATGAAGAGACTGTCATAGATAGATAGATAGATAGATATGAACAGACTGGGATAGATAGATAGATAGATAGATAGATAGATATGAACAGACTGGGATAGATAGATAGATAGATAGATAGATAGATAGATAGATAGATAGATAGATATGAATAGACTGAGATAGATAGATAGATATGAACAGACTGAGATAGATAGATAGATAGATAGATAGATAGATAGATAGATAGATAGATAGATAGGTAGGTAGGTAGATAGATAGATATATAGATATGAACAGACTGAGATAGATAGATAGATATGAACAGACTGAGATAGATAGATAGATAGATCGATAGGTAGGTAGGTAGATAGATAGATAGATAGATAGATAGATAGATATGAACAGACTGAGATAGATAGATATGATCAGACTGAGATAGATAGATAGATAGATAGATAGATAGATAGATAGATAGATAGTGTTCAGACTTAGATATTGCTGAGACATAGGTAGATAGATTGACACAGATGATACTAGATAGATAGATAGATAGGATAATAAAAAGTATTAGATAGATAGATAGATAGATAGATATGAACAGAATGAGATAGATAGATATATAGATAGATAGATAGATAATGAATTGACTTAGATAATGAGTAGACTTAGAAAGATATTTCAGAAACTTAAATAGATAGAAAGATAGATATCAAAGATGACGTTAAAAAAATTAAAATAACATTATAATAAGAATTATACACTACAATGAGTAAGAGGGAAGAAATTGAAACTAGATTATTACGGATAGATAATGAGTTTGAAAAAAAAAATCATGAAACTTTTAAAAGCTGCCCACGCACAATCCTGACACAAGAAGATTCAAAAAATTGTTTTTAAATCATTGCATTTTTTTTTTTGCAAAAAAATATTTTTCTTCCTGATTATTGCAAAGTGAATCTGCCTGCAGAAAAGAGAGTAAGGGGAAAAACATTAGTACATGAGAGAGTAGCGAATGGAAGTAGAGTGGGAAGTAATAGAGAGAAAAAGAGAGAGAAAAAGGGAGGAGTAGACTAGAAGGAAGAAGAGAAAAAGATCTGGAGAGTTATCGAGAGATTAATAGGGTTAACGAGCGTCGAGAGAAGATAATTGCAGATGAAAAGCGGAAGACGGTAAGTAAAATAAAATAAAAACGCCATAATAGAGGAACGTGGAGAGGCTACAAGAAATGCTGTAAGTGAAGTACAAATAAGATTTCCAAGACAAACGCGGATAGGATTGGTTAGGCAGTGAATAGAGTGCATTATGAGTAAGTTGGTGATTTGAAGTAAGAGGCAGTCTGGGAATCGTGCATGAGAATTAAGTGCGAGATAATTCGATAAGAAGGACAACAGGGGCTGCTAATAGGTTGTGAAATAAATGGAATGAAATTTTGGAGGAGGGAAGTCAGATAAGAGGGGATGGAAGTGAATCAATATGTAGATGTGTTAAGACGACGTGCGAGAAAGGTGTGATTGTGAGGGCGTATAATGGTGTGTGTGTGCTTATGTGTGTGTGTGTGAGAGAGAGAGAGTGAGAGAGAGAGAGAGAAGGAAGAAAAAGAAAGAGCAAGCCGGCTAGCTCGACTACTGATGAAAACAACGATATAAATAGAACGGGAAAAATGATGAGCAGATTTTTAATAAGACAACCCCCCTCTAAAAAAACCCAAACAAACAAGAACTTGTTGACCATGTTCACCATAGTCCATGAATATAGAATCCAGCACAGTACGTAATCTGTTCAATGAAACAACGTTAAAGATTAACATTCACGAGTCAGACACTTTATTGAATCTGACTATATCGCCAATACCACCAGCATCTGTTCTGTAATTCTTCAGTCTTCGATATCAAAGGCTGGCAGTAATATTCAGCTGAAAAGACATCAGGTTAAAATCGTTTTCTGTCAGTCCAACTGTCTTCCCAATTGTGCAATGGTGAGAAGAAAAAAGATCTTTCAGGCTTTCAGCAATGGTACCAACATTTATACTCTGGCTATAATATCCAATGTCCATTCAAGAACCATCAAGAGAACGATGAATAAGTTTAAAAAAGAGGGAACAGTAGAGAGGCAAACTGGATCAGGCGGTCACAACAGGAAGAGGGATCTGTTGACCATGTTCACCATAGTCTATGAATATAGAATCCAGCGCAGTACGTAATCTGTTCAATGAAACAACGTTAAAGATTAACTCTCACGAGTCAGACACTCTACTGAATCTGACTATATCGCCAATACCACCAGCAGCTGTTCCGTAATTCTTCAGTCTTCGATATCAGGCTGGCAGTGAATATTCCGAAAAAAACAAAAACATAGTCGCCTTTATACACGTCGAATTGATTATTTTGAGCCTTCTGATGGGTTACAACTTCTATTGGTGAACTATAAAATGAGTCGGCTCATTTTGGCTGGCTCACTAGTACACAAAGGTACCCCAAAACTCCAACAGAACTGACCCTGAGTATACGATGTACGGAACATCAGGAAGAGGCAGTTGGAATTTCTGAGGCACATAATGACGAAGGAGGAAGTGAAAAACATGATACTCACAGGACAGATGGAAGCAGCACGTAACATACTTGATGAGCTTGAATAAATGGATGGTAGAGCAGCGTTTGAAAGAAATAACAAAAAGACAAAACATATTTTAAAAAAATACACGAAGATGAGGAGGGAAATGATCACCTACATCCTGAACGGACACTGCACATGAAAGAAGACCATTTTCTCCAGCAGACTTTGGTTAGATGTAACCGGTTACCATTGACTTCAACCACTGGATGTAGAGTAAATTAGATTTGACAGTCGAGCGCACAACTTCATTTATTAATGCAAAGTATCCGATTCAGCATATTGCATCGAATTCTTGTGATAGCAACAAAATTCTCTTTGGTTATCTAAAGATTTCTGAAGAATTAGACAGCAGGTAAGATATGGCAGATCGTATAAAAGAATGTAAAGAGATATAGAAAGAGAGAGGGAAGAATGCCAGTGCAAACCAGAGGCTGTTTGAGAAAATAAAAGTAATAAGATACATCCAAATCGATCACTATACAGATAGGTTCAAAAGCAAGTGGACAGTAAATGATAAAATTTGTTTGAGGTTACATATACAATTATATTTGCTAATACAATTATCTGGGAAAAAAATTAGATGAATTTAGTTATAAAATTTTAAATAATAATCCACAAATAACACTTATAATGAACACCATTGTAATGATATAACCGATACACTGACTTATTCCAACTGTCCACCTACTTTTGGTCCACTCTGTATATCAACGGAATGACCGGATGTATAGTCACAAACAAGGTAAATAGTATGACGTATGAAAATAGTATGAAGATAGTTCATGATCGTGGACACGCCAACGAACCAGAAAGGGAGGGAAAATGTGGGTAAAATATCAGAATATTATCCGAGTTATGGCAATCACCATGGGGGTGGTATGTTAATAACAGACAGACAGTTATGTGCCATGCGAAGCGATCATGTATCTTTCGATACACGACTGATTTTTTTCCCCGCAGTAGGCTGTCAATTCTTTTTGCGGTAGACAATTTGCCAAACAAGGCCGGTCTGTCCTCTTATTTACCCATAGGTGGGGGGATTCATACCTTTTCCAAGGGTATTAGCACGTAAGTGAATGTGATGGATGTGACTAGAATTCGAACTCGGCTCTCCAATTCCTCATTACTCAAACCGTGCCTCCTAACAACAGACTTGAAATATTAGGTTTGTGTAAAAATTACCTGGAAGAACTTTTTTGATGATTGGAAACTAAATACGCACTATGGTTGTAGGATTTTGTTCTTCTTTTTAACTAAAAACACGGGAAACTTTTGAACACATCTAATATTAGAACCGTGATTGGATTTCGTCGTAAATACAAGGAAAGTCTGAGGATGTCATGACTGCTGCTGAGGTCTGTGAGCTGTGAAGAAATATGCAGGTAATTTGAGCAAAATTGTTGTCACTCTATCCACCAATGACCACTAGGTTGCACATAATTATAATAATAATAATAATAATAATAATAATAATAATAATAATGAGGAATACTCCTATGCTACACCAGGCATGGTTCTAATAGCTTCTGAACTTAACTGATTAGCCGTCCTGGGTATGACAATAAACTACATCCGCGTCCAGGGTAAGACAATAAACTACATTTGACAGCAAGATCTCTGATCAGGAGGTTTTGAGGACCGTGGAAATAGTTAACCCCAAACTGGGGTCAAAACACTATGAAAGTGTAAAAATAGGTTTTAATGCCAGAAATAATTTGTTAAAAAATTATTACCAGTTGATTGTATGCAGGGGATTAGCGTGATGATAAAAACTGAGCGAACTTGTTGGATCCTCAAACGTCGACGAGAGAGTTCATCATATATGTGTTCTATTTCGTTGTTTAAATGCATATCTTATTTAGCTGCATCTGTCTGGACGTATACACACAGCAACACACACACACACGCATACATATATGTAAAATGTGTATATATGTATGTATATATATATATGTATATATATACACGATTTTTTAATATGTCATTTATACATTATATATGCGCGGTATTTATTGGAAAGCGTTCAATATCAGTAACACAGCTAACATATATAGTTGTATTTATGTATGTGAAACTTGGTATCACACTATTTGTGATCGTCTGACGATCGCAAATAGCGTGAAACCCTGGGTCAAAAAATTACATCAATCCAAATATATATATATATATATATATATATATATATATATATATATATATATATTAGTAGAAAGAACTATGACGAAGTGGAAAAAAGTTTTCCTCTGACGTAAAAAATATAGACCGATTTTGATAGGTTTTTGATGTAATATCCTAAAATAAAGTATATATATATATGTATATATATATATTTATATTTTATATATTTATATATATATATATATATATACTTTAGATTTGCTCTACTTGGAGTATTAAGCATTTTATTTAGTTACTTTTATTTTACTCGTTTTGGAGGGTTTTTTCTTTTCACTTTCAGCTTTGATTCTGGACGATTGTTTTCGCCTCAATTACATGTTCTTTCTTTTTTATCCCTTATTTTTTCTTGGGTATTGGTTTGTTCATTTACAAGCCAAAGGACCTAAGGTTTTTCCAAGCGAGTATAATTACGTATATTTATAATATTATTATTATTCTTATTGTTATGATATATATATATATATATATATATATATATATATATATATATATATATATATATATATATATATATATATATGTATATATATATATGTATATATATATATTTATATATATATGTATATATATATATGTATATATATATATATGTATATATATATGTATATATATATATGTATATATATATGTATATATATATATATATGTATATATATATATATATGTATATATATATATATATGTATATATATATGTATATATATATGTATATATATATATATATATATATATATATATATATATATATATATATATATATATATATATATATATTCTATTTTTGTACAATATTTATGGTCAAACTTAGATTTTATAACGTACTTATAAACTGAAAAAATAATTTCAAATATCATGCAAACTTTAGATGAAAAATACACCAATTAAAAGGCCTAAAAGGAGTCTCTGGCAAATACTGAGATTCTTCACCAACGCCAGTGATATTTATTTAGATATTCGAATCAGCAAATAGGGCGAACTTATTTCTTGCATGAATTTTCTGTTCACGTTACATAATAAGCAAATATTTATTTTAGCGACATCAGATACAAAATATATTTTAGTGCCGCCAAATGCAAGCTAAACAAGGAAATTTCCAAACAGAATCAAATCAGAATGGGTGTCTTTTAGAAAACGAAGCTATGTACGGGTAGCGTGACAGTTATCGTTACGAAAGTAGTAATGGTGAGCTGAGTTCAATTTACGGCTACGTCTATTACATTTATTTTTGCATAAATTTCCCAGTAGAAATGGTAAGGATTAATATTTAACCACATATAGATTAAATAGCTCTCTATCCTTAGATGACAGTCACTCAAGGAGGAGGACTATTTTGAATTCTAAGCTAAAGAGAAGACAGCGTGAAATCAACGACTACTTTATCTTTTCCAAGACGTGATAGAAATGCACAAATAATGACGAAAAGGAATCTGTGGAGAGGCATGATCACCTTCATCCTGATTGTAAAGAGAATGAAGGTAAAATGTACGTAGAGAAAAAAACGGACGAGAAATTGTGCAAGTGTTGTCTGAATTTAAATATCTTTAACAAGATATAAACCAGCGTTTCCAAACCTTTTCTCAACCATCGCCCCCTTTGGGCACAAACTTTTTGTCAACGACCCCCACTTTCAAATTAAATTTCGAATATTATACTGAATTCATCTTACATAGGTAGACTTAAGTATTAGTGCAAAAAAATGTTAATACTGTTTTCATTTCTATTAGAAATGCCAATGATTAAAATCTTATAAAAAAACAACTTTTATTTGATAGCTTATCTTAATGTTTTCAATGCAATGGTTGACTTTGGTGCTTACTGGCTAAGGCTCTTACTCTAGGTTCATTTGATAACTTATATCAATGTTTTCAATGTGATGGTTGACTTTGGTGCTTACTGGCTAAGGCTCTTACTCTAGGTTCATTTGATAGCTTATCTCAATGTTTTCAATGTGATGGTTGACTTTGGTGCTTACTGGCTAAGGCTCTTACTCTAGGTTCATTTGATAGCTTATCTCAATGTTTTCAATGTGATGGTTGACTTTGGTGCTTACTGGCTAAGGCTCTTACTCTAGGTTCATTTGATAGCTTATCTCAATGTTTTCAATGTGATGGTTGACTTTGGTGCTTACTAGCTAAGGCTCTTACTCTAGGTTCATTTGATAACTTATATCAATGTTTTCAATGTGATGGTTGACTTTGGTGCTTACTGGCTAAGACTCTTACTCTAGGTTCATTTGATAGCTTATCTCAATGTTTTCAATGTGATGGTTGACTTTGGTGCTTACTAGCTAAGGCTCTTACTCTAGGTTCATTTGATAACTTATATCAATGTTTTCAATGTGATGGTTGACTTTGGTGCTTACTGGATAAGGCTCTTACTCTAGGTTCATTTGATAGCTTATCTCAATGTTTTCAATGTGATGGTTGACTTTGGTGCTTACTGGCTAAGGCTCTTACTCTAGGTTCATTTGATAGCTTATCTCAATGTTTTCAATGTGATGGTTGACTTTGGTGCTTACTGGCTAAGGCTCTTACTCTAGGTTCATTTGATAGCTTATCTCAATGTTTTCAATGTGATGGTTGACTTTGGTGCTTACTAGCTAAGGCTCTTACTCTAGGTTCATTTGATAACTTATATCAATGTTTTCAATGTGATGGTTGACTTTGGTGCTTACTGGCTAAGGCTCTTACTCTAGGTTCATTTGATAGCTTATCTCAATGTTTTCAATGTGATGGTTGACTTTGGTGCTTACTAGCTAAGGCTCTTACTCTAGGTTCATTTGATAACTTATATCAATGTTTTCAATGTGATGGTTGACTTTGGTGCTTACTGGCTAAGACTCTAACTCTAGGTTCATTTGATAGCTTATCTCAATGTTTTCAATGTGATGGTTGACTTTGGTGCTTACTAGCTAAGGCTCTTACTCTAGGTTCATTTGATAACTTATATCAATGTTTTCAATGTGATGGTTGACTTTGGTGCTTACTGGATAAGGCTCTTACTCTAGGTTCATTTGATAACTTATCTCAATGTTTTCAATGCGATGGTTGACTTTGGTGCTTCCTGGATAAAGATCTTACTCTAGGTTCCATGCTTCTTGAAGTAATCGAAAATCACCTTGTTTTGTAATTTGCAGGCGGATTCTTTGTTTAGTAAGTGCGTTGAAGCCATATTCATCCATATATGAAGTTGAAAAAGCAATGAAGAAAACTTTGAAATCTATCCACAGCACTTTCAGAAATTTCATTTTGAAGTCAATATTGAATAATTTTTTAAAATATGAAAAAAATGGATACATGTTCACCGCCCTCTCCAAATGAAAACAAAAAACTCCCAGTGTCCCCTTTCAACATAAGAGAGCCCACAAGGAGGCGGTTCGCCCACTTTGGGAAATATTGATAAGCAAAACAATGTAAACATTAGTATGAGCAACCTACCAGCTTACGGGTTAGAAAAGGAATTGAGAAAGTACAAAATCATAGAAAAAGGCATACAACAATGATACGCTATCACACTGGATTTTTTTTAACCCATTTAGTGCGGCATTTAGATATCCTTTCAGGACATCTTATTGGGGGCACAGTCTTAACAATATAAGACGTAGATGACATCTTACTGATAGCAAACGGAAAGTTAACAGCAAGAATTCCAAGACATGCAGTAAAGGAAATACACACTATAAATTGTTGGTTAGCTGTAACCGTAAGTTCTATGGTAAGACTTTCTTTTCTTGCCCGTCTCGATTGTTAACAGAGGGAAGCAGCGTTTAAGCTGTCTAATGAGCTCGTGTAAATGGATGGCCAAACAGGTATTGGGAGGTATAGTCAAAAGAGAAATATTGCTAAGATCTCCAAAGGACATGGCACATGAAATCTTTCTTGCCTGTGTCCTAACTAGTGAGCATTCAAGAAGCTCTGAGTTGACATCCGAAATCTATTCTGAACTTAAATTACAGTTAATACTGTTAATACAGTATTACACTTAAGATAGTTATATGTATGAATATATATATATATGTATATATATATATATATATATATATATATATATATATATATATATATATATATATATATATATTTATAAATAGATATATATTAATAATATATATGTGAAAATTGTCTATATATATATATATATATTAAATAAAAATAAAAACAGATTTTTATTTAAATTATTAGCTCTGATTTACATTGAGCTCTCTGGATTTTATTCTCCTTAGGTCTACCCATACGGATTGCCTAGTTTTTCGTAAACTAAATATATATATATATATATATATATATATATATATATATATATATATATATATATATATATATATTATTTTGTTTACGCCCATCTATTTAACTTAGAGGTTTAATGCAAAATAAGGAAAAACACTTTCCCCAAAAAATCCGAATTACAAAGACTCTTTAATAAAAACAGAGTTAAATTAAGCTACACCTGCAGTAGCAATTTAGAAAAGACAATAAAATGACAAAACGCTAGGAATTTTAAAACTAACGGGCAGCAGGATACTGTTGACAGTGAAACATGTAACTGCAGAAATAAAAGTAAATGTCCACGAGATCGAGTTTCCAAAACTGAAGGAGTAATTTATAATGCAGAAATAAAACGATACAAATGGCCAGACCAAAATATACGAAAGGATGGCATAATCACAAGTCATCATTCAAGATAGAAAGACTTTGAAATTTTACCAGACAAGCGAGACATTTATGGAAATTAATAGAAAAAAATTACAAAGATCCGATTGTAAAGTGGGAAATAAAAAAAAGCCAAACCTTCCAACAGTCATAGTGATATCTGCAATCTTTGCCAGGAAGAAAAGTTAACAATAATAAAATTTCCAGACCCCCATAAACATTCTGGATGAGGGGTCAGAAATAATGACACGATGCATACACACAAAAAATAGTTTGATTTTTTTTGAAGCAGGATGCGAACATGTACATTTCAAATAACCTCCTACCAATTTCAATACCCTTACTTTTCTCCTCCACTTCTATTACGTGACGCACTGACATCTCCATTTATTATATAGAGGAAAGTATTGCAATTAAAATATTCAACAAGAAATATTATATTATTTTGGCAAACGCGGGTAAATTTCCAAATATTACAAGAAAGCTATAGAAATACTTCTGTTCTCAACGACATATTTGAGATGATGCAAGCTTTTCTGAAATAAACAATATTTTTTAAAAAGTCGTCCACAACCAGAATCGTTGGGAATAGATTTAAGAGCAAGCCTGTCCAAAATTCGACGTTGCAAAGAAGATGTTCTTAAAAAATATCAAACTGAGATATCTCATTAAATGTTAAATTATCATAAACATATAAATAAATAAAGTTTTTATAAGAATTTTAATTGTTATATTTTTAGTAAAAATTATAATAAATTGTTTTGTTTATATTATTAAATAACTCATAAAAAGTATAATCTTGTTTTTACGTTTATTTGATCGCCATAAATTTAAATGAACCGCGGAAGTTTAACTATACGTTTCAAGCGTGCCATTGAGGATAGGTTTTTAAAAATAGCTGTAGGATATACATCTTTGTGCAAATTAATTCAAACAACCGCTTTAGTTTCTTTTTTTTCACCATACGGTCAGTTTTAGACCCACTGGAGTGATAGGGTGTAAGTACAGTAGTGTGCAGTAGTATTAATCTATTTTCGAGGTGTATGATAAAATTTGTTTGGCCTTAAAAAATATTGCGTCATCGTGATTTATCAGATTTTTGTCACATCCAGACACTATTGTTCCGACTGTCGACTAGTTGTTCTACGGCCATTGTCTGTGATGGACGTTACATCAAGGAAGCGTACGAAAATTTTTAACGCTGCACGAATACACTGGCAAGCTTTACCAGTGAGCAAAGTACTACAGATTGGCACGGAACCTCTCTTTATTTAAATCCAGACGAGAATCTGTGGTCAATCTGCAAGGAACGACTTCGTGGAATGGACATACGAAGTACTAAAATTTTCATTTTGTCATGTTTCATTGGAAAAATACGAAAAAAGTAAATAATGTTTCAATTAATTTGCACAATGGTGTATACAGTTCTGGAATGTCGCCTCATATCATTTCTAATATCAAGGTAAATGAATTTTATTTTTTTATGCATTTCACCCCAAGCAAGACGGGAGTGCCACTAGCACGAAAGGAAGAGATATTTGAAATTTCTAGGAAACAATGAGGAAAGAGGCTTTGGACAATTCTGATATTCACAGGACAGATTGAAGCCAAGAGGGACAAACAACGCATAACATACTTACAATGTTTAAAATTAAGAGAAAGGGATTTTGAGGAAAAGATAATAGGACGGGGATCAAGGTCAAGGCATCAGAAGATGTCGATTGACATTACATTAAAATTATTGAAGATTATAATTATCAGGGAAACATGTAAGTTGGAGCTTCACTATCGGGAATTGCGAGATAAGAAAGAGTTGGAGGAGAAGAGGCGGTTACATTTAGCTGTTTCGACAGTAAAGGGTGGGGCCGAGATGCCAACCTAGTAGCTTAAATTCACGCAGTTGGGTCACTAGCGAAAACAGATCGCCAGATAAGTTGCCATGAGAATATTTGTAGAAAAGACAGAGAGAAGCCACATCAACTTTGTGAGAAAGTGAATAGAGTCGAGGACCTATCACATTGCATATCCCTCTTTGGATTTTTTCGAGAACATCGAGAGGAACAGCAGGAGCACTAGACCATATGGTAATAGTATTCAATGCAAGGATGAATGGTAGATTTTTGACATTATTCTTATACTTACAGACGCCAGTTTTGTACAGCAACTACTAAATAGTAATTAGTAGCAGAGAAAATAATCAAGGCTGATTTAATTCGGTATCTGTCTATATTTCTGAGATGAGGCATTATATACACTATTTACATTATCCGGACTCTTGTCCTCATCTTTGTTGCCATATGTATTACAACGTTTCGGCCGTTGTGCGCTCCGGCCTTCTTCATGTGGTTGGAATGTCGAACTGAACCCTTTATTTCGCTCACCGGGGTAGACTGTTTTAGTTCCACCTGTCATGTTTAATGGATGTCAGTTATAAGTTATCTCCAGTTAATTCCCCTCTGAAAGTTCTCCACTGCCTTAACCGGGTATTGAACTCACACCCTTTTGGGTCCTGTCACTGGATCTAACTAAAGTCTTTATCCACTGTGCCATGTGAGCGAAATAAAGGGTTCAGTTCGACATTTCAACCACCTGAAGAAGGTCGGAGCGTACAACGGCCGAAACGTTGTAATAAATATGGCGACAAAGATGAGGACAATAGTCCTGTATTAATTATATAACAATAATATTTGTTACCACTCAAAAATTTCCCAAATATGCTTACAGATAAGATATAATAAGATTAACAAGAAATCGTTTTTCGATGGTTTGTATTAAGAAAGAATATTTTTTATGCATTTCAATAGTCCGAAAAATGTAAATAGTGCAGATTTAATTCAATCTTGTTAAATTTCCGCAAAGAAATTCCATGGAGAATGTAAAATTATTCTTAGGCAAAAAACTGCTTTCATCATATTAAAAATAAAACGCAAGTTATTGACTTCTGGCGCCAATTCTAAATCACTGTAAAGCTTAAATAAATCCGATCCATTCTTGTTTTATGTCTTTTTCTTTTATTGCGAACTTTTTCGAAACAGTTTCTCTCAGTTATCAAACAGTTACAAAAATGTAATATCTGGGAATTGTTTTAAGAGAGGACGGAAACGCGCGGCACTGAAAACCCGAAAGTGCATTCGGATAGCCAAAGCTGCTTTCCAGAAACTAAGCAGAGGACTAAGATACTGAAAAAAGAAAACTTCGTTAGAAACAAAGAAAAGTATACTTAACTGTAACGTGATTTCTACCCTCCTATACGGCAGTAAATGTCGGACAATCTCCTCGCAGCAGAATTAGAGATATGGAGCCACAGAAATGTGATTCTACAGAAGGATGCTGAGGATTCCGTGGACCAACCGTGTGAGAGAAAACGGTAACAAAGAGGAAACTTATGCTTTACATCAGGAAGAGACAGTTGAAACTTCCAGGGAACATAATGAGGAAAGAGAGAATCGAATGTCCTGATACTCACAGGACAGATTGAAGGCAAAAGGGACAGAGATAAATAACGCATAACATACTTAACTTGAACAAATGAATGACAGAACAGGCTTAAGGAGAAAAATCAAAACGACAAAATTTATTAAGGATAAAGGGCAGGAAATTGTGGAAAGCCATGATCGCCTACGTCTTGAGGGGACAAGCATATAGAGAAGAGTATATGTTATGGATTATTCCAATATATCTTCGAAATAAATAGAGTTTTCCGAGCAGTTCGAATAGATCTATTTGAACTGCTCGGGAAAACTATTTCAAAGAAAACAGAAAGAAAAAAATTGTGCAAGATTTTTAGTTCAAATATTGACGACTCCTCTGGATTGAGTCACTATTTTGTTCATCTAAGAATATCAGAATAAATGTATTTTTTTTATTATTATTGACAATGACAGAACAGGCTCCAGATAATTTTGTCTCGTGCCGAAAAAGAATATGAAAGAAAAACTTTTGCACGCTGACCGATTTCGATTGTGTTTCACTCGATTGTGTTCTAACATTTGTCTTCTGAATTTTTTTTAAAGGCTTTTAAACGAGCTACAACAGCCAATAGATTGCATCAGAGAGAGCCATGGAAACTTCAAAAATACATAAAATGTTTTCTAACACACACACGCACACACACACACACATATATATATATATATATACACGCAAACACGATTAATACAAAATTTGGCACTTAGATGATAGTTGGTGTTATTTCTTTATATATATATATATATATATATATATATATATATATATATATATATATATATATATATAAATAGATATATATATATGTGTGTGTGTGTGTGTGTGTGTGTGTGTGTGTGTGTGTGTATGTATGTGTAAATATAGATAGATAGAATGAAAGAGAGAAAGAAAACTCGATGTTTATTTATAAGGAAAAATTAGCATTATGAAAATTACAGAAGTTTGAAGAGACAGTTTTAGTACAGGGAATTTGCTTCTGGTTTAGCAGCAGAAAATTTCGTGTTGCATCTTAAAAGAGAATCTATTTCTAAAAATGTGAATTACTCCACTATATATATATATATATATATATATATATATATATGTATATATGTATGTATATATATATATATATATATATATATATATATATATATATATATATATATATATATGTATGCATATCTATCTATCTATATATATATATATATATATATGTATGCATATCTATATATATATATGTATATATATATGTATATATATATATATCATTTACCCACATCATACTCACTCACTTTCCTAATGAGCCAAATAATAACACACACCCATAGCAGTATACAAACTAACACATATCATACTCACTCACTCCGTAAAAACTAAATAACACACACACACACACACACACACACACACACACACACACACACACACACACACACACACACACACACTTACCAGAGACTAAATAACTAAATAACACACACACTAAACTAAATAACACACAGACACACACACACCATCCCCTCTCCAGGTACCAATAAAACTGCTGAACTGACCGATGGAATTCAAACTAGCATGAATTCATCCAGCTCTTATCTCAAATGACAACTTAAAAGAGACCGTTTGACCAACACAAGGAATGTTAATAAACTCATGTTAAAAAAATAAAAAAAAACAAATAAAAAAACAAATGAAAACTACAGACAAAAGTTCATTTTCTCCATCAAGACATTCATTTCTGTAGTTTACTGCTACAGCAAGCAGAAACATTTTTTCTCCCGATGATGGCCATGTTGGCCGAAACTAGTCGAGGAATCTAAATGAAATAATAATAATAAAAACATAAGAATATTAATCTACAACCCCGTATGTCTGAAGATTTTAATTAATTTTTTTAATAATTTTTATCGTTCAATATATATATATATATATATATATATATATATATATATATATATATATATATAACATCCGTTAAGTTAACCGATTTAATGTGTCAATGTCAGGATTTCCTCAAACAATTTAAAATTGAAAGAATAGAAATGTTACATCTAACACAATCATGTCTCTCTCCCCCCTCACTTCCTCACTTCGTTAATTTACATATACTTAGTACTGCCCGTCATAAATGTGTAAATTTCTTTTCAATTATCGTTTCAACCTTTGGAAGTAAAATCTGATGATCCGCGGTCCTTTAAAAGGGCTGTAGTGAAATAATTTATTACATAAAACCTTAAAGTGGTCTGTTTTTATTTAAATTATTAGCTCTGATTTACATTGAGCTCTCTGGATTTTATCCTCCTTGGGTCTACCCATACGGATTACCTAGTTTTTCGTTAACTATATATATATATATATATATATATATATATATATATATATATATATATATATATATATATATATATATATATATATATATATATATATATAAACGTTATAATAATAATAGGCACCATCCGAAAGAATTCAAAGCTACGTTCCTCTGGTGGGGGTGGATCATTAGATCTGACGTAACAAATCTCGGCTACAGTGAACCTGAAGGCCAAACAAAACACTCCAGCTTTTCTCTAGTCGAACGCAGGTTCGAATCCTGGCGGAGTTCGCAAATTATTTCAGTAATATTTCTCGAATGTTCAGGCCGGTAGATTAAAAAATAAATATACTACTAATAATTAAAAAATAAACAGAGCATCTACTCAAATCTGGATATCCACTAAAAATAACGTTTAAGTAAGCCTCTGTCTCTGTGTGTGTGTGTGTGTGTGTGTATGTATATATATATATTATGTTTTTGTGTGTGTGTGTGTGTGCATGCGTGCATTTGTGGAAATATATCAGTATAAAGAGTCCTCATAATATATATATATATATATATATATATATATATATATATATATATATATATATATATATATATATATATATAGGCCATGTTTTTCTGATCCTATAATTCAAAGTGTACAGCTACATAGAATTTTGTACATCTCATATATAAAGCTCAAATCTGTTTGTCCTTCTATGCGTATGTATGCAAAAATTATGCAAAGACGTGAAACATGATAAATGCAATTTCCTTGTGGCGTTAACCCTCGCTGTCCCTTGAAGTAAATATGGAGAATGATTAGGTTTAAAGTGGAAATCCCAACTGTACCTGGCATTAGCAATGCAAATTCCTCACATATAAATTTCCTATTGCGTCACGTCTCCCGATCAAACCGGGAGTGAAGTACTTTTGGGTTGGGGAATAGAACCCTGGAGTTAAGAATAATAATAAATTTGCATAAGAAATGCATCAACCTTATACAAAAATTTGACACAAGGTCAAGTTTATCGTGGAGGCCCCAGGGGTACATTGGGCCAAAAGTAAAATATTTCTTAACCCCTCCACACTTCGTCACTTCCCATACAGGGACGCCTTAATCGCCAGTTAATGACCCCAGTCTCCTCTTAAAGGAAGAGTAATTCCCGGAGGGACGGTCTCCTCGGGCTCAAGATTATTAATAAGAGCCACAAAAGATAAAATGTGGTTTTGCCTAGTCAGCCGGTGCTTTATTGGTTGACCAACTTAGTGTTACTGTATAAATGTATTTTATTGACTGATTCGTTTTTCTATAGCTTATCAACCTCTTGATGTTTATTTAAAGCCAGAAAAATATTTAGATTATAAGATAATAATGGTTTTAGGGTTACAAGTCTTACTAATTAAGCCATAGCTGGGGGAAGACGAGGTGGATTCATATATTTCCCAAGGTAAGGGAATATAAAGTAACCAATGGGAATTCGAATTCGGCTCTCCGATTAACAGTTCTAAGCTTACAACATCTGGTATTCCCAAGCGGTTACTCATCTAAGTACTGACCAACTTCGAGTTGATTAAATTCTGTGATCATACGAGAACAGGTGCTTCAACGTGATGTGGCCATAAATCTGGAGAAATGGAAATGACTACTTACTACGTTTTCCACGGTGGAGTAATGGATAGCGGCTCGGCTTGAGGAACCGAAGAGTCGAGTTTAAATTCCGGTCGAATGCATTACGTTCACTTACTCTGCTATTACCCTGGGGAAAGGTATTACTCCTGTTCTCTGCGCAGCTATGGGTAAATAGCAGGACAGACTGGGTTTTAGGTTCTATAGCCTTGGATGACAATTAGTCTACCGCAGAAAGAAATGTCAACCTATTGCGAGAAAAAATCTGCCTAAGCATGACACATAACTGACTGATGTTTTTCAATAACAGTAAATTTTCTAAAAATAACCGCATTTTTCTGTTCTTGTCCGATATGGTCTTTTGCAATTTTTTTAAAAATAAGTGGGTTAAATAGTTTTTTAAAAAATCATAATTGCTTATTTATTCAATGAAAGGAATTTCTCCCTTGAAAGTGGTAACGACCACAGAATTTCGATCATAATTTCTTGTTAGAAGAAAGTAAACAGCGTTACAAGATCTGAACAATATTGACATCTTTTAACTTTTTGAAAAATTCAACAAATATATATTAACATGCCGCACATTAAATAAACCTCTATCAAAATGTTTAAACCTTTCAAACTCTTTTAATTACAATAGGGAAGTATTGATGGTATAAACGAAGGAGAGTAACAGAGTAAGAAAAATACAGTAAAGAAAAGGAATAAGAAAGAGAGAGAGAGAGAGAGAGAGAGAGAAAGCGAGAGAGGATTGAAAGAGATAAAAAGAAAGAATGAAAGAGAGAGAGAGAGAGAGAAGAGAGAGAAGGGCTTGGAAGCAAGGATAGAAAGGAAGATGGACACAGGAGATAAGGTCTGACGCAGGTAGAAATGGCATAAAAAAGAGAGACTGTTGGGGAGAGAGAGAGAGACAAAGTTGAAGAGAGAAAAAACAACGATGTCAAGAGAGGAGGAGCTAGAGGTGAAAGTAGAGAGATGCACAGAGAGTGAGAGTTAAAAAGATATACAGAGAGTGATAGAGAAAGAGATGGAGAGTGATAGAGTGGGGGAGAATGGAGAGAGAATGGGAAAAGAGCGAAGACATAAAATAAACCCAGAAATGATTCATTTTGAAAAAAAAAAAGGATGAAAAAAGAACACAGAGAGAAGAAAAAAATGACATCCTTATCAATTAAACGGCTTCATTCGACAGATTTGTCAGCTTCTGAAACAACGGGACCACGAGGCGTGTTGCAATCTCTCAAATGGGTCAGCTCATCAATTCTTAACGTCCGCAGATTCTCTTGCAATCTATAATGATCTCTTTTAGAGGTTTTATTCCAAGCTATCTAAATATATAATACTAAAAGTATGTGAATGTGTGCACGCATGCCTGGTTGTATGGTGCGTCAGTCCAGCGCATAAAGATTTACGAGTGGTTTATACAGTAAGTATTTTTATTTTAACTCTCTTCAAACAGACAATTATTTTAATTAATATATGTATAAGTCAAAGACAGGCACAAATATTTTTGCATATTAAAACTTATTTTAATTTAATACGATTTAAAAAATATTTTAAGTGAATAAGGTTAAAAATACGATTTCTTTATACAGTAAGTAATTTTACTTTAAAGATCTTGGCACAGGAAATTATTTTCAAAATTATTTTTAAGTTAAAGACAAACACAAAGAGATACCGCTTTGCAATTTCGTCGACTCGTTTGTAGAGTAATTATTTATAATTCAGCTTTCTTAAAGAAATAATATTTTAATAATAATATATTTCGGCATATATACAAAATATTTTAAATTCAATCTAATTTAATATTCAAGTTTATCTTGGAAGATCTATTCCTATTAAATGCTGTGAACAATTATTAAAACGTTAAACTTGTAAGCCAGGCCAATGATGATAGGAACGAATTGAAATATTTAACTGTAACAATAAAATTAACATTCATTTCAATGTAATGTTGAAATGAACTTCAATACTTTATATCCTGAACCGAGAGTGAACGAGCGGGTCACGGCTTTATAGTATATAATATTTGTTTCAAATATCCTGAAACTACAGCATTCTAGTGTCCCGTTGTTAAATATATTAAACGTTGTCCCGCTTTCTTTCTTTGTTTTTCAGCTTTGAAGATTTCCTGGGTAATCAACTGAATAATTGGTCATATTTCTTATTACTGAATTCGCTTTATTTTTATTTTCTCTTTCAATGTTACTTCATTTTTGTTATTTTTACCTTCGCGTAATTTGTAGGGTTTTTTTTATTTGATTTGTCTTCTCGTCTGTTATTTTTTTTGTTCATTTGATTTGTCTTCTCGTCTGTTATTTTTTGCTCATTTGATTGGTCTTCTCGTCTATTACTTTTTCTCATTTGATTTGTCATCTCGTCTGTTATTTTTTTGTTCATTTGAATTGTCTTCTCGTCTGTTATTTTTTGCTCATTTGATTTGTCTTCTCGTCTATTATTTTTTGATCATTTGAATTGTCTTCTCGTCTGTTATTTTTTGCTCATTTGATTTGTCATCTCGTCTATTATTTTTTGTTCATTTGAATTGTCTTCTCGTCTGTTATTTTTTGCTCATTTGATTTGTCTTCTCGTCTGTTATTTTTTGATCATTTGAATTGTCTTCTCGTCTGTTATTTTTTGTTCATTTGATTTGTCTTCTCGTCTATTATTTTTTGATCATTTGATTTGTCTTCTCGTCTGTTATTTATTTGCTCATTTGAATTGTCTTCTCGTCTATTATTTTTTGATCATTTGAATTGTCTTCTCACCTATTATTTTTTGCTCATTTGATTTGTCTTCTCGTCTGTTATTTATTTGCTCATTTGATTTGTCTTCTCGTCTATTATCTGTTCATTTGATTTGTCTTCTCGACTAGTATTTTTGGCTCATTTGAATTGTCTACACATCTATTATTTTTCTGCCCTTTTGAATTGTCTTCTCGACTATTATTTTTTTGCTCATTTGATTTGTCATCTCGTCTGTTATTTTTTTGATCAAATTGATTTGTAATCTCGTCTGTTATATTTTCTCATTTGATTTGTCATCTCGTCTGTTATATTTTTGCTCATTTGAATTGTCATCTCGTCTATCATTTTTCTGCCATTTTGAATTGTCTTCTCGCCTATTATTTTTTTTCTCATTTGATTCATCTTCTCGTCTATTCTTTTTCACTTTTGTTTTTCATTTCGTTTCCTTTTTTCCTTTCTTTTTCTCTTCTCTTCTAATCTTCTCTTTCTTCCCTTATTCTCTCGTAGGCCTGCTTTCATTTGTTCCCCAACGTATGTACTTTTTATCTACTTTGAACGTTCCATTTTTATTGCCTTTCTCTCTATCCACCTTCTGTTTCCAGTTTACCCGCCTTTATCTAATTATCTTTTCTTTCTGGTCCATTTCTGTTATTCTCCTTACATATTCTTCTTCTTGTAGATCCAGTTGTCCGTTAAGTTTATACAAAATCGTCGCCCATCTGTTTGTTTATTAATGCCGCTTGGTCATCGGCGAGTGTCGATGGCGTCAGACAATTGGCAAATCGGTCGCTCTATACTCTGCAGCACCGTCAACCGTCAGAGATAATATCTCTTTGCTGTGTCAACCGCAGGTTACTCTGCCAGCATCAACGCCAACAGAAAAATTCATTTTCCCGGACGTGATTGCAAACACCATAACTATTAAGGCCATGTAAAAAGATATGTTCTGTTCTGATTCTAATTCATTACATAATTAAACACAAGAAATATACCAATATCAATCAATCTATCTCATAGGTATCTATCTATACCATTCTCCTAATATCCATCTGTCTATCTATCTATCTATTTCCCCTAATATCTATCTATCTATCTATTTAATTCTCCTAATACCTATCTATCTATCTATCTATTTAATTCTCCTAATACCTATTTATCTATCTATCTATTTAATTCTCCTAATACCTATTTATCTATCTATCTATTTATTTAATTCTCCGAATACCTATCTATCTATCTCTCTATTTAATTCTCCTAATATCTATCTATCTATCTATCTATTTAATTCTCCTAATATCTATCTATCTATCTATTTCTCCTAATGTCTGTCTATCTATCTATTTAATTCTCCAAATATCTATCTATCTATTTAATTCTCCAAATATCTATCTATCTATTTAATTCTCCAAATATCTATTTATCTATCTATCTATCTATGTATTTAATTCTCCTAATATCTATCTATCTATCTATGTATTTAATTCTCCTAATATCTATCTATCTATTTAATTCTCCTAATACCTATCTATCTATCTATCTATTTAATTCTCCTAATACCTATCTATCTATTTAATTCTCCTAATACCTATCTATCTATCTATCTATTTAATTCTCCTAATACCTATCTATCTATCTATTTAATTCTCCTAATACCTATCTATCTATCTATCTATCTATTTAATTCTCCTAATACCTATCTATCTATCTATTTAATTCTCCTAATACCTATCTATCTAGCTATCTAATTCTCCTAATACCTATCTATCTATTTAATTCTCCTAATACCTATCTATCTATTTAATTCTCCTAATACCTATCTATCTATCTATCTATCTATCTATCTATTTAATTCTCCTAATACCTATCTATCTATCTATCTAACTATATATCTATTTATCTAATTCTCCTAATATCTGTCTATCTATCTATCTATCTATCTATCTATCTATCTATCTAATTCTCGTAATATCTATCTATCTATTTAATTCTCCTAATATCTATCTATCTAATCCTCCTAATATCTATCTATCTATCTATCTATCTATCTAATTCTCCTAATATCTATCTATCTATCTAATTCTTCTAATATCTATCTATCTATCTATCTATCTAATTCTCCTAATATCTATCTATCTATCTATCTATCTATCTATCTAATTCTCCTAATATCTATCTATCTATCTATCTATCTATCTATCTAATTCTCCTAATATCTATCTATCTATCTATCTATCTATCTAATTCTCCTAATATCTATCTAATTCTCCCAATATCTATCTATCTATCTAATTCTCCTAATATCTATCTATCTATCTATCTAATTCTCCTAATATCTATCTATCTATCTAATTCTCCTAATATCTATCTATCTATCTAATTCTCCTAATATCTATCTATCTATCTATCTAATTCTCCTAATATCTATCTATCTATCTATCTAATTCTCCTAATATCTATCTATCTATCTATCTATCTATCTATCTATCTAATTCTCCTAATATCTATCTATCTATCTATCTATCTATCTAATTCTCCTAATATCTATCTATCTAATTCTCCTAATATCTATCTATCTATCTATCTAATTCTCCTAATATCTATCTATCTATCTATCTATCTATCTAATTCTCCTAATATCTATCTAAATCTCTAAGTATCTCCCTCTCTTTCTCTCTCTCTCTCTCTCTCTCTATATATATATATATATATATATATATATCTACTCCAGTCGTATACAAGACTCCAGGGGATGTTACCGAATACTGGACTATATTTCTATATAAATCAAGCTTTTTAAGTGATTGTTTATCTCGTTGCTTATCGACTTCATTTGTGTAATCTATGGACCATAGGTGTAGGTTGCTATCTCCAACGAAAATCTTAATATCTTGTCGAAAAGCAGTAATCAAGAATTTTAAAAATAAGTTCTTATGGTTTTTCTAGTTTTCACGACAAAACTAAGATCCTATTTCGCATCTTAAAAAAGTCAACACTTTTAATTAATTAAAGATTAATTAAACGGCTACAAAGTCAAATTCTTTCTTTAATTAGCAAAAAGGTCAACAGTGGCCGTTATAAGAGTAATGGAAAACCCGATATTTTAAAGAAATAAAAATCTATTAAAAATAAATGTAATCATTACCTTAAGATATTTTAAATCTTTAATCGATATAATACGTTTCTCAAATTTTATTTACGTAATATTAAAAATGTTTTTATAACATGTACAGTCAAGTACGAATCAAAGGCTAATTTGGATGGTTGAGATATATTTATTACCGGTTGACCTGAGACATGTAGCTGATGTGAAGTGAATGACTTCATTTTGTAAGTATGGTGACCTGTAACAAAATGGAACCCCTATAAATATATTTTCTTAAAACAGTATTTATTTTTTATTTTATTTTAATTGTTGATAAACGATTGCTTTTACATGAAGATTGGTTGGTTTTAAAAATTAATTCTGGAAAACATTCTTTTGATTCTAAAGAATGTAAGAAAAACGAAGATACATTTACTATTTTTGGCCTCAAATAATTAAATACTTTTGATAAAAGTTAGTGCAATAGAATCCCTCCTATCCGGAAATGATTTTGATGTGTATTTTTGAACTATTTGGGTGATGATATATAACTGATTTGATATTTCGGTTTTATATTTATAACACCTTCAACAGAGCATATAGAAACTAGACCAATGAAACAAACATTTACGCTAAAAGTATAAAATTACTTGTAGTTGAAGACAGAATTTCGTACAAAATATTTAGATTTCGGTATTAAATAGGCAATAGGTTATAACATATACTGCGAAGTAAAAGGAAGCAATCAGTCAACTCAGATTGGGGAAATTAAATGAAGGAAATGTGTCCTTTCGAATCTACCACCCCTTTCTTCCATTCTGATAGATGATAATATTAGTCTCAATAAGGCGGAATACATATATATATATATATATATATATATATATATATATATATATATATATAAGACATTTATAATATGTTTAACGTTCTTTTTATATATATCAATTAAAATCAATTCCTTTATATTTCACTCACCATCAGTTTACAGTGTTTACTATAGAACATTAAAAATAAAAAGCTGATTTCAGTTCTCTTATTTTAATCTAAATACAACCCCTCATATCCGAACATTGTAACGAATTCCTCATATCCGGAAAGCCTTCTTCGTCCGGTTCTCAGGGATTCTACTGTATTATGATTTGTAAAGAAATACAATTTTTACTGTGAAAAAATAATTAGGAAGAATATTTGATTTTTCAGAATTGAGAAGATGAAAAAGCTTATACACCATTGAAGTATTAGATTAATCAGAATAAATTTCGTCCTCAGTATAACAATAAATTACACCCGGCAGCAAGGCATCTGGTTGGGAGATTGGAGGTTTTGAGGAGCGTGGAACCACCTCTTAACGGTTGTTGTCCCTAGGTTCACCATGACCCGCGGTGGTAGCACCTGCTAGGGTCCAAGCTATCGGAAAATATTGACCATCTCCCCAAATAAAAATCAACAATGAATTTTTAGAATAAAATGGCCAACAATACATTTTTATAGGAAAATGACAATCAATGCAACACTAAAAAATATTTTAAAAAAAGTATTTTAATAGGAAAATGGCCAACAATACATCTTATGATGTACTAACTATATATCTGAAAACGTACGGTTACACTGAAAGTATCATATTATGTACAAAATATCTGGAGTTGAAAGCATAAAATTACGTACAAAATATTTCGGCATTCAATGACCCATAGAGGTGTCGATATGCCGCGAAGAAAGATCAATCAATCAATCAGAAAAAAATACTTGGAAGACTAATATAAAATATTTCAATAGTTTGTATGCAGATGTAAAACACACACACACACACACACACACACACACACACACACACACACACACACAAATGTCGGTTTTATCTACAAAAATAAATCCTTAATTAAGTAATCTGCTTCTCGATGATATTGTGGAATTCAGGAGACCTCATAAATTTAACTTCCAGTAAAATAAAGGAATTTATAATCAGTTCGTATAGTATTAGTAAAATAACTAATTATAGTTCAGTCGAACTGAACCCTTTGTTTAATGGATGTCAGTTATTTCCCTCTAAAAGTTCTCCACTACCTTAACAGGGTATTGAACTTACAATCTATGGGTCCTGTCACTGGTTCTAACTAACGCCTTTAGCCACTGTGCCATATCTCGTTAAGGTCATTTGTGCATGAATTTCTGTGTATTATAAACCTAAAGTCTTCAGCAACCATTTTTACCAGTGCTCATAATGCAATTTTTTGCTGTTATAATTTATATGTTTTTACCAGAACTCATATTGCAACTTTGTTGTTATTATCGCTTTTCTCTGGCACTCCTTATTACTGGTTCCCATATTGTATTAATTTCTATGCTTGGTCGGCTCAGGAGATTTTGTATATATTACAACCTTGTTCAAATTAATTGAAACAACCGCTTTAGTTTCCTTTCTTTCACGATACGCTCAGTTTTAGACCCACTGGAGTGGCGAGGGTGTAATCGATTTCAATGTTTTCCTCAGATTAGGTCATTTGCTGTGGTATGCAGTAATATAAATATAATTTCGGGGTGTATCATGAAATTTATTCGATCCTGAAAAATATTGCGTCATCCATGATTGCATCAGATTTTCATCACGCCCAGACACTATTGTTTCGACTGTCGATTAGTTGTTCTACCGCCATTGTCTGCGATGGACGTTACTCCAAAAAGCGTCCGAAAATTGTAACGCTACACGAACATAATGGCAAGCCTTACTAGTGAGCAAATCAAAGTACAATCGACTGGTTCGGAAACTCTCCTGATTTAAATCTAATCGAGAATCTGTGGTCAATCTGCAATAAAACATTTTGTGGAATGAACATACGAAGTACTAACATGTGCACTGGATCATGTTTCATTGGAAAAATACAAAAAAGTTAATAATAACAGAATTATTCGTTTCGATTCAATTAATTTGCACAAGGGTGTAGGTTTGTCCAAATATTTGTCATTAAACTGTACATAGAATTGAACTAAATTACACATATGTTATACAGTCTATCCCAAAAGTAACCAATAGCTTTCAAAATTGAATTACACCTTCCCAATAACATATTATTATTTAAAGTAAATACGGTAAATGTGCACTAACTGAGAAATTATATCTTTTATATAGCGTCCTCTCTCAGTTTCGCATTAACGTTGCCCATTCTACGGCCTTTTCCTTCACAATTCTAAGTGTTTCAGGGTCTAGTGCTTTGATGTCTGTCTGAATGTTGTCCTTCCGTTGGAGAGTCTTAGGTTTGTGTACATAAACCTTTTCTTTAGGGCAGCCCCATAGGAAGAACTCAGGGCTTGTCAGATCCAGGAAACGTGGTGGCCAGTTTATGCCGCAACAGTGATAACTTATTATTTCCCCCACAACTTGCCTGAGAAGCTGGACTGTGAACATTGTCGTATTAGCCGTTCTCCAAGTTTTACGGAAACAGGTTGATGCATTAAAAAATCCGTTGGATTGACGTCTGAGAAATCCAAACCTGTCAAAACGGCCTTCGAGTTGAGGCGCTTGGATTTTATTCGATACTCTCATTTAATCGATCAAACCGAATAATGGTATGTTACTTCGTCGAAGGTCACTTTAGAACCATTACTCTAAAAACTTGGAGAATCTCTCACAACATAATGGCGACTATATTATCGTTGAGTTTGAATTATTGATCGTTGATTTTCTTAGAAAGATTTACCTACTTTTGTTCCTTTTTCAGTCATGTCTTTTTATATGGTTATTCTCCAATTCCTCCTATATAAAATACATGAAAGAAAACTAAATGAAAATTAATAAACAAAAAGGTTATTAAAAGTTCATCATCCTTGGTGACTTTTGGTCCACTCTGTATATCTCTACCTACAATTTTACTTTGTAATATATAGGTTAATTCTTCTACAAATTCTGTAGAAAATTCTTTTCAACTTAATGTCGGGGATACACATTTATTTATATCTGAACTATGACAGACCTGGTTCTAGAATAATAACAATTGAAAAGCGGAAATTATTACGAGTATGAGTACCCATAGTTAATAAGAATGACCAATCAACATCAGGTCGAGAATTCTTCTTGGATGTTCCTGACTCGTTCCTTCTAGCCATCTCTGTCAGACATCTCTGTCAGCAGGTCCTCCAGATGTCATCCAGAGTCATTACAAGTTGGTCAATGTAGGTGCGATGAGGTCTTCCAACCGATCTTTTGTCGCGCAATGGGTTCCTTAGGAGGGTGTCACTCACAAGTTCTGACTTACTTCTCCAGAAGTGACTAGCTATCCGAAGCCTTCTCTTAGAGAAACTGAAATTGGAGGAAAGCGTCCATACACGCGTTTCTTTGTTGGGTGTTTCTTCCAGAAGATGTCCAATGTAATTCGTAACATCCTTGTGTAGGTTACATCAAGTGATGGGTCTTGGTGTTTCGTCAGTGTTCATGTTGCGAGCCGTAGAACAAGACAGATTCAACCGTGGCCTTAAAATCCCTCTTAAGATTGTTAGAGAGTGAAGACTTCCTCATGGTGCCCAGGCCATCAAGTAAACCCCAAGACTGGCTTTGGTTTACCTCGGCAGCAACATCCAGCCAACAGAGAGAGACATCAGAAATCGCAAAGGCAAGGTCCAATCAACAGCCGTGTAATATTTGTTTAACTATTTAAAAAATAGCTCGAGACAATATTTTCTTTATATATTTACATATTCATTTATTAGATGAAATTTCAAAATGGTACATCTTTTAAAAGATTAACGAAATATTTTTTAATATTAAATTATCAAATTTATATTTGAGTAAATTGTTAAAGAAAACTCCAAAAGAGTCAAATACATTTTTGTTAAAAACAATGCCCCCCCCCAAAAAAAAAAATCCAACGTATACGTAACGAATTTTCCTCTGAGCCCGGAAATTTTATTTTTTAGTAAAGCCTAACTGGCAGCTGATTTAGAAAAACAAAAACAAAATACAGTTCGCTGTTAACTGGAGCAAAGGCTGACTTGTTAATTTTAACGCCTCCAAAACAAAACTGATCTCTATTAATTATCTCGGAGACGCCTTCCATCAGTATGGCTGATGCTAACCTCTGAGAGAGTGACACGTTGCTCCTTCTCGGATAAACATTCTCGGCTGACATGAAGGGAATTGACTATATTGAATTCATTGCTAGGACAGCTGCTAAGAATGTGGGTTCACTGTGTCGTGCTACATAGTTTTTCTCTACTGAATCTATCTTACATATTTATAAGTTTGTCATTTGTCCATGCCTCGAATATTTCTACCACATATTGTCCGGTACTCTAGTTTTATATTTAGAGATCCTTGATAAAATCCAAATACGAATAGGCAATATTATTGGCTCTGACCTGGCCTCTCAGCTTCAGTCACTTTTCCGCTGCTTTTTTCCCCTGTACGTTTTCTATAAATACTTTCAAGTTCGGGTGTGCTTTTTGCTATGGTACCTAGACTTTATGAATTTAAGCGCAGTACTAGATTGGCGGCAAGGTCCCATCAATTTATAGTTGAAATGGCTAGATGTAACCGTAAATTCTATGCTAACAGTTTCTTCTATCGCACTTCTCCCTTGTGAAAATCTCTTCCGGCTTTACAGACAAATTTGATCTTCCAAAATTTATCTTGTCTCTGCTGCTCTTGCAGTTGGTGGTTTTATCTTTGGTATCGCTGCTGATGGCCTGATTTGCTTGTCATGGGGGTCCGTCACTAATGTCAGCCAGGTCGGATCTGCTTTCCTGGGGGGGATGAGTATTGACTTTATGGAGAGACTGTTATATACGTTACCTATGAACACTAATGAGCATGTCCTAATCCTAATAAATACGTTGGACACTATTGTAAGTGGGGGTAATATGCTAAATAGTCCACCACTAGCAGTGGTTTACCTACTTTACGCCGCTGGCGAGTATTGCATTATGTTGATTTTATAAGATTTACCACTTCATTTCCAACCTCTGTTTTAGTTATTTCTCATTCAGTAACATTTTTTAGGTTACAACAGTCAGTGGCATATAAAATGCTGTTGCCAACCCCGCCTCGGACTTTTCTGCTTAGTTTTCAAATATGTTTTACGACGCTGGTATTTTGACATGGTATTTTAGAAGTGGGTGCGCGGAGCCAGGCGAAATTAGGGTTTGTTTCTTTTTGTAAATGAGCTGGGAACGCCGAGGTGAGCAATTCCGTTTTTGTTAAAGAAGTGATGTCCCGACATATTGCGATACCACGTTTTTTTTTAAAATTTAACCCCAAGGAAGGCGGGAATGCCACTAGTACGCAGGGGGTTACAGAGAGTGAAAGTGTGCGAAAAGTCTGGGTATAGGCGGGATTTTGGAAAAGATAAAAGATGAACGGGTTTTAATACGACACAAAATGATGATTGACTTTGCATTTACATTTTTGAAGATCGTAGTTTTGAGGAAAGCAAGTAAACGGAAAGAAGTTCCACTTGCGGGTAGTTTGAGAAAAGAAACTGTTGAGGTCGAAGTGGCGGTTACAAATAACTATTTCAACAGGTTCTTGGATGGTGGGGGAGCGGAAAGAGATGTTTACAGACATTACCGCATGATCAGAGAAAACACGTGTGGAAGTCAACAACTTGCGTGAGAGATTGAGAAGTTAAGGGTTTGGATGCCAGCGAGGTCAGTGACAGCGTTTTTAAGCCAACTGGTATTGTGAGCATTAAAGTCACCGAACAGAAATATATTTGCAAACGGGTGTAAGGAGATGGCTTTGTTTATATTGTCGGAAATACTTTCTAGTACGCAGTAGGGGAAATAGTAGAGAAAGAAGAGATAGCTGACTGAGTTACGTAGAGAGATACAGAGACACATGTAAGAGTTGTCTGGAGATTCAAGAGAGGGTTCCCTAGCAAGCGGTAGATATTAGCGGACATAAGCTCCCAGGCCATGCATATGGATATTAGAGTCCGTCCTAAGGAGTGAAAAGTAGCTAGAAATCGAGAAATCAGAGGAGGGGATAGAAGAGTTTAGATTAGTCTCGCAGTGAGCTAGGATGTCGGGAGACTTTTCGAAGACGAACGATTCCACACTGCAGAAGTTGGTACATATATCACGAATGTTGGAGAAAATGGTTCAGGGGTTGAATTGTTTTTTTGTTCAGTTGGTTTAGGTTTATAAGTTTGGTTGTTTATATTCATGATGTGTATTTTGGAAAAGAATGGCCTAAGGTAGCAGTCGGTCGTCTAATGCAACATGAGCAAGTAGGTTTGGTTTGGATTGTTGTGTTTTACGGCATATCAATCACATTGGGTCATTTAATGCCGACAACTTTTTTTACCTGCCTTTTTCTTTTGTCAAAAATCTATTTCTGGTAATATTTTTTCATCAAAAATGTATAGCTGGTAATATTATTTTAAAACATGTATTGCTGGTAATATTTTTTTCCAAAAATATATTGCGGGTAATAGTTTCTTTTCTTCAAAAAATTATTTCTGGCTATAATTAGTATTTCTGGTATTAAAACCGGTTTTTACGTTTTTATAATGCTTTTTACCTCAGTTTCGGGGTTAACTATTTGCCCATAGCTGGGACCCTAACATGTGCTACCACCCCGGGTCAGGGTGGACCTGGGAACACCAGAAATTAAGAGGTGGTTCCACGCCCCTCAAAGCCCTCTGATCAGAGGCTTTGCTGTTGGATGTAGTTTATCGTCTTACTCTCCTGAGATGTAGTTTATCGTCAGTCATACCCAGGACGCACATTGGCAAGTAGGAAACAGGCGCGAACTGCAACATAAGGCGGGCTCGGAATTGCCTAACCTTCCATGCGCGACATGGCATTGCAAGAACCGCTATATTATACAGCTGTTTGTTAGAGCAGACTCTCACGTTGCTACGCAAGAATTCGGATTCCTAACTACCCGTCGAGAACAGCAACCAGAAAACTGCTAATCCGGTGCCCTCAGTATGAAAGACATTGCCACCATCAACATTTATAACTAGAAATTCATGACAATTGTCACACTGTATCGGGAGAAGAGTTTCCTAAACACCCCTCTATTTCATGCGCCTATTATAAATATTTACTAAACGTTACAAGGCTACAAGATCGGGGCATGCACGAAGAATTTTACTCGAAGAAAAAACCGGAAAAATTATAAAAATCGCTCTGTTCCAAATGTAAGAATTTAATTCGGTACACTATTTACATTATTCGAACTATTATCCTCATCTTTGTCGCCATGTTTATCACAACGTTTCAGGTGGTTGGAATGTCGAACTGAACTCTTTATTTCGCTCACTGGGGTAGACTGTTCTAGTTCTACGTGTCATGTCTAATGGATGTCAGTTATCTCCTGTTAATTCCCCTCTCAAAGTCTTCCACCGCGTTAACCAGGTATTGAACTCATACTCTTTGGGTCCTGTCACGAGATTTAACTGTGCTATGTGTCCTCAAGACAGACACTTAATTCGGTTCATAATTATAACCCAGTTAGTAATGAGCGTGAGCTTTACAAACAACCTAGTAAAAATATTTGTATCGAGAAAATTGTTCGAAATACGTATGTGGTCTTGCTTTGTGTTGATTTACCTAGCAGTAATAATGCCATCGAAGGATAGCATAGGTTTTTTTGCAGCAAGTGTCGTCTCATCATCCCACAATATAGACATTCTTAGAAACTTTTAAAACAGAGCAGGACTTGTAAGAATTTTATATTGAAAAGGTAACAGCAGGTTGTTAAAATATCAAGAGCGTCATAAAATACTACGACGTAAATGGAAAACTTTAAAATGTAGTGGCATCCTCTAACGAGACTCTTCAGAAGTTGACTATTTTCTTAAAGCATTCAACCCCAATCAAGGCGGGAAGTCACTAGCAAGCAAGGTGTTACAGAGAATTGGAGTGAGAGCAAATAGGAGTGATAGAGGAAAGGATGAAGAGAAGGATAGGGGATAGATCAGGGCATCTGGAGACGTCGATTGACATTACATTTGAATAGTTGGAGATTATAGCTATCAGGGAATCAGGAAAAGGAGAGAAGTGCGAGACATGAAGCTGTTGGAGTAGAAGAGACGGCTACATTTCACAGTTTTGACGGTGAAAGAGTGTGAGCGAGATGCCAGCCTAGTAGAACGCTTAAATTCATGAAGTCTGGGTACCAACGAAAGCATCTCCTCGGAGCAGTTACCGTGAAAAGTATTTGTAAAAAAGACAGAGAGAGGCGACGGCCCGCCTGTGAGAGAGCGACTGCAGACGAGATGCCATATCAGGGCCAATTACATTGCATATCCGTCTCTGGATCTAATCAAGAACCTTGAGACAAACATAAGGGCCACCAGACCATATATGGCAGCAATACTCCATGCGAGGGCGAATGGTTGATTTGTAGATCTGAAGGATCGACTCCGGCGAGAAAACTTTCCTGGTGCGGCACAGGGAGCCAACTTTCCTTGCGGTGGACAAAGCTATTGACTCAATGTATTTGTTACATCTCAGGTCAGCAGTCAATTTGAGGCCGAGTAGTCGCAAAGAGGACACTCTCGAGAAGTTGAGCGTCAGAGATTCTAATGGGGGGCGGCAGGGATGGTTCTCTGTGATGAGTAATAGAGAGCAATTTTGTTTTTGAGGCGTTAAAGTTAACCAGCCAATTCCTGCCCCAGTTCACAGCCGATCGGAGGTCAATTATTCAATATGTCTACCTTTTAGCAGCTTATACACCGTTTATAAGGGCAGAAGTAAAAGCCTTAAAACGGTGATCGGATTAACGAAAACCCCTCGGAATTTGGAGAATTTTACACCCGCTAAATCCCCAAAATAAATCTTTGGTCCACAAAGGGGCTCCAGACCATACATATTTGTGTGCAGTAATTATATAACTTAAGGTTATAATGATTTTTCTTACTAAATTGTTTTATAAACGACATTCGTATTTCGAATAATTATCATTTGTGTATTTCCTTTTTTAATTTTACATTCTTATTGCAATAAAGAATTTTGCATTTCGTATAATTATCATTTAATATAATTGTCCTTTCGCTTAATTTTATTCAAACAATTTACAGTTCGAATAAATGTTTTTCGAATAATTGTTTTCGAATAATTGTTTTTCGAAAAATATTTCTGATATATGATTTAGTTCTTAATTTTCTTCTTATATATTGTCTTGAGAGTCTTTTTTCGATTTTATTGGATAAATAAAAATGAGAAAATAAACATTTAATTCAGAGAAATCGACTTAAGTCTGAAGTTGGAAATTTCAAAATTCGAATCCATGAAATATAAAACATGAAAATAAAGTTAACGTTAATTTTAGTAAAAATAAAAAAAATAAAACTGTTTGTAAAGTTACATAAATATTTGGACTAAAACCAGAAATTTCTTGTTATGACTTGAAAGGTTTATTCAGAAAAATCACTGACTAATCATGAAAATCTAATTTGCTACTGGCGAATTAAGAAGGAAAAAAAAGTGGGGTGTTTAAATAACTGATGGTATTAACGGACAATTTTAAAACAATTTTAAGGTACGGTCATCAAAATCGATTAAAGAAATTGGAAATTAAGTTGCAGAGAAGCAAGAATGCTGATTTTAAATCTAAGAATTTTGAATGAGATGATTTTAAAATGAAAGTCAGAATAAATAAGAAAGAAAAATTGATTAATTGATTGATTTGTTTTATAGATTCTCAATCTTTTCTGTGTCATTTAAAATAGAAATTTATTTGAATTGCGTATGAATAAATCATTTCCGAATAAATATTAAATTAGTAATTTTGGGGGCAAAAATAAATGATGCAACACTGATTTTCTAGATACAAATTACATAAATATTAATTGATAAAAAATATAGAAAGTATAATTTTTCCAAGTATAAAACGTATCGAAACAGATCATCAACTTCTATTCTGTCATGAAAGCGAATCTCCTCCACGTGAGGCACGGTCTCACTTTGTTCGGCATTTTTGAACAGTAAGAAGAGAGAAAAATAATTCAGTTAATATAAAGTTTATGTTAACAGACAAGACTTTTAGAAGAAAAAAAAAAGTCAAGATAAGTGACGAAAGAAAGTAAAAAGCTAGCATGAATCACAGGAAAATCACTTGCACTGAAAACGGAATCCTGGCTCAAAAAGCAGGAACTCTCTTTCGTTTTCATTCTATTTTGAATATTTATTTAAGTAGCGTGCTTATTCTCGAGATGTGTTGGGATATTGACAGATGTTGGTAACTGAAGCGTATCGGAAAAAAATCTATCCGCTCTGGAAACTGCGATATGGCACTAGTTCAATCTGCTGAGTGCTTCCAAAGGGACATTTCGAATTTCACATAATTTCTCAGTAAACATCAACATTCTTTTCTTGTCTCTTCGATTTTTGGTAAAAAGAAATGCAAAATGAGTAAATAAATAAAAATAAATGAACACAGGCAACTCAAGTTTCTTTCCTCTTCAAAACGGATTTTTTACAACGAGATATTCAATGACTTGGTGTGACATTAAAATCGTCATTTAATCTTCCGGATTTTGAGTTCGTGCAGTAAATGCTGGCGAATACATATCTATAAAATGTACGGAGTAGGCGCAAAGGACATGGTATCTGAACAGAGTTTTTTTAATTTATATCTATCTATATATCTGGACGGTCTGTTAAGCCTGGTGGTGGATTTCTCCTGGTGTCGAATAATTCGTTTGATGCCAGGTAGAAACTTAACGACATTATGAAAGTGATCAGAACACAGTATTTCATCTGATATCAAAGTACTTATTCGTCACCAGGAGAAACGTACCGAAAGCCTAAACAACATGTGTTTCATATATATGAAGAAATATATATATATATATATATATATATATAAAGAAATATATATATATATATGAAGAAATAAATATATATATATATATATGAAGAAATATATATATATATATACATATATATATGAAGAAATAAATATATATATATATATGAAGAAATACATATATATATATATATATATATATATATATATATATATATATATATATATATGAAGAAATAAATATATATATATATATACATATATATATGAAGAAATAAATATATATATATATATGAAGAAATACATATATATATATATATATATATATATATATATATGAAGAAATAAATATATATATATTTATATATATATATGAAGAAATAAATATATATATATATTTATATATATATATGAAGAAATAAATATATATATATATTTATATATATATGAAGAAATATATATATATATATATTTATATATATATGAAGAAATAAATATATATATATATTTATATATATATGAAGAAATATATATATATATATTTATATATATATGAAGAAATATATATATATATATATATATATATGAAGAAATATATATATATATATATATATATGAAGAAATATATATATATATATATATATATGAAGAAATATATATATATATATATATATGAAGAAATATATATATATATATATATATATGAAGAAATATATATATATATATATATATATGAAGAAATATATATATATATATATATGAAGAAATATATATATATATATATATGAAGAAATATATATATATATATATATATATATGAAGAAATATATATATATATATATATATATATATATGAAGAAATATATATATATATATATATATATATATGAAGAAATATATATATATATATATATATATATATATATATGAAGAAATATATATATATATATATATATATATATATATATATATGAAGAAATATATATATATATATATATATATATATATATGAAGAAATATATATATATATATATATATATATATATATGAAGAAATATATATATATATATATATATATATATATATATGAAGAAATATATATATATATATATATATATATATATATATGAAGAAATATATATATATATATATATATATATATATGAAGAAATATATATATATATATATATATATATATATGAAGAAATATATATATATATATATATATATATATATGAAGAAATATATATATATATATATATATATATATATATATATATGAAGAAATATATATATATATATATATGAAGAAATATATATATATATATATATGAAGAAATATATATATATATATATATATATATATATATATATATATGAAGAAATATATATATATATATATATATATATATATATATATATATATATATATATATATATGAAGAAATATATATATATATATATATATATGAAGAAATATATATATATATATATATATATATATATATATATATGAAGAAATATATATATATATATATATATATATATGAAGAAATATATATATATATATATATATATATATATGAAGAAATATATATATATATATATATATATATATGAAGAAATATAGTTTTAAGGTGTGCTATATTTTTGGGATAAAGTGCTCAATATCGGAGATAGAGCGGATGTAAATATCAATATAATAGTGAACATTGAATTCAAAACTCAGAAGCGACAGGCTGTTTCATGCTAGACGGAATCGTATGAAGGATTGCTGCCTAAATATACAACTATCAAATAACACGACCCGGCAGTCAACACGGAAAATAACACTACTATCGTCAGAAAAAAAATTCTCGTCTTATAATGGCTAAAGGTATAGCCGAAAGCGCTCGGAAACATAAAACATTTTGCACATGTCTTACACACACTTTGTCCTGTAAAGAAAGCACTTGTTCGAACACAAGACAAATTAAATAAAAAGGTCAATCGTAGTACCTTGTCTGTCGTTTTTAATGAAACATGCATAAACGAACGATTGCTGCCTATATATATATATATATATATATATATATATATATATATAGAGAGAGAGAGAGATAGATAGATAGAGATAGAGAGACAGAGATAAAGACAGAGAGAGATAATTATTCACTATCATAAAATATATCCGTTTTGCTCACAATTCTTTATTATCAATTAGGGAAACAATATATTTTTCCATATTGTTGTATAATGACGAATGTCTATTTCATTTTTGTTCAGTCAAAAGAATACGAATAATTCTCATTACTAGTCCAAGTTAGATCACCTTATCTACGTGGGTAACAAATTATTATCCACTCAACAACCCCCCCCTTTCCCAGATACAAGACTATCGCCATTTCCATGGCAATTTTTCTAACATTCTACATTCCTTATTGCCAGTAGTTCAGATATTCACAATTGACCCCCTATACCATGCAAAGTGGAATTATCATCATTCCCTTCGTATAGCATTGCTAAAAAAGCAGTTCTATAAGGAGGGCCTCTTCCCCGAAATCTCTACTTTAGGGAACTGACTCTGGAGAGGATGCTTCACCGGTCACTAAAATTTTAACATCTTTAAGTCTAGGTTTAACCATTATCGTTCCTTCATATTCACATAACCTGCGATTCTTTCCACTTAGGTTCATACAGGAAAATCGTTCAGTAACCATCTACGTTGAGTGGGTTTGGGTTTTAATTTGATTTGTTTCTTTAACGGCATAGATTTAATTTTCTTGGGAGCTTTGAAGTAATAAAAATATGATATGTTATTCTGCTTTCACAGTTGATTACATGGTAGATGATACTCAGCTTTTATGCATATATATGTTTGTATGTAAAGGCGGTGATATGTGTGCTTTATGTTGTATTTTATTGAAGTTATATTTCGGAATATAGTTTGAAATTCTAGGATATTAGATGGCATAATATCATTAAAGAGTTCTTTCATGCTGGTTGTTTGATTTTGTTTAACGATATATCAACCTCTATAGATTATAGGGATCAACTATATCGATAACATCGACACCAGTCATATGAGGTTTTCATTTACTTCAGCTCTCATATTCATTTCCTGTGTTACTAACTTCAAACCCCCTTCATTTCGTATCTTAGGATCTTCAACTGTATCTGATTCAAAGTATAAGTGTCATTGTTGTTTCAATTTCCCCCAAAACTTTGTTGTTGCTCACATGTACAGTCTAAAGTATTCTCAGCATCCTTCTGTAGAACATTTCCTTTATCTCAAGTCTCTTTATATGTGAGGAGATTTTCCAGCATTTACTGTTATGTAGGAGGGCCGATATTGTTGGAGTTTTTGGGTACCCTGGTATACTAGTGAGCCAGCCAAAATGAGCTGACTCATTTTATAGTTCACCAATCAGAAGGCTCAAAATATTCAATCGACGTGTATAAAGGCGGCCATGTTTTTCCCGAATATGCACTGCCATCCTTTGATGGATGAACAGAGAGTAACCCGGACGAGGCTCCGCCGAGGAGCAGAGTCTCGTTCGGGGTGTTAGACTGTCCCTGAACCCGTTTTAATGGGTTCCAATAGGGAATATTTTTGGCCGAGCCTACGTGCTCGGAAATCTCACGTTGAACCCTGCCTTGTGCCACATGTAACCCTCGTGTTGGGGGATAAATATTACTGCCAGCCTTTAATATCGAAGACTGAAGAATTACGGAACAGCTGCTGCTGCTATTGGCAATATAATCAGATCCTGTAGAGTGTCTGACTCGTGAGTGTTAATCTTTAACGTTGTTTCATTGAACAGATTATGTACTGCGCTGGATTCTATATTCATAGATTATGGTGAACATGGTCAACAGATATTAGATAATAGTTTTTTTTCTTTGATTCTAACGAAATTTTCCTGTTTCTTTATACTTTGTCTAGTTTTCAGAAGGCATCTTTCGCTATTCCAATGAACCTTCGCATTTCGGCGTAACATTTTCCGTCCTCTGTTAAAACAATTCCTAGATAACCAGGGGTCGCACTCTAGATGATGTCGGATTATACACGAGTATATACGGTAGGTTAATCTGACAAGGGTGTAATGTGTGCCTATAGATGATTGAATTATCAACTAGAAAATCAAATCATCGTTGTGAATGTCAGATCAATATCATTCGTCTGATCAAAGGATAAAAATGGAGGAAAAACGATTAAAATGTCATTTTTTTGTTTGTTAAGAATTTAAATCGTGAAAACAGCAACTTACCCTATTTTCAAAGGCGGGACCACCTGGAAAAGAAAGAAAAATGTTTCAATAAGATAATTTATGAAGAAAATAATTAATTATCAAATAAAAACTATTTTATTTCAGCTAATCAAAATTTAAATTTAGATGAAACCCTTAGTGACATCTTGCATGTGAATTTTCCGTTCAGGACTTTCTGTCTTTTATATCTCTTTTAACCATCTTGCTGCCATCTATTTAAGCAAATTTGTTAGGTAGGTTATTCGCTGTTGCCCTTTGTCGCGTCTGCCAATATGTACCTGAGTGTTAGTTTCTCCAAGTCCTCTTTCTTCGTTATGTGTTTCAGAAATTAAAACCTTTTTTGACTGTAAGTTTTCTTTTAATTCGTATTTTCTTTAAAATGACGTTCTTCACTAAAAGACCAGATGGTAGAACAGAGAACGAGAGAGGTAGTAAAAGGAGAAACATTGCTTTAATCTACAACGGATAGGAAGTTATGGGAACGTATGATTTTTCACGGCGTGAAGGGACACTGAACAAGAAGCTGTGTGACATTGGGTGTAATAAATTTAATTTTATGGATACTTTAACAAAATCTGTAACTAAATGCTAAGTCACTTTGTATTAATAAAATCTATTTTATTATTTGAAAACAAATAAATTTAGAAACCTGCTCGTTAAAACGTTTTTAATATATTGGAATAATCTCCCTTAATAACTGCTATAATATTGTAGATTATCGGGGTGAGAGAGAACGAGATATCTGCATTATTATTATTATCAAGCTACAAACTTTAATGGAGTTATCAAATATTTCGCGACAATGTGATATTTTTTAAGCATTTCAGACAAACACGCAAACTAAAATCGGATCATAATATCGATTGATAAGAAACGGCGATTAAGATTTCTCTGTCCGGAGAATGATGTATTTTGAGGCAATTATTGTAAGTCTGGCAACACATTTGAAAGGAACGTTTTCTGCGCGAAATATCATCTCTCCTTCGATTTTCCTCTGAGCATAAATTGACACATTTGGCACAAGTTAGGTCAAGTGTCTGTTTTTCAATCGCAGTGTGCTTGTGCAAAGGGGAGAAAAACATTTTTCAAGTCAAAATCGATAATAAAAATTTCTGCTGTTGAAATTTAATTGAAATCTAGGGATTTGCGTGTAGTTTTGCTCGAAGAATATCTTTTATAATTGAAATTACGCACAAACGAGCTTCAAATCTTTTTTCTTTGAAGTTGAAAACAATATGACGAAAGAAAACAGCATAGAAGTTTATTTATAGAATAATTTTGTTGCCTCAGTAAAGATGACACAAATATATTACTTCTTGAGATAATATAGATATTGTCTACTTCTAATTCTGACTAAATATGTATCATTCATTTCGCATTGCAAATACAGTGCTGTTCGATAAAAGTGACTCACCTGATTTTTTTTACTTAAAAACATTTTCGCCTATTGTTTTTGGGGGTCAAACTAATTTTTAATCTTACTAATATAAAGCCCACCACCTGACCACCTAGTAAAAAAGTTTACTCACCCTAAGGTATTCTACTGATAATTATAATTTTGGATATAAATGAGATTTAGGGAACAACTCACTCACTTAATTTCCTGCAACTAGTAATCAATAGAAACATAACCGAACAGCTTTAAATAAAGAATTATAGAGGTATAATTTATTTATAACAGGTAATATAGTTCGAAATATTTAATAATCTATGTGTCCTCCTTTATTTTGAATAACCTTTTCAACCCTTTTTGTCATTGACTTGATTAGGTTCTGGCAAATCCCATCTCCAAGCGTTGAATTCCATTCGGATATGAAATTCACAATCAAATCCTTTTTGTTGCTCAACTGCTTTCTTGAGAGCCTGTACTTTATAATGCTCCATATGTTTTCTATGGGGTTGAGGTCAGGAGATTGGGGCGGCCATGTCATAACACTCACCTGCTTCTCATCAAACTATTCCTTCATCAATTTTGATTTATGACAGGGAGCATTATCCTGCACAAAAATGAGCTTGGTGGGGCCGATTTGAACCCTTTCAGCAGAAGGGAGCAGACAAGACACTAAAATTCTCCTGTACTGCTCGCTCCTGAGGCTCTTTTCAATAGGCTTTAAGAAACCAATTCCATGAAAAGAAAAGCATCCCCAGAACATTATACTGAACGGATGCTTGACAGTACTTACTGCTAAATTCAAAGAGCTTTCGAAGCTTCTTCTTCGGATTTTAGATCGCTTATCCTTTGAATTTAGATCAACTTTCGTTTCATCCGAGAAGAGAACATTTAGGAAAAAAATTCAGGTGAGTTATTTTATCGAAAAGCACTGTAGATTAATTAGCATGAGAGACCTTTACTCCGGTTGAAGCATAGATGATGCCCCAATGAGGCTAATGAATATCTTTTTGACAGCGTTTACTCTTCGTGCCCGCAAGAAAACTGAGTCAAAAGGACGATTATTTACTTGACACCGTTATTATTGTATACACTTTTCTTTTTTTTAAAATATGGTTAAAATTTTAAAACACAAACATATTAAAATGACACTATTTACATTATTCGGACTATTGTCCTCATCTTTGTCGCCATATTTATTTCAGCGTTTCGGCCGTTGTACGCTCCAATCTTTTTCAGGTGGCTGGAATGTCGAACTGAACACTTAATTTTGCTCACTGGCGTAGTCTGTTCTAGTTCCACGTTAATGTATGCCAGTTATCAGTTATCTCCTGTTAATTCCCCTCTCCAAGTTCCTTGAGGACACATGGCACAGTGGATAAAGGCGTTAGTTAGATCCAGTGACAGCACCCAAAGAGTGCGAGTTCAATACTCGGTTAAGGCAGTGTAGAATTTGGAGAGGAGATTTAAGAGGAGATAACTGATAACTGACATCCATTAAACAAGGCACGTGGAACAAGAACAGTCTACCCCAATGAGCGAAATAAAGGCTTCAGTTCGACTTTCCAACCATCTGAAGAAGGCCGGAGCGTGCACCGGCCGAATCGTTGTAATAAATATGGTGACAAAGACGAGGACAATAATCCGAATAATGTAAATAGTGTACATAATATCTCATCTCAGAAATATAGACAGATACTGAAAGGCCGAAACGTTGTAATAAATATTGCAACAAAGATGAGGAGAATAGTCCGAATAATGTAAATAGTGTGCATAATACCTCATCTCAGAAATATAGACAGATACTGAAAGGCTGAAACGTTGTAATAAACATGGCGACAAAGATGAGCATAATAGTCCGAATAATGTAAATAATGGACATAATAGCTCATCTCAGAAATATAGACAGATATTAAAATGAGTTTATACATTTTCATTATTCTTGAAAATTGACAAAGATATTAAACACTATTAGACGGAATAAAAATCTTGTTTTCATAGTTATTTATAAAATGGGAAACAACAAATATTGTATTGTAGTTTGCTTAGATATTTTCATAATTTTTTATAAAGATATTTTAATAAGTATATTTCTTTTCAAATGTGTTTCCTTATTAAATGGCAAATAATAAATCTTTAAAAAAGGTAAATAATAAATGATGCATTTTTATAATCCTGTAAATAAACATTGCCAACGGATCAAAAATGTATACAGAGGTGTGAATGGAATGGCCATCTTATTAACATAATATTTTTTGCAGGCATGAAAAATAAATATTGCCCTTATTTAATATATATCATATTTTAATCCTGTTCTTCTGCATTGAGCACTGTGTTCACTTATTACACACTATATTTTACATTCCTCTTTCTATCCTATATATATATATAGTCAACACTCAGAGGCGACAGGCTGTTTCATGCTAGACGCAATCGCCAGGTCGCCTTTTGAGGTTTTTAATTAGTAAATATTTTATCGTATTTCCTAATATTCACCCACTCTTCTTTCTGTCGAGTTTGCCAACGTAATATTTTAAGTCAACTTCTATTTTTTCTGTCGTTTCATTTTTACTGATAATCATACTTGTACGTTCAATAAATCTTGGGGTGTTGGTACGTCAAAAGTATCTGATACTGAGCACTTTATACCATAAATATAGCACACCTTAAAACTATACTTCTTATATATATATATATATATATATATATATATATATATATATATTAAAGACATTTTTATGTTTATACATTCTTTTTATAGATACACATATTTAAGTAAATGCTCTGTTTATAATAAACAGTATTAAACAACATTTACCGGCCTGAATGTCCGAGAAATTTTCATAGAAAATATCCCTCCTCCGAGAGGAATCGAACCTGTATCCTATACGGAACCGTCATATAGCCTGACGTGCCTTTATTAATTCGGAGTCGATCCTTTCTTCAGTAAATCATTTCTTTAACTGATTCCAACGCCTTTTGTGTTCCGTTTTTTTTCTCCTTCTATCATATACAGGGGTTGGACATAATAATTGGAACAGCTGCAAATTCCACTCCTATATTTCAAAGACCTATTATATTAAGAACTTTAACTAAAACTTCATAATTACAGATTATATCTTTGGTAAATACGTTTATTTATCTAATTAACTGTCTTTGTCTTATTTATTATTAGAATTTTAAAAAATTTAAGTTACATGCGTGACCTCTCCGAGTTTCAAAAGGAGCAAATTGTTGGAGCTTGCATGGAAGGAGCCTCGATTACTAAGGTTGGTGAACTGTTTAGTTTTTCAAGAGCTACCATATCAAGAACTATGACACAATTCGAGAAACAGGGCAAAACCTCTAGCAACAATAGCAATTCGGGTCGGACGTGCAAACTTACTGACAGGGACCAAAATGCATTGAAAGACAATGTGGCAAAAAATCATCAGACTACTGCAGCCAAAGTGAGTTGAATAATCATCTGAATAGTCCAGTTTCTACCAAAACTGTTCGTCATGAGCTCAATGAGGCTGGATATCATGGAAGAGCCGTCGTAAGGAAACCTCTTCTCTCCACTCGCAACATTCAGAAGAGGTTGAAGTGGTGCAGAGATCACAATGCCTGGTCTGCAGACCAATGCAAGCAAGTCATAATCTCAGACAAGTCCAGTTTTCCACTTTTCCCAACTTCAGGGCGAGGTTATGTGTGGAGGCAGCCCAAAGAAGCTTACAAACCTGACTGCCAACAGTGAAGAATGGAGGTGGATCAGTGATAGTTTGGGCCGCCATATCATGGAAATGCCTCGGTCCAATAGTTTCCCTACATGGTAGAATCAACAGCAAAGATTACCTGAACATTTTGGGAGATCATGTTCATCCAATGGCCCAGACTTTATTCCCTGATGGTGACTGCATCTTCCAAGATGATAATGCTCCAATACATACCGCTCGAGTGGTTAAGAATTGGTATGAAGAGCATGAAAGTGAGCTAGAACACATGAAGTGGCCTTACCAATCTCCAGATATCAATATTATTGAACATTTGTGGTGCAATTTGGAGCGACAATTTAAGAGCCGCTATCTCCCATCGTATTGTCTTAATGAGCTAGAGCAGGTTTTAATGGAAGAATGGCTAAAAATTCCTCTGGATGAAGGCAGGAAACTGTATAATTCCATTCCTGGACCAACTCCATATTAAATAAACTTTCTTTGAATTTAACAAGTGTTTCCATTATTTTGTCCAACCCCTGTATATCATTCTTCCAATTCGTAACCATAATACGCAGTTTTCCCTGAAATGTTTTCTATTTTTATATGCTCTGAAAAACACTTTTTTCGACTATTTTAAAAAGTTCTGTGTCCTTTTTGTATTCCATTTTTATTCTTTGACCTGGTAACAACTTGTCGAAGATGATTTAATTTTTCTTGTTGATATGGCTGCGGGTCTATTGGGATTTTGCGTTATCCGGAGTTTCTTCGTAATTTTTTCATTATTTTCTTTTTTTAAACTGTCGAGATTGTTCGTTTGACCTTCGGTCATGCGGCAGGTTAGTAACATGTTCAATCGAGAACAATTTACAAAATTCTTTAAATACGTAAGCAGTGAATTGTGTACCGTTATCCGGGACTATCGCACACGGAACGCCAAATCTTGTAAACAGTTCGTGTAAAAAAAATCATTGTAACCGTAGAAATTGTTGGTTTATTTTGCACTTACAAATTTCAGGCCACTTAGTAAAGCTATTCACTACCACAAGATAAGGTGATCCGCTTCATGCACCTGCGAAATCTATGTTCATTTTTTACCATAGAATATCTGTCTTTGGCCAAGGTTTTAAATTCGTGGTAGGTGATTTTGCTGCCAGAACACAACCTCTGTAGGTTTTTACTAATTTTTCGATGCCTTGATATAAAAATTTGTTAAATTTTTCACTGCAAATATTATTGATAACGCCTCTTTTTTGATCTGGCTGTGTTTTTTTTTCTGCCGATAATAGCGAACGCAAAGCAGGTGCAACGGCTTTCATGTTTCCGTCATCATATTTGTATAGAGTTACTGCTCCGATACCATAGTCACTAGCATCTGAAGGCAATACCATTTGTGCTTTTGGATCATAGTGGGCTAATGTCAGATGTTAGTATTTTCTTGATATCTGAAGATATCAAGAAAATATCAGATATCTTCACACACCAGTCCAGGTCCACTTGACACCTGTTTTAAGCAAATTACTCAGTGGAGCTCTCACATTCTGCATATTAGGTATATTGATCTGATAATTGTTTGATAGTCCCAAAAATACTTATAACATAGTAACGTTTACTGGAGAAGTCATATTCTTAATTGCACTTGCCCTCAACATATCTGGTTAACAAGCATTTGTCCTAGGTTCTTGATTTTAGGCAAAAACAATTCATACTTTTCCTCACTGAGTTTGAACCCGTATTCTCGTATTTTTCAAAACCTATTTTCAAATAGCCCGATATATTGTTCCTTAGATACACTTTTATATATATATCAGATAAGAAACTGCAAAATCGCACATTGCAAGCATAGTTTCCACAGCGGAGTCATTTTTATCCCAAAAGGAAGTCGGTTGAAATACAATCCCATGGGCGTATTTATAGTTATCGACTTCGAACTTTCTTCTCCAACCTGTATTTGTGTTATCTAGGAATAAAGTGTCCCTGCCGACACTTGAGTTTGAACATAGATCGCCAATGAGCAAACACAGGCCATCCCAGTATTGAATTATGTGGATCACGTGACCATAGAAGAAACGCATATATATGAAGTCGCTTGACGTCTAGTTTGATCACTATTTCTAGTCTATCCTCTATTATTATTCGGATCGTTATTCCTACTCTATCCTCTGTAGTTATTTGTGCAACGGAAAATACCTCAACTTGAACTCACACCAGCCATACAGTATAAAGAAAGGGGTCGTCTGCCTCATACAACATCGAGCAAAAGTCATGTGGCAACCCAGAGACATATGAACAAGAAATGGTCAGTATAAGCAGTAACCTACAACGTAACAACTACCCTGGGTACATAGCAGCAGATCTGACAAACTGGGATAGAAGGTACAAGAGAATAACAACACTCAAAATACAGTTAGGCTCTGCCTACCCTATGTGATTATCGGAAAGAAAATGCAAGATCGGTAGTCCATATAATAGGACGACCTTCAAAAGTGGTTCGTAACTTCGCAAAATCTTCCGAGTAAGACACCCCATAGAGGAGAACGTTACTAAGTACTGTGTGTACGTCATCCCGTGTAGCTCTAATGAGAAACAGAAAGGAGAAAAAGGCCGCCCCCTTAAGCTAAGACTGCAAGAACATCGTAAAGCCGTAACACGAGGGGGGAAAGAAAAACCAGGCGTAACTGACAACATATGGAGAGTAAAGTGAAATCACCGCCCTCTGTGGAATGAGGTTGGAATAATAGACATAGAACATTTCTGGAAAATACGAAAACTTAAGGAATCAGCACATATGCTAAGCCACAAAAATCTCATAAATAAACAAAGCATAGAATTGAATACAATATGGGAACCAGTAATACGTAGTGCATGAGAAAAGCAATAATAACAAAAATTTGCAATATGATCTCTGGCAAAATGTTTACTGAGACTTTATGTTTATAAGTCCACAAAATTCATACATTGATATTCTCAAGGACACAAATATTCATACGCTGATGTCTTGAAGGAAACATGGCATATTTGATAAAAACAGGGTTTGGATCCAGTGACTTGTCCCAAAGAGTTGTGAGTTCAATAACTGGCTACTGCAGTGGTGAATAAAATATTGGAGAGTTGAGATAACTGGGACATCCGGAAGAGACATGGCAGGGGTTCAATAAAGGGTTAAGTTCGAAATTGCAAACGTCTGAAGAAGGCCGGAGCGTACAACATCCGAAACGTCGTGAATATGGCAACAAAAATGAGAAGAACAGTCGAATATGGTAAATAAATACAATACTTCATCTTAGAAATATAGACAGAACCTCAGAGACTAGGCTGGAATTTGTAATTTGTCCGCCAATTCTACGTGGCCGTAATGGTTAAGCTTTACGTTTAGAATGAATTAGAAGGTATTTTAAAACATATCACGCTTTTTCTCTTAATTTCATAAAGTAAAAAAATGGCGACGATAAAAGACGAAGAAATTATCTTACGTGCATTTCTCATAATTGTTCTTTTATTTGTCTTGAATCGTGCTATTTTGTACACTGATTAAACGACAGAGAATTAGCCAAGAGTTATTACCAGCTATTTTTAGTGAGCAAAATTGCTTTAGTAAAAACAAATAGACACATACATCCATAAACGGATTTATACATCCAGAAATCCATGCTCAAATAACTACAGAGAGAAAGGGGGTTACTTTAAAGATGGTGGATACTGTTGTGGACGGCTTTACTCTCTAGACAAAAGTTGAAACGACAAAAATTAGTTTGGATTTTAAAATCAATTAAAGTTTGCTCATTTCCTTCTAGCGCTTTGAACACGGCATAGAAGAAAAAAAATCAGGAAAAGATTTTTCACTAAAGCTGGTGTTTTGGTGCGAGATACAAAAAAAAAATTCAAACGTCGAGAAGGAACCAGAAAGAATACAAAGAAATGAATTAAAACAAGAACAAAAAAACAAAAAAATGGAAGATGACACCATCGTTCTGATTCACGTCATCCTCGTCTGCGGCGAATAGCCGTAAGTCATCAGCACAATTATTCACGGCTTGATTACCTTTCCCTTGATTTGCAAGCGGATACCGGTAGAGGAGCAGAACGTTCCCGGCCATGCGCGCGGCGTGATTTTTAATGAAGAAAACGGTCGACGCCGGAATTTGATAGCGGGCAGTTGCTTAAAGAAGCTGACAGGCCGAATGGCCGGCTCACCTAGAAAATGAAGCTCTATCAGTGCGGTATGGATTAGTTACAATCAGCAGTAACATTCGAGATGGAGCTGTGTGGTGCAGAATTATTTAACAGACTAGCAAGATTATCGAGTATGGGTTGGAATTATTTATTGAAAATTTGTTATTTACACAATTTACATGCGGACCTTTGCCCTGATCATCAACAATGAATTGGAATTGCTTTATTTAAAATTTGCTGTTTGCACTACATGCAGATTATTGCCCTCATCATCAACAATGATTTGGAATTGCTTTATTTAAATCTTGCTATTTGCTCTACAATAAATATATGTAAATTGAAGAGCATCACAAACAATTGAAACTGTAGAAAAAGTAAGAATCCTTTTGAAAGACAAGAACAATGGCTTTAATTCAAAGATCACACCTTTGCCTTCATTTGCCTTTGCTATCTTACAGCAAACCCGCGAAAGCTGGATATTAACAGCAGAATTAGAGCTAAGAATCCAAGAAACAGAACCAAACCCTTTTAAGGAGCTCTTATGTAGACGGAATCACAAATGGCACAGTGCAAGACACCATCAGACAAGAAACAGGTACGTTGGAAGATCTCAAAACCATCAAGAAGATTCGGCAGTTGGAATGATATTGCCTCGTCATAAAATCAAACATTTTCTCGAGTGCCACACAATAAGATTTTAGGCAAAAGAACAAAAAGGAGGCAGAGGAAAAATATGTTGACAATGTCACTGAGCTGGAGCATAAAAAGAGGACAATATTCAGCATGTAAATAGCGCAAATAATGATATCTCCTCATCACCGAAATTCAAAGAGTAATTATTAAATCAGTTATAAAAACGAAGCTGAGGACAATACCCCGCATATAAATAGTGCAAATAATAACTCCTCGTCCTCGAAATTCAGATAGGAATTAAAATTTCCTTCCGTGTGTGTGAAATATTTACTTTTTCTTAGTGTTGTCAATTATTAATATTTGGCCAATATTTCTCTCATTTTAGTTGTTTTTAAATTCTACGACCATTAGATTATAGTGCGGATTGGCAATAAGGCGGCGATTCACGCTACATAATGACGATCTCAGAATGACAACTCGGATATTAAGATCAAAAGCATGAGAAGATGGAATAGATATTGGAAAGAAAACAAAGAATACACGGCCTGATTATGGATAAAGAAACGATTTAAGCAAATACCCCAAAATATTCAAACACTGTTTAGAGCAACTTGGTACAAGAATTTGTGGAGAGAAATAATCGCCCATGTCTATAAGTGACGTCACAGATAAAAGAATAGACGGCCAATCTAAGGGTATTGAAATATTCAAGGTGTGCAGCTCTGACTTCTTTTAAGCATTCATTCATTCCAAATACCATCGCAACGAATTCATTATATTTACACACTTTTTATATCATAGGAAATAATGCATCTTCTGTGCTGAAAAATACGACAATTATTTCATTATCTGTCTATATTTCTGAGATGAGGTAATATGTACACTATTTACATTATTCGGACTATTGTCCTCATCTTTGTCGCCATATTTATTACAACGTTTCGGCCCTTCAGTATCTGTCTATATTTCTGAGATGAGGTATTATGTACATTCTTTACATTATTCGGACTATTGTCCTCATCTTTGTCGCCATATTTATTACATCGTTTCGGCCTTTCAGTATCTGTCTATATTTCTGAGATGAGGTATTATGTACATTATTCGAACTATTGGCACGTGGAATTAGAACAGTCTACCCCAGTGAGCGAAATAAAGGGTTCAGTTCGACATTCCAACCACGTGAAGAAGGCCGGAGCATACAAAGGCTGATAATGTTGTAATAAATATGGCGACAAAGATGAGGACAATAGTCCGAATAATGTAAAGAATGGACAATTCTTTCTTAATGCATGTTTTAGTCTTTCCTTTACTAATCGCTTTCTTTTTGTTTTAATGTGTCTATTTTATTTCTGTTCCTGCTTTGAGACTTTCTTTTCTGTTTTATTCCTAAAGGTTAAATTTCTCTTGCTTGTTTGCTTCGTCTTCATATTTACTGCCTTTCTTTCTTTAGTTTCAGTTCTATGGTGTTAGCTTCTTTCTTTTTTTCTTTGTTTCTTTCAACTTTTACAGCAATCATTATACATTCTCGTCCTGGGTATGACGATAAACTACATCCGCGTCCTGCGTAAGACGATAAACGACGTCCAGCAGCAAGTTGCTGGTGTTCCCAGGTCCACACTGACCCGGGGTGGTAGCATTTGTTAGTGTCCCAGTTATGGGCAAATAGTTAACCCCAAAACTGCGTTAAAAATGGGTTTTAATACCCAGACTACTTTAAAAAAAAATTATCAACAATAAATTTTTGAAGAAAAAAAACTATTACCAGTAATACATGTTTGAAAAAAAAAATTACCAACAAAATCCGTTTTTGAAACAATATTACCAGAAATACATTTTTGAAGGAAAAGATTATTACCAGAAATACATTTTTGAAGGAAAAGATTATTACCAGAAATAGATTTTTGACAAAACGAAATATTACCAGCAATAAAAACTTTGTCGGCATTAAATAACCCATTGTTTGTTGATATGCCGTAAAACTAAACAAACGAAACCATTATACTTTTTTTTGCTCGTTTCTTTCTTTTTCATTCATTGTTTCCTTCTTTTTCTCGCATTTTCTTTCCGCTCGCATTTCATTTCTTTTAAGTTCAACATCGATTATCGCTCTTTCATTTCTTTTTTTTCACGTTTAAGAATGACAGTTTTTTTCCTTCAAGTTTATCAGCAAACGTTTTTCTTTCTTTCTTTCTTTCTTTCTTTCTTTTCAGCTTAACAACTGAAATACCTTTTCTTTTTAGTATTTTTTTCTTTCATGTTTAATTGCTAGCATCTTTCTTTCTTTCTTTCTTTCTCGTTTAACAGCTTCTGTCTTTCTTTTTTCACATTTAGCATTGTACATTTACAAAGTAGCATTTTTCTTTTAATTTCTTTCACGCTTTAGAGCTAGCACTTTCTTTTTTTCGTGGTTTACAGCTCGGATTTACCTTTTTTTCTGTACTTTCCCATAATGCAATTGTCCTTTCGTCATTTATTTCCATTCATATCTTTCAATTTTAAAAATTTCAGTGATTCAAGTTTCTATTCACTGTTTCTTTCCTTATTCACCTTAACGCAAAATAACTTTGTTTTTCCAGCCAAGACACATTCTTTCTTTCTTTCTTTCTTTCTTTAAATCCAATCTCTAATATAACTTTCTTTAATTCGAATTTCGCCCTTCCTGGGTAAGACAATAAACTACATCCGATAGCAAGGCCTTTGATCAGAAGGTTTTGATTAGCATGAAACTATCTCATAATTGCTGTTGTTCCAAAAATCCACCCTAACTTTTCATGGTCCCAGCTATGGGCAACTAGTTAAACCTCCAAAAAGGGGGCGGGAACACTATCAAAGTAAAACATATAGGTTTTAATAACCTCAATACTATTTTCGAAAATTTTTTACCGGCAATACATTTTTGAAAAAAAATATTACCAACAATATAATTTTGGTAAAAAAATATTACCAGAAGTAAAAATCTTGTCGGCATTAAATAACCCATTGAGGCTGATATACCATAAAACATACCAAACCGAATTTCGGTTATCTCACTAAACATTTTGCTTCGTTTAAGTCTCTGTGTTTCGACAATTCCCGTTTTCCCTCTCCAATATTAATTCCTTTCTTTCTTTCTTTCTTTCTTTCTAAAATTCCAGTTTCCCCTCTCCAATATTTATTTATTTATTTATTTCTCCAATTCCCGCTTACCCTCTCAAAATATTACTTTCTTTCTTTAATTCTAATTTCGCTTTCCCCTCTCGAATCTTTCTTACGTTTTGTTTCGTTTGAGTCTCTTTCTCTACAATACCAGTTTTCCTTCTCCAATTTGTCTTTCTTTCTTTCTAATTTCGCTTTCCCCTCTCAAATACTTCCTTCCGTTTATTTTCGTTTGAGTTTCTTTCTCTCTCTACAATTCTAGTTTTCGTTCTCCAATCTTTCTTTCTTTCTTTAGTTCTAATTTCGTTTTCTCCTCTCTAATACTTCCATCCGTTTATTTTCGTTTGAGTTAGTTTCTTCTTTTCTTCAATTCCACCATCAGTTTTCCCTCTCCACTATTTTCGTACTTTCTTTCTTTCTGAATACCAACAAATAACGTCAGTTGAATTCTCCCAACGTCTACGTAATATTGATTGCATTCCCTAGCTTAATACAAATGATATGAAAGCCAAACGGATGCCTGTAACTAGGCAGGAACATATCAAGTGCTCTTTAATGGCCACTTATTCAAACTGGAATCATCCTCTCTAGTGCATTTATAAGAAATCACTGAACACGATATTGTCTCCACCTATTTCACTCTGGGTAATGACTCGACTGAAGGAGAGCTTTTATGCGAGCCAACGATTACTGCAAAACCATTTATATGTGTTCCTGTATGTAGTTGTCCTTATCTCAATTGATGCAATTAACTGCGACGTGAAAAGGGGTTTTACCAAAATTAGTCGAAAATCTGCTCGTGGTACCTGATGTGAGTTTTACCCTGAAGTTCTGGAATAAAAGGGATTTGGTTGTATATAATTCCTGTTTTACAAGAAATCACTTTCAGGTAATTTCGCGAACGTATTACAAGGTTAGAAGGCGGGAAAGTTTCATTCAGATCCATCCACGTGGCTTACAATCTCACGAAGTGGAGAAACGTTTGAAACTGATGGTGCTGTAAACGATGTTCACAAGAACCTCTCCGAAAGACCTCGGATATCAAACACTCCCTGTGAAGCAAGAGAGGGTGATGGAATGTTTTCATAGGTGTCCAAGAAATCTTTCAAAATGTTGATTCTTGCTTGAGATTCCATTGCACCACGTTGTAAGTAATGTTGAAAAATCATAACAGCCATCAATTTTAAAACATGCGATGACAAAATATTAAGAGCATACATTTATAAATACTGTCTCTATATGCATTATTTAGATTAGATAATACATTTTTGAGACACCCTATATATATATATATATATATATATATATATATATATATATATTCTGTTTATATATTATTTTAATAGATGCAGTTTATTTAAGTAAATGCTCTGTTGTTTAAATAAACAGTATTAATTAAACATTTACCGGCTTGAACTCTCGAGAAATTTCATAGAAAATATGTATTTCTACGACAGGGTTCGAACCTGTAACCTCAATGCGAACCATCATTTGATCTGATGTGTTGTTAACCATACAGCCACAAAAAATCTTCTGGTTAGCAAAGCCCAAATTATTTTTATAAACAACTAATCTTCGACGATCTTTCCCGTCTGATAATCTCTGCTCACGAAACGTAACTTAACGTAAACACTGACAACATATTATAAAATAGATTTTATCTGACAATTATTTAATATATTTTCTGTTTTTTATTTTAATACATACAATTTATTTAAGTATATGCTCGGTTTTTCAAATAATAAATCATTCGTAATTTTGAAAATGAGGTCAACACAGAGCAATCCCTGTTTCATGCTAGCACATAATCTCCAGGCCATATGTGTTGTAAAGGATATTTCAATAATTTGGGCCAATTTTAAATGTGAATTAAGTTTAATGCAAAATAGAGCTATATATATATATATATATATATATATATATATATATATTATAAATAAAAATAAAAACAGACCACTTAAAGTTCCATGTAATAAATTATTTCACCACAGGCCTTTTAAAGGCGGGCGGATCATTAGACTTTACTTCCAAAGGTTGAAACGAAAAATGAAAAGAAATTTACACATTTTTGACGAGCAGTACTAAGCATATGTAAATTAACGAAGTGAGGAAGTGAGGGGGTAGAGACATGATTGAGTTAGATGTAAAATTTCTATTCTTTCAAATTTAATATTGTTTGAGGAAGTTCAGACATTGACACATTAAATCGGTTAACTTAACGGAATATATATATATATATATATATATATATATATATATATATATATATATATATATATATATATATAGCATAATGAGAAGCCACGTATCAAGATATCAAGATACACCCACCTCGCCTCACCTGTGATAGCCATAACATAATCTACTATTTATTCTGCACAATATGTCCCAAAAGTGGATATATTGGCAAATCTGGAATTAATTTTAGATTTCGCTTCAACAATCATAAACTAACCATACGTCAAAACAATCCTTATTCCCCCATAGCTGAACATTTTAATCAACCAGGACACTCATTAGAAAACTGTAAATGTTTATTGATAGATTCTGATTTCAGTTCCACATACACACGCAGAAAAAAAGAAAAATACTGGATTTTAAAATTAGACGCATATAAACTAGGGTTAAACAAAGACTTGGGAATTTTAGATCTGTATAAATATTTCAATAGTTAAAATTTTTTTTTTTAGATATAGTTAAAAAAAAACTTTTTAAACAACATCTGAAATAGAATTATCGTTAGAAATATTCAAACAAAGTTGCATTCCACATCACGTGACGTACGCGTCTCGTGACGGACGCTAGTTGTAAACAAACTTCTGAATACAGTTATTTAATTTATTTCTGACGAAAGATCGGGGCAGATCTGAAATTTCAAATATATATATATATATATATATATATATATATATATATATATATATATATATAAATACTTTCCCCCAAAAACATTCAATTTTTTTTAATTTGCAACTTTTCAGTTGTTTTCTCCATATTATATATATATATATACATATATACATATATATATATATATATATATATATATATATATATATATATATAGCTGTTTCATGCTAGCACGCGATCTCCAGGATATATATATTGTATTGTGTTCTGGCTCGACTATTTATATATATGGTTCAATGGTGCATTATGGGTAGTAAGGTCAATTGTTTTACGTAACGGTTATTGGGTAGACGATAACGGTTATGCTTCAGATTATTCTATACGTTATTGAGAAGGAATCATTGTGGATCAGAATATGGTGATTTGTAGCTATTTCATAATGTTGTTTGTTAATTTTATACTCATTATTTATTATTGCTTAGGTAATTATTTGTTGTTGAGTACTATTATTACATTTACTTTATTGAGTTATATACACACATAATATATATATATATATATATATATATATATATATATATATATATATATTAAAGAGAAGAGAGAAGCCACGAATGTTTTTGGTTATAATTATTAAAAGGAATTGTTTTTTCTTCATGTATATTTTCGCCGCAAGTCCAAGAAAAAAAATGATTGCTACTACACACAAAAGAAAATGGTTAAACATCGGAAAACATAAGGAAAATTAATTCCTTTTAATAATAATAACCACTCTTTGCCTGATGAAGGTCGCGAGACCGGAAACCCGTGTAGCAAAAATGTCGAAAATAAAGTATAATATATATTTAAAAAATTCACATTATAACCAAAAACGTTTTCGGCCTCTCTCTTCTCTTTAAAATATACATTTTTGTCTCGTAACAACTATAGGGTGACCCAAATAAACGGGAACTTTTTAACAATCCAATAAATCCAAGAGTGATGGAAGAAAAATATTTAATTCATAGTATTGGAAACCTTAAAACATGCCATTTAAGAAACAATGATGGAATTTTCATTTTTTTAAAAATTACGTCCTGTAGATGGCGTCCTCCTGTACAAATGCATTCTTGAAATCTGCTGTTGAGATTCCTCATTGACTGCTGCAACATCTCAGCTGGGATACTGTGAATTTCATTCTCGTTACTAAAATGGCGAAATGTTTACTTGCTCAAGGTCACTGCCTCGCAGTGTTGCCACTTGCTCATGCCTGGCAATACGCACTTCAAAAATTCACGTTTTTTTTGGTCACCCTATATAAACTCTCACTTCATACATACATACATACATACATATATATATATATATATATATATATATATATATATATATATATATATATATATATATATATGTATTTGTATGTATCTTTTCATTCGATAAATTAAAAAAAAGTTTCAATGAATTATCTGATTATCCTACTGAAATGTTTCTAAACGAATATCACACGAGTGCCAAATGTTTGATAACTCCATTGAACAGTATAAGATCTCACGTGTACAGTATTCTCTGAACGAACGCTAATTCTAACTTCAAATTTGAAATTCTAAACATCCTACAATTTCATTACTAAGCGCAATTAGACGCGAACACAACACTTCTCAAAACTTATTTCTCTAACCAGCGTAATGAGTGGAACTCACCCCGTGACCTTCTTAGAGAAGGCCCTTGCATTTGTATTCTTAAACTTTTTATTGTGAATTGTGCCACAGTGGTTTCGATTTGGGTTAAAACCTGCAGCGAAGCTTTTGTACCGTCTACAGTTTACAGTAGAAATGACAAGATGTAACCGTAAATTCTCTGCTAACAGTTTCCTTTCTCGCACTTCTCGCTTGTGGAACTCTCTTCCGGCTTCTTGCTTCCCAGTCAACTTTGATCCTCAAAAATTATATGAAATTTCAATTGTTATTTTATTTCTTCAGAATTCATTAATTGTTCGCGCTTCTTAATAGTTTATTTGTTCTCATATCCTGTCTCACTCAGCAATCTTCGGGCATCTTAGTTGCTTTATTGCTTTGCTGGCAGCGAGACGATTGAAAAATGCCACAAGATTTAAATTATATATATATATATATATATATATATATATATATATATATATATATATATATATATGTGTGTGTGTGTGTGTATATGAAAGGTTAATGGTTAGAGTTGAGTCTGACCAGGAAACAGTAGTATTAAAATTGCTCAATACACGTGTGAAGGAAATAAAAGTAAAAATAACATATCGAGCTTTAAAGTGATGGAGGCACTTTATATATGGTCCTGCAAACCTTCCCTGTGTAAACAGCGTCAATGTTTGTCGGGACTCACTGTTATTTGTGTCTAGCTCCTTGTGTTCATTTTCTTTTCTCCCCATTTCCTTTTCATTTTCTAGTGTTTTTAATTTAAGTTAAATCTCCCGTGGAAGCCTGAAGAGCGGGGGCGAAACCGGTAGCTTCGCTTTTTAATATGTCTAGTAATATTAAGCTTCACACTTATTTCTATGATTTATTTTTGTACCTACATATATATATATATATATATATATATATATATATATATATATATATATATATATTTAAAGATATTTTATTGTATCGAACACTTCTTAATACTACTGTTTCTTGGTCTGATTCAACTCTGATAATTAACCTTTCAATACACGTGTGAAAAAATAAAATAAAAATACAAAATAACATGTAGAGCTTTTAAGTTTAAAAACCGTGAGGTCGGAAAATATACAGAGCGTGGCAGAAATACCCCCACCTAATGGTAAGACATTAGCTAGATGAAGACACCATTGTCACCGTCTTATCATTATGTGAGTGGGATTTTTGGGAGGTATATATATAGGAGGTATTTCTGGTGCATCCAATATATGCAAAAAGATAGGGGTACCAGTTGATGAAATGAAAAGAGATCATATAATTACGACATTACTTGTTTGGAAATCTTTTTATGAAGATTTTTTTTTTATGCTGATTCCATCAAACCGATTCTATTGGAAAAAGACTGATAATAATGTCAGAAAGGGAGTGCTATGTTTTGCAGATCTCTCTGCGTTGTAGTCGTCGTAGTAAACTTCTCCGTGTTCTGAATAATAAACGGGTTTTCTAGGCATCACCCCTATGTTCGTCATTTGTTCTCTATTTATTCTTGTCTATCTAATTTACATACGATACTAGAGCAAGAAACTATCAAAATAAGGAGATATAATCTTATAAAGTTACTAAGCTGAGTCATATGTAATTTCCGTTTTGGAAACCATTTGTAACGACGAACGTATCATCGAAATAACTAAACATTCGTAGGAGTTAAGAATAAAATTGAAGTACGCTAACATACTTCAGTTATTTTGGGTGGCACTGACAATGTTTGTCCCTCCCAATGCTTTTTTTCTTCTGCAAAAGACAACGCTAAGAATCGACTGATACTTGAAAACTGAATTTATTTCCGTCTCTATAAAACCGTGAAATACTGTAAGGAAAAAAAATGGCTTCACGTTGCATACGCTATTAAAAAAAATGTCTTGAATAGCATAGAAATTCAAAAGTGGCCAAAGTGTTCCAGTCTACCTTGCGCACCGTCTAACAAGAAATCGTGAGTAGGTATAAGTCTTGTTAAGCTTCTTTTCTAAGCAAAGATATAGTAACTATGGTTGTATTTTTCCTCCAAAAGTATGGCGGTTACCACGTAACCAGGGCAGATTGAATTATGGCATTCTTCTCAGTACTTGCAACAGCCCGGAGCCAGAGTACACAAGAGATTAAAGAATAAATTGAATGATTGAAAGTATTTTTATGTCAGAATGTTATAGGAACGGCATGGTTACACGTAGAAAGAGTTTTAATGTTTATGGCCAAGGAGTCATAAGACATAGGTAAATACGAAACGGGATTGCAAATTTCTGATCTGGAGAAAAATTGTTTGAGTCTTATCCCAGATCGTGGCATTAACCGGACTTTGATGATGATGCTCTAAAGTCATTATTTAAAAGCAACCCCACGGCAAAGTACTTTAATTCTTCATGTATAACACCCATTTTTTTCCATAAAAAATAATAAGCAAAATTAGGGGTGCACATAAAAGAAAGAAGAGTGTTGAGACACCTGATATTAGATATTGTTGTTCTTCATACATACCGTAACTCCCCATGTATAATACGCATATTTTCTAAAAAATTATTAAACAAAATTAGGGTGCATATGCACAGCTACAAAAAATCTTTAAACGATTGCCGTTTCGTAGGTCGATTTCAGTTGCGAAAGGACTACTCACCACAAACATACGACAATTTGACACTAACATTCGGCGATTGCGACCCCATAAGGATGTCAAATACATTCATATGTACCTAACAATACTTATAAATGTAAAATAAAATAAGAATTATCATAAAACTAGATTAGAATAGTATTATTCTATTTTTAAAATCATTTTTTATGAGAGTAGGAAACGCTGGCTGTAATGAAATTGAAGAGGTACAAATTATAGCGTTTGATTACAATACAAGAGGTGCGCATTATGCGTGAGTAGAAGCATTTTCCCTCACTTTCAGCACAATGAACGAAGGCGTATTAGACATGGGGAATTACGGTACTTGTGAATTAGATGTTAAACGCATCTCAACATAGCATGCGTATGTAAACACTTAGTAAAGACAGAGAACAAAGTTGGTCGCACTAAAAGGTTTTTGTCACCCGAGTCAATCCTTCAAATCTACATATCTACCATTTGTCCTTGCATTGCATACTCTGGCCATATATGGTCTGGTATCTCTGTTGTTAATTTCGAGGTCCTCGACAAAATCCAGAGAAGGATATGATAGGTCATGATCTGGCATCTCGTCTACAGTCACTTTCTCATAGACGTGCTGTGGTTTCCTTCCGTCTTTTCTACAAATATTTTCATGGCAACTGCTTTGACGAGCTACTTTCACTGGTACCTCACCTGCATGAATTTAAGCGCGCTATTAGGATGGCATCTATGTCCCAGCATTTCACTCTCGAAGCAGTTAAATGTAACAGCCCCTTCTACTGAAAAAGATTCTTCTCTAACACTTACCGACAGTGGGACTCCATTCCTCTTACTTGAAAAACCTGATATCTAAATCTTCAAATATTCAAATGTAATACCAATCGACATCTTCTGATACCTTGATCTTATTTCACGTCCTTCTCCGTTCCTCAAACACCGCCCTTTACTCTTGCTCTCAGTCTCTGTAACCCCTGGCGTGCTAGTAGGACTTCCGCATTGCTTAGGTTGAAATGCATAAACAAAGATCCGGTAATAAATTAAACACATCTCATCTCACCTCTCGTTATCCACTATAATAAAATAATCGTTTTCAGCACAAAAGCTGAATTAATCTTAGAGCTTTTGCTAGATTACAATAGGGAAAGCCAGTAAGCTCAGTGTTTGGTTTCTACATACTCTTAGTGCAACGAATAAAGCGGTTCGTTTACCTATAGCAGTAAATGTCCTTTCACAACAGGGGAATAACCCGTTCCTAAACCATCTCCTAACAGGTGGTCAAAAATGCGTTGCTTACTGTTATGGTCCAGGTTCCTTGTACCACGGTGATGGTCCAAGGTAGAACCAATGAAGAATAACTCGAACACAGGTATGGAATAACACAGATATATTACAAGTAGAATATGTACAAAGAAGTAGAAGTGTTAGTAATAAAAAATCAGGTTAGGTTAGAGAGAACTATGTTGTCTCGACCAGTATCACGATTTCAATGTCTTACAGTAATCGTCTGACGCAACTCTTTCTCTGACTGGCTGATTCACTGACTCACACGATGTTCATTAACACGCCCACGTGTGTCGAATGTGGCACAAGGCCGGTAGGCTCGGACAAAAATTGCCCGTAGAACCCATATAAACGAGATCGGATTGGTCAACCTCCCCCAACGAGGCTCTGCCCTTCGGCGGAGCCTCGTCCGAGTTCCTCTCTGCCCAAAGGCAGAGAGTTCCCCTCTGCCTCAGAGGCAGAGAGTTCGACCGAATAGCTGAGACGTCCAAAAAGGACTGGATCTCACACGATGTTTAACAACACGCCCACGTGTGTCGAATGTGGCACAAGGCCGGTTTAATGTGGGCTTTCCGAGCCCGTAGGCTCGGGCAAAAATTGCCCGTAGAACCCGTATAAACGGGATCGGGGCGGTCAACAACCCCGAACGAGGTTCCGCCGAAGGGCGGACCCTCGTCCGGGTTCCTCTCTGCCCAAAGGCAGAGAGTTCCCCTCTGCCTCAGAGGCAGAGAGTTCGACCGAATAGCTGAGACGTCCAAAAAACTGGATCTCACACTGTATTTAGTGTCCTCCCCACGAGGGACAGATGTGGCACAAGGCCTGGTTTAAAGTGGGGTACCCGAGCCCGTAGGCTCGGCCAAAAAATAGCCCGTAGATCCCGTATAAACGGGATCGGGCCGGTCAACCTCCCCGAACGAGGCTCTGCCCTTCGGCAGAGCCTCGTCTGAGTTCCTCTCTGCCCAAAGGCAGAGAGTTCCCCTCTGCCTCAGAGGCAGAGAGTTCGACCGAATAGCTGAGACGTCCAAAAAGGACTGGGTCTCACACGATGTTTAACAACACACCCACGTGTGTCGAATGTGGCACAAGGCCGGTTTCATGTGGGCTTTCCGAGCCCGTAGGCTCGGGCAAAAATTGCCCGTAGAACCCGTATAAACGGGATCGGGGTGGTCAACCACCTCGAACGAGGCTCTGCCCTTCGGCGGAGCCTCGTCCGAGTTCCTCTCTGCCCAAAGGCAGAGAGTTCCCCTCTGCCTCAGAGGCAGAGAGTTCGACCGAATAGCTGAGACGTCCAAAAAGGACTGGAGTATTTAGTGTCCTCCCCACGAGGGACAGATGTGGCACAAGGCCGGGTTTAAAGTGGGGTACCCGAGCCCGTAGGCTCGGCCAAAAAATAGCCCGTAGATCCCATATAAACGGGATCGGGTTGGTCAACCGCCCCGAACGAGGCTCTGCCCTTCGGCGGAACTTCGTCCGGGTTCCTCTCTGCCCAAAGGCAGAGAGTTCCCCTCTGCCTCAGAGGCAGAGAGTTCGACCGTCTAGCTGAGACGTCCAAAAAGGACTGGAGTATTTAGTGTCCTCCCCACGAGGGACAGATGTGGCACAAGGCCGGGTTTAAAGTGGGGTACCCGAGCCCGTAGGCTCGGCCAAAAAATAGCCCATAGATCCCGTATAAACGGGATCGGGCCGGTCAACCTCCCCGAACGAGGCTCTGCCCTTCGGCGGAGCCTCGTCCGAGTTCCTCTCTGCCCAAAGGCAGAGAGTTCCCCTCTGCCTCAGAGGCAGAGAGTTCGACCGAATAGCTGAGACGTCCAAAAAGGACTGGGGTATTTAGTGTCCTCCCCACGAGGGACAGATGTGGCACAAGGCCGGGTTTAAAGTGGGGTACCCGAGCCCGTAGGCTCGGCCAAAAATAGCCCGTAGATCCCGTATAAACGGGATCGGGTTGGTCAACCACCTCGAACGAGGCTCTGCCCTTCGGCGGAGCCTCGTCCGAGTTCCTCTCTGCCCAAAGGCAGAGAGTTCCCCTCTGCCTCAGAGGCAGAGAGTTCGACCGAATAGCTGAGACGTCCAAAAAGGACTGGAGTATTTAGTGTCCTCCCCACGAGGGACAGATGTGGCACAAGGCCGGGTTTAAAGTGGGGTACCCGAGCCCGTAGGCTCGGCCAAAAAATAGCCCGTAGATCCCGTATAAACGGGATCGGGCCGGTCAACCTCCCCGAACGAGGCTCTGCCCTTCGGCGGAGCCTCGTCCGAGTTCCTCTCCGCCCAAAGGCAGAGAGTTCCCCTCTGCCTCAGAGGCAGAGAGTTCGACCGAATAGCTGAGACGTCCAAAAAGGACTGGAGTATTTAGTGTCCTCCCCACGAGGGACAGATGTGGCACAAGGCCGGGTTTAAAGTGGGGTACCCGAGCCCGTAGGCTCGGCCAAAAAATAGCCCGTAGATCCCGTATAAACGGGATCGGGCCGGTCAACCTCCCCGAACGAGGCTCTGCCCTTCGGCGGAGCCTCGTCCGAGTTCCTCTCCGCCCAAAGGCAGAGAGTTCCCCTCTGCCTCAGAGGCAGAGAGTTCGACCGAATAGCTGAGACGTCCAAAAAGGACTGGAGTATTTAGTGTCCTCCCCACGAGGGACAGATGTGGCACAAGGCCGGGTTTAAAGTGGGGTACCCGAGCCCGTAGGCTCGGCCAAAAAATAGCCCGTAGATCCCGTATAAACGGGATCGGGCCGGTCAACCTCCCCGAACGAGGCTCTGCCCTTCGGCGGAGCCTCGTCCGAGTTCCTCTCCGCCCAAAGGCAGAGAGTTCCCCTCTGCCTCAGAGGCAGAGAGTTCGACCGTCTAGCCGAGTCGTCCAAAAAGGACTGGAGTATTTAGTGTCCTCCCCACGAGGGACAGATGTGGCACAAGGCCGGGTTTAAAGTGGGGTACCCGAGCCCGTAGGCTCGGCCAAAAATAGCCCGTAGATCCCGTATAAACGGGATCGGGTTGGTCAACCACCTCGAACGAGGCTCTGCCCTTCGGCGGAGCCTCGTCCGAGTTCCTCTCTGCCCAAAGGCAGAGAGTTCCCCTCTGCCTCAGAGGCAGAGAGTTCAACCGAATAGCTGAGACGTCCAAAAAGGACTGGAGTATTTAGTGTCCTCCCCACGAGGGACAGATGTGGCACAAGGCCGGGTTTAAAGTGGGGTACCCGAGCCCGTAGGCTCGGCCAAAAATAGCCCGTAGATCCCGTATAAACGGGATCGGGGTGGTCAACCACCTCGAACGAGGCTCTGCCCTTCGGCGGAGCCTCGTCCGAGTTCCTCTCTGCCCAAAGACAGAGAGTTCCCCTCTGCCTCAGAGGCAGAGAGTTCGACCGAATAGCTGAGACGTCCAAAAAGGACTGGAGTATTTAGTGTCCTCCCCACGAGGGACAGATGTGGCACAAGGCCGGGTTTAAAGTGGGGTACCCGAGCCCGTAGGCTCGGCCAAAAATAGCCCGTAGATCCCGTATAAACGGGATCGGGGTGGTCAACCACCTCGAACGAGGCTCTGCCCTTCGGCGGAGCCTCGTCCGAGTTCCTCTCTGCCCAAAGACAGAGAGTTCCCCTCTGCCTCAGAGGCAGAGAGTTCGACCGAATAGCTGAGACGTCCAAAAAGGACTGGAGTATTTAGTGTCCTCCCCACGAGGGACAGATGTGGCACAAGGCCGGGTTTATAGTGGGGTACCCGAGCCCGTAGGCTCGGCCAAAAATAGCCCGTAGATCCCGTATAAACGGGATCGGGTTGGTCAACCACCTCGAACGAGGCTCTGCCCTTCGGCGGAGCCTCGTCCGAGTTCCTCTCTGCCCAAAGGCAGAGAGTTCCCCTCTGCCTCAGAGGCAGAGAGTTCGACCGAATAGCTGAGACGTCCAAAAAGGACTGGGTCTCACGCTACTGCTTCCTCTTGAGGCGCAGTATTTATGGTGTACGGGATAGTCCATTACTATTATGGGTAAGTTCCGATAACACTTACGACAAAGTTCAATGCGAAAAAGGCAGTGGAATGACAAGGATGAATCTGCCCAACCGACGACAAAAGCTAAATTTAACTTAAGGCAATGCTGTTCATAGTGATGCAACCGTCTCGGTATTTATTGAAATGCAGTGAGACACTAAATGCACATTTAGACGTATTGCAAGTTGTAGTTACAGGTTCGGTCGAAAAGCTCCATGGGTTCGACAATAGGAAAATGCTGATCTCCTCCATGACAACGTAGCGCCACATGCGTAAAGAATAACAACAAAAATGCAACACTATCGTCCGTTCTTCTGAAAATTACGTAATCCCCTGGACTTGCACTGCCATTTGTTTGATCGTTGCAGAACGCTTTGATGTTGGGGGATCTCTCTCTAATGAAAATCAAGAATTCCTCGAAAACTTTTTGGCATCAAAACGTGTGGATTTATTCTGGAGCTAAAGAAGAGATACCAGACACTTGGCAAAAATCACTGCAAATAATGTCAAATATAGAATTAAATAAATTGGAATTGTGCTTTATCTAGTCAAGAATAATGTTGGTAAAACAGAATGGAAGTTATTTACGAGTCAGTCTAATATGTATGTACAAAGAATTCCTGGTAAAAAAATCAACTGTGTTTGCAAACGCAGAGTGAGGTGAGCTTTTCCACACAGCTAAAGCTAATAAAATTCAGCTTATTTTTCAAGCACTGTTTCCACAATTTGTCAATATATAATCCTATGTGTAAAAGTGCTAGGAGGAATAAAACACATGCATTTTATTTGATGATTTTTATTTAGAAATTATGCATCATATTCTATTCTTTTTATTGTAAATTAAATAATATTTTTACCTTTGGATAATTTACAAACTCAGATAGGTGTCTAGATTCAACAAAATCTGGAAAAATTGGGGAACCGTACGGGACTTACAGAAAGATTATCATAGATTTATTTCCAATAAGTTGCAATATGCTATGAGATAGATATAATCTCTCCAGAAAACAAAATGTCGAATTTGACCCGATTTTGTCTGTTTTAAGTCCTGGAAAAATGGGATTGAGTTCTAAATTAAAGTAAAAGCCATTAAGGATCAAACTTATGTAGGTATGTCCAATTTTGACCTTTTTAGCGTTTTTTTTAGTTGTTTTTTTGTCAGTTGAAAGACACATTAATTTCGAAATTCTTGTAAAAATTAACTACTTGTTGGATTTTAATGAAAACTTCAGAACTTATTCAGAAATGAATGAACTTATTTTAGAAATGTTTGTCTCTTTGAAAGTCATGGTATAAATATTTTTTTTTTATATCTGTTACCCCCCTCGAACTTAATTTTATGAAAACACAAAAAAAAATTTATTTGCAACCTAAATTTTTTTTTAATTAAATGCACAAAACCTAATTCATCGATTTTTTTGTTAAAAAAATGTCCGAAATTGTCCAAACTTTTACCTCAATTGTAAAAATACAAAACCCAATAAAACTAAGACAATATTTAATTAAGAAAGTTTTTAATGGCTTTCTGAATAATATATACGAAGGTAATTATTATCTGAAAGAAAAAAATTTTTTTGATGAACAATGAATTTTTACATTAATTTTCTTTTTTTTTTCAATTTTAAATACACAATATGACAAAAGGTTGTTATACATTTATACATTAAGTTCTTTCTGCAACCTTATGGAAATGATATATTATGTTCTCTACTTTTTAAAGATCATAAATTCGAAAGCTTATTAAAATCTGACAACCATAATTATTTTAAAAATAATTTTTAATATTCCAAAATTGTATTTAAAATCATCTACAACGAAAGTACGGATGCACATTGTTGAAATAATGTCACATGAGTAGTTTCCTTTGATAGAAGCAAGTTTTTTTTTACTTCAGAAATGGCTTTGATTCGTTCAGTACCAACAAAACAACGCTTGTCAAGTTTTCTGAATATCGTCGTATTATTTTCAATTTTTTTCTTTTTCTATTCAAATATAATCGAATAGTGGGATAAAAGAAAATATCGACTATTTACAATTACAAAAAAAAAAAAACGCCCTTGGAAGTCCACCCAAATTTTCAAGTTTGAAATCGAATGCATAAATTCATTGTACATTACTTTGGAATTATTATCCACACGACAAATTATCAATTAAAACGATTTTGGAGTTTAAGTTTTCTGGAGTTAGCTCGCTCAAACTAAAAAAATACTTGTTGAGTCAAAACAAAACCAACATAGAATGTTAATTTTATTAATAAATAAAATAAAACTCATATTAAAATTACTGCCATATAATTATTAATAAATAGAAAAAAATCTGCCTTAATAAAAAAGAAATAAAATCTCATTTCATTAAGTTAACCCGTTTCAATTCATGGTGTTTCATGTAATTTTTATATTCTCAGAAAAATATTTCATGACTGAAATAATAAACCTCAATTTAAAAAAAATGAATTTTATTTACTGTTTTATTTTTACTTGTAAAATTTGATTTTCTTTCATAATTTAAATGTTATTTTCAGTGCAGAATTCTTCCTCAAACGTAAGGTAAAAAAAAAAAAATTTGAAAGTGAATTTTTAAAAAAAAAATCTACTAACCAGATTCACTTAAAATTAGAACGAATTATATCACTTCTGTGCTACCATCGAATAAATTTCCGTGTCGTAAGTTGTGAATATATTGACGTACATCAATCAACGCCTGTGAAAATAGACCACCCTGGTTGGAAATATCTCTCTTAAAAAAATTTCTGCTAAAAATGTAAGTAATGTTTCTTTCAAATTACATTAAGTATACTTTAATCATTCTAAATTTACTAAGATAACAAAAGAAAAAGGTGTAATTGATTTTTCATGATTTTTTAACTAACAAACTATGATCTTTCCGACAGAAATGTCGATAAGTTCGATTTTACGAAGTTTTTTGACTCGAAAAAAAAACAAGATTTTTAATAAAATTTTTAACATTTATAGGAAGGATTAAAAAATCTGAAAAAATATTCAGAAAATACTTTGGTCTTTCCTCTTTAATAACAACATAAATATTTAAACCTTAAAAATTGTTTTATCAATTTGGGGACCTTTTGTCGTCAAGGTATACCACTTTTTAGCGAAATATTGGACATACCTAAACTTATGAAAGACTAGTATTCAATAACTGTCCTAGAACACGGAATTATATGAAGTGATGATCATATTACGATTAAGTAATGCAGTTTAAAATTAATACTATTAATATTACATATTAGAAGCAAAACAACTTAAAGGGAAGTTCTTTGAATAAATCACTTTGGCACTAAAATATTTTCACATTTAACACTGTAGCATGAAAGTACACAATCATTTACAATCGTAAAAAGGAGGTAAAACAAGGTAAATAGGTGGGGAAAAAATAGAAGAATATGATTAAACAAGTGTTTTAAATAAAACACATTTAATTTGCCTACCTTTTTCAGCGCAACCTTCGGTACTGCTTAGTATCAGAACGCAATGCACGAAGAGTAAAAAACCTCTTCTAAACAAATTCGTCAGATTGTTCCTTACAGAGTGTGAGGTTCCAAATGTCGAATTGAGTGCCACATTCTAAACAGCACAGTGAATTCAAATGCCTGATAATAGAAATCGTTTTAGATTCAATCAATTTTTATTATCTCATCCTTTACTTTCAACCTTTACTCGTCTTTTACTAGTGGTTTTCTTTCCTTAGCTCCTTTCATTCCTAATGTGCAGTCACTTTGGATGCATAAAAGTAATGCTACTGTTGTCTTCCGGTTCCTGTCACGTGTCACTTACTTGAGCGAATGCTTGCATGTCTGCCTTCCAATCCCTATCACCGGATCCATACACCACATCCAGTGTCGTTTTCCTTTTCTTCAATTCCAATTTCGTTTTCCCCTCCCCAATATCTCTTTCCGTTTTCTTGCGTTTGAGTTCCTTTCTTTTTTCCTTTCTTTCTTTTGTCAATTCCAATGTTCCCCTCCCCAATACTTTCTCCCCTTTCTTTGTTGCTTTTTTGTTTCTTTTTGTTTGTTTGTTTGTTTATTTGCTTGCTTCTTTCTTTCTTTCTTTCTTTCTTTCTTTCTTTCTTTCTTTCCAATTACAGTTTCCTCTCTCCAATATTTCTTTCTTTCTTTTTTTCTTATTTCGTTTTCACCTGCCTATATACTTCATTCTGTTTTGTTTGTTTGTTTGTTTGTTTGTTTGTTTGTTTCTTTCTTTCTTTCTTTCTTTCTTTCTTCCTTTCTTTCTTTCAACCTTCCTTTCATTTTACTTAATGCACTACGGTTTATCAGGATTTGTTTAAAAATTAAAACCTGTCTCTAGTGCTTCATTCACGACAAGATTTTTTCCTTCTCCTTGATCCCCCCGTAGTACATTCATTTTGTTATGACTTTGATTCTCACTGAGTGCCCTACGATTTTGTCTCAATGCAAGTTTACGCTAATATTATTAAAACACACTTAAATCAAAAGACATGAAGAATAATGATTTATTCAATTGGAATTGATTCAGAAATTTCTTCCAATGTCATTTAATTTAACTTCTACTGCTACAAAAGTTCTCCCTGATTTATAGTTTCTGCATATAAATGCTCTTATCAGATGCTTAAAACCTGAGAAAGTATCAAACATTAAATATTCTATATATTTCATATGCATAGCGTCCCAAGGCAGCATAGTTAAATATACGTTTGAAATGCACTTTTATGAAAATCTCTACTCTGCCAATGGGTGTAATTTAATGGATATAGACATTTGAACGGGTTCGTGATGAGCTAATGATTTTCATTTCGTGCATTTTGGCGGGAAAGAAAGTTTTTTTAGGTGACTTTGAACACGTCATGGTTATTTCAAAATGGAATATTTAAAAAAACTTCCGATCAACTAGGATATTCTGGCAAAATCTAAGGTTTACGCAGAATTACCAGAAAATATTCCGGTGATCCGTTGGGTTGTAGAAATCCGTTATAAGCGACCGGAAGGGGGGGAATGGCAAGACTGTTTTAAGTTGGTAGTAAAGCAACAGTAGTTCAAACAAGTAATTTTCCCTTTTAAAACATTATTGTCCACACACACACACACACGCACACACACACACACACACACACACACACACACACACACACACACACACACACACATATATATACATATATGCATATATATATTTATATATATATATATATATATATATATATAATGTACTCTCACGTCGGTTTCGACATATAAGGATCTGACAGCTTAACCAATTGATTCAGTTATAAATGTTGTGCGACAATCTTAAGTGGCACTTAAGATCAGGCCGCATATGGAGCAAGAGTGAGGGTTGTGGGATGAGGTCACTGTTAGATTGGCTGACCTTTTAGATCTTGTTCTCGCTTCTTGAAGACGATTCAGACTAGCAGAATGAAAACCGCTGAGTCCACTAAAACACGTCGATCCCCACTGTACCCGCTCCAAGGTGTTATGAGGTATATTGACAACTGACAAGTTGCTATTCAGCTTGTCTTTTTATCTAAGTCATGGTGATCCTAAATTCCTGTAGCCTTGATCTAACTGGCTGTACATTCGCATTTTGGGTATCCTGTCATTAGACATTGTCAAAACCTGGCCAGTCCACCGCCACTAGATCTGTATAAGGAAATTCTCGATTCCTCTAATATTACAGCTGTTAAACAGGTCCATATTGAATGTCCTGTCTTGAAGGCTAGCTCCACAGATGACAAAAGTCATATGAATATATATAATTAATACACGTTAAAGACTTGCTACTTTGCTGAGTGATATTACCTTCAGCATCCGACTCCATAGTTTCGTAGACGGATCATCTGGGAATTTTTCCGTCCACTTGTCAAGGGTTATTAGCAATTGACTGCTTAAACGTCTCGGTTTTAATTTTTTTATATGCATTTTTACTGGTGCAAGCTTTTTTTCATATTGCATGTGTTCATACGTGTGTGTGTGTGTGTGTGTGTGTGTGTGTGTGTGTGTGTGTGTGTGTGTGTGTGTGTGTGAGTGTGCGACCATCCGCCGGTATAAAACACCATGTTAAACTGTTAAATTTCAGTAAGTTTTCAACGATAATAATAAAACAGACTATATATATATATATATATATATATATATATATATATATATATATATATATAGCTCTTGAAAATACATTTCAATTGAGCACTGTTGAGTGATAAGCTAATTCTATAAACAACAGCCACCTGCACTAATGCAAAGCTCTTCAGTAAAATGAATGGAGCACTTTGGTTGATTGGCATTTATTTACATTTGTAAAAACAATACGCTAGATTTAGTTGTGTAACTCTACCGAGTGAAGATAGCTCTGGCTGACACCAAATTAGTTGTGTTTCAATCCTGGCTTGAGGCATTATGAAGTCTAGTCGCACTGAGGAGCTGTGATACAGCGAAACAGTACTGTCTGTGAATGACATAATATATATATATATATATATATATATATAGTCTGTTTTATTATATATATATATATATAAATATATATATATATATATATATATATTGTAAGAAAAACTATGCTTCATACCGAATATTCTTTCTTACCCTCGACTTTAGAAATCTCAACATACGATTTCTCAAGAGAATCACCATGGAAATAATTATAGAAGTGGCAGATGGAAGTTACGTTACGGTGGTGAAAAGAATGACGGAAGCCGTGATGCCAGGTCAAAACCGATAATATTGCAGATTTTTCTTTACATTTTGTCAAGAATCTCTAGACACACAGCAGAAACATCGGACCAGATGTTGCAGCATTATTTAATATGTGGACAAATATTACACTTATAAATCTGCAAGATTAATTCTGGTGAGAGAGAAATTGTCTATTCCAACATAGAGAACGGACATTCCGAAGAGAAGTCTATTGGAAGTGTTACTGAATGAGGAATAACCTAAACGGAAATGAAATGGTAATCTTTATAACATCAACAAAATAAAATACTCGCCAGCGGCGTGAAGTAGGTAAACCACTGCTATTGATGGACTACGAAGACAGCATATTACTCCCACTTAAAATAGTATCCAACGTATTTATAAGGATTGGGAAATCCCCATTAGTGTTCATAGGTACGGTATAACACCCCCGTTTTTTATAGATTTACTCTGCACAGAGTCAATATATTTTCCTTTTCACGTTAAAGTCGATTCTCTCTGTATCCCTTCTTTTACTCTTACTCAGAACAAGAAATCATCGTTGCATTTATTTTCGCACAAATTTACTATGTCGCTTTTCTTATAACTGATGCCATATTTGGTCTGGTTCTCCTGCTGTACATCTCGACAAAATCCGAAGAAGTGTCTATTACATAATCGATCGTGACCAGGCATCTAGACTCCCGTCACTTTCTTACCGATATGACGTAGCTCCCCGCTGTCTTTTCTGCAGATATTTTCACGACAACTACTCTGACGAGCTTTTTTTTTCCCTGGTGCTCCGATGTTGTAACCTAGAAACGGTTACTAAATGAGGAATAACCAAAACGGAGGTTGGAAATGAAATAATAATCTTTAAAATATCAAGAAAATACAATACTCGCCAGCGGCGTGAAGTAGGTAGACCACTGCTAGTGGTGGACAACTTAGACATCATATTACCCTTACTTACAGTTGTGTCCAACGTATTTATGAGGATTGGGACATACCTATAATGTTCTTAGGTACGGTATATAATATAAATATTGGACATTATACTGTATTGTTTTGTATCCAAAATATTTTGTTTCAATCATTTCACCCCAAGGGAGACATGAAAGTCATTTATAAGCAAAGGGGGTTATCGAGTGTTAGAAAATATGAAAAAGATACTATTAAGGAGAGAGAACAGTAAAAGAACAAGAATTAAGAAGACAGAAGATAATGATTCTCGTTGCATTTGTATTTTTGGGAAGCAAGATGGCGGAAATGAGTTCCACAAACGAGAAATGCAAGAGCAAGAGCTGTTAGCATCGAACTCACGGGTACATTAAGACATTTCAAATGTAAAATGACGAAAGCTTGTCGACAATTTAGTTCTGGGCTTAAATTCATTAAATTCTATGTGCCATAGTGGAAAGTACACCAGAACAATTACTATGAATATATTTGTAGAAAAGGCACACGGAAGAAGCATTACATCGGTGAGAAAATGACCGAAACCGAGATGCCAAGTCAGGACCAATAACATCGCAGATTCTTCTTTGACTTTTATCAATAATCTTTAAATATATAGCAGGGACACCAAACCATAAGCGGTAGCAATATTCAAAGTATGGACGAATAATAGACTTAATAATAGACGAATATAAATATGCAAGATAGATTCTAGAAGGATAAAACATTTCTAGCATCAGATCTGGCAATTGATTCATTAAAATCTGTCCTTCACATGTCAACGGATATTTTTAGCCCGAGAATGTGCAATAAGTCATTCTTCTGGAGGTTAGCATCAGCCATGCTGATGGAAGGCAGAAAACGATTCCCTCAGATGATTGATAGAGAGCTGCTTCGTTTTGGTGGCGTTAAAATAAGCAAGACATTCTGGGTCATTTTTTTAGATCAGCTATCAATTTGATTTTATTGGACTGGTCCGACTTACTTATTAAGACGGGTGTAAATAATCGTATCATCAGAATAGATACCGAGTTCATAATTGATGCCATCGGAAAAGTCATTGACGAAAATTAGAAACAATTTGGGTCCAGAGTTAGAGCTCTGGGTAGACCTGCGTTATCCCAGAAAGATCCAGAGGAGTGGCCGTTCAAGACAACATTCATTTTGCGATTTCATAGGAAAGACAGTCGGGCGTCAGCGCGCGCCGGCCGGCGTCGGGCGGCAGCGGAAGCGAGCCGTCGCGGTCGGCTTCGGCGGCGGCTGCGAGGACAACAACCGACGTCTCGTGCCGGCCGGCCGGCAGTGGGCGGCGTAGCGGGCACGCCGCCGCACGCCGACGCACGCCGACGACGACTTCGTGGTAAAGTTTGGAAGAAGAGTCCGACCAGCGTTGTGCGTGCGCGACGCGCTCGGCGGCCGCAAGCGGCGGTCGACATTTCGAACATGGAAAAAATTGCAAAAATCAAGTTCGACATTGCAATTGCTCGCATCGATTCTCACTTTGAGATCGTCTGCAACGTTGCCAGACAAGCGTTGCGTTGGATAGTGTGAAAATTTAGAAAAAAGCAAAGCTTGTCACACGAAACGAGTTCAAAATCTATGCTGTGAGGAGAGCCGGCCAGGCCGGCGGCGAGCGACGACAGTCGGGCGTCAGCGCGCGCCGGCCGGCGTCGGGCGGCAGCAGAAGCGAGCCGTCGCGATCGGCTGCGAGGACAACGCCCGACGTCGTGCCGCCGCCACCGGCAGCAGTAGCAGCAGCAGCAGGCGTGTTACGGACGCTGAGGCGCCGGTCTGCAATGCGACCGACCGAAGTCGGGTAATTGGCGGGAGTAACTCTGGTGAACTTAATGCTCACCTAACCTTGATAGGTTAAAGGGAAATTTCCCACCCCCGCCCGAAGATGACATCACAACGCGCCCCGCCTCCACGAGGCGGCATTTGGACAACGCCAGAAGAAATTCTGGCGGCTAAGTGGGCGCACCGGCTAAGACGCGACTAGCTGGTGGGCGGGTGGCGGTGAGTTAGTTGGCAGATGCCTCGTCATCTCGCCAGTACGTGAGTAACGTAACGGAAAGCGGAAATTGTAAAGCTTCTCGCACGACATGGATTCGCGGTTTCACGGCCGGCAGTAGGCGTAACGGGCACGCTGCCGCACGCCGATTTCGTGGTAAAGTTTTGAAAAACGGCGGACCAGCGTTGTGCGTGCGCGACGCGCTCGGCGGCTGTAAGCCTTTGGTGCCGCCCGTCACCTCGGGTCCGCGACGTGCATCGGCAACCCACCCGACCCGTCTTGAAACACGGACCGAGGAGTCCTGGCCGTTTTCGAGTCGTAGGGGTCCCGAAGAACCCCGAAGGCGCAGCGAAAGCGAGAGAGCGCGTGGGAGGGCACCGGTCCGGGACAGGTGTCGCGGCGAAAGCGGTTTTCGGCGGGGAGTTTCTCGCTTCCTTCCACCGCCTAGCCGTGCCCGATTCCGCCGGCGCTTGCCGTCTTCGTCCCGCCGTCCTTTCCCTCTTTTCCTTCGTCCGTTCCGAGTCGAAAATTCCCCACGATTTTCCCGTCGCCGGGAGATGACGAGGTGGCTCGGGCGCCTGTGGCGGGGGGAAAACTCACGGGGGTCTGTCGACGTTTGCGGGGTGCAGCCTCAAACTTTCCTCCCACCGCCCAACGGTGAGATCCCGCGGCTTGAACTAGTCACGATTTAAGTCGTCGAGTTTAGGCGCTGCGCGCGGGCGCATCACCCCCGGGTCGGTAATTTTTTTCTCCGAGTACGACTCGGCCGACTCTGGCGTAGCGAGCGGCCAGGGACCCGAAAGATGGCGATCCACGCCCGGTCGGGATGAAGCCAGAGGAAACTCTGGTGGAAGTCCGAAGCGCCTCTGACGTGCAAATCGATCGACGGAACCGGGTGTAGGGGCGAAACATCCTCCAGAAATAATATAACCTTTCAACTTGTGAAAGCGAATGGTATGCCAAACCCTGTCAAATAGTTTTGAGATGTATAAATCAACTGCCCGAGCTTTGCCCTCTTCTTATCTAAAAAGCTTGAGAAACTTTTTCAGTAATGATAATAAATACATCAGCAGTTGTCCAAGAGAGGAGGAGAAATCCATATTGTTTATCTGGAAGAAGAGACTGCTATGTGAAATGCTTGACCTATAGCCGCTTGCACTTGGGCAAATAGAGATAGGAGGCTGATAGAGGAGCGCCAACGCTTTGTCTACGTTTCGGAGAGGTCAAAAGGGCGGGTGCGCAGGTTCGAATTAGAAAATCTCAGAAAGAAAGTAGTAGAGTAAAGACAACAGCAGTCAAGAATGAAGACTAAAGAAAAAAAATACCGCTTGTCAAGTCATCTTGACCGAAGATCAAAGTGAGTTAAATTTTAAATAGTTCGTTTAGATATCATGATTTGTACGGTTAATAAGTTTGAAATTCGATACATGACCTCTGATAATAACTGTAATGTAAAAAATAATTTTGTAATTTTCTCTTGGCTGTTTCCCGGTTTCATACATAAATCTGCACTTTTATCGAAGATTTGGCTGCTATGTTTAAACGATATTCTTTATATCGTTTACGCATAGCATTCAAATCTTCAAGAAAAATATTTCAAGTTCATGCGCATGCGTGCTGGCACACGTACTGAGTGACGCACGTTTCTCAACATGTTTCCTCGCAAGCAAGCAAATGAAAATACAAGGTTTGGTTTGGTTTGGTGTGATTTATTTCGTTTTACGGCATATCAACGTCAATGGGTTATTTAATGTCGACAAAATTTTTATTGCTGCTAATATATTATTCCAAAAATGCATTGCTGATTACATCTTTTTCTTTAAAAAATCCATTGCTGGTAATACCCTCTTTTTCCTCAAAAACTCACTGCTGGTACACTATTTACATTATTCGGACTATTGTCCTAAATCTTTGTCGTCATATTTATCATAACGTTTCGGCAGTTGTGCGGTCTTCTTCAGGTGATTGGAATATCGAACTGAATCCTTTATTTTTCTTTCGCTCACTGGGGTAGACTGTTCTAGTTCCATGTGCCATGTTTAATGGATGTAAGTTATCAGTTATCTCCTGTTAATTCCCCTCTCCAAGTTCTCTACTGCCTTAACCGGGTATTGAACTCACATTCTTTTGATCCTGTCACTGGATATAATCAACGCCTTTATCCTTGTCACAGTGGTTAGATTTTGGTTTTGACCCATTTTAGGATTTAAGTATTCGCCCATAGCTGTGACCCTAACAGATGCTACCATAGCAGGCCGTGGAGAACCTGGGAACACCAGCAATTAAGAGGTGGTTGTACGCTCCTTATAGCCTTCTGATCAGAGGCCTTGCTGTCGGACGTAATTTGTCGTCTTACACAGGACGAGTATCTAATTTATCGTCAAGCGCATGACGGTGAAAATATAGGAATAATTTTTATAGATTAGAAATCTACTGTGTGAACTTAAGCAGTAGAAAGGCACGGGACACAACATGCAATGGAAATTTTCATAAGTGATAAAAAGTGTGTGGGTGTAAATCGCAGGAAAAGTGTAAAGAGGTAATTGTTAAATGATATTATTACCATGGTGAGAAGAGAGGAAGACGAGTAACCATGATAATGCACTTGTGGACTTCCTGAAATGATTTTGCCCTGTCTTCAATTAATTCGTCATTTAAAAAACAAATTAGCGTCACTTTCTTTTAATATGATTTAATTTAATGCACTTCAGGGTAAGCATGTATTCTAACCTCGTAGACTGGCGCTACAGACTCACAAACCAAGACCTGTATCAGATCACAGGAACCACATTACTTGAGCACTTTCAACATCAGCAGCAACTAAAATACCACATGTAACTCAGTATCTGTCTATATTTCTAAGATGAGGTATTATGTATACTATTTAAATATTTTCATATTTTGTCCTTCAGGACAAATGGCACAGTTGGTTAGATCCAGTGACAGGACCCAAAGAGTGTGAATTGAATACCCGGTTAAGGCAGTGGAGAACTTTCAGAGGAGAATTAACAGGAGATAAATGATAACTGACATCCATTAGACATGGTACGTGGAACTAGAACAGTCTACCCCAGTAAGCGAAATAAAGGGTTCAGTTCGACATTCCAACCACCTGAAGAAGGCCGCAGCGTAGACGGCCGAAACGTTGTAATAAATATGGCGTCAAAGATGAGTGCAGTATTCCGAATAATGTAAATAGTGTGCACATGTAACTCGAAGAGTTAATAATGACATCATAAAAAAATGATGTTTTACATTACTTCAATTAAAAGGCGAGGAAGGAAACTTCTATCAGTACTAGAAAGAGCAACAGCAGCTAGTGGACGTGAGAATCCTATTTTCCTGAAAAAAGTTTGTAAGAGAAAGATTTTATAAATTTCAACCGACAGCATATTGGCTGCCCGGTCAATAAATGCTGAATGTTTCTTTATAGGGAAACGGCTAATATTACTATTGCTATGACCATACATTTCTTTATACTGAGGGATTATTTACTCGCATTTGAAATATTATCTTTTTCAATAGATTCTATATCAAAATGGTTTTCAGTTTTTTTTGTTTCTTCAATTGATATGCGATGGACTCTCCTGCAGCATTGTTCATTATAGTTTTCCTTTTTTTTTCTCGTTGTTAATTTTTATTTATTTCTTTCTTCATATTTTATCCTTACTCATTCATCTACGACTTTCCGCAGCCTGTTCTCGAAAAAAACTTTGCACAACTAGTACTTATATTCCAGGATATACTTTTTTGTCAAGGCACTTAATTCAGTACTCATTATTTCTCAGACAGATCAAATGGCAAACTGGGACCTTCATGCCCAAAAAAAATGGAGTATTAAAAGGACGTTTTTTCCATTGACACCGCTATGATTTTAACTACATTCACACCGAGGCAGTGTTTATTGATTTAAAAAGCAATGATTAGAATTGGAATAAAACCTAAACATATGAAGAAAGTGAATTTATATATGTATAATTCATCTACCTTCACTCTTCGGCAATGTTCATTGTTTTAAAAAGCGATGGTTAGAATTGGAATAAAACCTAAACATATGATGAAAGTGAATTTATACATGTATAATTCATCTACCTTCACTCTTCGGCAATGTTCATTGTTTTAAAAAGCGATGATTAGAATTGGAATAAAACCTAAACATATGATGAAAGTGAATTTATAAATGTATAATTCATCTACCATCACTCTTCGGCAATGTTCATTGTTTTAAAAAGCGATGATTAGAATTGGAATAAAACCTAAACATATGATGAAAGTGAATTTATACATGTATAATTTATCTACTTTCACTCTTTGGCAATGTTTATTGTTTAAAAAAGCGATGATTAGAATTGGAATAAAACCTAAACATATGATGAAAGTGAATTTATACATGTATAATTCATCTCCCTTCACTCTTCGGCAATGTTCATTGTTTTAAAAAGCGATTATTAGAATTGGAATAAAACCTAAACATATGATGAAAGTGAATTTATACATGTATAATTCATCTACCTTCACTCTCCGGCAATGTTCATTGTTTTAAAAAGCGATGATTAGAATTGGAATAAAACCTAAAGATATGATGAAAGTGAATTTATACATGTATAATTCATCTACCTTCACTCCTCGGCAATGTTTATAATTTTAAAAAGCGATGATTAGAATTGGAATGAAACCTAAACATATGATGAAAGTGAATTTATACATGTATAATTCATCTACCTTCACTCTTCGGCAATGTTCATTGTTTTAAAAAGCGATGATTAGAATTGGAATAAAACCTAAACATATGATGAAAGTGAATTTATACATGTATAATTAGTCTACCTTCACTATTCGGCAATGTTCATTGTTTTAAAAAGCCATGATTAGAATTGGAATAAAACCTAAACATATGATGAAAGTGAATTTATACATGTATAATTCATCAACCTTCACTCTTCGGCAATGTTTATTGTCTTAAAAAGCGATGATTAGAATCGGAATAAAACCTAAACATATGATGAAAATGAATTTATATATGTATATTTCATCTACCTTCACTCTCCGGCAATGTTCATTGTTTTAAAAAGCGATGATTAGAATTGGAATAAAACCTAAACATATGATGAAAGTGAATTTATACGTGTATAATTAATCTACCTTCACTCTTCGGCAATGTTTATTGTTTTAAAAAGCGATGATTAGAATTGGAATAAAACCTAAACATATGATGAAAGTGAATTTATACATGTATAATTCATCTACCTTCACTCTTCGGCAATGTTCATTGTTTTAAAAAGCGATGATTAGAATTGGAATAAAACCTAAACATATGATGAAAGTGAATTTATACATGTATAATTCATCTACTTCACTCTTCGACAATGTTTAGTGTCTTAAAAAGCGATGATTAGAATTGGAAAAAAACCTAAACATATGATGAAAGTGAATTTATACATGTATAATTCATATACCTTCACTCTTCGGCAATGTTTATTGTTTTAAAAAGCGATGATTAGAATTGTAAAAAACATAACATATGATGAAAGTGAATTTATACATGTATAATTCATTTACCATCACTCTTCGGCAATGTTCATTGTTTTAAAAAGCGATGATTAGAATTGGAAAAAACCTAAACATATGATGAAAGTGAATTTATACATGTATAATTCATCTACCTTCACTCTTCAGCAATGTTCAATGTTTGAAAAAGCGATGATTAGAATTGAAATAAAACCTAAACATATGATGAAAGTGAATTTATACATGTATAATTCATCTACCTTCACTCTTCGGCAATGTTTATTGTCTTAAAAAGCGATGATTAGAATTGAAATAAAACCTAAACATATGATGAAAGTGAATTTATACATGTATAATTCATCTACCTTCACTGTTCGGCAATGTTTAGTGTCTTAAAAAGCGATGATTAGAATTGAAATAAAACCTAAACAAATGATGAAAGTGAATTTATACATGTATAATTCATCTACCTTCACTCTTCGGCAATGTTTATTGTCTTAAAAAGCGATGAGTAGAATTGGAATAAAACCTAAACATATGATGAAAGTGAATTTATACATGTATAATTCATCTACTTCACTCTTCGACAATGTTTAGTGTCTTAAAAAGCGATGAATAGAATTGGAATAAAACCTAAACATATGATGAAAGTGAATTTATACATGTATAATTCATCTACCTTCACTCTTCGACAATGTTTATTGTTTTAAAAAGCGATGATTAGAATTGGAAAAAAACCTAAACATATGATGAAAGTGAATTTATACATGTATAATTTATCTACCTTCACTCTTCGGCAATGTTTATTGTTTTATAAAGCGATGATTAGAATTAGAATAAAACCTAAACATATGATGAAAGTGAATTTATACATGTATAATTCATCTACCTTCACTCTTCGGCAATGTTCATTGTTTTAAAAAGCGATGATTAGAATTGGAATAAAACCTAAACATATGATGAAAGTGAATTTATACATGTATAATTCATCTACCTTCACTCTTCGGCAATGTTCATTGTTTTAAAAAGCGATGATTAGAATTGAAATAAAACCTAAACATATGATGAAAGTGAATTTATACATGTATAATTCATCTACCTTCACTCTTCGGCAATGTTCATTGTTTTAAAAAGCGATGATTAGAATTGGAATAAAACCTAAACATATGATGAAAGTGAATTTATACATGTATAATTCATCTACCTTCACTCTTCGGCAATGTTCATTGTTTTAAAAAGCGATGATTAGAATTGGAATAAAACCTAAACATATGATGAAAGTGAATTTATACATGTATAATTCATCTACCTTCACTCTTCGGCAATGTTCATTGTTTTAAAAAGCGATGATTAGAATTGGAATAAAACCTAAACATATGATGAAAGTGAATTCATACATGTATAATTCATCTACCTTCACTCTTCGGCAATGTTCATTGTTTTAAAAAGCGATGATTAGAATTGGAATAAAACCTAAACATATGATGAAAGTGAATTTATACATGTATAATTCATCTACCTTCACTCTTCGGCAATGTTCATTGTTTTAAAAAGCGATGATTAGAATTGGAATAAAACCTAAACATATGATGAAAGTGAATTTATACATGTATAATTCATCTACCTTCACTCTTCGGCAATGTTCATTGTTTTAAAAAGCGATGATTAGAATTGGAATAAAACCTAAACATATGATGAAAGTGAATTCATACATGTATAATTCATCTACCTTCACTCTTCGGCAATGTTCATTGTTTTAAAAAGCGATGATTAGAATTGGAATAAAACCTAAACATATGATGAAAGTGAATTTATACATGTATAATTCATCTACCTTCACTCTTCGGCAATGTTCATTGTTTTAAAAAGCGATGATTAGAATTGGAATAAAACCTAAACATATGATGAAAGTGAATTTATACATGTATAATTCATCTACCTTCACTCTTCGGCAATGTTCATTGTTTTAAAAAGCGATGATTAGAATTGGAATAAAACCTAAACATATGATGAAAGTGAATTTATACATGTATAATTCATCTACCTTCACTCTTCGGCAATGTTCATTGTTTTAAAAAGCGATGATTAGAATTGGAATAAAACCTAAACATATGATGAAAGTGAATTCATACATGTATAATTCATCTACCTTCACTCTTCGGCAATGTTCATTGTTTTAAAAAGCGATGATTAGAATTGGAATAAAACCTAAACATATGATGAAAGTGAATTTATACATGTATAATTCATCTACCTTCACTCTTCGGCAATGTTCATTGTTTTAAAAAGCGATGATTAGAATTGGAATAAAACCTAAACATATGATGAAAGTGAATTTATACATGTATAATTCATCGACCTTCACTCTTCGGCAATGTTCATTGTTTTAAAAAGCGATGATTAGAATTGGAATAAAACCTAAACATATGATGAAAGTGAATTTATACATGTATAATTCATCTACATTCACTCTTCGGCAATGTTCATTGTCTTAAAAAGCGATGGTTAGAATTGGAATAAAATATGATGAAATTGAATTCATACATTTTTTGCTCCTGAGAATTCATAACAAAATATTAAATATCTTTGTATATTTCTGAGATGAGGCATTATGCACATTATTTACATTTTTCGGACTATAGTCCTTATCTTTGTCGCCATATTTATTACAATGTTTCCGTCGTTGTACGTTCCGTCCTTCATCAGGTGTTTGGAATTTCGAACTGAACCCTTTACTTCGCTCACTGGGGTAGACACATGGTACAGTGGATAAAGGCGTTAGTTAGATCCAGTCACAGGTCCCAAATAGTGTGAGTTTAATACCCAGTTGAGGCAGTGGAGAACTTTCAGAGGGAAATTAACAGGAGATAACTGATAACTGCCGTCCATTATACATGGGACGTGGAACTAGATCAGTTTACCCCAGTGAGCGAAATAAAGGGCTCAGTTCGACATTCCAACCACCTGAAGAAGGCCGCAGCGTACAACGGCCGAAACGTTGTAATAAATATGGCGACAAAGATAAGGACAATAGTCCGAATAATGTAAGTAATTAAAATATTAAATACTATTTTTTTTTATTAGATTGTTTATTTTCGAGAATAATTTTCTATTTAAATTTTCTAAATGCTGAGACAGTTGTATTAAAAGTAATGCAATTTATAAATTTAACAATTTATAAAGAAAAGAATATGAAAATAATTTTATTCATCAACTTATAAACATTTACTAAATTATTCCAATATACAAACTAATTATAAGGAACTTTTTATTATTTACCATTTTATAAAGTAACTGGCAGTTAGCCGATATTGTGCCAGCTATTCTAATAAACAATATAATAGATAATGTCAGTAAATAATCTAATAAAGAGATGGCGCTCTGTCGTGCTTAGGGATGCGTGTTAGTTGTATGCTTTATTTAATGCTTTTATATGCTAATATATAGTCGTTTGAGTGTACGAAGTACACTGATGAACAACATCTTCTATACTGAATCCACGTATAACGCACAGTTCTATCATCTAGCACCATGGTGTCGATACAATGAGTCACGTTTTCATTTGCTGTTTGTGGAGATGACGCCAAGAAGCGCTTCTTACGCCCGGAGGATTTTAGAAAACATTTTCTTTCGTCAGTCCTGTAGCAAGAGGACTGTGTGTTTTTCTAGCAGAATAATGCCTGCCACTATGATCCCCATACTATTCAAAATGCTCGATGGTGGATTTCACAACTACTCAGATTGATACTGTTAGTCCTGTGGCTCACTGAAAATATAGAGATGGTGTGATTGGAATAATCTTGTTAACTTTATTTAGGCTAACCTTCACTGTTTTGCGTTAGCACGTGAAAGACATGTGAGATAATGAATAACAAAATGGTATTCACCATTCTAAGATCTTATGCATGTAAATATGAGGAAACATTCATTGACTGTGCAACTTTCAGTTAAACTGTATCAAATCTTTCTATTAAAACAATTTTTCAGGGAAAGAGGTTTTGCAATTTCGCTGTTGTAACTCTTTCCATTATCAATGGACGACCACCTTACTAACATTTTGTTTGAAGTAGTGTGTAATATTAGCCATGTTCTTATAAGGAAACATTTAGCATCCATTGACTGAGCAGCCAGTGCTATTTTCAGTTGAAATTTATTAAACTATCTATTAAAACAATTTTTCATGGAAATAGGTTTCGCACGTCCCCTGTTATCGCTCCTTGCAGCATTGACGGGTGTTTTATCCCCATTCTTTTGTCGTAAGTAGTATAGAAATTCCTCATCTTGATTATGTCATGATTTTCTCTTAGAGTTACATATGCTATACATTTTGGTTGTTGCTGCTGTTGAAAGTCCTCATTGATCTGCGAAAGAAGATGTATCCAGCTGAAAGTTTAGAGATGGAAAAGTTTGGTGCCATACATTGCTTCCATATTTGGTATTATTACGGGCTGGTGTACTGTGGATATATACTGTATTGTGTAAACTGTGAAATGTAAGCGTATAAATGATCATTCGTTGTAAACCAGCGATATTAAGTCTTCTCGTTTTATCTAATTACCCGACAATGTCTTCTTTCGTTTACTTTCTTTTAAGTAATTCTTAAAACATTGGCACAGTAATTTAAGTTTTACCCTCTCTCTGTTTAGTCATTTCTTTTTTATCCAGATCATTTCTGTTTATTTCCCATTTCCATGCTGCTTTAGTTTATTTTGTTCTATACATTCATTTTCTCACGCCATCTTTGTTCCATCCTTCTTCCTTCCACCATTCTTTCTTTTCGCTTTTTTTTTATCTTTTGTATCTTCTATCGAATGTGTCTATTTTTATGTTTCAAGCGAATCATGGCTCATGACAAAATATCACCACAATTACTGTTTGAGACGCATGCGCATTCTGGCTTTAGTAAACACCTTCACACAGGACAAAAATAACTCAAACGAGTCTAATTGAGAAAAGTTTTAACTGAGAAAGCAAGAGGAAAACCAAATGGTAAACAGAGGAACAAATAATAGAAGAATTCATGTTTTTCCTCGGGATATAAACCAAAGTGCCAATAAACTAGAGACAGCCGTGCACAGATTGGTTTCGCTCTGCCCAGTTATAGATTTGAACGCAACCAAATGATGTAATGTGTAACGTAATAGATGAAGATGTAATGTAACTGTGATAATATAGCAGGTCACCTCTGTGATACCGACAGTGGAATTCAGTTGGCGGAATTTACGGTATATCAACACTTATGTTATTTAATATCGAAATCTATTTCTTTTTAGTAATTGAATATATAGGAAAAAACTCGTCGTGTTTCGAGTTCTGTCTATAGAAAAAAAATTACATTTATGTCTATAGGAAATTATTGGTCGTATTTATACTTGAGTCTCTATGCAAATGTTGAGGGTGTTTTTGATTTTTACTCGAGTCCATCAGTAGATTTTATGTTAATACTTGAAACTGTAGTCAAGTATTATGTGAATATATTTGTGTGTGTAGGTAGATATTTGTCGTGTTTATGCCTAAACCTATAGAGAAACATTGGTCGTATTTATACTTGAGTCAATAGGTATATATTACATATGCTTATACTTGATCATTACATACTTGAGACTATAGGGGAATATTTGTCATGTTTAAAGTTGGTAAACATTGGTTATATTTATAGTTGTGTCCATATATAAAATAAAAATTAGGTGTGTTTTACACGAATCTGTAGGCAAAAAATATTTTCTTTTAATTCTATCACCCCAAGCAAAGCAGGATTGCCACTAGCACGCAAGGGGTTACAGAGAGTGGGAGCAAGAGTAAAGAGGAGTGTTTGAGAAAGGGATGAAGAGAAGGACGGGGATCAGGATCAAGGCATCATAAGACGTCGATTAACATTGCATTTGAATATTTGAAGGTTATAGCTATCAGGGAAGCAAGTAAGAGGAAGGGAGTTCCATTGTCGGGAAGTGCAAGAGAAGAAGCTGTTGGGGTAGAAGATTTATCTACATTTAACCGTTTCGACAGTGGAAGGGTGGTATCGATATGCCAACCTAGTAGCACGCTTAAATTCATGTAGTTTGGGAACCAATGAAAGTAGCTCGCCAGAGTAGTTGCCATGAAAATATGTGCAGAAAAGACAGAGGGAAGCCACATCACATCTGTGAGAAAATTGTGTAGATGAGATGCTAGATCAGGAGCTATCACAATTTTTCGATGACCTCGCGATAATCAGCGGTGGCCCCAGACCCTATATGGCAACAGTATTCCATGCAAGGACGAATGATAGATTTGTAGATTTGAAGGATGGATTCCAGCGAGAAAAGCCTTCTGGCGCGACACAGAGAACCAACTTTCCTTGCCGTAGATGAAGCTATTTGCTTATACTCGTGTGTATAGCCAAACATTAATCCTGTTTATACTTGTGTTTATAGACAACATAGGTTGTGTTTATATTTGTGTTCATCGGTAAAAAAACTGTTGTGTTTACTCTTAGCTTCATGAGAAAACATACTTTCTACTTGAGTATATAGCCAACATTTGGTTATCCATGCTCGAGTCTTCAAGCATCCATTAGTAGTGGCCCGTTTTGGGTGGACCTTACCCCTCTGCAGGGAAGGGAATCAGCGTATTCAGTATTGCATCGAAAAGGCAAAACACTGATCACACTGATTGATGGGGCTAGAAAGGCAGAACTTTCTATTTTCGATAGGCTACCTGTAACGTAAAAAACGTCAACACCCATGAATAATAAGGAAGGAAAGGAACAGTCGAAAAAGGATGCGAGTGTACTTAAGAAAAAGCGAACGATGTATTAAATCGCATCCTGTATACTGTGCTATTCAAATTTAATTTGAGAACCACGAATACAATATTTTACAAGTTCAAATTCTATCCTATTTTCCAATCCTCTCTCCAACCTTTTTTCTTACTTTCAAAACCGGCTCCCAAAGCCTTGATTCTTATCAGGAATAAGAATATATTTTCTGACTAACGAGAGAGCTGGAAAATAAAAGAAATTCCACCATGATTATTCTTTCCATGGTGTCATAAAGTCTCGAGGAAAACTCACAGCTTGTTAACACTAACCTGTTTTCATTACTTTCAAAACCGGCTCCCAAAGCCTTGATTCTTATCAGAGATAAGAATATATTTTATGGCCAATGAAGGGGCCAGGAAATTTGTATAACAATTTTGGAGGGAAAAGACCCTGATTCTTCCGAGCCTCCTAAATCTTCATAAATTTGGAGAATCTTTGCCTATTTGACAGTGAGAATTCGACGACCGTCTGTAAGATCGGCGATAGAGTACACCAGTCAACTTCGGAACTACTTTCAACAAAGAAGAACTACCTACTAAAGGGTTGTCGAGAACAAGCGTCGGCTCATTATTAAAGACAAATTGAAAGCTGCCTCCTTTCACCTACAAGACTTTTGTCGTCAACCAACGAACCCCTTCAACTGCAAAATTCCTATATCTACCAACATTTTCCTACTCTACAAGAACTGTGTAGAAAACTGTGAGTGTTTCTACCACTTAACAACCTTCTACTCACTTAAATCATATTTAGGCGCCCAGAGAAATATTTTGAGCAAGCCCTTTTTTCTTTTATGAACATTTTCTCTTCCCTTAAAGTTAAATGCCTTTTTCTTCTCCCTTTTCTTCTCTCCTAATTGTGTTTATCCATTTACCCTTTTTTGTATATGTAAATAAACTGTTTTTATCTTTTATTGTTATACACCATGCAGGAGTTTTGAGTCTTACTTTATTAGTAGGCCTACAAGAGAGAGTTTGTCTGCTCTAATCTTGCTTTTTTCATTCAATATTTGTCGCAATTTTTTAACCTCAACCTTTTCATGTGGGAAAGCCGGGACAAATTTCCCGCAATGCCGCTCAACACATCAGTCAACGTACTCGACAGTCGACACTTTATTCCATGCTCGTTTAGTTTTCGACTAACAAGAATGGTCTAACTAACGCCACAGCATCGGTTATTGTGTCGCACCTAAACCAGAAACATGTCATTGGGACGTGGAAGACTTGCGCTGTGTTACTTGGTCAGACGAATCATCGTTATAATTCTTTCAAGCAGACGGTTGTGTTCCTTTGTGTAGGATATCGCACGAGGCCTGAAGATGTAGCCCCAACAGCTTTGTAAATTTTAATGACGCAGCAACGGTGTAGGAAATCTTGTCTTCGAGATCACTGGGACCACTAATAAAAGTGGATTCTGTTTTCACAAGTCTAACATAAACATAACTATGTTGCAAAACATTTTGCCCGTGGCTATGTTTCCCGATGATAATGCTTTGTTCCAAGAAGATAGTTCAGCGCCCCACAAGGTATGGGTAACTCGAAAATTGTTCCTGGAACAATCCGTTTACTGCCACTATTCTCTGTACTCGACAGATGTAAACTTCATTGTATCTTATGCAGACCCCACAAAATTACTTAATTCCACATCCAAAAAACATAGCATAGATATCAACACTTTTCCACGTTACATGGGTAGCTTAAGACATGGAAAGACTCGTACATTCCATTCAACGTTGTGCAGCTGCATTTATTAAGGCAAAAGGTAGTATTAATTGGCTGTCTCCTAATATGCTGTCACCTCAATTTATTTTTATCCGCACCTGGTTAATTTACAGATAGCGCATTAAAATTATTTTTGATAATGTGGAAAATTAAATTATGCAAATTATTTCTCCTTTAGTATTTAAAAGCGTTAATTAGAATTGCAAATTTAGAAGAATATGATTTCATATGGCGAAACGATACAGCCCGGATTTTTTTCAAGCTATATTCCGAGATTATAAATTATATGGGAGAACACTGGAAACATGTGTGTGGAATAATGAATTGCATGATGGTATTCGCCATTTTACGATCTTATGCATATAAATTTAATCGTAATATTAACATCTTCCTTATAAGGAAACATTCGGCATTTAATGTCCTCATAACCAGTGCTACTTTTGGTTAAACTGTATAAAATCTTTCTATGAAAACAATTCTTCAGGAAAATAGGTTTTGCAGGTCACTTTTTATCGCCTTCCATATGTCTCTGATGCATGCCAATGAGTGAGTTGAAAGTCAGGGAGATGTTCATTTAAACGTAGCATGTCTTGATCAAATAGACCTGACGGAGCCCGTCCTTCTCTGGGTAAGACCAAAGCCGATGTACCGCGATTCCATTAACTATTATTAAATGTAAATTATATGTGGATTACATAAAATCAGTAGGATGCTGACAAATATTACGAGCAGATCGATGTAAGCATCGCGGATGTTTTAAAAAGCATATTTATACATAGAATCACAAAGAGAGAAAGGTAAAAAATACTTTGTCATATAATGAAGATAAAAGGGTTAGAAGGTATCTGTCTATATTTCTGAGATGAGGTATTATGTACACTATTTAAATTATTCGAACGATTGTCCTCATCTTTGTCGCCACATTTATTACAACGTTTCGGCCGTTGTACGCTGCAGAAAGAAATATATAGAGGAGAAAGGCCGCCTCCTTATGTTAAAGCTTCAAGAACACCAGAAAGCTGTAACACGAAGGGAAGTGGACAAATCAGGCGTGGCTGACCACATATGGAGAGAAAAGGGAGATCACCGCCCTCTGTGGGATCAAGTTGAGATCATATACAAAGAACACCATTGGAAAATTCGTAAACTTAAGGAATCAGCACATATGCTAGGCCACAAAAATCTCCTGAGCCGACCAAGCATAGAAATTAATACAATATGGGACCCAGTAATAAGGAGTGCCAGAGAAAAGCGATAATAACAACAAAGTTGCAATATGAGCTCTGGTAAAAACAGGTAGTGATAAAAGCAAAAAATTGCAATATAGACAATGGTGAAAAATGATTGCTGAAGACATTATGTTTATAATATCCAGAAATTTATACACAGACGTCCTCAAGGACACATGGCACAGTGGATAAAGGCGTTAGTTAGATCCAGTGACGGGAACCCAAGAGTGTTAAGGCAGTGGAGAACTTGGAGAGGGGAATTAACAGGAGATAACTGATAACTGACATCCATTGAGAGAAATAAAGGGTTCAGTTCGACATTACAACCACCTGAAACGTTGTAATAAATATGGCAACAAAGGTGAGGACAATAATCCGAATAATGTAAAAAGGGTTAGAAAATCTAACACTTGCATAACATTCTGAAGGTATGAACGACAAAGAGTAACAACGAGTAACTTACATAACAATCTTCTGTAAACGGAATAATGTTTACAACTAGAAGCCCTGCAAGGATTTATTATTAGCGGCCACAAACTTAACAACATTAGATATGCAAATAAAACAGTCTTGATAGTAGACAAAGAAATGAAGATTCAAGAACTCCTACAGAACATAGTGAATGAAATTGAGAAGAAAGAACGTTACATCAATTGCAATATGACAGAATGCACGGCTGTTAACAAAAGGAACATCCCAACATGCAAATTACAAATGGGAAATACCAAAATTAAACAAATGGAAAAATTTAAAGATTTAGGAAGTGTTTTAAAATGCGACACTAAATCTGAAGGTTTCTGGGAACAGCAGAAGACGTCTTCTAACATTAATCCGTTACTGCATTAAGCTTTTTGCTTAATCTACCTTGATAATATTAGGGCTGGCAGATTTATAATTTTTGCTAACCCCCACGCTAAACGAAAATAGACACTATACATTAATAGATTAAATAGTTTCAACTGTTGGGACTTCTAGGTAAGCTTGATTTATTTGGGAAGTCCTTTGCTTCCTTTTAGATATGTATCTAAATGTGTATATATAGGAATATATATATATATATATATATATATATATATATATGAATTTTTGCTACCCCCCACGCTAAACGAAAATAGACACTATACATTAATAGATTAAATAGTTTCAACTGTTGGGACTTCTAGGTAAGCTTGATTTATTTGGGAATGATATAAGAATAATAAAGAACTTATTCTTGGAGCAAACCGTCTGCCTGAGGATAGGAAATTCATTTAGTAAATGCACAAAAATAGAAAGGGACGCAAAAGACAAGAACTTCTCATCGGACTTATTGAAGCTTCACAGTGAAAGACTGTTGAAAGAATTATAAGTTCTACCAGGATTCATAATTAACGGCCATAATCTTAACGGCCGTTAGATATGCAGTGTTTGATAGCAGACACAGAAAGGAAACTACAGGAATCCCTACAGAAGTTAGTAAAAGAAAGCGAGAAGAAAAGACTAAAAATCATTTATAAGAAGAAGGAATACATGGTTACTAGAAACAGATCAAGTTGCGAATTACATATTAGAGATACCAAGAATTTATATACCTGGGAAGTGTTTTCAATAGAGGATGGAAAATGCTACACCAATATCCGAAGGCGCATTAGGATAGCGAAAGATGCCTTCCAAAAGCCAAGAAAAGTATTAAGAAATAGGAAAATTTTTAATCTGTGATATAACATCGGGAATGCTGGACCATATTACCACAGATGGAAAAAGGCATGGGGCAATAGAAATGTGGTTTTACAGAAGTATGCTGAGATTAGCATGAACTGAACGCGCAAGCAACGATTAAATTTTGGAGAAAATAGAAACAAAAAGGACACTTATTAGAAGCATAAGAAAATAAAGTTAAAATTTCTAAAGTACATAATGAGGAAAGACGGCTTGGAGAATTTAATACTCACATAATATTCTTGCCTCTTCAACAGTCCGTCGGTGGCTGATAGATCAAGGCCACAAATCTTGTATACGAAGGTTTAAGCTGCTAATAGGCAAAGCCAACAAAGCCAAGAGACTTGAATGGGCTCACTATTACAAAAATGTCTCCGTAGATGACTAGAAGAATGTTCACTTCTCCGATGAAACGAAAGTTGAGCTAAATTCAAAGGATAAAGTGAGTCAATTTTACCGAACTGCATTGTATCTTGTCGGGCTCCTGTCTAGAGTTTAGGGTCTCGTGCACAGTCAATATAGGAGTTCTTGAATCTTCTTTTCTGTGTCTACTATCAGCACTATTTTATTTGCATATCTCATGTTGTTAAGACTGTGACCGTCAATAATAAATCTTGATAGAACTTCTAGCTTTCCCAGGTTTGCTTCGCTGTAAAGGTTAGCGGCGTAAAAGATTGTTTAATCGTGCGCCCCAAACAACGTTTCCTGTTTCCAGACCGATGAATTAGTTTTGTTTAGATTGAAGGAGGTAGTAAACTGCCACTTGCCAGAAAATAAAATCGATGGCGCAAATATGTGTAAAAGCATAGGCCAGCAGCAATGATAAGAAAGAATAATGTAATTAAACATTGTCGTACATTGTAATTCATAACAAGACATTAAGTCTCTCACACATTCTACTCAACTCCAGACGTTCAGACGTGCCTGATTACAACCCCATGTAAATACATTCTTGTGTGCAGAGACAGAGCCTCTCCTCTCTAGGGTGGCTGTTAATGTATCTACCTTTAAAACGGCTCTTTCTTATGTTTGTATTACAGGCCGATCGTGTGGATCTGCACCCGCCGGCTAGGAGGGCAACTCAGCATCTGGTTTCTCTGAATGACACCGACTGAAAAATCTGTTAAGACATGATCTGATGTGATTCTATCACATGCGAAATTAGGGAGGACTATGCCGCCATATTTTCATTTCTAGTTAGTGATTTTTATTTATTTATCTCCGTTTAAAAGATAAAAATACCTGAATAAGGTTCTAAAACAGGATGAATGAAACAAATCTCTATTTCTAATAGAGAACATCCTTTCAACAAAATCGGAAGTTTTAGTCTGGTAACTCTCAAACGTCCTTATCTATGGAAACTGGTCTCATCTTTGTCAAGACGTTGAATTTGCAACTTGTTATATTATCTTATTAGTTGAGCTGTTTCATTTATGATATTTTCTATCGGAGGCAGGTGCAACTGCGGTAAAATCTATTCTTGTTAGTTGAAATGCGTCATTTACAGAATTAAAATATCTGGATAATTATTAAACGTTACGATAGCTAAAAGGTATCTCGTAAAAAATATATTGTTTTATTTCCAGTTGTATGTTTCACTATGAAAATGGCGTGCAGAATCTTACGGTATTGGTAATCATGTATTTGGCCTTCATGGAATTACCTGATATTATTGACATGATTTGTGTTACATCACGTCAGCTATATAACGGGTATAAAAGCAAAATTGTCTAGATCGTGTAACAGCATCATTATCCATCCCCCAAAAATGTTTAATATTTAAAAAAAAAACACCGAAAAAAATTGAGTTCTTTTCCCCAGGTTTTCAGTTAAGAAATTTCACCATCTTGACACCATCATTCAGAAGAATCACTGAGAAGTCCTTTGAGATATTTAACTAAAAAGAGAGCCGGTTAAAATTGTTTTGTGTCAAACCCACTGTCTTCCCAACTGGGCAATAATGGGAAGAAAAAGATCATTCAGGCCTTCAGTAATGGTGCCAATATTCATATTCTGGCTTTTATCTTCAAAGTCAATTCAGGAACATCACTAGAACGGTGAATAAGTTTAAAAAAGAGAGGAAAACTGAATCAGGAGGTTACAACAGGAAGAGGGATCATCATTTCAACTTAGAGCCAAAGAGATCAATCAGAAAAGAATCAACTCAATTCATAAGACGTTTGGCACGTGAGAATGGATTTCAGCTATGACATTCCAAAGAGTGGTGAAAAAAAAAAACTTGAACATGAAATCGTACGTGAAACGTGTCAGAAACCTCGCTGCTCCAGGACAGAAAGTTAGAAGATCAGAGAGGACGAAGATAATCTTGAACAAGTTGGTAAATGATCATTGAAAAATATATATTTGAAGTTTATTTCAATCCTTCATGAGCTTCCAATCCTTAGCTATGATTAATTAATGATGAACATGTCATTTTAGTTTATGATCGATTTCATCACTATATTTCTGTTAAGCTTAGAGAGTAATTATACATTATTATTGCTCAAAGTGGAACCCAGTAGTGTTATAATGTCCTTGGAGAGTTCCAGTAAGATATCTTTAATCATTTCTAAGATACACCGGTTCAAACCTTAATCCAACAATTGGACAATTTTGCTTCTACACAATTTGGACAATTTTACTGTTACACCCGGTATAAACATGATTCTTTCCATCTTTGAGTCGAGCTTAATGGCTAACTCTTTGGAGAAGAAATGGTTCAACTTCAAAGCAGCGCACAGATTGAGAAAACCATTTAAACAGCTGATTAAACAATCAAGAGTGCAGTAACTAATTAGGGTTTTAGAGGCAGCATATATTTAATGAAGTCGTAGCAATAGTTGTGTATCTGTGGTAAGATTCAGGCTGTTTTGAATTCAGAGCTTTTCTTCACCTATACTATTCACCAGACAAGGATATAGGACCCAGTATGTCCTACTATTTATCCATAGCTGGGGGGAAGGGATGAATTTCCATTACTTTCCCAATGTTATCATCGCGAAGTGAATGTAATGACCTCGACTGGAATTCAAACTTAGTTCTTCCGATGCCACAATCCAATCCGCTGTCCATTACTCCACAGTGCATCTAAAAGATGATTAGGCAGATAAAAAAGAATTTCGCATGACACCATTTAAGCTTGGAGTAATCATCAAGTATCGTTTTTGTAAATGCTTCGTCGAACTCTGTCCAAATACTGGCACCATTCTTGAGAACAACTGACGTGATTCTTCATCTTACATGTACCGTGTTTCCGTAGGACATTGGCATTAATGGCTCTTCACAATTTATTATTCTTTATAACTCCTTTATAAATTCTTTTCCTAAACCCTGTTCTGCCTTCCATTTACTCAAGCTCCATAGATTATGTGGTGTTGGTTTCTTCTGTACCTCTTGCTTTCAATTTGTCTTGTGAGTATCAAAGTTTCCATGACCTCTTTCCTCATTATGTGCCCTAGGAATTTCAAATGTCTTTTTATGATTCCAAATATAAGAGTCCTTTTTATTTCCATTTTCTCTAAAACTTCGTAATTGCTCACATGTTCGGTCTGTGGTATCCTCAGCATCCTTCTGTAGAACTAAATTTCCGTTGCTTCAAGTTTATTCTTCATCTGCTAAGGGATTTTGTTTCTGAATATTTGGCTTAGCTTTCGGATGGCATCTTTCGCTCTCGTTATGCACCTTCGCATTTTCAGTCTCGCTCTTTCAATCGTCTTTTAAAACATTTCCCAGATATTTATATTTTTGCACACTATTTACATTATTCGGACTATTGTCCTCATCTTTGTCGCCATATTTATTACGACGTTTCGGCCGTTGTAAGCTGCGGCCTTCTTCAGGTTGTTGGAATGTCGAACTGAACCCTTTATTTCGCTCACTGAGGTAGACTGTTCTAGTTCCACGTGCCATGTCCAATGGATGTCGGTTATCAGTTATCTCCTGTTAATTTCCCTTCTCCAAAGTCCTCCACTGCCTTAACCGGGTATTGAACTCGCACTCTTTGGGCCCAGTCACTGGATCTAACTAACGCCTTTATCCATTGTGCCATGTGTCCTTGAGTTATATTTTTGTACTTGCATGATTTTGTCACCAACAATTTGTACTTTTCATGTTAGATTTTTCCTTTTAGCTGACAACCTTGCATTCTGTTTAATTTCAATTGATGTTTAAATATTCTTCTCACTTTCTCAATTCTGTAGGCGTTCTAATAGGGATAAAAAAAAACATGACGTTATGAAACCCGTTTTGGCGCGTTCAAAACTATGATTTCATGACGGGTTCTGGCAAAAACCCTGTTAAACATGTTGATAGTGTATTGTTTTGATATTGCTGGGTAAATAAAAAGACCGTTTTTTTAGGAGATTACATTTACATTTAAATCGTATAGTGAAATATGCGATCAAAAGATTAACCGTTGTAAGAAGAATTTTTATGAAAATCGCCATTTCATTATAGCCAGAGCTTGCTCTCAGCCGTTTTCTTGCTGGTAGATTTTCTAGTAACATCGCTGATCGTTGTCCGAACCCAGCTAAAACGCTAGGAATTAGAATAATGAGTCTCAAGGCACACATGACCTTTCCATTTCGAATATCGTTGCGATACAATTGTCTTTTTTTTTCAAACTATTCGCTCCAAGCCAGGTGAAAATACCTCTAAGACTCAAGTGGCTAATGAGAGTGAAAGACAATGAAAATATTTCAGAAAGAACCTGAAACCCGATCCTAAACAGGAAACAATGGGAAAACCTCGACTTCTGATCCCAAAACCGAGAAGGGTTGTGAACCGTACGAAAGGCGAACGTATTCTATCGCAATTAAGGATAAAAATAACAAACCAGTAGGCAATATTTCATAGTTAAGAATTATACGTTAGAAGTATAGAGTTGAAGTAGATTTTTGAAGGAACCGGAAACCCGATCCTAAACAGGAACCAATGGAAAAACCTCGACTTCTATTCCAAAGATCGGTGAGGGTTGTGAACCGTACGATAGACGGAGTTATCTACTCCTCCTTTCTTCTCTGCCATTTATTTTTATTCGGCAAAGGTAAATACATATCTGCCTAAAACTCTGTAGTTGCTTACATAATGTCTAATATCTATCATATTAAACAGCCTATCCCATTTCGCGCAGAGGATAGCAAATCAAGTTTGCAGACTAATGTTACTGTCATAACTATTTTCAATGGCGATCTATATTATTTTTTATGCAATACTAGGTTAAGCTGATTATTTTTTCCGTTTTAGGGAAATTAGGTCGGAGCGGCGGTGATTTGGGGTTAAATCTGAGGGGCTTATTATCTTTGAATCGGAAATTATATTTTGAATATCCCTCAGCAATGATTTGCAACATCAGATTCTGATGTCTAAAAAATATTTTAGCAGTCGCATGAATTTATCTTAATAACTGACAATAACCGTTCGACAAAGACCAGTAAAACATGACATATTTTAAATGTACAAGTGTTGATTTGAACGGTAGCACATGGTATCAGAGGAAGGCGTTGGTGGCTTTACTGCAGTCGAAATTATTAATACGTGCTTTTAAATCTAGAAAACATCCAACAGTAGCAGAAGCTTTCATCATTGGAAAACAGCCCTTAAATAGATCAACTGCAAATACCGCCATTAGGAACTAACCGTTTTCGGGAAGTAAATATGCCTATGTATTAGAAACCTACACACTATTTAGAGTAGCACAACATAAAAGCTTGTAAATGAAAAACTAGATTCGCTGAAAATAATGAGAAACAATAATCATTTAAAAAAATATTCTACATCACTGTGACCAATAAGAAATCTCTTGTTCACACACAAATGAATTAAAAAAAAAATAATAAAAGTACCTTGTCAGTCACTTTGTGACCAGAAATTTTCTGTCCTTTTTATCTATGAGGTTGAATCGAATAGTTTTTTATTTTTTTATTTCGCAAACAAATCGAATTTTTATTCAACATTCTAATTCGGGAAACGGGCGAAAGTTTTTTGAAATTAGTTTAGAACGAAGCTCTTATACGGCTGATAATGGTTAGAGACGGCGTTTCAGCGCAACACGTGATGCAGTGACAAGTAGGATTTTCGACAAAGTCAAACTGAATCTTATTCATTTAATGCAAAGTAAAGATTAATTCTATGTGCCATGATATATTAAAAATTGATACAACAACATCGCATCAATCACAAAACCAACAACAATTAAAAGAAAAAATATCCCCAGAAAAAAATAGAAACAATTTTCTTCCCGTTTACAAGGCTGTAATTATTTAAGCAATCAATACTGCTGAATAAAATATCGAATTAAAATTGTGCAGTTTTTTTTTATTGTTTCTAGTTCGCATGAAATTCAGAAGCATTATAAAAAAATTCTTTGTTTTTTTTTTTTTGCTTTTTATTGGCTGTAATATAACTAAAATGAATGAAGTCAAAACGAAATTAAACTCCAATAGGACATTGCCATTAATTCATTTAAACTCGAATAATCTTGCATGTCTTCTTGGTCATTTGATTTTCTACCGGTTCAGATAAACTGAGTCGTTAGTTTATAAAGTAGATTATTTACGCTATTTACATTGTTCAGGCTGTTGTCCTCATCTTCATTGCCATATTCACGACGTTTCGGCCGTTGTAAACTCCAGCCTTCTTCAGGTGATTGGAATTTCGAACCTTTATTTCGTGCACCAGTTGAGATTGATCTAGTTCCACATGCCCTTTCCGGATGCCTTAGTATCTGTTTTCTCCCTCAACTCAACTCTCCAAGTTTTTGTTCAAGTCTTTTGTGCTATAGTCAAGTATTGAACACACAGCTCTTTGGATCAAATCACTGGATTCAACCAACGCTGATAACTGACACTGAAAAATCCAGAAGAGGCATGGCACGTGGAACTAGAACGATCTACCCCTGTGTACGAAATAAGGGGTACAGTTCGAAATTCCAATAACACGAAGAAGGACGGGGCGTACAACGGCCGAAATGTCTTGAATTATGGCAACGAAGATGAGGACAACAGTCCGAACAATGTAAATAGTGTAAATAATGACAATAAGACATATCAGAGATATAGATATATTACAAAATGGATATTTCCACAGTGAAAGACAATCTAAAATAAAATGAGAAAAAAACAGACTTTCAAAGCTTGGAACTCCCATGTTATTCATGTCCACGGTGATTAATCTTCTCCATTTTCTTCTTGTGTCTTTTTATATGTGAGAATTGTTTCAATGTGGAACAAAATCATGAGAGGATGCTTCCCTGACAAGTAAAATCCTGGTCCGGGATCAACCGATATCTGCTCTACACGTTCTCATAATGTGCATTTCTTCATTTATGCTTTCCCCTCACTTACAGCGATCTCACTCATTAACTATTTACCTTGAGTAGTTCTTGGGGATACTACGAGGCGAGCTAACAGTAAAAAGGAAAATAAAATGCACAGAGTTCTTAGTCATGTTCCCCTCTATGGATGGTCTTACTCGAAAGAGATGTCTGCGTAGGACTGAACCACTCTTGAAAATTGTACTGATGTCATAAAGACCACAGATTTTTGTATCTTCTCCGATAATCCCTTCAAGAAATATAAAGGCGAAACATACCGACTTCTTAGGAAAAGTCTACAAGAACACCGTAAGGCCGTAACATGAGGGGAAATAGAAAAGTCAGGCATAGAAAAGAAGATCGCCGCCCTCTTTGGGATGAAGTTGAAATAATAGACATAATAGTAAAATACAAAAACTTAAGAAATCAGTGTTTAGTAGGTAACCAAAAAGGTTCTGTCCGTTTTTTAATTAGCCGAAACGTTGTAAAAATTATGGCGACAAAGATGAGGACAATAGTCCAAATAATGTAAATAATGTACATAATACCTCATCTCAGAAATATAGACAGATACATGTTTATTAATACTTATCGTTTTTAGAGAAAAATTGATTTGCTTAATAAATCTGAGATCGTAAGCTTAGCCTTGGCATGAAGCCATTAAATAGGCCGAAGAATAAAGATTGAAATCAGGAGTTGTGACTTGTTACATTTATCGGCTTTATAATCGTCCAACAAATAGGAGACAAAATGCAAGGTAACCAAAAAAGTTATGTCCGTTTTTTGAGTAGTCATTGAATGAAGTTGAAATATATACGAAATCCATGTAGCAATTGTTTTCAAATTCGGACGGCCGGAAGTAGGAACATCAGACGTTATAAAAAACACGTGGACCGTGCCTGGCCATCAGTTATAAGCCGGACAGCTGTGAGAAGGATGGAAGTGTCTAGCGATCTCGTTCGGGGATGTTTGCTTTACGACTTCAAAGTGGGCTTATCAGCAGCTACATCAAGTCGGCGCATATGTCAGGCGTTTGGGGATAGTGCTGTGTATGAACGTACTGCAAGGTGTTGGTTTCGAAAATTCAAGTCGGGAGATTTATCTCTCCATGGTGAGCCTCGCAGTGGACGACAACGGAGTCCTAAAGGCGTCCATTGAAGAGGACAGTAGTCTAACGTGTGGTGAACTTGCAAGACATTTCAACGTTTCCGATGAAACAGTTAGACTTCACTTGCACCGCCTAGGCAAGACGTACAAACTGAGCAAGTGGGTTCCGCAAACGCTGTTGGAGGTCCACAAGGTACAACGAGTGGCAGCCTGCGTATCGCTACTTTCTCGCCACCGTACCGCATCCTTATTCAATCGAGTGCTTACCGGTGATGAAAAGTGGGTTCTGTACAAAACTGCCAAGCGTTCCAGACATTGGTTGTCTCCTCGGGATGCTCTCCCTCACACCGCAAGACCGCCTATGCACCCACGCAAGATTATGCTTTGTGTCTGGTGGACATGTCGTCAAGTGGTTCATTATGAACTGCTACCAACGGGCCAAACGGTCACTGGAGACCTATACTCGCAGCAATTGAAACGTGTGCAACAGGCATTGCGCCAGAAGGAGCCAGCACTGGTGAATCGCAAAGGTGTGCTTTTCCTCCATGTCAACGCCAGGCCGCATGTCGCGCGAGTGGTCAAGGATATCATACAGCAACTTGTGTGGGAGACTTTATGCCATCCACATTATTCATCTGACCTTGCGCCATCCGATTACCACCTCTTCCACTCCCTGGATAATCATCTTCGTGAAAAATTCTTTCGCCAATGAAGCAGACTTGCGCAAAGCCCTCACGGATTTCTTTGCGTGAAAACCACCCGAGTTCTACCGCAAGGGTATTGAACAGCTACAGACACGTTGGCAGAAGGTGCTGGATGCCGATGGCGATTACTTCGAAGACTAAATATAGTTTACACATATTTCTTTTTTTCCTTTAAAAACGGACAGAACTTTTTTGCTTACCTTGTATTAGGATACAAAAAATCTCCTAAGCCGGTAAAGAAATGAATGCAATATGGATACCACAAATACAGAGAAAAACAACAAAAACAAATTAGGTGAAAAATAATTGTAATATGAGCTCTGTTAAAAAAACACAACTGACACATTAGGCTTATAAATCGCCAAAATTCACTCATTAGTAATCACAAGGACATATGGTCGATAAAAGCATTCGTTGATTGATCTTAAAAGTGACTTGATCCAAAGAGTTTTGACTTCAATCTCTGGCCTCTTGAGGCGGAGAGAACAAGATCTTACCAAAGCGATTTAACTAAAACTGAGATATCGAAAGGAATGGACTAAATAAAGGGTTCGTTTCGAAATTTCAACAAATATCACCTGAAGAAGGAGCGTACAACGACCGAAACGTCGTAAATGTGAGAATAAAGATGTCATATGAGGACACGATCCCGAACAATGTAAATAGTGTAAATAGTTACAATACCTAATCTCAGAAATATAGTTAAATCCGCTATTCATAATAGTTTTTTTTTTTAAATCTGTTTTTATTTGTGGGTTTCTATATGAAAGCCACTAGTGTACATTGTCTCATTTTGGTCATTAATGCATCAACTAAAATAGCAGGACTGAAAGTTCTTTTCAGCTGAAATGCGAGAAGAGTCCTGGGTTGGATTGGTCCCTCAAGTTGGTCACATCTTAGTTTGGATTGCAAATTTCCCACATGATTTTCTGCTTCTTTTTTTTGTCTTACCAATATCTGGGTTTTGAAGTAATAGCTCATTTGGTTGGCTTATCAAAGCAAGAACACCCAAATATATACTACCTTATATAAATCAGTAAAATCATGAAAATTTATAAATTATTCATGTATTATTATTAATTTATTATAGTAAACTTAATCCATTTTGCAACCACTTGTGATGTTAGATATGGCAAGAGAGAACACTTAACTCGACCAAGTCATTCGTGATAGTAGCACTAAACAGTCAGCTGGACAAGTCACTGCGATAGTATCATCTTCTCTTTCTAGACATTTACCCAGGACTACTTATCCTGAATGGATCAGTCCGTTCCTTACCGTAAGTAGGGTAAGTGTTTCTTACTACAACACAACATTATTCTTTTAAATTATACCCGTTTTCATACAATAAATCCCTAAATCTAAGTTGGTTTAAATATACTTTAATGAGACTTGCAACAATAGTTATCATTTTAGATCAAATATCAACCAATAAAAATAATTTATCGCTCCTGTCATAAAAGCATGAATCTTGATAATTCCACGGATATAAATACGAATTTTCGCAGATGAATGCACACTGGAAAAAAGAAATCGGTTTGAAAGCCATTGAAGTTGAATCCATAAGAACTCGCTAATTCATGTAGAAGTCTATGGCAAACGTTTACGTAAGCTTCTATAAATTGATGCAATGCATCAACGAATACCATAAAAGTTATCAAATAGACAGATTTAATATTATCAAAGGATTGAAAAAAAATTACGCACATGAATTCATATTCTCATGAAGCAAACTGGATAAACTGCTATGTATTTCGTCAACGGCTTGGATATTGATTTGATTTTGATTTTTTTTTTTAAACTAAAACTTGTCACGCTTAGACGCTTTGAATTAATGAATTGACATTTTTTATTTCAGTCATTTGGAAATGTGCTGAGGAAATGTTAATGCGCATGCGTATCAGTTGGTTTTGATTTTTTTTCCAGATGAGAGTTATTTCGCTGAAAGCCGAATAAAGTGATGCTACATGAAAAAAGACAGATTACGAAAGAGAAGAGGAGAAAGCTGCAAGAAGAAGAAAGATCCTAAAGAAATGAAGAAGAAGAAAAAAGATGGACAGGAAATAGAGGAACGAGAATTTAAAAATGGATGTAAGGCCAATAATAATAAGGAACGACATGAAATGGTTTCGGCCGTTGTACACCCCGGCCTTCTTCAGGGGGTTGGAATGTCAAACTGTACCATTTATTTTGCTTACTTGGGTAGACAGCTCTAGTTCTACGTGCCATGTTTTAATGGATGTCAGTTATCAGTTACCTCCTGTTAATTCCCCTCTTGAAGTTCTCCACTGCCTTAACCGGGTATTGAACTGACACTCTTTAGGTCCTGTCACTGGATCTAACCAACGCCTTTATCCACTGTGCCATGTATCCTTAAGGACAATAGTCCGAATAATGTAAATAGTGTACATAATACCTCATCTCAGAAATTTTGAGGGACAAATTCTTCATGTGTAAAATAGTTGTTCTTTTCACATCTGGACTATGTAAAATTAACTTCGAAGGTATATGCTTCCGGGCTTTCTACTAACATTCGATCTTCTTCTTGCGAGCATGTGAACTATTATATGTATATATGCTAACTCCAACTGGTATTATATCCATGATTGATGCAGCCAATGAGATAATTTGTAACCCAATTATGCTGCTTTTACTCTACCCTCTACGTCAACCCTCGGAATATTAGATCTTAAGTGTTAGATCTTTAAGTGTTTAGTTGACATCGAGTACAAGACATATACTAGGACTCTTATGGTGAACTCATTACACATTGGGATCACCACAAGTCAAGTCTGCTTATATTAAAGTTCCTAATGAAGATCAATTTCCATTCAGACACTTCATGTAGTTAATCGCATACTACATATATAAAAGCATATAGAATTGGCTAATTTTCCAAGTGATGAAGGAACTGTGATTAGAACGAATGTGTTTATCGGTTTGAAGGAAAAAGGAGAATTTTTTCTGTAAGAGTGAAGCAGTAACCAGAAATTCCCAAAATATTGTCAATGCATCTCCGCTCTCACAAGCCGAAGACTGCATTATTTCGTTCAGCTCTCTAGTCATTCAAAAATCTCTTTTCAGCTGGGCAGAAATTTTATATATAACACAAAATTCAACAAACAAAAAAAACAACGATTCCACTTTGGGACGTTATGTGTTTAGATAGATTACATACGTAGCCGTCATATAGCCTGACGTGCTTTTACCGATTGAGCCACAGAGGAGCGTTTCGGTTGGCAATGAGAATTATGGTTTTAAAAACAGTAAAATCGACCTTGCTAACTGAAACACTCCTCTCTGGCTCAATAGATTACAGTTAAAGATTTACGAATTCTGTGCGATATATCTAAATGCAATACTAGCAAAATAAGGACACAATTACAAAAATCAAAGTAACCGAAATCAAAGTCTAAATTAAAATACAACAGATTTTGCAAAGAAACCATGATATAGTTAAGAATAGATACAGAACCATGTAAGAGGTCCGTAATTCAATGTGAATCATCTTAAAGTAAGCGCTAATAAAGAGCAAAAAATTGGAGAGAGACTAGAATAAAAGAAGTGGATGACAGATAAAATTCCAGAGCTAAAGAGAACTAGAAGAAATAGCACAGTATATTATTAAACGAATCCATCAGAAATAAACGCAAACAAACGAGAGGTGAATGACGTAACAAGAAGTGTAGAAAGAAAGAGAAACTGTTGAATAACATAACAGCCCTGCCCCCAAAAATGAAACGAAATAGCAGGAAAAGGGCAATATCTAAAAAGTTTACAACCATAATAGAAAAATAAAAGAATACTACAGAGATGGAAAGAATTATTCAGACTTCCTTGTCAAAAGAGGCGAAGAATAAATACATAAAAAACATGCAAGAACACATATTAAAATCTCACTATGAGATTTTAAGAAGATCGCCAAGACATGGTGAAATGGTTAACAAGTTTGTCTCCCTAGACCCATTACGACTGAGTATGAGTTCGATCCTCACTGCATGCTCCATACATTCGATCCTATCATTAAACTATCATTATGAGTTTTTAAGAGAGATGTTTTCAGATGCTGATGTCTTTACGTTTAGTTGCGTGTCATGAATAATAATAACACCAATAAAGATAAAAATTTCGATACCACGAATTGATTCGCGTAGGCGTGAAAAAAAGATACCTCCTGCCACGTGATAAGGTGATATTTAAAGACTACGAAGAAAACTCGATGCATAGACATACACACAAATACTATCAGTACAAAAGAATTCTTTGATCGGGCTTTATGAAAATGAAAATGTTCAGAAGACAGAAGAATTTACGTTAAATTTCTCCCAAAAAGGAGAATGGTTTGAATCGTAAAAAAATTAAATAAGAATAAATCTAATAAATCACATTCACATAAAACCTGCATAAATTAAAAGCTACACATTAACACACACACAAACACACAGACACACACACACATATATATATATATAGCTTCATTATATATATATATATATATGTATATAAATTCATCATACATATATATATATATATATATATATATATATATATATATATATATATATATATATATATTTAATAACAAAATTAAATTCGAAGCTTTTAGCTTCAATTTTGAAACAGGGTTATCACTGTGTAGCGAAAAATATTTTAAATCAATTAATTTATAATATATATATATATATATATATATAACTACATTATATATATATATATATAACTTCATCATATATATATATAACATCATTATATATATATATATCTTCATCATACACATATATATATATATATATATATATAACTTCATTATATATATATAATTTCGTGATACATACATATATATATATATATATATATATATATATATATATATATATATAACTTCATTATATGCCGGTGTGGAGGGTAGGACTACGGCCTTGTTATGCCAGTTTTTGTTGTAGTCTCAATAGCAAATAATTTTATTCTGGGGTGGGGGGGGGTTGCCAACTTCACACCCAGCATATTTTGAATTCGATTTCCCCTTGGCTGAAAACCAAGGCTAGAGATCAAGTTTTCTTTGTTGTTTAATCGATAGCTTCGCGGAGAGGAGATTGCTCCGAGGAGCTGCTTTCGCTTGTCCCTAGGCCCCATGAATTTAAACGTCCTACGAGGCTGGCATCCCGTTCCCACCCCTTCATCGTTGAAACTGATAGATGTAGACGTCTCTTCTACTCAAATAGCTTCATGTCTCGCACATCTCGCCTGTGGAACTCCCTTTCCTATTACTGTTTCCCTGCCAAATACAATCTCCAACGGTTTAAGTCTAGCGTCAATCGACATCTCCAGTTGCCTTGATCTATCCACTTCCCTTCTCCGCATCCTTTCACCTTTCATTCCTATCTGCTCTCGCTTCAAATCTTCTGTAACCCCCTTGCCTTGATCGATCCACTGTCTTCCTCTTTCTCCACATCCTCTCCTTTACCACTCCTATCTGCTCTTCCTCCAACCCTTCTATAACCCCTTGCGTGATAGTGGCCTCCAGCCTTGCTTGGGGTGATAAGCTTAAAAAAATATATATATATATATCATTCCCAAAGTGTTTTTATGCAAAAGTGAATACAAAGAACCAGGTCTGAATTTAAACTCAAAACCTTAGAAGGGTCGTTTGGGGACCATGTAAGGGACTATTGTACCAGCTCTCTGTATTCGGTTCTTCCAGAAAGTGTGACCTTCACCGCAATAATCAAATCATATGTGTGGTGCCTGGCTTTTCGGTCCTAAATATATTTATAAGTGAACATAGAAGTCAACACTTAGAGGCGACAGTCTGTTTTATGCTAGATGCAATCGTCAGGCCACGACTATTGCATCTAGCATGAAACAGACTGTCGCCTCTAAGTGTTGACTTCTATGTTCACTTTTATATTTACACACGCTCTATCTCTGATATTGAGCACTTTATCCCATACATATAGCACACTTTAAGACTATATTTCTTCATATATATATATATATATATATATATATGGGATTGACGATTGCATCTAGCATGGAACAGTCTGTCGCTTCTAAGTGTTGACACCCGTGTTTACTTTTATATTTACACACGCTCTATCTCTGATATTGAGCACTTTACCCCATAATTATAGCACACCTTAAGACTATATTTCTTCATATATATATATATATATATATATATATATATATATATATATATATATATATTGTTTCAAATCTCAGAAATTATCTAGTTATAATTGCAAAGCTGTCTCAATAAAGTTTGGCTAGCCTCTTATGATCTAAATGTTACGTATTTGCCGACATTTGAAATTAATGCAGGAAACACCTGTTTGGTTGATGTAACGATTTAATTTCTGATGAAAGCATATGAATGGATGGCCAGGAGTCCGTGCCTAACTTGTGCCTAGAATCAACAGACAGGACTTGACATGCTGAGTCGTGTGTTTGGCTTCTAAAGAAGCAATGCATTAACTGTTTTTTTGCCAAAAACTCTTGTAAATATATTTCTACGAATATTATGTTAATTTTAATTGATTTCGCTTTACATAGCAGAACATTTTAATATTCGTACTATTTCCATTGTTGCTTCTTGTACAATTGACCCTTCAACTAAGATAACTTGCGGCTTACAGCCGTATCACGTTGAAATACTGATTCTAGTACAATCACTGAAGTTAAGCAACATTGAATCTTACCAATAACTAGATATGTGAACACTGGGGAGTAACAGGTTCTGTATGATAATATGTGCAAGTTGTGTAATGGATAAAGGCTTGGAATGCGAAATCGAAGAACCGAGATCGAATTTCAGTCGGGTTCGTTACATTCACTTACATGCAAATCTACCGATTCCCCGCCAAGCTATACACTAAATAGTAAGACTTGTATCTGAAAATCCTTATTATCTCAAAAAAATTCTTATAATTTTTGGAGCAATGATCGGCTTTAAATTACCTTAAAATTTTGAAAAGCCGTAAAAACGAATCGAACAATAAGCAATTCTGAAAAAGTATTTCCAGTTGGCCGAATATCTGAGACAAAGACTTTTCATTATTTATTTTTATCGTTTATTTTATCGTAGCTTATATTGTGGTGTGGTTTTATATTTTACGACCGTCAGCCAATAAGAGTGGCTGAGAAAATGTTTCCTGCAAGAAATTCCGACTGGCTCCGATTATTATATCAACAGGATGTAAACAAACATCGTGGCGTAAGATAGAATATAATTAGATTTAATTTAGTAAATAAAAACAATCTGTTACAAAAAATGATAATTAATTTTTAATTAATTTTTATTTTATTCATTATTAATTTTGTCTGATTACCTATCGCCGAGGCCAAGTCAGTTCGGTGTCATCCAAGGTGGGAGAATTCCTAATTATACACGATAAAAATGCAAATCTGCTCGGAAGCTACATTTTATTTCATTATGTTTAAATTATTAAGCTCCCATTTTATTTCTTCATATTTTTGAGTTGATAAGGCCTACAAGTAAGTTTTGTGTGTCGAAATAGCTATTCGAATGAGGTAATATTGGATTTTTTTCTATGCAATTTATATGTTCTGTTATAATAAATGCACCGAAAACTTTTTTTGGATCAGTTTTAATTTTTTTTACATTATAAGGATTCATCTGGATTATTTACCAACGGATTATTACCTTATTAATTATTACTGTTAATCCCAACCAAGTAGGTCTTTACAGAGATGATGGTCTCATCATTGTTCCTAATAGTAATAGTCCTCTAACTTCTAAATTACATAAAAAGATTATCAAAGTTTCAAGTTTCTGAGATTCAAGATAGATATATCCTCTAACATTAAAATAGTTAACTTTCTAGATATTACCTTTAATCTTTTGAATGAAACATTTAAACCCTTCCAAAAAGAAAATGAGACCACCATCTACATCAATGTCCACTCCAACCACCCGAAGTCGACGATAGAACAAATTACTAACAGTGTCAACACTAGGATAAATAGGTTATCTTCTAGCAATCAAATTTTAATAGTAAATTTAAACAAGGATTATATTAACAAGAATACTTGAAAAACTATGAATCTGGTAAATCTAAGAAGAGGAAAAGGAAGTCATATGAGTCAACCCACCTTTCTGCAAACTTTCCAATATTAATATCGGCAATTATTTCTTAAAATTAATAAACATTTTGATAATAGGAATCCATTGAAAAAAATCTTCATTATAAAAAATCTTCATTAGAAAAACATTAAAGATTAGTTACTCTTGTGTCAACAATGTGGGGAATATTATCAATTCCCACAATAGTAGACCCCTTAAATGTTTCATAGAAGTGATGCAGAAGTAATTAACCCCATCTATAATTGTAGGATTAAAACCAAATATCATGTTGGAGGAAAATGTATGTCCGAAAATGTGATATATGAAGCCATTATCTTCCCCAAGAAAAATGTAAACCTGAAGAAGATGACTGAGAAGTGAAGTCTATGCAGGTAGTTGGAAACAACGCCTATATAACCACCGGCATTCCTTTCACAATAAAGCCCTAAAAAATCAAACACCACTATCCACTCTCTCGGTGAAAATGGCCTCACCTCGCATTTAAAATGGAGCATCATATCAGCGGCTCGAACTCCTAACAACTTCAGAGACCGTTGTGAGCTTTGTATCTAAGAAAACATATTTATAATTAAATATAATAATCCGGAGGAATTACTGAACCTTCGTAATGAACTTATATCCAAATGCAGACATAAACAGCGTTTTAAAGTCTCTCTTGAAGAAGCTCATCCTTGTAAATAATAACATCTGATATAACAATAAAACGTATTAATACATGTAGTCACTTTTGTATTATAAAAATTAATGTCAATATTTATTTTTATATCTAATTATGTTTATATGTATACTTGTACATATGCGTGTATGTATGCATATGTGTACATGTATGTATCTATGTATGTGGCTTTGTATGTAGATGTATGCATATATATGTGTATATGCATATATATATGTGTGTGTATGTATGTGTGTGTACGTGTGCATGTATATGTGTATATATATATGGATGGATTATACGTGTATGTATGCATATATATATATATATATATACGTATTTGTGTATATATCTATATCTGGAGTGTTTATATATTTGTCTCTAACACGTTTTTGAAGTACATATGTAATTTATTTACATAATTACAGATTTACATATGTATATTGTAAATATGTGTATATGAGAAAATATATATTATATGTAGGTATATGTGTGTGTATATGTGTGTTTTTATGTAGGTAATGTATGTGTATACATGTATGTGTAAATATGTATATATATTTATAAAAATGTGTCTCTATATACATGCATCCGTATAGTTTTGTATGTATTTGGAATTATTGCGTTATTTGATTAATTAGACATCTATTTTCATTGTGGGTGTTTAAAAAATTTATAACTTTATTTGTATTTGCGATAGAAATAATCTGTAAAAAATGTTATAAAGTTTAATGTACCTAGTTTTAAGTATAGCTAAAATAACTAATGTGATTTCAGGCATTACTGTAAATCAGTTGGCAAATGTTTTCCGTGAATTTAAAAATCGTATTACCCTTTTTATTGCTAATGATGGAGGACATGTGGAGACTTAAATAAAATTTCAATAAAACCTTAAAAAATATAGATTTACTTCTTTCTAATCCTTTTTACAAATTATTTCTATCGCAAATACAAATAAAGTTAAAAATTTTAAAAAATTCACACGAACTTTATGGACACCCTATATATATATATATATATATATATATATATATATATATATATTAACCGATTAACTGATATAAAATGTCAAATAAAAAATCATAATTCACTGTTTCCAAGAATTTTTATTTCTCTGTATCTTTGGAAACAGTGAATTATGAATTTTTTCTGTGCCTTTAAAACTCAGTAAATTTAAAAAATAAGTTAGTCCAAAATTTGCTTGACGATGAAATGGAACTAATGTTTTTAATTTAATTACAAAATTAAATTCGAAGCTTTTAGCTTCCATTTTTGAAACATGGTTATTACTGTGTAGCGAAGGAAACCATATTTTAAATCAGTTAATTTATAATATTAATGCTCTGTAAATTTACACTGAGCACTATTTTGTAAAAATATAAATATCAATAATAACACCGGATTATATATCTTACTGCTCTTCCTTTATATATATATATATATATATATATATATATATATATATATATATATATATATAGTGCTGCGCAAAGATAAGGGAATCCTTAGAAAATATTCCCAGATAATCAACAAGTCTTAAATGAACTATATATATTTTTATGAAAAACCTATTAAGTACAAGCGCTTTTTTTTTTACAAAAAAAGAAACATTTAAAAAAAAATATTATCTTAGGGTTTCACTTACAACACTACACACGCATATATACACGCATGCTGACAGAAACACACGAAAATGAAAATAGAACTAAGAACACACAGGGGTCACTAAAACATTAAAAGATAAGATACGGACAACTAATTCATCACTTCTCAAACCAAACTTAATTGTTTTATGACCTTTCGCGCAGAACCCTTCACTGCTATTTCAAGAAAGACATTCGAATTACTAACAGAGAATGTCTCGTATCGAGAATATTTAACATTGAAAAACAGAAAGAAAAAATTAATTATTTTTAATAATGTAAAATTATGAAAAATAAAGATTAATATTTAAAAAAAAAAAACTACATTATAACCGAAAACGTATGCGGTACCTCTCTTCTTTTTATATATATATATATATATATATATATATATATATATATATATATATACAGAAATATAGTCTTAAAGTGTGCTATATTTATGGGGTAAAGTGCTCAATATCAGAGATAGAGCGTGTGTAAATATAAAAGTGGACATGGAAGTCAGCACTTAGAGGCGACAGTCTGTTTCATGCTAGTGCAACTAGCTGCCTGACGATTGCACTAGCATGAAACAGACTGTCGCCTCTAAGTGCTGACTTCCATGTCCACTTTTATATTTATATATATATATATATATGTGTGTGTGTGTGAGTGTGTGTGTGTGTGTGTGTGAAGATAGACAGAATATGATATGGAGAATATTTTTTGGTTAGAGACGATGTGACTTGAGTGTGACAAAGAAGATATTCACACTGACTTGACCTCTGTGGTTGTTGTTCTCGCTACCTGCGACTCTGATTCAGCCTGCACCTCCGCTAACTGTACCACCTACGCTCTCATTTCCACAATGTTCAAGCAGCGGCGTTCTGTTTGCTAAGGACGTTGCTGACTCATCCATATTTATTTTGGGTCGATCAATCGAGTGATTCACCAGGCTCCATTAATTGAATGATTCAAATTATATTTTTTGAAGATATTTTCTTTTTATGAAAACAAGAAAATTACTCATCGTCTTTTTCGGGTCTAATTCTTTGTCCATCGTCTATTTGAAATGTTTACTCTCGCAGTCACGATTCAGATCGCGTGTTTCGATTCATTTCAAGAAAATCATTCGGTCTAGTAGTTTCAATTTCGTTTTGGTTTCTTAAAAATAAACATATCGGTCGATTTGTTCTTCCTCCTTCATCAGGGCTACATTATGGCATCCGGCATGGATTAAACATGTATATTGATTACTTCTTCAATAATGACATAACCTGAATTCGTTTAGACATGTTTTTTAAATACACCCTTGTGAAAATTAATTGAAACAATCTTCAGGTGATTGGAATGTCGAACTGAACCCTTTATTTTGCTCACTGGGGTAGACTGTTCTAGTTCCACGTGCCATGTTTAATGGATGTCAGTTATCAGGTATCTCCTTGTTCAATACCCGGTTAAGGCAGTGAAGAACTTTCAGAGGGAAATTAACAAGGAGATAAGTGTTAACTGACACCCATTAAACATGGCACGTGCAACTAGAACTGTCTACCGCAGTGAGAAAAATAAAGGGCTCAGTTCGACATTCCAACCACCTAAAGAAGGCTGGAGCGTACAACGGCCGAAACGTGGTAATAAATATGGCGACAACGATGAAGACAATACTCTGAATAATGTAAATAATGTACATAATACCTCATCTCAGAAATATAGACAGATACTAATTGAAACAAAACGAATAATACCGTTATTATTTAACTTTTTTCGTATTTTTCGAATGAAACATGACCAAGTGCACATGTTAGTACTTTGTATGTCCATTACACGAAGTCGTTCCTTGTAGATTGACCACAGATTCTCGATTGGATTTAAATCAGGAGAGTTTCCGTGCCAGTCTATAGTACTTTGATTTGCTCACAGGTAAGGGTTGCCATTGTTTTCGTGCAGCTTTACAATTTTCGTACGCTTCCTTTGAGTAAATTCCATCGCAGACAATGGCCGTAGGACAACTAATAGACAGTCGAGACAATAGTGTCTGTGCTGGATAAAAATCTGATGCAATATTTTCCCAGGCCAAACAAATTTCATCATACACCTTAAAAAAGATTCATATTACTGCACACTACTCTAAATGACCTAATCTGAAGAAAAATAGAAATCGATTACACCCTGTCAATCCAGTGATGTAAGAAAGGAAACTATAGCGGTTGTTCCAAATAGTTTTCACAAGGGTGTATTCAACTTCAGAAATAATGAGCGGTTTTACTCTTAATGGGGCTTCATGCATTGAACGCCTGTTGGCATTTAACTTCACTCCAGGTCCAAGAGGAACTCATCTATACAATCCACCAATGAAGATGCTGGAAAAACGATCGTACCGCGCCCGGAAGTAACAGGTGTTTTTTGGCATGCTTTCCCTTTAAAAATGTCAGATCTAAAAAGAATGGAGTTTTGCTACCATATCTGGATTGGAGCTAACTTGATTAAATAAAACAAAAACAAAAAAAACACATTTACACAGCCAAGCGGATTATGACTTATTTTCGATCCTAAAGCCCCTTTTCTCACAGAATCAATATCACAAGACTTTCGCCTCTCTATCACCATTTCAATGGCAAATATTCCGACTACCTCTGTTCCTTTGTGTCACCAGGTCAAATGTTTATAACCCAAATCCCCCTTGTTACTTTCACAGGGTTGAATCACCCCACCCCAGTTTCCTACATATTCCTTTGGTTATAAGGCCGTTTCACTCGAAAAGCTTAAAACCGATCCTTTGTGTAATAAACTCACACGCAGATGCCTCTAAGAATATTACTTCTAAAATTCTTCATGTTTAGTGTCAATAGTTATTCTATCTGCAATGTACTCAAAACTTTAAATTTCTACTTGCCCATTTTACGGTCATATCACATAGCCCATTCAGTAAACTTCTGCCTTTAAAGGCTCTTGGGTCTTGTATTTAGTGAATAATTAGTAAAAAATTTGACTAATTACATATTATTTGTTGCTTTCTTATGACAAGACGTTGGGTCTGTTCCCTATGAGAGACATTTGCGGGAGGTCAGAAAATAAAGACACTTTGTAATTAAAACGAAAAACGATGAAATAATGCAGAAGATTAGTGAAATAGCACATTTCGTCATAAAATGTGTCTATTCCTATATACGATCCATCGCTAAATATCCTGGGGAAATGATTGCTTCCTTGTACCACTCCAGGGAGTACTCTTCCTTGAGTGGATCTTGGGCCTTCTGTTGCATGAACAATAGTAAAAAGACAAATAAAATAGGTCTATGGAAAGCAGATGTGGATATGATGGTAATCTAACCGCTACCTGCGCAGAAATTGGAATCGGTAAGGTGCGTTTAAATTTTGCTCTAATCTCTTATGTTCACTTGATATTAATTCTCCTGGTAAAGGCAATAATCCATCTCTTCTCCACCAGTTATGGTCTCAGTAGAAGCATAGAATAGAGTTCTGGGTAGAGAAATATAAATACAAAGTAAACATGAAGCCAGGAAGCCATTCGAAAGTACGAAATGTAAACGTAGAGATGTAACAGAGAGAGGCATACACACACACACCCACATGAATGCACACACGCAAATATAACTTTTATTTACTGGAAATGGAAATAGTGTGTATATATCAAAGTACAATTTGAGTTAAGATGTTTGTTTACCGGTGAGAAACACGATCTCAGCGCAGGAAGCGATGTTTTAAACCTGGGTCACTAGTAAACAATAGGGATGATCGGATTACTTGGTTTCCTTTAACAGTATTTGTTTTGATTAAAAGGTTGAATCAATGTTTAGATATCCCAAAGTCTAATTTTGGTGAAGCGAGAAGAACACGTGATTGAGGTAAGGTGAATAATTGGAGAATAGGTTTACATGTCAAGGGATAGTTTTTGGCACTGTGGAAATCGCATGATTAGTTGAGGCTCGTGGTAACTGCGTGCCGAGGGTCAATTGTGATCAGCTGATCCTTTTTCTATATTAACTCGAGATTTTGCTAATAAGCAAGAGTCGGGGGAGAGAGACTGTCGTCGAGAGAATCGCGAGACTGTCGTCGCAGTGAGTCGAGAGATTTGCGGGAGAATTTTGGAGGAGAGAAAGAAGACTGCCCCCTGTTCTGAGAAGTCTGTATGAGACTGGACTATTAGTCATAAACCTACACCAGGCGATTCAATACGTGTTTATCACACACAAACCCCCTCTCTGTTAGGAATTCGCTGGATGCATCTTGTCTTTTTCTTTTCTTTTTTTCTTCATTTCTGTTAAATGTTTTTATTCTCCCTGTAACCTCTGTTCTGATGTTATTTTCTTATATAAACGACGTCAATATTTCCCCCATTGTTGTCCGGATTCTGCAGATATTTCTGGTCTTATTTTGCCGCAATCTAATCTTCCTAGCGCCAACTCTCACAGCCGTGTCCACATCCCCAGTCGACCGTGAACGTATGAACAACACCCCGCTTACTGGATCTAAAAACTAACACAGCATGGGCAGCGAGAGGGACTTGACCAGTTGACCGGTCGAAATAATCTACGGGTACTCAGGGACCGTACGGCCAGTTACCCCTAAGTTCGGTTCGGACCGACTGGGCACCTCAACGCAAAGAGGAAGACACCGGAGGTTGAGGGGCTGGGGACAAAGTGTTAGAGAGAGCCATGTACCGCCTACATGTTGAAGCCACACAAGTAACAATATTGAAAACAGGGCTCAGAATAAAAAATATTGCACAATTAAAAGCAGTTATATAAATATATGTATTTTCTGATTTATATAAGACGGTTTGCATTCATTTCTTTCATTTTTTATCTCCTATTAAAGTATATGAGTCCCAAAAAGTATATTTATCTGTTGTGGCCTTGTTAGGGACCAGAAATAAAGACACAATGAGAGGAACTGACTTAAACAAGTATATTAACAGAAACAGTAATACAAACTTATACAAACTAGAGTGTTACAGCAAGAATTTTCGGTCTGACTGTCAGAGCTGACTGCTGGAAACTTTTCTCTCCAAAAGGCAGTACCTGTTCCTATTTATAGCTGAGAGAATCCATGCGTTCGTCGGAAAATTAACATAACATTATCTGAGACTGCATTTTAAGAGTCTGAATCACATCATAAAAGAAACATCTTGTCATACTTTACTCTATCAGAAGGTATCGACATCCACTGGAAGACAAATATGCTTGGTTTCCTCAAATAGCGGCCGTGACAGATAAACAAACTGATATCAAAAGCGTGGAGAGAAAAACTCACTATTGCCTTTGCATAGAGTTGCATAAACTGTTCGTTCGGTTTATTAAGCAAAAATAATAGACGTGTTTATTTTGTCGTTTCAACATTGACATAAGTGAAAGCTATGTTTACCTTATTATATTGTTTTCACCATCTTTTGGCCAATTTGAGTGGGAATTAACGTTTTGATTTTTCTCTGTGATGAAAATTCGTTCTTACCTGCAAAGAAAAAAAAGATAAGATTATGTTGATGAGAATGAAAGATAAATCTCGGGTAAGACGCTTGACTTCTTCAACAATTAATTAAAACAGAAATATAGCTAGATGCATAGATGCATTAAAACAGAATATATCTAGACGCATAGTATATATATATATATATATATATATATATATATATATATATATATATATATATATATATATATATCATAATGAGAAACCACGTATACTTTCTTGATATGTATATAATATGGAGAAAACAACTGAAAAGTTGCAAATTAAAAAAAAATGAATGTTTTTTGGGTAAAGTATTAATTTATATATATATATATATATATATATATATATATATATATATATGATATTTCAGATCTGCCCCGATCTTTCGTCAGAAATAAATTAAATAACTGTATTCAGAAGTTTGTTTACAAGTAGTATCCGATTTACGTTAGAAATATTCAAACACAGTTGCATTCCACATCACGTGACGTCCGCGTCTCGCGACAGACGCTACTTGTAAACAAACAGTTATTTAATTTATTTCTGACGGAAGATCGGGGCAGATCTGAAATATCAAATATATATATATATATATATATATATATATCACAATGTGGGGATATTTAATAACAAAAGTGATGGAAACACAAACAAAAAGAAAAATAATCTAAATGAAATCGGTTAGATTTTATACCCAAAACGCATTTTAAAAGAATAAAAAATATCCTTAAATTTAAAATTTCCAGCGTCTCACTTTCGTGGGCATGACAAGAAAGAGAATGGAATAATCAGGAGGAGAGTAGATTGCAATTTACATTGCATTTAACTTTTTGCATATTAATGTTGGCTGGAAAGCATCGAGCCGGAAGGGAGTTCCACAAGCGGGAAATGCGAGAAAAGTAATTGTTAGCAGAGAAGTTTCTACATCCAGATAGCTCAACTGAAAATTGATGAGATCTCGACGCCAATTTAATACTTCGCTTAATTTAAAAAAAGGTCTAGGTTGCATAGCGAAGAGATCAACGGAACAATTTCCATGAAAATATTTATAGAAAAGACACAGAGTGGCAACATTACAGCGGTAGGAATCTGACTGAAGCTGAGAAGCCATATCATGACCAATAATATTGCTGATTGTTCTTTGGATCATGTAAAGGAGCCTATAGTAAATAGCAAGACTGACCTTATGTGGCAGCAATATTCTAAGCATGGACGAATGGTAGACTTATAGATATGTAATATAGATTCTAGAGAGAAACATATTCTCGCTCGACACAGTAATCCCACTAAAACACAAAGGTGGGGTGGGGGTGGAAGAATTAGGAACAGAAACATTAATAATGAGTGGGAAGAGGAAAGCGTAATCAGGAGGACAGTAGATAGTGATTGATATTGCAGTTTAATTTTTGAAGATTAAAGTTGGCCGGGAGACATAGAGCCGTAAGTGCTTTCCACAAGAGAGAAGTGCGAGAGAAGGAACTGTTTGCATAGAATTTACGACTACATCTATCAAACTCAACTGTAAATTGATGAAATATCGACGCCAATCTATTACTGCGCTTACATTCAAAAGGCCTAGGTACCATAGCGAAGAGATCATCTGAACAATTACCATGAAACTATTTATAGAAAAGGCATAGAGAGACAATCTTACGGAGATGAGCAAGTGATTTTAACTGAGCCGCTGAATCAGGACCAATAATATTGCTGATTCTTCTTTGGATCTTATCAAGGAACTCCAGGTAAATATCAGCTGCATATGTGGCAGCAATATTCTAATGTATGTTGTAATGGAGATTGAATGTTATGTTATTTTTTTCAGTTGTATGACAATATTTTACATAATTGTAACGCTATAAGCATTTTTATATTGAGTTTATAAATACGCCGGGATTCTATATATTTTTGGAAATCTGAGGTGAGTAACGCAGTGTTAATAATGGATCGAATATATGAAATCATGAAACGCAATAGATGTTCAAAACATGGAATCTGACCCAGAAGGCAGGCATTCGAGGTATTTGGAGATAAGATAGTTATAAAAATGTTCAGCTTTTTTTTTTAATCAGTTCAGGAGAATAAAGTCGCTAAGACGCAATTGTTCGCTGAGCGTGAAAGAATAAGAGAAAAAGAAAAATGATTATTAAGGTTGAGTCATTGATTTGTTTTTAAAGTTTATCAACCTTTTTGTTGTTATTTAACATCAAAAAAGTATTTAGACTTTTAGAATTGGGGGGAGCCAGTCTACTAGAGCGACTAGCTAATCTCCATTGAAGACACATGCTCAGGCACAGTTGTGTTTGTTCAAACCCACAGAGCCCACCTGTATTTTAATACTGCAACTATGCTGAGCGGACCTTAATTAGAGTTTCTGGTAGAGAGCGCGTTATCTAGCGTGATCAGCAATCTGAACAAGGCTAGCACGTTCAAATCCTCGGTCACGATGACTTGCGACATCGTGCTAGCACAAACAGAGACGGATACTATTTACTGATACAAGTACTACTAATTAACCCTTATCTCGGAGGAGGAGAAGGAGATTAAAACCTTTTCTAATGGAATTTGAATATAACGAACCCGACTGGAATTGGAACTGGACTCTGCGACTTTTTTTTCCAGTATCAATTACAACACACGCACAAACAAGCTGGAAGCACCTATTATTGCCAAATATTATTAAGGAGAAAGAAAAATTTAAAAAACAGGTGTTACGAAAACAAAAAATGACGATTGACATTTCATTTAAATCTTTGAAGGTCAAAGGTGAGTGGAAAGCAAGAGACCGGAAGCGACACTTACGAGAAACTGTTAGCATAGAACTTAATCTTATATCTAGCCACTTCAATTGTAAAATGATGGGACCTAGATTCTGAACTATACTGCGTTTATATTTATTTATATTTAGGTGTCGTTATCTGGGGTTAAAACAAATATTTGATTTAAGATTTGGAAGTACTGCTGTTTAAGTGTCCAAAACATATCGTCATGAATAAAATCGCTAATTACCCGCTGATTCATTATAAGCAGCACTATGGCTTAACAATGGCGTCGTTAAAGGGGAATTATCCCATATTTGCTGAAGCGACATAAATATAGGAAGCCTCGTGATCGAATAAATACGTCTTGATTCACGCAACGAATTAAGTAGATGTCATTCTGATGTGGCTTCTGCCATGGCTTAGACAATGGAACACATCTACAGGGTGAGACAAAAGTCACGTACTGAATTAATCAATCATAAATTCATAGGCAAAAAGCTAATATAGTTTGTTTTTGTTTTCTAGACAAGCGTCTATTAAAAACAACGTGCCTACCCTTTCTGTAAATCAAGTCAGGGTTTTTTCTTGGTGTAAGGCAAGAGGAAAAATGCAAAATAAATAAACAAATAAAGAATAAAAATAAGAAAAAAAAATTGAAACTAAATCAAATAAAGAAATATTTCCTTGGGTAACATTCGAAGATTTTCCCCCCCAAATATTGCCTTAATTCGTAAGCATTGAGAAGTTGAACGTAGAGCATATCAAATATTGCCTTTCTAAATAGCATTTGCAGAATCAGTGCGGCACTTTGTATGCATAAAACATCCGGGTTTTATTATTCAGTTGGTTTGCTCTGCCCATAAAGTTGCTCATCAGATTCGATCTCTTAAAAAATAAATTGATTTTTTATATGAAATGGATGAGCAGAATACGGTCTATGAATATATCAGAATGAGTAAAAAAATGCTCTTACGATTTTCCCTCTGATTCGAAGACTTCTTTGATATCTATATATTGTTTCATCAGTCAAGTGATGATCAAGTTCCCCATACACACGCAGAAAAAAAAAGAAAAATACTGGATTTTGAAATTAAACACATATAAACTAGGGCTAAACAAAGACTTGAGAATTTTAAATCTGTATAAATATTTCAATAGTTAAAAATTTCTTTTTTAGATATAGTTAAAAAAAACTTTTTAAACAACATCTAAAATATTATTATCGTTAGATTTACGTTAGAAATATTCAAACAAAGTTTATATATATAAAAGTGACATTGAAGTCAACACTCCCAAAATGTCCCACGCCAAAATAACAGAACAGACTAGGGCAGTCAATCTAAAGTTTGGACGAATAAATAGCTTTAATTATCTACCGAGACCAAAACAAGCTATTAAATAAGGGAACTAACCAATTCCCCCAGATTTTTCCTACGTTAATAAAACATGAAAAACTGAAAAGAATAAATAAATATATAAAATGAAAAATAAAAATAAAAAACAATTAAAATAAATTAGCCTAAATAAATAAATAAACAAACAAGCTACTCCCGCCAAAATAACCGCCAGAAAGGATTGCCCACAATGCACCACTGATCCATATATATAAATAGACGAGAAAAAATCCACCACTCGCCGGCTGACGTTTGTCGCCTCTGAGTGTTGACTTCAAGTTAACTTTTATATTTATATTTACATATGCTCTATCTCTGATATTGATCACTTTATCCCATAAATATAGCACACCTTAAAACTATATTTCTTCATATATATATATGGCCGAAAGTATGGGGAACCCAGTGAGTTTGGAACTCATTATTCATTCGTAATTGATCTAGCGAGACGTGGTTGCTAACCATTACAGCAAGTCAAATTGATTTTCTAGCTCAAATAGGGCAGAAAGAATCCATTTTAGGTCAAATACGACTCTGTTCTACATTTTATTTTCAAGATATTTGTGTTTAGCGACATATCAACTCCTCATGGGTTATTTTATGCCGAAATTTAATTTTCTTGGGACCATTAGTAATTTCTTTTACAAAAATGTACTGCTGCTCACATTTTCTGTATTGCTGGTATTTTTACTATAACAATTTTTATACTTTCATAGTGTTTTCAACCAAATTTAGGAGTTAACTATTTGCCAATAGCTGGGATCCTGACAGGTGCTATCGCCCCTGGGTCAGGTTGAGTCTGGGTGTAATAGCATTAAGGAGGCAGTTCCATGATCCTCAAAACCTCCCGATAAGAGGCTTTGCTGCTGGATGTAGTTTATCGTCTTGTCGAGGACGGACATATTAACATAATCCTGCTTCAGAATATAGCGGTTATAATTTCAATTAAAAATTATCATGTATAGAGTTCTCAGTATTGTGAGCTTTGATGGAATCAGAGATCTTTTCAAAAGCGATGATGTTGGTATTTTCATTTTCATAAGATTGAATATTCTTTTGGTTTCAGATAGAATTTAACATACAAGGCTACATCTCGAAAGCAAAAGGCACCGCAGATTGACAAAAGAATGACGTCTATCTTACGACAATATAGTGTCGGTAACATAAACAAAGTAGCAAGACGTATAATGAAGTACCTGTGCCGATTAACCTATAATACAGGACTTGAATTTTCCTTACATTTTATTCACTCCAATATTTCATCAGTTACTCTCGGCCAGAAATCGTCGTCTAATACTTGCAACTTTCATTCTCCACCTGATATGTGTGAGAGATTTTTTTTCAATCGGTATCACCTCAAGCAAGGCAATAAAGAAACTAAGAGGCAAGGAATTACAGGGTGAGGAAGAATTAGGAACAGAAACGTTTATGAGCAGGGAGAGAAAAGAACAATCAGGAGGATAGTAGATAACGACGGACATTGTATTTACATTTTGTGCAGGTTAACGTTGGTTGGTAAACTTGGAGTTCCACAAGCGAGACGTGTGAGAAAAAAGCTGTTAGCATCAAATTTACGGCTACATCTAGCTCGATCAAATGTAAGTTGATGAGATGTCCCCGACAGTCTATTACTGCCCTTACATTCATAAAACCTAGATACTATAGCAAAGAGCTAACCCAAAAAATTACCATGAAAGAATTTATGCTCGAGACTGTTTATTCTGGTTGTTTATATATATACCCGTGTAACACACATCTTTCCCAAGCCTATAAACCGGATTTAGGTGTCAGGTGACGTACTTCCGCTTTCGGTACTTGGGTGTTCATCTACAGTCAATGCCTCGTATAACCTTACTTACTTTGACTGTCTGATTTGAACTTGAGGCTAAATATGTTACGGTATAATAACCCCGTTGATGAAATTACGAATTTACTCTTATGTCCAGAAGGCATGGTGCCCGTAGGCATAATCTCGAATTCTCGAAGGAATTTATATATATATATATATATATATATATATATATATATATATATGTATATAATATAATATTTAAAAAAAAATATGAGTTCTCATGTTTAAAAAACGAGGGCAGAAACCCTAAAAAATTTGGGAATAAATAAGGAGATAGCTTATTCCTAAATTTTTGTTTGAGGATGAAACGGGACTCGATACCTTAATTCAACTTAATTTCCATAATTATATTGAGGGTTTCGGCTCTCGTTTTTGAAACATGAGAACTCTTATGTAGCGAAGGAATCATATTTTTAAAAAGATATTATAATATAAGCTCTACTTCTGTATGGGGCACTGTCTTTTTAAAAATAAAAACAAAAATACTAAAGAACTCCGGATTATTTACCTAACGTGTTCTTTCCTATTTTTCTGCATATATATATATATATATATATATATATATATATATATATATATATATATATATATATATATATAAATAAATAAATAAAAAAAAAGAAGACATTTTTATGTTTATACACGTTCTTTTTATAGATACAAATATTTAAGTAAATGCTCTGTTTATAATAAACAGTATTAACAACATTTACCGGCCTGAATATCCGAGAAAATGTTATAGAAAATATGCATCCTCCGACAGGAATCGAACCTGTATCGAATACGGAACCGTCATATAGCCTGACGTGCTTTTACCGATTTAGCCACAGACGACCGTTTCGGTTAGCAAGGTCGATTTTACTGTTTTTAAACTACAATTCTCCATGATTTTCTCTCATACATTTATATCTGCTCGATGTGTATCCAAATGTAAACAATTGTAAACAAATTCAGGCCGGTAAATGTTGTTAATACTGTTTATTGACAGCATTTACTTAAATATTTGTATCTATAAAAAGAATGTATAAACATAAAAAATGTCTTAAGATAATTATCGGACTTGTTCATTTCATAATTAAGAGATATTTAATTATCTAGTGTCTATCCCAAGTAATTCATGTGTTACAATTGGTTAGAAGTAAAAAAAAAAATATTAATTCTTGGCTGCACGTTATTCCATCTTAATTTTATATATTGCCGAAAATTCTTAGATGATGTAGTGACGTTATTGTCAGTTTTTGACGAACTTCATCTTTAATCTTGATTTCTTGCTTCACTGTACCATTTCGTAGAAGTCAGGGTCAGGGTAATAAATCAGGTCTGGCCGTGGGAAGCTGGATTGGCAAGGGCGTTCAAATTCCGGCCAAGTCTGTTGTTTTTACATCGCACTATACATTTGGGAAAGCGTGAAACCATCTCGTATCCGCCAAGCTGCCGGCGAAATAGCAGAGGCTATATTGGGGTATCTAGACGACAGGGACACCAGATCTAAGATGAGGGCTATTCTGAATTGAAAACCATCAAGTATGCAATAGGAAATTGTAGATGTCCCTGGAATTAGTTTGGGGATGGGGAAGTCACCAATGTAGGAGTTTATTTGTTTACAGCTGGTTACCTTCGGATAAGGTCCTTACCAAAAATATGCACCAATTTATGGCCTTTAAAATGCATGCAAAGATAATTAATACAAATAGATATCTTGCATGTATTGATAAAAATTTATATCTATCAAAATAAATATGTAATAATAATAATAATAATAATAATAATAATAATCTTCGAAATATAAGTAATTATACTCGTCTGGAAAAACGCCCAGAATCCAAGCTCAGAGTCCAAAGGAAAAAACCTCCAACACGAGTAAAGTAAAAAATAACTAAGCAAAGTGTTCAGTACACTAAGTAGAGCAAATCTAACTATGAATCTAAAGAGCCAGGCAAACCTACCTAGGTTTCACCTACGCGGATCGTCAGGGTACGCCGGCTTACCTTGACAATCCGCGTAGGTGAAACCTAGGTAGGTGTGTCTGGTTCTTTAGGTTAATATATATATATATATATATATATATATATATATATATATATATATATATATATATATATATACTATAAAAGTGAACATAGAAGTCAACACTTAGAGGCGACAGTCTGTTTCATGCTAGATGCAATCGTCAGGCCACGAGTGCTGTTATTTTCCTCGGCTATTTATATATACGGGTATATATAAATAGCCGAGAAAAATATACGTGTATATATAAATAGCCGAGAAAAATAACAGCACTCGTGGCCTGACGATTGCATCTAGCATGAAACAGACTGTCGCCTCTAAGTGTTGACTTCTATGTTCACTTTTATATTTACACACGCTCTATCTCTGATATTGAGCACTTTATCCCATAACTATAACACATCTTAAGACTATATTTCTTCATATATATATATATATATATGGAGAGAGAGAGAGAGAGAGAGAGAGAGAGAGAGAGAGAGAGAGAGAGAGAGGAGAGTCTTTGTCAATGTGTATGTAGGTATGTAAGTAATTCGTATAGTATTAATTTTTGGGGGCCCCCTCTGTGGAATTTTGAGGTGTCCGAAGCATGAGGATAAGGGACAGTAGATGCAATTCTTTTCAACTGCTGGTCTGGTCCGTTTGCCTATCCGTCACTGTTTTAACACTATTTTTTTTAAGTCAATAGAATTCATTCCCCAATTGTTCTTCATTTCGACTGCTTCCAGAAATGACTTATTTGACAATCCCTTTTTCTTCACCTGTATTTAGGAATGATAACCGTTTGGCTTCTTTTATTATTTCTTTATTTTTTTCTTATCTTTTTGTTTTTATTTCTTTATGACAAACCATTTTGACTTACCAACTTTTAGCTTTCTACTTTTTTTGAAACAGTAATCTCTCCTTTTTCTGTCTCTACAAAATCATACGACTCTCTTTCCAAATAAATATTGATAATTCAAGATAATAAAGAAAAAGAAGTTGAGGAGAGCCATGATTACTTACGTCTTAAAGGGTGATGCCATGAAATAAATAACACAGGTAATGATCTTCCATTGTTTGAGTTTCGAAGATAAAATATATCCATTGTTATCACTTTTAGACGAATTATATCTTTCATTATTTTTTTTGTTTTTTATCACATCGCTTAGACTTTATTTACTTTCTCCGACTGATAAGCAATCAGAAGTGATTGAAAATAAATTATTTATATTTTATGGACCTTTCTTGCAAGAAGGCCCAAATCAAAAGCAATGCAAAAATTGTTTAAAATTGGGAATACAATATAAAAGCTTCATGAAGATATTCAAACAACCTTCTTCTACGGCTTCGACTACAAGTTGTAAAAACAAACAAACAAAAAAATAAATGAATGTAGAAAATCAGAGGAAGAAGAATTTAGTTATATGACAAATTTTGAATTTAGTCTATAAATACGTTTTTCTGCCCTGATCGATAACGGGCAGACGATCTCAGACGAGATTTCAAGCATTACAGATGAGATTTCAAATCCTCTAGGCGGCTATTTTGTTTATTTTCCCATTCATGCTGCTAACATAGCATAACATCAAAAGGTTTCGAACACTTTGATAAGCTGCAAAATCAAGATGTAAAACCCGATAAAAACTATTACCAATGATTGTTCTTAACCTAAAGTGACATAGTCACGACATCATATGTGATTATATATGTCTCTTGAAATGATGTCTGACGACCACGGTCGTTTTATCGTGGGGGATGGAGTTGGACATGTGCCTATGTTACTCTCTGCTGCTGCCTCCAGTCTCATACATTAAAATCACACTTTTTTAACCTCTGACTGAAAAGACGAGAGGATATTTCGTGCTCTTAAATAGCACAATGCACATAGTCTGTATTGACTTATTTTATTGTCCCATATACGTAAATTTTGCCGACAACTTTTCAGTGACGGATTGGTAGAAAGGAATGGGCGAAATCTCCTCAATTCTAACAGTTGCAAACACCGAGGTTCCTATTGAGAGAAATGTTCTCATTAAAAATATGTTGTACGTAGAAACTCTTTTTTTTTACCAAGAGATTTTGCTTTCTCGCTAATTGTCGATTTCTCGATTCACGGGACAATAAAAAACTCTTTCTTCTTTTCCCAATTTTTGGTGGTCTTATAACCTTCAACCGACCTTTTCAAATATATGGTATTTCAGATATATGATATATTTCCAACAACCTGTGTGCCTGTTTTTACTTAAGTAATTTTTCTTACTAATCCTTACATTTAATTATACTTCTCTGTTGTAGCAACACAGTGTTACAGAATAAATTCTAAAACATTTTGTTCATTACGTCCATTTATATAAAACAACAGCAAGAATACAATGAAATGGAAAATCACCAAGAATTAATAATAGTGACTATACTTTATCTGAAACAATTGGGTATCTTAAGATTGTTACGTCGGCTATTAGTTTCTTTTTTAAAAAAACTATGCCATATCACTTCAGGACGCAGGGGAACCTGGATCGCCAGAGATTTCTTGGTAATTCCTCTGTGGATTACCAGGAATTATGAGGAAAGATGGTGGAGAGTTTTCCTGTTAAGTTCCCTATAGTTTGGAATACAGAGTTTTCATTCTTTTAGAATGATTGCCCGACAACTCTAGAAAGTTTAGTCTACCTTACTATTTAAGAAATAGCTAAAAGAAGTCGAGATAGATTCATAGCTTTCCCAAGTGTATTTACGAGAAAGTGAACGCAAAAGACTAACCCGGAATTTGCACAACATAAAAATAGCATAAGACGAAAAGAAAAATAAATACAATGGAGTCAAGCATGAGAAATGTACATATGTTTATAAAAGATGACCTGATGATTAACTAGTTGTAAAATGGTTTCACAAAACCATTAAAATCATAGGAAAAACATACTATGGATTAATTGTAATCGTAGGAAAAAGATACTATGGATTAATTGAAATCGTAGGAAAAACATACTATGGATTAATTGAAATGGTAGGAAAAAGATACTATGGATTAATTGAAATCGTAGGAAAAACATACTATGGATTAATTGAAATGGTAGGAAAAACATACTATGGAATATTTGAAATCGTAGGAGAAACATACTATGGATTAGTTGAAAATCGTAAAAAAAACATACTATGGATTAATTGAAATCCTAGAAAAACATACTATGATAATAATTGACATCGTAGGAAAACCATACTATGGATTAATTGAAATCGTAGGAAAAACATACTATGGATTAATTGACATCGTAGGAAAACCATACTATGGATTAATTGAAATCGTAGGAAAAACATACTATGGATTAATTGCAATCATCGGAAAACACGATGGATTAATTGAAATAAAATGGCTTACACGTGACAGACAAATAATAAATTGTTTCTTGGTTCTGTTTTGCATATTCAAATGCGACAGAAAATGTAGCTGTCCACAACTGCGAGTCGCATCCCAGAAGGTTTGAGACGCAATTTTAGGCGAGGCAGTTAGAAGTGTCCTAGATTATTGTAATTTTATAATATCATTACAATATACAGTTCAACTCCTCTACACCGAACCGAGCTGTACGGTATTGAGGGTACTGTTCGGATATCGAGGAAGAAAAGGCTGCTGTGTCAAGCTTAAAATGTTTATTAAGTTTTAGAGTTTAGGATAAAAAGGTAGTTTGTAACGTCGGTTCGTTTTTATTTAAAGTGTAGATTGAATAGATAAATGTACGAAAAATAATTGACAAGCAATTGTAATGAAAATATTTTGTGCTGAACAAATATTTGTAATTTGTGTTATTTTATGAAATGTTTAAATAATTATGAAAGTTATAATTTTATCATTCAAAAACAATTACAATCTGTAAAAGAAGACAACAATAAAGATTTACAGTACAACTCCACTAAACTGAACATCCGAGTTGTTTGGTATTGAGGGTACTGTTCTGATTTAAGGAAAACAAGGCTTCATATTTATGTCAATAAAAAGGTTTAGATTTGAAGATGAGTCCAAGTTTGAGGAAGTCTAGATTATTCTATGTTTGGATTTGAGGAGTTCTACTGTACACTTTGTATATACCTATTGTAGCTGATTTATAATAGCTCACATTACAAGAAAGAATGCAAAAACTGGTAGAGCTCTAGATGACAGAATTCGTTGGTCAGAAGTGTTCATTTCAGGACAATCATGTAGATAGGATTAAAATCACAATCATTTTTTTTAATTAAAATTTAAATCTCATGCAGCAGTCAATACATAAATACCAAAATTTTCATTAAATACCATTTTACTGTATTTAGTAACATAAAACATTCATGGTTAACTTAGATGCAAACTACCTTCCCCATTTCAGCAGAAAACATTTTAGTGCATTTAAGTATGTAATGTTTAAAACAAGCTATCAGTGCATTAACAAATTACTTTAGTTATAGCATAAAACATTCTTCGTCTATGTGCTGTGTTCGTTCAGGACATTGGCGATCATGACTCTCCACAATTTCCTGTCCTTTGTAGCTCTTAGTAAATTTTATTTTTGATTTGGGGAGTTCTACTATATCGAATAAACTAACCTGTTAATTGAGGAAATCAATTTGAGTTCTTCAAAACGCCAAGGAATCAAAGTTAAATTGTGACGTGAGGTTTTGAAGATTTTAAGAGCGATAAGTATGTTATTTGTTGTATGTTGCTTTCCTCTGTTTCTCATGCATTCAATTTGTCCTTTGAGTGTCAAAATTGCCAAGCTCCTTTCCTCATTTTCTCTTTATGATGTTTCTATAAATGGCTTTTATTTATTTCCATTTATTCTAAAACTTCGTCGTTGCTCACATGGTCGGTGCAGGGTATTCTCAGTATCCTTCTGTAGAGCCAGATTTCTCTTGCTTCAAGTCTCTCCTTTATCTTTGATGAGATTGTCCAGTTCAGTACTCTTTTCTTTGTTTCTAACATTGTTTTCCTGTTTCTTAACACATTGCTTAAACGTTAGAATCGTTTCTAGGCTCATATTTATCTGTCCACATCGCTGTCCTTCACTGATCGGGAAACAGGCAAGTGGGCAACTAGTTTCTTTATCATACAGTCCCCATCCCCCCCCCAAAAAGTAGGAAGATATATTTTGTCCTGCACGAAATGAAAATAAATTGAAAATTAGAAAGAAGATAGATCCGATTTCAAATTCGAATTGAAAACATGAGCTGTAACAAAAAAGATTTACACTTCTGACAGCCAGACTGAATGATGGGAATATTAAAAAAGATTGATGACGAACGATAAATGTTTCAAACACACAAACATCGTCTATAAACATACATATGTCGATGCATTAGCCTGCATCCGAATGAGAAAAAAACATTCGTTTTTCGTAACAAATATTTATATTTTAGCATAACCTACTTCTTTCTCCATGGACAAAATTCTTTAGTGATTATTAATCTAGTAGAAATGAACAGAGATTAAGTTTTTAGAACAAAATCCATCTCGTGAATTCTTGCCAGTTTGGTTCCGTTGTTGCTAGGTCTGCTGCACTGTTAACTCACTACTACATACGTTAAACGTTGAAGACAAATTAGTCACAAGTGTACACGAATGACAAATGTAACCTAGTCTATATGGCAACGCAGCGCCATCTACAGTAAACTTTCTTTAAACTTAATAACTAAGAAATGAAGGACTTGCAGACATATATGAACTTTTGTCGTAGTTTTGTTGTGAGGAACTAACTCCCAAAGTTTCTAAAATATTTTGATACAACCTTATAATATATATATATACGGTTGTATGAATATGAGTTTGTGAGTTTCACGCTTTTGCGATCATCAAACACTTTCCAATAAGTACCGAGTATATATATATATATATATATATATATATATATATATATATATATATATATATATATATATATATATATATATAAAAAAAAAAAAAACTACAAAGTCCGACAATTATTTTAATTGTTATGCTTATACATTTTTTTTATAGATACAAATATTTAAGTAAATGCTGTGTTTTATAATAAACAGTATTAATAATATTTTATTTACCAGTCTAAATGTGCCAGAAATTTTCATAGAAAATATCCGTCCTCCGACAGGAACCGAACCTGTATCCTATACGGAACCGTCATATAGCCTGAGGTATCTTAACCAATCGAGCCACGGAGGGAGGTCGATTTTACTGCTATTTAAAGTTCAATCTTCCATGAATCTATCACGTACATTCATATCTGCTCAAAGCGTATCCAAATGTAAACAAATGACCTCATACATTATGAAATGGACAAAGTCCGACAATTATTTTAAGACATTGGTAGATTGAAGTTTGTCCAATGTTCAAATTATTGATCACACTAGATAACACACTCTTTCAATGAAACTAACTAATATCTTCTCAGCATATTAGTAGTATAGATCTCAAGTGGACGCTGTTGGTTTTAAATAAACACAAATGCACCTGAGCAACCGTCTGATATAGAGATTGGCTAACCGCCCTAATAGACGGGTATACTCGAATACGAGTGGCCAGCTATACTACACACACACACACACACACACACACACACACACACACACACATATATATATATATATATATATAAAAGTGCAGGTCGCCTGACGATTGCACTAGCATGAAACAGACTGTCGCCTCTAAGTGTTGACTTCCATGTCCACTTTTATATTTACACACGCTCTATCTCTGATATTGAGCACTTTATCCTATAAATATAGCACACTTTAAGACTATATTTCTTCATATATATATATATATATATATATATATATATATATATATATATATATAGAGAGAGAGAGAGAGAGAGAGAGAGTGAGAGAGAGAGAGCGGGAGATAGAGCGGAGAGAGATTTTACACACACACACACACACACACACACATATATATATATATATATATATATATACGACTCAACCGTTGAATTCTACGTATGAGGGTCAAGCAGATCAGTTCCTAGGAACCAACAGATCGACACCGACACATGAGATTTCATTATAATGGTGAAGGTCTTGTGCAGAACCATCCACAGAAGTACATATATATATATATATATATATATATATATATATATATATATATATATATGTACATGTAAAATGCATGGTGCCGAAACATAACTGCAATTGTGTTGCGATTTTTAAGATGTTTTAATATCCTTAAATAAATTATATATATATATATATATATGTGTGTGTGTGTGTGTGTGCGTGTGTGGTGTGTGTGCGTGTGTGTGTGTGTACATTGAATTTAAGTGACTTTTATATTTACATATGCTCTATCCATGATACTGAGCAATTTAACCCATAAATGTAGAATAACTTAAAACTATATTGTATCGTATATATGCTGTAGCCTACCTGCGGACGATAATGGGTATGTGAATACTGTAGGTGTTGGTCTGTGGTTTGCAATTCGAGATTCATTGTGGAATTCACTTGACTTACGTCTAGCAGTTGACGAATTCTACGCGCCGCTGACAAAACTGATATGTGTTGTTCGTGTCCTAAGTATTATCGTCCATTACCAACATTCGTGAGATTATTCAGAAACCTTCCCTAGGTTACTATATATATATATATATATATATATATATATAATATTAAAAGACCCCCTAGGATAACCACATGTACAGCAGCCGCAGTGGTGCTTCCTGCGGTGCAAGATAGCCTTACGTGACCTTACACTTTCCACGATGGTTTAGAATTCGAAGTTTTCCTTCTCTTAGACCCGTTTCCACCCAATGCTATAGAACTCCGTCTGTCTGTCCTGCTATTTACCCATAGCTGCCGGGGAGAGAAAATAGATTCGTACCTTTCCCATATCGTGCCTACTATATATATATATATATATATATATATATATATATATATTTAAAGACATTTTTATGTTTAACATTTTTGTTTTGATACAAGTATTTAAGTAAATACTCTGTTTATAATAAACAGTATTAAATAACATTTACCGGCCTGAATGTATAATAATTGTCGGACTTTGTCCATTTCATAATATATATATATATATATATATATATATATATATATATATATATATATATATATATATATATATGTTGCTAATAAGAGAAAATAATTCAGTTCTATTAATTGAAGCTGAGGTATTTCATGGATTTTTTAAATCCTCGGCATTGTTTATTGTAATCAGTGGCATGGTTTATTGTAATATTTTTTATAACAGTAAAGTATTTCATTATATAGGTGAGGAAATAATCAATCTAAAATACAGAAAGAACTCTTTTTATTTATATAATTTCTTTAAAAAAAAACCCAAAAATACAATAACGAACCTAGTTTTCTAAGCGGCGCCGACTGAAGAGTTTTCTTTTGTATAATATAAGGACACAACAATCTACATTGCTATTTGTGGAAGAGGCAATTAGGTGATATGTAATGAAATTCTATTGTAAGCGATCGAAAGCCTGACAAAAAAAATTGATGCAAAGAAGGCAGTAGGCAAAGGCTCGGGTACTAAACATAAGACAGCCTTTTTTCTCCTTTTCTATCAGTGTCGTTTTCAAAGGATGGTTCCGATTCTTTTATATTTTTCATTGACTGAGTTCTCGACACAATAGTAACGAATGGTACATAGCAGTATTGAATGGTGGCGGTTTTCCTTTGTTTTTGTGTTCGTAAGGGAAATACTAAACATTGTCAACTACTTTTAATACAGGGTTTCGTATGTCTTCTTTAACAAAAATTACTATTTGTATTATAGGTTGACATAATCCATCAGAAAGAATGGCGCGATTCATAGAATCATTATTTTTGTAAATGTATTAAGTGCACCCAAACAATACATACATACATTATATATACAGTGTAACCCGGATATAAGAGAGTTGTCGGGACCGGAGAATAAGTCTCTTATATCCGGGTTTGGTCTATTTTGTTTAGGTAAGTATGGGAACACTTCATATAACGCTTTTTACGTACAGAACACTAGTTTATTTAACAGTTATAGACATAAAAAACACAAAAACACAGACAAAAATACATTTTCAATCAGTTTTCACAAATAATTCAATCAAAAATTACTTTTTCTGAAAAAAGTCAGTCATTTTTGATTGTACAGAAATCTCTTTGTTAACATCATGGACACTTTCATACAGTCCGTAAATCATTTTCAATGCGCCATCAGGATTACTGCTTTTTGCTTCAAAGTAGGCTGTCAGAGTTTCAAGCGCATTCAATGCAGCCAGAGAATTTGGCACTGGTTTGTCACTTTCAGAAACTTCAGAACTTACGCTTTCAGCATCATCATCTTCGTCAAAATCTTGATCATCCGATTTTATACCACGTGTGATGTCCGTGTCAGTCAGTTCTCCATAACATTGTGTACGGTCGTCGAAGCTGATAAATTCGTCAAAATCTGTTTGCTCCATGCCCGATGGTGGAGAAACTTGATCATTTTCGTCGAGTATTTCTTCCACTTCAGCCTGTGATTCAATGACAAAGCCGGCCTTTTAAAAACAATTTTGAATTGTTGACGGTTTGACCATGAAAAGTGTTCGTTTCATCATGTGCATGGCCTTCAAAACAGTTATCTGCTTGGCCACTTCGGACAGCGGCACTGGCGGTGTAGCATCGATCGTTGCGATTTGCATTCGAACAAGTTTCCGACGATAATGCGCTTTGAATGAACGAATGATGCCTTGATCCAAAGGTTGAATGAGACTGGTGGTGCTTGGTGGCATATACGACAATTTGATGTTTGACAGATTTGTACCCGGCAGTAAGTTATGACAAGTTGCATTGTCCAAAAACAGAATAATCTTACGATTTTGAGCAATCATTTTTCGATCAATCGTTTTCATAACGTCAGTAAACAGCTGACTAGTCATCGAGGCTTTACGATTAGCGAAGTAAGAAAACGGCAGAGTTTGGACATTTTTAAAGCAGTGTGGTTTTGCCTACTTACCAACAACTACAGCTTGCTTTTCACTGCCGTCCATGTTTGTGAACTGAAGCATCGTGAGTCTGTCTTTGGGAACTTTTGTCCCATTTGACTGTTCGTCGCCGGCAAACCGCAAAGATCCAGACGGCATGGCTTTGTAGAAAATTCCCGTTTCATCACAGTTCCAAACATCTTTTGGATCATATCCAGGAAAAAGTTGCGGCAAAACGTTTGTCACCCATTCGTTGGCAGAACCGTGATCGGCTGACGTTGATTCACCGTGAAATTTTTTGAACGAAAAGTTATTGGCCTGCTTCCAGCGCATAAGCCAGCCATTGCTCGGTTCAAAATCAATTTCAAGATTTACGGCCAGTTGTGATGCTTTCTGCCTGATGACGTGATCGGTGACGGTAGCTCCATGAGCACATGCTTGCGTAAACCATTGTGTAAGCGCTTCGTTAACGTCCTTGTGCACGGATTGGCGCTTTCGTTTGCGATTAGTGTTTCCGTTCATTTGCATGCAAGATCTGAGATCGTCTTCTTTCTTGAGAATTTTTGCTGCTGTTGAATAACCGATTCCGTACTTTTTGGCTGCAGCGGCCAGTTTGAGTTTCTTCACTTTGACATCGTCGATGAGCTCCAACTGTTCAGAAATGCTCAGAGTTTTTCGTTGAGACGCCGACGCCGACATCACTAATCGCAATGATCGCAAGCAAACGGTTTTCAGTGGCAAAATTAACAAACAGACAAACTTCTGACTCAACAGAACAGTGGGTAAAGTGAAAGTGCTGTCCAGTAAATGCAACGACAAGCAAAGTCGGCAAAAAAGCGGGCGGCGCTACCCTTAGACACACAAAGCAAAATCATAAGGTAGAGGGTGTCTCCTACAGACACAGATTGGACACACCGTGTCTCTAGACTAGTCAAGATTAAGTCATTGAACTTCACTCTATCTCTAACTGACCTCTGTTTGACCGATTTACGACATCACACTGTCACTCAAAACGAACTCTCTTATATCGGGGAGGACGGGACCAGAGAAAATCTCTCTTATATCCGAGTTTCTCTTATATCCAGGTCTCTTATATCCGGGTCTAATTTATATACATTAACACAGGCTCTAATTTGGGACCAGAGAAAATCTCTCTCATATACTGGTTTCTCTTATATCCGTGTCTCTTATATCCGGGTTACACTGTATATATATATATATATATATATATATATATATATATATATATATATATATATCTATACATATATATATACATATATATATATATACATATACATATGTATATGTATATATATATATATATATATATATATATATATATATATATATATATATATATATATATATATATATAATATTAGTGGTTAATACACACACACCCACACTCACACACATATATATATATATATATATATAAAATATATATATAATATATAAATATTTTGAACTTGTAGGTCTGATGAATTCGATCGTAATTACGATTCTAATGTAAAAAATTATAATCATGGAATACTACTGTTTAAGCCTTTTTATTATATATATATATATATATATATATATATATATATATATATATATATGTGTGTGTGTGTGTGTGTGTGTGTGTGTGTGTGTGTATGTTTGTGTGTGTGTAATTAGGAGGATTTGAAATAATCATAATTAAGTGATTCATCGAGTCTAGAAGAAACCTCAACAGAATGCAGAAAGCACGGGACGCCCGTTTCGTCCAATATTTGGGCCTCATCAGCAGTGCGCATCCACTACCGAGAATTGAAACCCGAACAGTTACAATAGGAGGCAAACCCATACCAACTCGGTGACGAAGGGGTAATGAATTAGACTCGATATAGAACCGCTCGATCACACACACACACACACACACACACACACACACACACACACATATATATATATATATATATATATATATATATATATATATATATATATATATATATATATATATATATATATATATAAATATAAATATATATATATATATATATATAAACAATTTTTTTTTCTTGTACAAAATTTAATAATAGCAAGGAATAAGCGTAATTTAAAAGACATTTTAATGCAAATTTTTAATAGCTAAGAAACAACCGGTTTCGTCCCAGTCTTATCAAGTTTAATCCTGGGAAATAAAAGAATAGACGTGTAAATTAATTATAGATGACTAATGAAGGGGGGGAAATAAAACAATGGAAACTAGAGAGCAATAATATTCAGACCCAGCAAACAATTCGTCTGTATACAGAGGGAAGGCTGGCGGGATTTGATATATAAGGACTCCAGAACCTTGGGATGATAAAGAGAGTGGGACCTTGAAAGAATAGAATAACTGTCCACACTAAAGTCAGTAAGAGAGAGAGAGAGAGAGAGAGAGAGAGAGAGAGAGAGAGAGAGAGAGATAAACAGAAATCGTTAACGATAAAAAGTGCTCAATATTGATAAACAGAACAAGAATATGAATAAAATTTAAAATATCAAAATGTTTTATCTGTAAATGAATTCAATGGAGTTATCTTACCATGACCAAGGAGACGTTGTTTCTATGAAACTTTAAGTCGGTAAGTCGGAAGATGTCATTTAAAATTGGTATCTTTCACCCTCTCTACACATCCCACACAAATCATATATATATATATATATATATATATCTATCTATCTATATATATATATATATATATATATATATAGTAATGGTAACAAATACTTTGGTATATAGGATTCTAGTAGTATAAAATATTAAAACTGATCCACACAAAGAGCTCAATGTATTTGTTAATAGCAAATAATTAATAAACAATAAAATCCAAAATTACTTCATATGGGGAATAGTCTATTTCGGCAGACGAAGATATCAGTCGTCTGTCTTATTCAACCCCGGTGTGGACTGAGTTCGTGTCAGAAACATAAATTTATGTGTAGAAAAAACAGTCGAAAAAATTATACAGAATTTATACACAGTATTTCAGGGACTGGATGCAGGGAAGGCTGGAAGGTATTTGCTTTAAAGAGAAGGAGTTTTATAAAATTAAACCGGAATATAAAACGTATGATATGAATTTGGGATTATATATATATATATATATATATATATATATATATATATATATATATATATGCACATTCCATTAAAAACGACTGACAAGGTGCTTTTATTTAGTTTTTTATATAATTTCTCGTGCGATCTAATAATGAACCAACACTTAATAATATTAACTTTGAACATGGACATAATATCTTGACCGTGTTTTGAAACAAAAAAATGAAACATTTTATAAAACATACATATAACAAACTATTTAAAAATGGCTAAATATATAGCCGAAAGCGCTCGGATAAAAAGAACATTCGGACAGTTTTTATATAATTTATCATCTGAAAAGAAAAAGATTATTAGATCGCACGAGAAATTATATAAAAAAACTAAATAAAAACACCTTGTCAGTCGTTTTTAAAGAAATATGCATGAATGAAGAATTGCTGCCTAAATACACACACACACACACACACACACACACACACACATATATATATATATATATATATACATACATACGAGGGTCATTCAATAAACAAGGTGAATTTTTCGGTATAAGGTCTTCTAATACAGATAGAAGCTTACTCTTTTTTTATTTTTTTTGTTTTACTTCTTTTTTTCACGTGGATTTAATTTCTTTTGCAGATTAAAAAAACTTTGAGAGTTTTGGCGATTAACAAAGATGGCCGACCAAGAAGCATGCTCCAGGATTGAACATCGGCCAGTTATCAAGTTTTTGGTTGAAATTCATAGGAGAATGTTAACTGTGTATGGTGCCACATGTTTCAGCCAAAAATGTCAAGTGGGCTAAATTGTTTAAAGAAGGACAGAGCAGTGTTGAGGATGAAGACAGAACAGGGAGGCCTACAGAAGTGAGGTCTCCTGAGGTGATCGAATCATTCAATGACCGCATTCAGTCTGACAGAAGGGTGACAGTGGATGACATTGCAAGGACTTTGAGCTTATCTGTTGGGACAAACGCAGGGGTCATCAGTCAGGAGTCATCTTGCATCATGACAACGCAAGGCCTCACACAGCAGCCCAAACGGTGCAGACCATCAACGAGCTGGGCTGGGAACTGCTTCCTCATCCCCCCTTACAGCCCAGATCTTACCTCTTCAGACTTTTACCTGTGTGGTCCCTTGAAAGCGTTCACGAGAGGCACGATGTTTAAAAGTGACGATGAAGTCAAAAGTGTTGTGAGCAACTGGGTGAGACATCAGTGCAAAGATTTTTAAGCTGAGGGAATACGGAAGCTTGTGCACAGATGGAAAATGTGTGTGACAGTGCTGGGAGACTACGTTGAAAAAAATGTAAGCTTCTATCTGTATTAGAAGTCCTTATACCGAAAAATTCACCTTATTTATTGAATGACCCTTGTATATATATATATTCATATATATATATATATATATATATATATATATATATATGTGTGTGTGTGTGTGTGTGTGTGTGTGTGTGTGTGTGTGTATGTATATATTAATAAAACACATATACGTGCGTCTCCAGTTTCGTTAGCTTATTAAGCTATATCTTGTGCCCGACGAGTTGGGTAAGTAACGAAACTCGTGTCGCATACCAAACGTAGGTCTATGTGTATTTATTAATATATATTTCTCAGCTCTGCCTAATCACATTGAGCACTATTATTCCTACACCTCTTGGCTAAATTAGGTAAATATTTATTTGCTTACCAGCACGCGCGTATCTAAATTATATAAAATTTCTTGGCCTGTCTAAGATAAATTTACAAAATAATTCTGATGTTAACTATTTGGTCAGGATTGGGAAGAGCATCAAATCGAGAATTCCACTGCATTTGTCCTTAAAAATGCTCATAAAATTAATAAGATAACTGGAAAACCTAATGAAATTCAAATACGTTTCATAAATCGAGTTGCCATAAATATCAGATTAGTTGATAATTTTGATATCAGATGCAGACTAAATTATTGATAATCTTTACTTTCTTCGAATTGTGAAGTTACACACGTTTAATATTAATTTTTTGTTACTATCTTCTCTTTGAAATGAACTCGAGCATAGCATAAAAATAACGTATTCAATTTGCCATTCTTCTTAAACGTAGAATGAAAGTTACCAGACTATTGTTTGATGTATTGTCTGCTTCGAAGCAGCAAAGAGATGGAACGAACTTCCAGACATTGTGGATTCGAGATGATAAACGTGGAAAGCAAAATAAAACAATATGTCAATAGACGACATCTGGCGTTTCTTTCAACATTGGTTTCTCGAGTTTTGTGTTTTATATTCAGTCTTCGTGATTTGAGGGAAAACCTTCTTGACAATTACTGCAGTATACTCTATAAATTTGCTGTTTTTTTATGATGATTTGTGGATAATTGTCTGCGCAAACGGTAAATAAACCAAAAACAAAGTTCTACATTGAGAATAACGAGGAGTCACACGAGCGAAGTAAAAACCGCTACGAATCGTTGGAAAAAGCAGGGACGTGTCATGTGCTACCTACCGAGGTCGGGTGTCGTGGATTCCTGGACGTTTATTCGTTTCCTTCCTTTTGAAGGTGATCCTCACTGGCCGGAACCTATACTATGCTTCACATCATCTCCAGATCCCAGCTCAACAGCCATCCAGTTGGATTTGGTCAAGGTTCCAAATAAATAAAGTTAAATAAAACCATGCTCGCAACACAATGCTACTTCCGACGTGAAACATAACTGTTTACCTTCCATTCTTCGTCATTAATAAAGGTCGCTATGAGCGGGTTTTGTATTTTAACACAGCGTTGAAAATTTCAGTTGCAGTTGTAAAAAAAGAAATCGCAAGAATGACAGGTATAAAAATAACAATACCCTGTCTGGTGGCGAAAGCTACCGGTGACGCCAGGGGTGGCAGTATTGCCTTAGCCACCAAAACTGTGTTAACTCCCTTGTTTGTTTTTTCTATACATAACATATTTCTGACAACCTGATTATTTTAAATCAAGACGGTAAAACAACCAGTTTTTTAAACCTATTAATAAGAGCCACTCAAGCTACTGTATGAGGTGTGGAATATCAATGCAAAAGGTGGAAGTAGGAAGTGAATAATACGAGGGAATGGCGGATAGATAACAATTGATCATAAACGTGAAGAGGTTAAGAACGTAGTGTTCGGGGGAGCATCAACACGGGTATATGTTCTACAAAGTAGCGGTTTTTGCGAAGAAGCTTATAGAGGGAATGCCCATTCTGTTAAAGAAATAATATAGGATTGGAGGGGATTCTAACCTCTGAACGTAAGGCAGGTCTTGGCGGTTATCGTCTGAGGTGATAGCACTAAAGAAATGGTTCCCAAGTTTTTTTCTCTGGACCACAGTTTCGAAATGAAAATTTGCTTGACACCCACTAGATTTTATGTTATTGATAGTACATTTAAAAGCAAAAAAAAAAAACAAAACTAACAAACAAAAACAAACAGAGAGAGTTAAAGGGAGATAACCGTGGATTTGAATACATTGATAACTACCTTTGTTAACTCTCTCCTCCAAATTTCCGGACCCTAGTTACTATATTCTTAACACTTGATATGATGCAAAAATATCACAATGATAAAATCAGTCAATAATTATTTATAACTATTTACACTGGGACACCTGCAGCCAATTACAAGTAATCCATAATAATTAAGATTTTGAAATCATATTTATTTTTGGCATATCAATTTTTTGAAACTATTTTTCAAATCTTTGATTGTCTTTCAATCAATCTGACTCGCATTCTATCCTCTTCCGCTGCACCTGTCAGGCGCGCTGCACCGTTTGGGAACCACTGCACTAAACTCGGGGTCGTTAGAACATAACATTTGCTATGCAAGTAGCGAGAGAATAGCGATAGGCTTGCGATTTTGTGACTGAGGGGAAAGGAGTTGTAGGCTGTAAAATGTCAGTCTTCAAAAGGCTGTGTAAACTATTGTTGAATTGTGTCAAGAGTGCAAATAGAGGATTGAGAAAATATAGTAGCAATACACTATTTTGGGTTTGAAAGTGTTAATCATAATTTCATTTTTTTTCTACGAAAACAAAACATGTGTCAGTAAAGATACGTATGCAAATTGTTATTTCTAGACTCTGATTAACAGAACCAATAGCCCACATGATTTCTTTGGAATATCAATCAAATTTTCATTTTAAAAGTTCTTTTCCTTACAATGAAAACCCAGATGGTAATGTCTTTATCATAACACCGATACATTTTAAAAGGCTGGTGATAAAAAAAATATTATTTTTTTCAGCTATAGGCGTTCATGGCTCTCCATAGATTCCTTTTCTTTATTATCTGTGAATTTCCATGACTCCTTGGGAAAGATAATGGTGATGTTTCTCGTTTCTTTCTCTATAGTTCTGAATTTGGAATATTCCTTCTCCTAGGTTGGTTACTACCCAAGGTTAGAGAGTCCAAAATACTTTGTTATTTATCCTGGAAGAAAAAGAAGATGCCTTTCTAAAGAGAAAATGAACGCAACAGATTAGGACGGAATTTGAACTTGGCCCGTCGAGTCCATTAATCGTTACTTTACCTCACAGCAAGAATAACTGGATATTAAAATTATTCTGTTATTTTTGACGCCATGCAGCAATTAGTGTCGGAATAAATGAGTTTCCTTCATTGTTGCAACATTAATTGTGTTATGCTGCCGAAGTATTAAGGTCTGTTAATCTTTTGTTAGTAGATACTCAGTCAGCTATGTACCATACGTGATACAGGCTTAGGCGATCATGTATCTGACGAGGCAGGTTGCCATTTCCTTCTGTGATAGACCAGTAACCATCAAAGGCTATAGAATCCGATCTTTACTGCAATTTATCCATAGCTGGTCGGGAGAAGAAGAGGATTCATACCTTCCCAAGGTCATTAGCACGTAAGTGAATAAAATGGATTCGACTGGAATTCGAACTCTGCACGACGATTCCTCAATCCGAGCCGCTATCCATTAATCAACCCGGCTCCCCACTGCGAGATCAAAATAAGTTTAAAAAATATTCGTATGAACGAAGAGGTCTTTTTTACTGAGCTTCTTCATACGTATTAAAGCCTCGCGAAAAGCGTTCTAAACTCGCCAAATATTGGGTTGTCTGAAAAAGTTCGTTCGGTTTATTAAATAAATTTTCTACTTAATCAGCGAACGAATTTCTGTGCCAAGCCAATACATCGATTTCTTTGCACTTATTCACCTGAGATTACTTTCCATAGCCGCTCGCTATTTCTTCGTAACTAGAAACTTCATTAACCAGAGTCTATCATTAACTGATAAAAATTCTTTGTTGTATACTCACTAATTATATCAGATATTTTTTATCTATTTTACTAATTTAATTTATTTCATCCTTGTTTCTCGTTCCGATAGCTTGAATGTTCTTGTGATGTAATAGATAGCGGGTCCGAATGAGAAATTGTAGAGTGGTCCGAATTCAAGTCGGGTTCGTTAGATTCACCTGCAATCGAATACGCTTGGAAAACACATAAATCCATCTCCCTTTATCTATGTGTTAAACGGTAGAATTTGTATATGAAAATAATCACTGTTCATTAAAAAAAAGCTGTTAATGCAATAGCGACACGCATAAAAGAGTATAATTTCTGCGACATTTCGAAATGTTTTTCGCCTACAAATGTGTTGTAACTTAGGGAAGGTTACAGAATAGAATAATCAAACAAAGTTTGGCAATGAAAGATAATACTTAGGACTCGAACAACACATATAAGATTCGCCAGCGGCGCGTAGAATATGTAGTCAACTGCTTGAAGTGAGTCAAGTGAATTCCACAATGAATCTCCAACTGCAGGATATCTACCAACCGCTTTCACGCGGTCAGATGTTGCACAAAGCCGAATTTAATGTGAGGTATACAAGCCCGTAGGCTCGGCTAAAATTTCCTTTGTCATAGCCTCGTCTGGGGATGCTCTCTGCCCGGGGGCAGAGGGTTCAACCAGAACAGCTGGAGACGAATCTCCAATTGCAGGATATCCACCAAGCACCCAACGCGGTCAGATGTGGCAAAAGGCTCGGCCAAAAATTCCACGTAGACCTCGTATAAAACGGGGTCGGATAGCTGTTTCCCCGTGACGAAACTCTGCCCTTCGCCATAGGCTCGTCTCGGGATCCTCTCTTACCGGAAGCAGAGGGTTTAACCAGCACAGTCGGTGACGGATCTCTAACTGCAGGACCAAAATACAGTATTTACTACGGTATTTATGTGAAGGAGGACATTCTGTTACGCTCGGGGTTTCGTTGGGACTACGATAGCCGGAACGCAACGAGAAAAAAAAATAAACAAGTGTATCCCAGGGTTCAATGTAAGATTGATGAAAAGAACGATGGGAGGGGGATTCTCCAATTCCGGACGTCGGTGAACCCAGTGAGAAAACGAACAATATGCAGACACAGAACAACAGAAGACGACACGAGAATATTTAATAAAAATCCTTTATTTATAAAATATACAGTGTATTAAATTAAAGAAAGGGAAACTAAATAGTAAAAGGGATGAGGGGACAATTGGTTGTTCAAACATATATCAATGCGACGAAATGCAGACAAAAATAGTGACAGCAGATTATAGAATATATATATATAAACATATAAAGACTTACAAATTGTGGGGGTCGACGTCGATCGATTGTTATCAGAAATAAAGTTCGAAAGAAAAGATGTCCATCCAATTCTTCGCGGGAAAAAGGTGGAGTTGCTAATGTCCTGATATAAGTCCTTGATTAACGCCGTTCAATCCTTGTTGATGGCAAGTGGTATACGCAGATAAACCACAGAAGTATAGACGACTTGAGTTTGAGAATACCGTTCAGGATTCTTTCGTCGGTCATTCGATTCTTGGTGACGCCCGATTCCCCTGAAGGCAAACAGCTAAATCCAGTTTTGGTGACGTCCGATTCCTCTGAAAGCAAACAGCCAAGTGAAGTTGTTATATCCCAACACGCGCGAAAAAAATCCTTTTGTGGTTAAGTCACGTGTTGGCATATGAAAGTGAGTAGGCGTTATCCATTGGACACTATTAGGGTCACTTGTACTTATCAGACAAACAGCGTTCGTCTGGCCTGCGATCAGAGACCAGACAGGAGGTGGGGGAAAGGAAGGTTCTCTTCTAAGAGCTGGCTTTAGTTTAACCGGATACAAAAAATATTCCATAATCTGCATATTCAAAGAAATAAAGAGACGACTATTATTGTCATATCTCGTCGCAAATATGTAAGGTATTAAACATATACTTGTAAAATCTAAGGTGGGGGTATAATTATTGGTCTAACGTAACAATACCCATTATCGTCCGTAGGTATGCTACAACACAAAGGTTGATATAACGTAAAGAAAAAACAAGCAGAAATCTTATTGATACTTTCTGATTGCATTTTATTTCGGTTATTTCTGTTTTGCCATTGCATTTTTGTGATTTATTTTGTTGAAAAACCGATTCCTGTACGATCATCGAAGTTAAACAACATCATGCCTGGTCAGTATATAGATGGGTGACCGCTTGGTAATAACAGGTGATGTAAGATTGTATGTGCAGGCGATGTAATGGATAACACCACGGAATTCTTAATAGGAAGAGCTGAATTCCATTTCCAGTTTGGGCACGTTATATTCAGTTACACGCAAATAACATTGGGAAAGTTATGAATCCATCTCTTTCCCTCTAGCAAAGGGTTATTTAGTAAAGCATGTATCACTAAAAACATTATTTCACCCCCCACACAAAAAAATACATACAAAATATTTACATTTCGGCATGAAATAACCCATAAAGAAAAATAGCCACAAAAATGTATTTTTCTCTATTTTATTGAAAAAGAAAATCCATTCACTTTTCTTTCTTTCCAATGCTTTGCGTTTATCGTCCTTTCAGATGTTTTGGGATATGCTTGATATATCTTCAGGTTTAGCGCCATTTTCTTTCACTGTCTTTTTGTACGCCTCTAACTCTTGTGGGCTGCTGCGCAGATCTCCCCTCCCCGCTAATCTCTTTGTTTTGGTGCTCATAAGAAAGAAACGTAAACCTCCAACTTTCGCACTGTGTCATCGCATTATTTATTTCCTTTAGTTGTCCTCTTTGTTCTTTATAGTCGGCGATTTCTTTCAATGTCGCCTATTGAAATATACGCAGTACTGTCATTTTTGTTTTTGCTTCTGCCTTTGCCGTATGTTGCTGTATTACAGCCAACTTGTTTGTCTCACTTTTTTTAACACAGCGGTTCATACGTTTCTTGCTATTAATGTATGGTTGCCGCCTACGTTTTTATTGCTACCATCTTTGTCATCATATTTCTATTTTCGTCATGCGAAAGATTATCATCGTTTTCCTTGTCTTTTTCTCATCAATTCCATCATCGCCATTAACGTTTTTGTATTTGTCATTATCAGATACATAGTCTTTCATTTCGTAGTTTTTAAGCTTGCTATTTTCCACTTCATCGTCTCTAGATTGTTTCTCATATACTTGTATTCTGTATAATTATTAAGTTTTCGTTATCACCATTATCAACACAACTGTCCTTTCGTTTTGTTTCGCTTCGTCTAATTTATTATCATTTATTGTTCTTTTTTGCTGACTTTTCCCCAATCATCTCTTGCAGTTCATATATATATATATATATATATATATATATATATATATATATATATATATATATATATATATATATATATATTAAATCAGTTAATTTATAATGTATATATATATATATATATATATATATATGTATAAATATATATTATAAATTAACTGATTTAAAATATGTTTTTTCGCCACACAATAATAACCATGTTTCAAAAACTGACGCTAACAACTTCAAATTTAATTAGATAATTAAATTAAAAGCATTACTTCCGTTTCATCTTCAAGCGAATATCCTAAAATTTCTTGGACATTCAGGTCGGTAAATGCTATTTAATACTGTTTATTATAAAACAGACCATTTACTTAAATACTTGTATCTATAAAAACAATGTTAAAAATAAAAATGTCATTAAATATAAATAATATATATATTGTGTGTGTGTGTGTGTAAGTACATATATGTGTGTATGTGTCTTCGTGTGTATGCGTGTGTGTATGCGTGTATGTATTACAATGAATCATTCATACAAAAAGTAATGCATTTTTAAAATTTAGCGAAGAGATTTTGCATTTTTATATCATTAACTTTACTAATTTACTTTTTGTATGAATGATTCATTCTAATATAAATTGAACTGAACCTTATATTTGATATATATATATATATATATATATATATATATATATATATGTGTGTGTGTGTGTGTGTATATATATATATATATATATATATATATGTATATGCTGTGTGCGATGGATAAATTGTCACTGTTTTATATTTTTAATTTCGCGTATTCGCATTGTTTGTGTTTTTAATTTGCCGCAATCGGCTTCCCTATATCATCTCCCATTGTTTGCCCTGGGGAGATTACCCCAGTCTTACTACCCTGTGAAACAGAGCGCTACAATTATCTTCCGAGATGCCTATCTCTAAGATTTTATTTACGGCTACTTCATCCTTATTTGAAAATAAAGATATCTTTTCTTTTTCAATCTCTGCTTTTTTCCTTTCTTCCTCTTTATTCTTAGTACACCGCATCACTTCTCTCATTCCTACGCCCCAAAAATCTAAGAAAGAATTGTTCCAATCTTTATTCTATTTCACTTTTCAGAGGAACCTTTTCTTTTGTTTCCTGGCATTGATTAAATTAGCTATTACTCATTGACATATCTTCCATTATCCCCAAACACTACTGTTGATTATTCTTTCTTCAATACAAGAAATTATTCAATCTCATATACATGCCGGTGACGTTTTCTCTTCCGGCTGTCATTGTCTTGTTTTATGTACGTTGAAAAAGAACGCATGTTGCTTCCTACCTACTGACTCACTTCTGTTTGGATTGTCTTAATCTATCTCCTCTGATCGGATCTGCTTTCTCCATTTCCAATTTCTCTTTTTTCTACCCGAATTACAAAGAAAAATGCCTGTTACAAGTTTTGTATTGCCTGCATTCAACGCAATAATCCAATCTCGCTTACCTTTGATGCCAGTGTTTTATACTTTTTGTTTTCGAGTAATTTTTACTCACGTTTCGAAAAATAAACTAAAAACTTGCTTTCTCCGACATATTTATGATAATTTGGCATTTTTTTTCTTTTCAAACGTCTTATGTTTCGAATTAATATGTAGATACATATATCCCTGCCCCTGTCTCTACAAATATGTGCATGTGCGTTCCTTTCAATTTACTGATATGTTTTAAAACTTTTTAGGTGCTTTTTACCTTTTATTCTGAGAGCGGGTTTTACATAATTCTATAAATTTACTTTTTTTTATCCTCTTCTGCAATTCATCCTAAACATTTCTAAATAATTTTTTTTTCTTTTCGAATTATTGAGGTGTAATATTTTTCTTTACTTTTTCGATTTAATTCTTATAAAACGGGCAAAATTCGTTTTTGCTTTCTGTTTCTCTAATATTTGTAATCATTGTGCGCCATCTTGTATTTAAGTGTGTCTCGTTTTATTGTGTTGTTTTTATATGATTGGAATTTTGTTTTGATATATATTTGCTAGCTCCGTTTTGATTGTAGGTTTATTCAAAGAGCGCAGATGAGACGTTAACTCGACAATTTCTGACGCTCACAAAGAGAAATATTTGCTTTAAAATGCATTTTGCTATTTTTTGATTTATTACCTTAAAATTAAAAAAAAAACAAACAATAGTCCGACTGATTTGCTAACATTGCTCCTCCTCCTCTTTCTGCTGCTCCTTTTCCTTCTCTACCTCTACCTTAACCCTCTCTTACTTCTCATCCTCTTCCACCTCCTCCTTTCTCATCCGCCTCCTCTTCCCGCCTCGCCTCTTTCTTCTCCCCGTCTCTCTTACTTCTCATCCACTTACTCCTCCTCTTTCTTACCCGCTTCTTCTTCTTTCTCCACCTCTTCCTCCTGCCACTCTTTCTTCTCTTCCTCCTTCTCCACCTCTTTCTCATGTGCTTCCTCTTCATCCCCCTTCTCTTCTTTCTAATCCGCTTCCTTCTCCTCTCTCTCATTCGCTTCCTCTTCCTTCTCTTCTACATCTACTCACCCCCCCTCTTCTCCATCCCTCAGTGCCATTAGATTCCCCATTGGAGAAACCTTCCCGCGTGAGATATTATTGTTCAAAACATAGGTTTTTCCCGAAGTGGAGTTGCCAGCCTCACATCTGATCAGTTTTGAATTTAGCGTCGCCCTTCATCTTTCCATGCAAAGCTAAAGAGTCTGGTCTGCCCTACTATTTAACCAACAACTGGGAGGGACCAGAAATGAATTCATACATTTTCCAACTCGGCCGGAATATAAGCTCGGCACACCGATTTCGCATTCGATAAGCTTTATCCAAACTTCTCATGCTTTTCATCTTTCCTTGTGTGTATGAGACATCTGGTTTTTCATTCAAAGTATTTCTATCGGTTTGAAGATTGCTTTTGATTCGAAAACATTCGACATTTTAGAATATCAAAACTGGAGTATAGGGCCCATATCACTATGCTCTAATGTAACTTATAGTAAAAAAAAAACCCAAAAAAGTTAATCTTTTAAAACACCAAATGTTTTCTAGAGCTGAGTATCAACTAAGACTTTAACAGTTATATCGAAAGAATACTGAAAATATACAGGGGGTGCAGCAAAAGTAATGCCTTTTTCGAGCTGAGTCAATAGGACGACTTGGAACAAGTGAATGGCCATCACGATCCCCCCACTAGAGTTTTTTTTTGTTGTTGTTGGCTGTACTGGAAGATCATGTTTACAAGTTGAAACCGAAAATAATTCCCGAATTAAAATAAACAATTTCTGATAAATTATCTGAAATTAATGAAGTGGTTTGTAAAAGTTTTGTTGATAGGGTAGAGCTGTGTATGGAAAATGTAGGGGAACATTTTGAACTTGGTAATTGGTTTTTTAATCATAACAAATCATCTTGAGACGCTTCGACTTGGGGTAATGGCTAGCCAACTTATCTCGTTAGATCAATCCCGATTTAGTAGCGACTTCGATCCTCACTGAGTTCCCCATAATTTTGTTTCGGTCATATTGTTGTGATGTGACAATACTTATAAATTTTCTGAAACTAATGTAACTTATTTTTGTTCCATAAAAGTTAATAAATAAAAAAGGTGTTAATTTTGCCGCACCCTATATATTGTCTATAACAAGACAGCTTATGCGAGAGAAAAACAACCATAGATTTTAATAGGGCGTTAATTTCTTTGCCCAGCAGTGAAGGAATTGTTGACAGGTTTTCCCGCCATGTATAAATTATAATCACCTGTTATGAAAGGGTTGGCTGTGAATATGAACGTCGTTGATGATTGACAAATGCGCATAGTACATTGGTGAACATTTCTCTTGCTTCTATCCGTAAGGGTTTTGTTCTTGAGGAAGGCTATGAAACAGATCTGACGAAATATTTTTGTAATCGTCATGCAAATGGTAAAATATTCGTTTCCATGCTGGAAACATTCGGTATTCTTTTACAGTTAGTGTCGGATGGTAATTATAAAATCTTTTTTTTAAAATAGTTTTTATTTTCAGGAAAATAGGCTTCAAATCGAAAAAAAATGTTACACGTCAATAATTTGAAAGAAATAAACTATTTAATAATGTTTAGGATGATTTGAAGAAGAGGATAAAAAGAAAAGAAATTTATAGAAATATGCAAAAGACGTGCTCAGAATGAAAGGTAAAAAACACTTAAAGAGCTTTAACATATATCCACTAAAGATTATACATCCTTCTAATATTTCCTTACATCTTTGTTTTGTTTTTTTTTTTTGGTCGCGGAGTGCAGAAAGTACAATGATTGATTACGTCATTATTTATTACATATTTGATTAGATTTATATTTATCATATATTTGATTTTATCTTATTTATTACATATCTGATTATTTACTGCATCTGATTACATATGCTGCCTATTTTAATTGTTGCAACAGTTGGAAGTGTACAAGTGATGCGTTTTTATTATTTGGTAAAGATCATCGTTGTTTTTTTTCGGTGGGGTGTTGTTTTTTTCAAATCATTTCACCTGGGGCAAAACAACAGAGACGCTAACACTGACTGTTAGTAATTCTGAGTGTAAGATAATATAAGAAATACATTATCAAGGAGAAAAAAACAATAAAAGAACACAATTTAAGAGGAAAAAAGCTAACGAATGACATTGAACTTATATTTGAGAAAATCAAACCTGATTGGAAAGTAAGAAGCCGCAAGAGAATTCCACAATCGAGAGGTGCGAGAAGAAACTGTTATCATAGAACTTACGGTTGACATTTAAACTGTAAAATGATGAGACCTATTTGTCAGTCTAGTACTGTGCTTAAATTTGTAAAATCTAGGTAACAAAGAGGACAGCTCATAAAAAAAATTACCATGAATATATTTTTAGAAAAGGCACAGTACAAGTGACTGAAGCCAAGATACCGAGTTAGGACCAATAAAATTGCAGATTCTTCTTGGTATTTCATCAAGAATTTCTAAATGCATAGCAGAAGTACCTGACCAGATTTCACAGCAATATTCAATGCATGAATATTGTATTTGGAAATTAAAAAAAAAAAGTTGTCGTTTCTACGTTGCCTGTTGGACTGTTACGACGGACTATCATTTGAACTGTGATTTGGCTACAAGTGTTGCGGTCGAGAAACAGAAGAAATCTAATGCAGACGTTTGTTGCTACTATAAGCTGTCAGTTTTTTTTTCTTCTTTTTCTTTTCTTTAAAATAGTTAAGCAACCACTTTTCTTGGCTTGCGAAACTAGCTTTCTCATCATCTTTTATCTGGTAGGCAAGAAGCCGTAAGTAAATTCTATAAACGAGAAGTGAAACGGAAGAAACTGTTAGCATAGAACTTACGGTTCCATCTCACCAGTTCAAGTGTAAAGTGATGGAATCTTGTCGCCAATCTAGAACTGCGCTTAAATTCATAAAGTCTCGTTCTCATCAGGACATTTACCATGAAAGGATTTATAGAAAAGGCAGAGGGAAGCAACTTTACGGTGGTGGGAAAGTAGCTGATGCCGAGACGCCAGGTCAGGAGCAATATTAGTGGGTCTTCTTTGAATTTTATCAAGGATCTCTCTCTATATATATATATATTATCTATCTATATATATTGATCTGGGAATTTAAGTGTATTGTCGACATGGAGAAAAAAAATCTCTTACTATAAAGGTAATTTACATTAACCAGAAAAAAGCTTTGGACAGAAGCGTCTATCTTTTTAAATTTGGATTTTTAATGTAACTATAACAACAGAGATATTTCGATTTCATTTTTGCCTTGAAAAAGTCGGAAGACAAAACGCGTCGGCTAAAATCTAAGATTTTTCCAATTGTCATTTTATACCATATATATATATATATATATATATATATATATATATATATATATATATATATATATATATATATATATATATATATGGTATCCGTCCGTCTCGGGAGACGATGGAGTAGCGCTGTAGGTGCTAGGCGATGGAGTTACATCGCCCCTGGTGACTGTGTAGTCCCACCAGTGCGCTACGAGGCTGGGCGGGATGTCTGGAGAACTAGAGGTGCCCGGACGTCTAGGTCCCCCTCCCGGCCTTGCTAGCAGAGTCCAAAGGAGACGATGAAACCAATACAGTTTGGTACCAGCGCGGCTGCAGGAGTTGCCGGAAGGTAGCACAGAGTGCCGTCCACCAGCCTTAGGGGCTCCACTCCGGATTTGTGTAGGGTTTACTCCTTAGCCTTTTCTTCTCTCGAAGATTTCCACTGCAAGGAAAGTTGGGTCATTGTATAGTTCCAGAAGGTTTTTCTCGTCAGAGTTCATATTACACAGCTACAAATCTACCATTCGTCCGTGTATTGAATTCTGTTCAGCATCCGTCCGTCTCGGGAGACGATGGAGTAGCGCTGTAGGTGCTAGGAGATGGAGTTACATCGCTTCTGGTCACTGTGTAGTCCCACTCTGGAGCGGCAGTCTCCCAGGCACTTGGCGTACATGAAGCTGGATGACACGGAGACGGAGGCTGTCCTTGCTTTTCTCCTGGCTCTCATTGCTGCCTGCTGATCTTCCCTTGCGTCTTCCGCATTCGTGACGCCGTCTCTGACTGTGGCTCACCAAAGCTGACGGTTGTCAGCCGCGGCTTCCCAGGTGTTGGTGTCGATGTCGGCCAGCTTTATGTCTCAATTGCAGACATCCTTGAAGCGGAGCTGAGGTTTTCCAGTTGGGCGGGACCCCTCACACAGCTCTCCGTACAGGATGACTTTTGGGATACGGCCGGTACCCATGCGGCGTACATGCTCCAGCCATCTGACGTCTTTGGCTATGGGTTAATATATATATATATATATATATATATATATATATATATATATATATATATATATATATATATATATATAGGGCTTGGACAAAACAATTGAAACACTTGTTAAATTCAAAGAAAATTTATTTAATATGGAATTGGTCCTACTTTAGCCTCACCTACAGATTTAATACGTCTAGGAATGGAATCGTACAGCTTCCTGACTTCATCCAAAGGAATTTACAGCCATTCTTCCATTAATAACTGCTCCAGCTCTTTAAGACACGACGGTGGAGGATAGCGGCTCCTAACTTGTTGCTGCAAAATGCACCACAAATGTTTAAAAATATTGACATCTGGAGATTAGGGAGGCCACTCCATGTGTTCTAGCTCACTTTCATGCTCGTCATACCAACTTTTAACCACTCAAGCGGTATGTATTGGAGCATTATCGTCTTGGAAGATGCAGTCACCATCAGGAGATAAAGTCTGGGCCATTGGATGAACATGATCACCCAAAATGTTCAGATAATCTTTGCTGTTGATTCTACCACGCAGTTCAACTATTGGACCGAGACATTTCCATCATATAGCGGCCCAAACTATCACTGATCCACCACCATCTTTCACTGTTGGAAGAAGGCAGTCAGGGTTGTAAGCTTCTTTGGGCTGCCTCCACACATAAAGTCGCCCTGAAGTTGGGAAAAGAGAAAAACTGGACTCGGCTGAGAATATGATTTGCTTCCATTGGTCTGCAGACCAGGCATTGTGATCTCTGCACCACTTCAATCACTTCTGAATGTTGCGAGTGGAGAGAAGAGGTTTCCTTATGGTGGCTCTTCCAGGATATCCAGCCTTATGGAGCTCACGACGAACAGTTTTAGTAGAAACTGAACTATTCAGATGATTATTACACTCAGCAGTCACTTTGGTCGCAGAAGTCCGATGATTGTTTGCCACATTGCGTTTCAATGCACGTCGGTTCCTGTCAGTAAGTTTGCAAGTCCGGCCCGATTTGCTACGGTTGCTAGAGGTTTTGCCCTGTTTCTCGAATTTCATCATAGTTCTTGATATGATAGCTCTTGAAAAACCAAACAATTTAGAAACCTTAGTGATCGAGGTTCCTGCCATGTGAGCTCCAACAATTTGCCTTTTTTCGAACTCAGAGAGGTCACGCATTTATCTTAAATTTTACTAAATTCTAAAAATAAATGAGACAAATAGAGTAAATTAGATAACTAGACGTATTTACAATAGATATAACCTGCAATTACAAAGTTTTAGTTAATGTTCTTAAAATAATCGGTCTTTGAAATATAGGACTGGATTTTGCAACTGTACCAATTATTCTGTCCAACCCCTGTATATATATATGTCGCAGAAGCCCCAAATCAGATGTGGCAGCAATCTGCAATGAATGGATATGATTATCATTATATCGTAATTTTGACTGTAAAATGATTGGATCTTGCTGCCAATTTGTGATTTATTTTGTAACAGCAATGCAAAAGATGTGATGACGGATTTTCTTTCAAATTCCATTGGCGTATTCGTTTGACGCCATTCTGAATCATTTATTGGAGAAAACACTTGTATAGAGACGTTAGTTCAGACATTTCAAAATGACTCAGACGCCATGTGAAAATCTAAGTCTGACGCGACTATTTAAGTACATGACACTAGTTTTCTGGTCAATAGTTTTGTTTATAGCATCTTGAAGTATTGGAAAAAGTAGCGTGGCTACTGCAATCTGTCTTGTGTTTACATTCCTTGTCTCTTATAATCGTTTTGATATAATTGATTCTTCGTATAAAGCTTGGAAGTAGAACAAGAATGCAAGTTAAGCAACGTCGAGACTAGTCAGTACCTAGATGGTTGACCGCTTGGGAATACATTTGCTAATGGCTTGGATGTGCGGGTGGGATAAAGGATAACGGCTTGGATTTGTTATTTGGATAGCCAATTTCCAATTCCTATTGGGGTCGTTATATTCACTTACGCGTACATATCCTTGGGAACGGTATGAACTCAAGTATCCCCCCAACTATGGGCTAATTAGTAAGACTTGTATCACTAAAACATTAAAAAAAATCTTGCAATCTAAAAATATTTTCTGGATTTAAATAACATTCAAGGGGTCGATAAGCCGGAGAAACCAAAAAAAAAAAAAGAAATAAAAGAAGCGAACAAGAATATCAATGATCCTAGGGAATTATTGGATGGATTTAACTTGAAAATGGGAGGATAATGATGAAGATTCCTGTTCTAGATATTTTCTGGAAAAGCAAAATGATTTTCTTTCCTGATTATTCCATGGGACAGTACTAAGTTCGTGGATTTGGAGATAGAGTAAGGAAAGTAGGCCCCCTGTGCCGCGCCAGGAAATTTTTCTCCCCGGAATCGATCCTTCAAGTCTACAAATCAACCATTCGCCCTTGCATAGAGTATCGCTGCCATATATGGTCTGGAGCCCCTCCTGTTTGCCTCGGGGTTCTTGATAAGATCCAGAGACGGATATGCAATGTAATTGTTCCTGATCTGGCATCTCGTCTGCAGTCGTTCTCTCACAGACGCGACGTCGCCTCTCTCTGTCTTTTTTACAAAAACTTTCATGGTAATTGCTCTGATGAGCTGTTTTCGCTGGTGCCCAGACCTCATCAATCCAAGCGTCCTACGAGGCTGGCATCCCGCTCCCACCCTTTCACTGTTGAAACTGTTAAATATAGCCGTCTCTTCTACTCCAATAGCTTCATATCTCGCACCTCTCGCCTGTGGAACTCCCATCCCTATTCCCGTTTCCCTGACAACTATAATTTCCAACTATTCAAATGTAATGTCAATCGACATCTCCAGTTGCCTTGATCTATCCACTATCCTTCTTCTCATCCTTTCCTCTTTCAGTCCTATCTGCTCTCACTCCAAATCTTCTGAAACCCCTTGCGTGCTAGTGGCTTCCAGCCTTGCCTGCGGTGAAATGCTTAAAACATATGATTCCAATCCCTGGGCCGGGCAGTGTGTACAAGGATTCTGTGTAAACAGGGCGAACAATAACTGTACAGTACTAAAAATACGAACTAGACGAGAAATCCCGAGACATGGGCATTGGAACTAGAACAACCTACACCCGTACATTAAATAAAGATTTAAATTCAGAATTACCCATAGGTTACCCAGATCGACATACGAAGGTCGGAGTGCCAAACGGTCGAAACGTTGTGATGGCGTAACAAATATGTGGACAATAATCCGTGTATAAAAAGTGTAAATAGTAAAATGACTTTATTAATACTTAGGTTTTTATGTGGCATCTCCTTTCAGGACGTAGGCGATCATGGCTCTCCACCTCCCTCTATCTCTTGCAGGTTGCCAGAAGTTCCTTCCCTCTGCCACCTCCCCTCAGATCATATTTTGTCATTCATTTGCTTAAGACCCCTAGGTATGTTATGGGTTGTTTTCCCTTGTCTGTTTTTACCCTCTATTCGACCTGTGAGTATCAGATTCTCCAGGCTTTCCTTTCTTATTACGTATCTCAGAAACTTCAGCTGCCCCTTCCTGATGTTAAATATAAGCCTATTCCTTGTTTGAATCATCTCTAAAAAAACCTGGTTGCTCACACACTCGGTCCATGATATCCTTAGCATCCTTCTGTAGAACCAGCATTCGCTGACGTAAAAGATGCCAGATGTCACGTAACAGATCAGTATTCTTTTCATTGTGTCCCAAGAAGTCCTCCTGTCTTACAATACTCTGTCCAAGGCCATCCCAGTACGTCTACGGATCTCAGTGTCGCACTTACCGTCCTCTGTCAAAAAGCTTCCCTGATATTTAAACTTCAGCGTCTGCTTGATTCTAGTGTTCCCGACCTGTCCCATTGGGTATAAATTGCGTAATGGGATTTTTGTTTTATAATTTGATAGAAGCGGACTCATTTCCAGTACATTCTAATAGTGCAACTACATTTTCTTTGGCAAATATGCTACCACCGCGCCGACTGTCAAAGAGACATATTATATATTGGACACAATGCATTTCAGGAAATAATGTACCCATCGCATCACTTGTCTAATTGCAAGCATTAAAGAGAGGCAGATGCAAGAAAGGAAGGCGTATTTTATATTGAATGGAACTGGAAATCAAGTGATATATATGTCCCAGTTGGAGATTTTATTGAAAATCGATAGGGAATTTCGACTCGTGGTCTTCGTTTAATTTTGATTTCGTTTGCTAACATCGAGCAGCAGTGCAAGTCCTTCCTATTCCCTTGCCTTTTATCATCACAGCTTGGATTTCTTTCCACCTACAAGCCTCCTGATAATTATGTTGTCTTTTCTAGTCTTTTACCACCCAACCGCCATATATATATATATATAGGTGCCATCGTTAATTACGTTTTCCTCATCTTCTATCAACTGTTACTATTAATATTATTTTTAATTCATTTGTAATTTTCCTTTCTTGTTTTTCATTCCTTATGCCACTTTCGGTTGATTCACTTCTTTGGCTTTAGACATTTCCTTTCATTCTTTATTCGTCTGCTGTATTTTTTCTTTTTCTGTCTTTCTGTCCTCACTAGCAGAATGCAATTTTCACTTGTTCTCTCAATTCCTTTCTTTCACAGTTCGTCGGTTCAATTTATTTAACATTTCATTCTTCTTCCTTTTATCTCTTCCTTATCTATCTATCTATCTATCTATCTATCTATCTATCTATCTATCTATCTATCTATCATCATATAGATATCTCACTCTATATTTCTACTCTATTGCCATCGAACCTATATTAGAAAAAATATATGAGTTAATATCTATTTCAGCCGGTTAAGATATATCAGTCCCTTTTTGTTCATATCTATCTATCTATCTATCTATCTATCTATCTATCTATCTATCTATCTATCTATCTATCTATCTAAGACTGTTCATGATCTATCTATCTATTTATCTATATATATATATATCTATCTTAGACTGTTCATGATCTATCTATCTATCTATATATATATCTATCTATCTATCTTAGACTGTTCATGATCTATCTATCTATATCTATCTATCTATCTATCTATCTTAGACTGTTCATGATCTATCTATCTATCTATCTATCTTAGACTGTTCATGATCTATCTATCTATCTTAGACTGTTCATGATCTATCTATCTATCTATCTTAGACTGTTCATGATCTATCTATCTATCTATCTATCTATCTATCTATCTATCTAAGACTGTTCATGATCTATCTATCTATCTATCTAAGACTGTTCATGATCTATCTATCTATCTAAGACTGTTCATGATCTATCTATCTATCTATCTATCTATCTATCTATCTATCTATCTCTCTATCTATCTAAGACTGTTCATGATCTATCTATCTCTCTATCTATCTAAGACTGTTCATGATCTATCTATCTATCTATCTAAGACTGTTCATGATCTATCTATCTATCTATCTATCTATCTATCTATCTATCTATCTAAGACTGTTCATGATCTATCTATCTATCTATCTAAGACTGTTCATGATCTATCTATCTATCTATCTATCTATGACTGTTCATTATCTATCTATCTATCTATCTATGACTATTCATTATCTATCTATCTATCTATCTATCTATCTATCTATCTATGACTGTTCATTATCTATCTATCTATCTATCTATCTATCTATCTATCTATCTATCTATCTATCTATCTAAGACTGTTCTTGATCTATCTATCTATCTATCTTATATTGTTCGTGATCTATCTATCTATCTATCTATCTATCATTCTCATCCTGTTTATTAGCTATCTTAGAAAAATATATATCTATGTGTGTTAATATCGATTTCTTACTGTTTAGATTTATCAATCTCTTTCTGCTCATATCTATCTATCTATCTATCTATCTATCTATCTATCTATCTATCTATCTAAAATCTGCCTGTATATAGTATCATCTGTGTCAATCCATCTATCTATCTATCTATCTATCTATCTATCTATCTATCTATCTATCTATCTATCTATCTATCTAACTATCTATCTATCAAAATTAATAAAGTACACGAAGTTTGTCAAATGCTTTATACAGGGATTGATTGTCGCAACAATGGGGAAAGGAGAGGAAACTACTCTCTCATGGATGTATGTAAAATCACTTGAGAAATTATCAAGAAACTAAAATGTCACTATTACAACTCATGGCAAGGATGGGTGTCTTTATATTGGTAGCCAACACTTATTATAAAAAGACATAACCCATCCTCAGCAACAAAATACTTATGAGAAAATCCACGAATATAATATTAACATCGAGACAAATAAAAAATCAAATAAATCCATTAAGCCCTTAGTTAACAATGAAAAGTTATGATGGGTGAAACTGATAGATAACACTCAACTATACCTAAGCCTCGCAGCCTACGCAAGTATTACAAACCTGGCACCCTAATACGTCTCATAGTACTTGTAATAAACAACTCTACCTGAAAATTTACAAAACTAACTCCTCTCCTTGGAGGTCACTAGGCTTAGTAATAGATCCTTGGATATAGAAAATACAGCATTAATAGATCCTTGGATATTGATAATAAAGCATGGATATTTTAGATTTCAATTAACAACATACACACATACACGTCAATTTTTTCACAAAAATATCTAAAAAGTAAAAAATCAACCGTCCACTCCCAATGGACAAAATTATAAATATATGTCATCTCGTTAAAGGCTAATGTTCTTTTACTTTCAACGGTAATTTTATAGACAGAAATCTGGCCTATCAAATGGGCTGGACGCTTATCGAAGTAAAGGCATAGCTCTGTTTAGAATCTTTATAATTCGGTCCCATTCATTGCTTTCTACCTCAAGATGCAATATATTTTTGATACATCGACGATGCCCTATTAATATTCACATACGATACATTCCTCGCAGAACTTGAGAAATTAAATAGGATATGCAAATACAGTCGATTTTATTTATGAAAGAGAATCACACTATACTTTATCATTTCTCGACATCATGTTCATACGCTTAGATAATGGCGTACAATTGAAGGTCTATCCAAAACTCAAATATGAACGACTTTATACAATTCTACTTTCATTAGAGTAATAAAATGAAATCCGGAAAAACAGTTGTAACGTCTTATCATTAAAAGGCTTTTCCAATTTGACTCTTTTCTCCACACTGCCTATATCAATAAACATCCCATCACCGATATTGAACACCTTTCGCCATAAATATACTAATATTATTAGTATGAGTAATATTAGAAAACATTTGACTTATACTGAAAGAGCAGCCTTTCGGTTGAATGTTATAAAATCTTTCTCTTAAAAAATAAAAATACAATGAAAAAAAAAAGTCAAAATCCTCTAATACCCAAATTATTTCTTATATAAATCCAAAGGCAACGCTTAGAAAAATGCACAGGAAGAAAATCGAAAAAATCCACAGAAAATAATAACCCTGACGATCCTGACCAAATTAGGCACATCACTTTACCTACCAAAGCCATAAGAGCCATCATTATCTGCTCGGAATGGGCTAATTTCAAATCTAACGGACATTAATAGTTTTAATGCAAAATACATTTGTGTCCTTTCATATCGAGCGGAAATTAGCGAACTAGTTTTAATACAAATTTTACTGTTTTGTATTTCATTTTGACCTGAAGACGCCAACCTATCATTCAAAAACTAAACGTGTGCTCTTTAAAAGGTTTTTCCGTTTTACCCCATGACTCCACACTATCTATATCAATAAACAATATTGATCACTTTCCTCCATAAATATAGTATGGGTAATGGTAATAATAGCCGTTTCTTTATTAGGAAACATTGAGGCTATATTGACCAATCAGCCAGTGTACTTTTTCTCCTAAAAAATATTTTTCAGGAAAATAGGTTTTTCAAGTACACTAAATGTTATCGCTCTTTCTAGTAGTGAGGAACGTAACTTTTTGTTTGAAATAGTGGGAAACGTTGACCTCTTGATAAACACACACACACACACACACATATATATATATATAATTCACAGTGAAAAAATATATGTCTATATTTCTGAGATGAGGTATTATGCACACTATTTACATTATTCGGACTATTGTCCTTATCTTTGTCGCCACATTTATTACAACGTTTCGGCCGTTGTAATCTCCGGCCTTCTTTATCCACTGTACCATGTGTCCTCAAGGATACATGGCACAGTGGATAAAGGCGTTAGTCAGATCCAGTGACAGGACCCAAAGTGTGTGAGTTCAATACCCGGTTAAGGCAGTGAAGAACTTTCAGAGGGAAATTAACAGGAGATAACTGATAACCGACATCCATTAAACATGGCATGTGAAACTAGAACAGTCTAACCCAGTGAGCGAAATAAATGGTTCAGTTCGACATTCCAACCACCTGAAGAAGGCCGGAGCGTACAACGGCCGAAACGTTGTAATAAATATGGCGATAAAGATGAGAACAATAGTCCGAATAATGTAAATAGTGAAAAAATATATATTTATCTCTATATAATAAAGAACAAAAAAAGTGCTCAGCAAACTACAAAATGTCTTATTTTCACGGAGAACCTCTAAATGTTTCGCAGTAATTTTCAGGACTGTAGTGAAAGTTGTCATATTACGATCAACACTCCAGTTGAAATATTATATTATTATATTTTATTATGTTTACAGTCATAAATATGTTTTCATTTCATTTTTTTGACAACTAATCAATCTATTTCTGTTTGCTATTCGTTTCAGGAGTGACCCTTTCCATCATCTGAAGTGCTTCCGCATACATATATTTTAGAAATAAAAGCAGGACAATCTTTCGGTTAATAAAGAATCAAGGTAACACAGTTTTGTTTTTTGCTTTCAGCCTATATTTGTATACTTGTAAAAGCCAGAAAATAATCTGGCTGATTAAAAATTTTATCTCTGAAACATGTGAGCAGCGATGAAATTTTAATATGCACACAAAAAGGATAATTGAACTCAGAATCAGACGGAAATTCGTCAGTTCCTTAAAATACTCCACTTGTGACATCAAGCCTTTATTCTAACGACAATTGCACTTTCCAAAATAGTATGCAACGCTCTCTTTCGGGATCGCCATCAGTTGCCAAGTCGCGATATATTTAACCACAAATTTAAACTAAAATTTATCTTTGGAGAAAGCCATAATTGGAAGAATAAAGATCTGTTTTTACGGTTTATCAACACGTTTCAGCTTATTTAAGAACATAATTTTTTTTAGATTGTAACACTATTTTTGGGAGATGAAAAGGATTTCAGTTTCACCAATTAACCTATGAATTTTGTGGAGAAGAAGTTTATTCATTCCTCTACCAAAGGTATTTACGCGTAAGTGATTGTAAGGAACCGGACTAGAACTGAAACTTGGATCAGCAATTAGCAAATCTGAGTCATTATCCATTACATCTCAGGCACATTCACAATTACAACACCTGGTATTCAGAAGCGGTCACCCATATCTAGGTACTACTCAGGCATGTGTCATACATATGAGTATCACGGTATATATATATATATATATATATATATATATATATATATATATATATATATATATGTACCGTGATAAAAAAATAATAATAAAAGATAATATACTACGTTACTTAAAAATCGAAAGCCAAAAATATATAGTGTATGTAACAAATAAATAACAACAAGTATAATAAATTGATCTAAATACATCCAAATATATAAATAAACTAACAACCGATTACGCTAAACTAGCCGTTTAGAAAAAACAAATAAAGATAACCAACCCAAATAGATAAATTAAAAACTGTTCCGACCGAAATAATAGTAAGAACAAACCACAACATCCCACCCCAAAATTCAACAAATAGATTTAATCAATGACAAATAAACAAATATATAAGATAAAAAATAAAAATGAAAATAAACAAAAACAAGCAAAACAATTTGACCCAAATAAATAAGGAAACATCCGACTTCCGGTAAATGACCGTCATAATAGACTACCAACAATAAGCTATATAAACAAATTTTTACTACGTTAACAAAAAATCCTATAAAAAAAAAATATATAAGATAAAAAATAAAAATAAAGTAAAAAAAACAAACAAAATAACAAGCAAAATAATTTGACATAAATAAATAAACAAATAAGCGACTTCCGGTAAAAGTAACCGCCAAAATAGACTACCCATAATGCACCACTGACCCATATATATAAATAGCCGAGAAAAATAACAGCACTAATTGCCTGACGATTGCACTAGCATGAAACAGACTGTCGCCTCTAAGTGCTGACTTCCATGTCCACTTTTATATTTACACACGCTCTATCTCTGATATTGAGCACTTTATCCCATAAATATAGCACATCTTAAGACTATATTTCTTCATATATATATATATATATATATATATATATATATATATATGTGTGTGTGTGTATGTGTTTCTGTGTGTGTGAAATGTGTATATATATATATCAATCATTCATACGAAAAGCAGATAATGAAGTTAATGATATGGCAAGAATCACTATCGCAAATAATTTTTAATAATAAAACACATTAACCTTGAATCCGTTAATGAATGGTATGATCCTTGTTTATAAATTCCGGTTTTATCAGGTCTTTTTTTTACTACTAGCTTAGCTTTCAATCGTTTCATACGATCATCATCAGGTAGGGAAATTTGTAAGTTTTTTTACATCCACTGATGAGTTGCGAAACAGTCACTCTGTGGATGACTGACTATATACATATATATATTATTATTTTAGGATATTAAAACAAAAGCGTGTGAAAAATCGCTACACAACGGCAATATTTCCACACTAATAATGTGTCTCCTCGACCGATGGTAAATTATTTTATCCTCATTTTATCTGCATATATATATATATATATATATATATATATATATATATATATATATATATGTACAAACACACTTACCATCCCCTCCCCAAACACAAATAAACTGCTGAACTGACCGGGAAAAAAAAAAAAAAAAAAAAAAAAAAAAAAGGGAATATAGCTCTTATCTCAAATGACAACTTAAAAGAGACTGTTTGACCAACACAAGGAATGTTAAAAAGATAAATAAATAAACAATAAAAAAACAAATGAAAACTACAGACAAACGTTCGTTTTCTTCAACAAGACATTCATTTCTGTAGTTTACTGCTATAGCAAGCAGAGACATTTTTTTCTCTCCCGATGATGGCCATGTTGGTCGAAACTAGTCGAGGAATATAAATGAAATAATAATAATAAAAGCATAAGAATATTAATCTACAACCCAGTGTGTCTGAAGATTTTAATTGATTTTTCTAATAATTTTTATCGTTCAAAATATATATATATATATATATATATATATAGTTAAACCTAGAGAGACAGACAAATCTACCAAGGTTTCATCTAAGCGGATCGTCAGGGAAGGCTGGCTTCCCTGAAGATCCGCTTAGGTGAAACCTTGGTAGTTTTGTCTGGCTCTCTAGGTTTAACTAGGTCTGCTCTATTTACTGTATTGAGCACTTTATTTAGTTAGTTGCGTTCTCGTATCGGGTTATTTTTGTTTGGGCTTTGGAGCTGCATGCTGAACGATTGTTTTCGACAGGCGTTCATGTTCTCGGCTCTTGATTTGATCATTTACAAATCAAGAAACCGAAGGTTTTCCGAAACGAGTGTAGTTACTTATATTTATAAGATTAGTACTAATAATATTATATATATATATATATATATATATATATATATATATATATATATATGTGTGTGTGTGTGTGTGTGCGCGCGCGTGTGTGTGTGTGTGTGTGTGTGTGTGTGTGTGTGAACACAGGAAAGCAATATTCTCTACGGATCTTCTTCAACTATCACTTCGTCAGAAGAATACCTTGGTGAATATTAAATTGACAGAATAAGAATTCGCACTGCGAGAAAAGAAAAATATAAGGAGGTGAAAAAAGGAACCATGTCTAAAAAAATGCTCCTTCAGTCTGCACAAATACGGTTGACGTAATATAATATGGACCGCTTCTAATATTCGTAAATGCTGAGCGGACCTCTGCACAAGACAGTAGAGTAATCGTCACTCTATCTTGACACACACTCCAGATTGTCTATCAAATGGTGACCAATGGCTGAGTCGTGAAACATTAGGTATATGAAGAATCAGTTCACATGGTCATTGTGAATTCTACGATCACATTACCCAATCTCATTTTATTATAGTCTGAATTGTTTCACTCTCTATATTTCTGAGATGAGCTATTACGTACATTATTTACATTATTCGGACTATTGTCCTTATCTTCGTCGACATTTAATTACAACGTTTCGGCCCTTTAGTATCTGTCTATATTTCTGAGATGAGGTATTATATACAATATTTACATTATTCAGACTATTGTCCTCATCTTTGTCGCCATATTTATTACAACGTTTCGGTCTTTCAGTATCTGTCTATATTTCTGCGATGAGGTATTATATACATTATTTACATTATTCGGACTATTGTCCTCATCTTTGTCGCCATATTTATTACAACGTTTCGGCCTTTCAGTATCTGTCTATATTTCTGAGAAGAGGTATTATGTAAATTATTTACATTATTCGGACTATTGTCCTCATCTTTGTTGGCATATTTATCACAACGTTTCGGCCGTTGTACGCTCCGGCCTTCTTCAGGTGGTTGGAATGTCGACATATTTATTACAGCGAATGTCGAACTGATGCCTTTATTTCCGCCCTCTGTGGGATCTGGTTGAGATCATAGACAAAGAACATCATTGGAAAATTCGTAAACTTAAGGAATCAGCACATATGCTAGGCCACAAACATCTCCTGAGCCGAGCAAGCATAGAAATGAATACAATGTGGGAACCAGTAATAAGGAATGCCAGATAAAAGCGATAATAACAATAAAAATTGCAATATGTGCTCTGGTAAAAGCATAATTGATAACAGCAAAAATTTCAATATGAACACTGGTAAAAAATGCTTGCTGAAGTCATTATGTTTATAATACCCAGAAATTCATATACAGATTTCCTCAAGGACACATGGCACAGTGGATGAAGGCGTTAGCTAGATCCAGTGACAAGACCCAAAGAGTGTGAGTTCAATACCCGGTGAAGGCTGTGGAGAACTTGGAGAGAGGAATTAACATCCATTAAAACATGGCACATGGAACTAGAACAGTGTACCCCAGTGAGCGAAATAAAGGGTTCAGTTCAACATTCCAACAGTCGAAACATTGTAATAAATATGGCGACAAAGATGAGGACAATAGTGTAAATAATGTAAGAATACTACAGAAGAAGCTAAAGTCCTCATGACAAATGAATCAAAAAACAAAATTGAAAAGTCGGTTTATCTATGCTAAAAATAATGAGTTATCCAAAGGTAAACATTTACCTAATGATTGGAAGATTAATATATATTGAACAAAAACTTACCTGATATAGTTTGGATAACAGACTGAGGGAAAGTTTCAGAAATGAACAAAAATGTGGCTTTTTTCAGCAGAAAACAACAACGATAATTAGTTTTGTTATGTGATATATTGTACTCTAAACTTATCTTTCCTTCTCTATAAATTTGGTTAGTTCCTCTCTCAGAATTTTCTCTGTGTCTCTTTGCATATTTTCTATTTCATTTTCCTCAATCTTGCCTTTTTATTTTCTTCTTTCCTTTTCCTCTTATGTTAATTAATATATTCCCAATCTCCCCCGCCTCTCTCTTTCTTTCTTTCATACTACAAACGTTGCTACGTAGTGAACAGGAAGACTGTCATAATTCATGTCTGAAATCTGGCAAAAGAACAATTCATTTTACTTAGAAGATCCAGAGGGAAATGCCAAATTTTAGCGTTAAAATCCTCACATGTGATTCGATATTCTAGAAGGTCAAAGTTTTAGGACTTTTTATTTATTTCTTCTGCATATTTCGTTATCAATCTACTTTCCTTGCATTATTACCCAGGAGAGTGAACTGAAAAATATTTTGAAAATTTACAAAAAAAAAAGAAAAAAAAGAATAAAAAGAGCCATAGTTGTATTTAATATTAGAAGCGAAAATAAATCCTATCACTGTTTATTTTGGCAAATCAGAAAAAGAAACATACGAAATAACGTTATTGATATTACAACAGATATTCTTATAAATTCATAGCCCTATATTAAAAAATGAACGTCAGAAGCATAGAGAAAAGGTAATTCATAATTCTTAAAGAGAAAGAAACGTTTGTTCATTCAGGTTTGATTTATCGATAAAAATGTGTCGTTAATATTATATTCTATAAATGCTTTTATTTTATGGAAAATAAAAATCCTAAAATGTAATTTCCTAGTAAAGGAAAGATTTTCCTAGTAAAGGGTCTTTTTTTTTCTAACAAACCCACTTCAAATAATCTAGAAAACCATTGTTCAGATTAAGAACTGACTATTTACAACATTTTAATTCAATGACTCAAACAGTTTATGGCATTAATTCCTTAGACAGAGTACAATCATTTAATTAGGCCCTTTAAATATGAGACGTTTGTTAAGTTTATAATCATTTAGAAATTCGAAAAAAAGAAAAAATGGAATCAGTTAAGTATATTGGTACAATTTGTTGGGTGAATTAGTCCTCTTGTTCGTCGCCACATAGAGTCAACGACGAAATTATTGTTGATTGGTTTAATTTTGCCAAAATGTTTTGGACAAATAAAATTGCTTTTGGGAACAAGTACTATGGAGTGATGAAACAAAAATTGAGCTTTTTGGAAATAATGATGTACAGAAGATTTGCCGCAAGAAAGGTGAGGATTTCTTTCCAAGGAACACAACGGAAATATTAAAACATGGGGGGACTCTATGATGTTTTGGGATTGTTTTATCTCAAGCTGGGCTTGAAATTTAATTGAACTAAGAGGAATAATGAAATCTGAAGACTATATAAAAATTCTGGATGTAATTCTACAATTATCAGCACAAAATCTTCATCTAGGACGGCGATTTACTTTCCGGGAAGATAATGATTCCAAACATATCTCTAAATCAGTGATTTCATGGCTTTATAAAAGGATTACAGTTCAGCCATGGCCTTCAATGAGTCCTGACTTGAATTCTATTGTAAATCTATGGCAAAAATTGAAAGTTCGAATAAATCGTCGGTCAACAAAAAACCTTCAGGAATTAGAACGTGTAACCATTGAAGAATGGAAGAAAATCGCAGAAAAGACTTGTTCAAATCTCATCAAAAACTTTAGAAAACGATTGCAACAAGTTATAAAAATGAGCGGCCATGTTACTGACTATTAATATTGTGATAATTGTTCCTTTTTTTCTCTTTTTCATATTGAACGAATAAATTTGTCATTTCCTTTTTTCTATAATTCCCATATCAAATCTGTTGTATTTAACCTATTGTTCTAAAAAGGGAGTTTTATATTACATTTGTTGTGCTTATTAACATATATACAACCTGGTATCATACGGGCATTAGATTCTGAGAAATGGATAAAAATATTCAAATTTGATGGGCGTTCAACTGTATGTGATGTATATACTGACATAATTGAGAAATAACTTAAAAAACTTCAGAATTATCAACAGTAAAGTAAAATGAATTTCAGTAAAACGGTAAGATTTTAGGAATAATATGGCAACGAGGTGGGGATTAGTGGAATCATATATGTGGACCTACAGAATTCATTGCCATAAGTCGTGAGATTGGAAATGAAAATTAAAAAAATAATGCCAGCACCAAACACAACTTTATTGACATTTTCCACTAATAACACCAAAATAAATATTAAAACATAACAATTTTACCATCCAAGTGATTCATTTGATTTTTTATGCTAGGCAAGTCAAATTTAGAATCATCAAATGTACAGTTATGACAAACAAATAATCTCTGATTAACAAGATAACCGCGTAAGACAGCATCTTGAATTCTAATAAGGTTCGAAGGTTTCAGCATTTGTGGTGATTTTCTAAGCATAGCTTGGATGTGGCACAAAGTCGAAATTATGGAGTACCCAGTGAGGATCGAAATCCTTACAGTCATAACCTATCTAGCGAGATAAGCCTGCAACTATGGCACAAGGTCAATGAGCCCAGAGGTCTCATTATTTTCACGTTTCAGTTTTCTATGAACTCTTTTTGATTGATTAAAAGTTTGTTATTCTGTCGCTCCCTTCTTTTGCCCTGCCCCCCTAATTAGATTCATTTCGGAGATTTCAATGAGAACGATTGATTGTCTCTTCTTTCTGGCCTTCTGATCTAGGGAAAAAACTCTTCATCGTCATGGCGCAGAGATTTAACCAAACATCGGTTTCCGGTGTTCTAATTGACAGCACTTGAAAATCTATGGCAGTAATTGAAAGTTCGAAGACATCGTCGTTCGTTACAAAACCTTTAGAACGTGTAACGATTGAAGAATGGAAGAAAATCGCAGAAAAGACTTTTGTTTAAATCCCATAAAAACCTAAGAAAACGATTGAGGAAAGTTATGAAGATGAGAGGTCATGCCATTGACAATTAATATTACGAAATTTATCATTTTTTTCTATTTTTCATACGGTACGAATAATTTTGTTTTCCTATTTTGAATAATTCGCCTGTCAAATTTGTTGTATTTAACCCATTGTTCTGAAAAGGGAGTTTTATATTCTTTTTTTTTGTGCTTAGTAATATATAAAAAAAACTGGCATCATACAGGCATTAGTTTCTGAGAAATAGATAAAAATATTCTAAATTGATGGATGTTCGAATAATTTCGTCGTTGACTATATATATATATATATATATATATATATATATATATATATATATATATATATATATGTGTGTGTGTGTGTGTGTGTGTGTGTGTGTATGCATATATATATATATATATATATATATATATATATATATATAAAGAACAGTAAGATATATAATCCGGTGTTCGTATTCATATTTTTTATTTTTTTATTTTTATAAACCAGTGCTCAATATAAATTTATAGAGAAAAAATATTATAAATTAACTGATTTAAAATATGGTTTCTTCACTACACAGTAATAACCATGTTTCAAAAAAATGAAGTTAAAACTTCAAATTTATTTATATAATTAAATTAAAAGGATTAGTTCCGTTTCATCTTCAAGCGAATTTTGGAATCGGTGTGTGTGTGTGTGTGAAATAACTGAGCTTGGTATAAATATGATATATATTATATATGTACCGGATCACTCTCTCTCACTCTCTCTTTCTCTCTCTCTCTCACTCTACATATATATATATATATATATATATATATATATATATATATATATATATATATATATATATGCACAATATAAGTTATAAAGATGAGAGGCCACTTGAAGATATAATGATGGAATTATTTCCATTATGAACCTGATAACAAAAAAAAATGTATATCTTCTGGGAGAGGAAATCAGTGTCAGTGAAAATGTCACTCTCGTAAGAAACAATACATGCGCCTTCGAAACGCTTTGTACTTTTTACAGGAATATTTTTCATGGTGCCAGGATCTACTTCTAAAATCATTCCTATTGATATTTGGTAAGAACTTGACGCCTTTTAATGCAGCCACCTGTCATGACTTTGCACGCACTGTTTTGTCTTTTGAATATTTGAATGTTCGAGGACATCTTAGTTTAAAATGCTACTGCGATTTCTGAATTCATGCAATACTTGATCCACTGCGCGTATCTCATAAGGTTTATATAGAACACGGGAGATTTAAGTTTTATTTAAATTATCTTTGAAAGATCAGAAAAGTGTATGTAATATAATGTATAATTAAGAGGTTTTTTTACCAACTGATACAAATTATAAAGCTTGGAGTTATTAAATATACAGGGTGTCCATAAAGTTCATGTGCACTTTTAAAAATTTATAACTTGTATTTGCAATAGAAATAATTTGTAAAAAGGATTAGAAAGAAGTAAATCTATATTTTCTAAGGTTTTATTGAAATTTTATTTAAGTTTCCACATGTCCTCCATCTTTAGCAATACAAAGGGTAATACGATTTTGCAGTTCGCGGAAAACATTTGCCAACTGATTTACAGTAATGCCTGAAATCACATTAGTTATTTTAGCTATACTTAAAACTAGGTGCATTAAACTTTATAACATTTTTACAGATTATTTCTATCACAAATACAAATAAAGTTATAATTTTTTTAAAGTGCACACGAACTTTATGGACACCCTGTAAATTTTTGTATTGTCTTAATTGACGACAAACCGATCTACATATCAATTATGTACGCTTTCTCTGGATAAATGTAATTTAAGTATAGTTTTAGAATAGAACTTAAATATCCTCATTATGATTGGGTGACAGATAACTAGACACGAATTGCATTTCAAAATTATATTTTGGTCTGCGATGTGATTTCGTCAATGTAAATTCTATTAACCTGAATGAGACGTTTTGTTTCATTTTATGTACTGTGTCTATCCATCATTGATATAATGTTGGAAGCTATGGCCATTTAAAAACTTTAAGTATTTGCTCGTGTTAGATCCGTTTTGACTGATGTCGAAATTCTGATTAGTATGCATAAATAAGAAATAGAAAAAAACATTGTTATTCAATATTAATAAATATGTACGACTTTATATCAATGGAGAGATCAGAGCAGCCATTTCCTGAATTAGAAACCTTTTCAAATTCAATTCAGATGCATACGGATAAAATCCATTTATGCATCTCTGGTTTTGATCCATAAGTGATCCATTTCATTTAAGCATATTACTTGGAGACGTGCTCATCAACAAGATGCATGAAATCCAAGGACGGATCACTGAAAACAGATGCATAAAAATCTTCAGAGATGGAACGAATATATCGTATAACTCTTTCTAGCCGAGGTAAGTATCCGCTACAGTTACTGAGACTAAAAGCAACTGAGAAAACTTTACTGAGACTAGAGCCTAGTAAATGAAGATTAACGGAAAGAGATGACAACGATTGATACTGGCTTTACATTTTGGAAGATCATAGTTGGCAGCAAAGCAAAGATGATCCCCGAAACCATGGGTAGCGGTTATATGCACACCACACATCAGTGGACACTCCCTTTAAAGTGGAAAGTCAGGCAAAGATCCTATGGGTAGAGCTGATTGCAGAATTTGAAAAAGAATATATGGGGAAAGCATTCTGCTTTATCAGCAGAAGATGATAACAATTCAAATCGATTGGAATGAGGAGAGGTGGGGACGCACGCTTACAGAGCCGTCAGCAATCACGAGAAGCAAACTTATGAAACGCTATACGGCGCCTCGTTCTATCAGCTAACAAAGGAGACGTTTGCAATTATTTCGAACGGAAACGAATGTCATGATCAGAGATATCATGTTGCCACAACTGAAAAAGGTAATTCCTGTGGAATAAAGCGGTTGAACCGGCAGGTGTGAATCAAATCGAATCAATCTGGTGTTCCCATCCTGGCACCATCATTGTTCATCTTAGGTATGCTTCTGTGTCAAGAATTAAATGTGGCATTGGATATTTGATTTAAAACTATGACTTATCGTTGGATACTAAAACACACACACACACACACACACACACACACACACACACACACACACACACACACACACACACACACACACACACACACACACACACACACACACACACACACACACACACACACACACACACACACACACACACACACACACACACACACACACACACACACACACACACACACACACACATATATATATATATATAGGTTGTATAAATTTTGGTGGCGGGTTCTTCCCACGAAAACAAGGACAAAGGTCCCTATAAATATATGTCTGCAAATAGTTAGTTTTTGAATTATTAAGTTTAAAGAAAGTTTACGGTGTATGGCGCTCTATTGCCATGGGGACTAGGTTACATTTGTCAGTCGTGTACATTTGTGGCTTCAACGTTTAACGAGTATAGTAGTGAATTAACTGAGACGTATTCCGTTTAACAATGGCATATCATGATATTTCGAAATACTAAAAAAATCAAAAAACGAAACTTGTCTTTTGATTCTACTTAACAAAGAACGATATATCATGTGGGTGGAAAGAAATATTTGTGTTAATTTATCAAGTTCGTATTTGATAAAAGCTTTTTTTAGTGGGTAAATGTAATCGACATTTACCCTAACTAGTATGTGCTTAATGAATGAAGGGATAACACCAAAGAATAAACAAGAGAAGAGACATTTTCTTTTGGTACGCAATGAAATTAATTTGTACCAAAGCTTTATCAAGTTATTGATGTCCTTAATAATTATCATATGGAATCTAAATTGTAAATATTGAAACAATGACTTGACACCACAGAACAGGAGTATTGATTTAAATAAACATAATTGTATGTTCATTTAAAAAAAAATTTAAATATCCGGACGTAGGCTGCCTTTCGGCCAACGCATCATCAGGGCCCAATCGTTGGCAACTTTTAACTCATTTGGATTGATGATGTGTTGGCCGAAAGTCAGCCTAGGTCCGGATATTTAAAAAAAATCAATATAAAATTATGTTTATTTAAATCAATATTCCTCTTCTGTGGTGTTAAGTCTTTGTTTCAATATATATATATATATATATATATATATATATATATATATATATATATATTTGTGTATGTGTGTGTGTGCGTATGTGTGTGTGTGTGTGTGTGTAAAGTTTATGGTCAAAGACAGTTGAATTAGACCAGAGTTGAATATATATGTTGAGAGATAAAACGGACAAGAAATATATGTTACGTGTTTTGCCAGATTCATCTGGCGCAGAATAAGTCGTTGTAAAAGAACTTGCTGAAATTATTTGTAATGTTTTGGGTATTTTCGACAGTCGTTGGTAATTTTCAAGGAAACAAGTTGAGAGATGACCGGAGTAATTATGTTGTTAAATGCCCGTAGTTTGAAAGAAGATTTATGGTGTCTGGGTACATTTTAGCGTCACCTAACTAAAGTGACATGGAACATTACCCACAATTTTGGCAAGTTGCTTTACAAGTTTTACTCGGATATCAATAAACTTATTTGCCATCAGGTGAAACTCACCAATTTCCGTTTAATAAAAATGTTTAAACTGCTGAAAACATTTGATGGCACATTTGCCAGCGGACTATGAAATATAGATTACAACGGACCACCCAAAACCTTTTTTGTACCCTCCCACGTTCACAGCCAATTTGTAAGTCATTTTGAAAATTGCAACATGACGTGCCGAAAGTCGAAAGATATATAGACACAGAATTTGTTATTTTTTAATCAATTCACCCAAAGCAAGATGGTAATGGCACAAGCACGCAGTGTTACAAGGAATGAAAATGAAAGCGAAAGATAAGACTGGAGGTGAAAGAGAATAGGGACGATTGAGGAAAAGACAATAAAATGAACAGGTTTCCTAAAAGACATATGATGACGATTGATGTTGCCTTTAAATAGATGAAGATTGTAGTTATCACGGAAGCAAGAAATCGGAAGGGATTTCCACAGTAATAAGTGCGAGAAAAGTAACTGTTGTAATGGAAGTGGCGGCTGCATTTAGTTACTTCAACTGTAAAACGGTGAAACCGAGATGCCAATCTAACAGCACAACTGAAATTCATGTAGTCGGGACAAAAAAAAAAACTCATCAGAGCTGTTAACATCAAAATATTTGTAGAAAAGCCAGAGAGAAGCTACGTCACGTCGGTGAGAAAATGACCGAAGTCGAGATGCCAGGTTAGAGTCGATTATATTGCAGATCGTTTGAATTTTGTCAAGATTCTCGAGATGTAGCACAAGAGCACTATATCAGATGTAGCAACAATATTCAATGCAAGACCGAATGGCAGATTTGTAAATGTGCAACATGGACTCTGGCGAGAAAAAGCTTTCTGGCCCGACACCTTGACCCAACTTTCCTTGCAGTAGACGAAGTAATTGATTCGATATAGTCACTCCACTTGATGTCAGTGGAAAACGCAAGGCCAAAAAGGTGCAGTATGTTGCTCTCTTGGAGTTTACCATCAGCCATGACAGGCCGAAACGGTTCTCTGTGTTGTTAGGTGGAAGCGGTTACAAATTAACCCATATATAGGAAGAAGATATAGATTCATATCTTTTCCTGGTGTTTTTGCACGTAAGTGAATATAACGAACCCAACTGGAATTAGAACTCCGCGATCTGATCAACAATTCTGAGCCATTATCTATTACACCATCCCCAAAACTTGCAGCAACTGACCCAGAATAGAACCCTGTGGGACACCCGTTTTCGTATGATATGGAAGCCAGCCTCTTCAATACGACATTCATTTCACGATTTCTTAGGAACGATTGGATAAACCAAATATCCGGCCTGTGACGTCGTAGCCTTCGGTGAATTTTGTCAAGAGTCCTTAGATGCAGCACCGGAGCATCAGATAATATAACAGTATTCAATTCAAGGAGGAATGGCAGATTTTTAAATGTGCAACATGGATTCTGACGAGAAAAACTTTCTGGCACGACACAGTGACCCAACTTTCCTTACAGTAGACGAAATCATTGATTCGATATAGTCGCTCTATTTGATGTCAGTGGAAAACGCAAGGCCAAAAAGGCGTCGTATGTTGCATTTCTGGAGTTTAGCATCAGTGATTATAAAACTTAAAACAGTTGCATTACCTCTAGCAATTGCCACATGATATATATTTAATGAAGAA
>OZ038484.1:131428569-131481069 GCA_964036315.1 Acanthosepion esculentum | reverse complement strand
TCTATCTATCTATCTATCTATCTCAGTCTTTTCCTATCTATCTATCTATCTATCTATCTATCTATCTATCTATCTATCTATCTATCTATCTCAGTCTTTTCCTATCTATCTATCTATATATCTATCTATCTATCTATCTATCTATCTATCTATCTATCTCAGTCTTTTCCTATCTATCTATCTATCTATCTATCTCAGTCTTTTCCTATCTATCTATCTATCTATCTATCTATCTATCTATCTATCTATCTATCTATCTATCTCAGTCTTTTCCTATCTATCTATCTATCTATCTATCTCAGTCTTTTCCTATCTATCTATCTATCTATCTATCTATCTATCTATCTATCTATCTATCTATCTATCTATCTATCTCAGTCTTTTCCTATCTATCTATCTATCTATCTATCTATCTATCTATCTATCTATCTATCTATCTATCTCAGTCTTTTCCTATCTATCTATTTATCTATCTATCTATCTATCTATCTATCTATCTATCTATCTATCTATCTATCTATCTATCTATCTATCTATCTCAGTCTTTTCCTATCTATCTATCTATCTATCTATCTATCTATCTATCTATCTATCTATCTCAGTCTTTTCCTATCTATCTCTCTATCTATCTAAGTCTTTTCCTATCTATCTATCTATCTTTTTATCTATCTATCTATCTCAGTCTTTTCCTATCTATCTATCTATCTCAGTCTTTTCCTATCTATCTATCTATCTATCTATCTATCTATCTATCTATCTATCTATCTATCTACTTATCTATCTATCTATTCCTATCTATCTATCTATCTATCTATCTATCTATTTATCTATCTCACTCTTTTCCTATCTATCTATCTATCTATCTCAGTCTTTTCCTATCTATCTATCTATCTATCTATCTATCTATCTATCTATCTATCTATCTATCTATCTCAGTCTTTTCCTATCTATCTATCTATCTATCTATCTCAGTCTTTTCCTATCTATCTATCTATCTATCTCAGTCTTTTCCTATCTATCTATCTATCTATCTATCTATCTATCTATCTATCTATCTATGTCTTTTCCTATCTATCTATCTATCTATCTATCTATCTATCTATCTATCTCAGTCTTTTCCTATCTATCTATCTATCTATCTATCTATCTATCTATCTATCTATCTATCTATCTATCTATCTATCTCAGTCTTTTCCTATCTATCTATCTATCTATCTATCTATCTATCTCAGTCTTTTCCTATCTATCTATCTATCTATCTATCTATCTATCTATCTATCTATCTATCTCAGTCTTTTCCTATCTATCTATCTATATATCTATCTATCTATCTATCTATCTATCTATCTATCTATCTATCTATCTCAGTCTTTTCCTATCTATCTATCTATCTATCTCAGTCTTTTCCTATCTATCTATCTATCTATCTATCTATCTATCTATCTATCTATCTATCTCAGTCTTTTCCTATCTATCTATCTATCTATCTATCTATCTATCTATCTATCTATCTATCTATCTATCTATCTCTCTATCTATCTATCTATCTCAGTCTTTTCCTATCTATCTATCTATCTATTTATCTATCTATCTCAGTCTTTTCCTATCTATCTCTCTATCTATCTAAGTCTTTTCCTATCTATCTATCTATCTTTTTATCTATCTATCTATCTCAGTCTTTTCCTATCTATCTATCTATCTCAGTCTTTTCCTATCTATCTATCTATCGATCTATCTATCTTTCTATTCCTATCTATCTATCTATCTATCTATCTATCTATCTATTTATCTATCTCAGTCTTTTCCTATCTATCTATCTATCTATCTATCTATCTATCTATCTATCTATCTATCTCAGTCTTTTCCTATCTATCTATCTATCTATCTCAGTCTTTTCCTATCTATCTATCTATCTATCTCAGTCTTTTTCCTATCTATCTATCTCAGTCATTTCCTATCTATCTATCTATCTATCTATCTATCTGTCTATCTATCTATCTATCTATCTATCTATGTCTTTTCCTATCTATCTATCTATCTATCTATCTATCTATCTATCTATCTCAGTCTTTTCCTATCTATCTATCTATCTATCTATCTATCTATCTATCTATCTATCTATCTATCTATCTATCTATCTATCTCAGTCTTTTCCTATCTATCTATCTATCTATCTATCTATCTCAGTCTTTTCCTATCTATCTATCTATCTATCTATCTATCTATCTATCTATCTATCTCAGTCTTTTCCTATCTATCTATCTATCTATCTATCTATCTCAGTCTTTTCCTATCTATCTATCTATCTATCTATCTATCTATCTATCTATCTATCTATCTCAGTCTTTTCCTATCTATCTATCTATCTATCTATCTCAGTCTTTTCCTATCTATCTATCTATCTATCTATCTATCTATCTATCTATCTATCTCAGTATTTTCCTATCTATCTATCTATCTATCTATCTATCTATCTATCTCAGTCTTTTCCTATCTATCTATCTATCTATCTATCTATCTATCTATCTATCTATCTATCTATCTATCTATCTATCTATCTATCTATCTATCTATCTTTTGGCCAACGCAATACTTATCTACAACGATGAATTAAACATTTGCATGTATACGAAGGATTCCCCAAATATTTGACGCCCCTAAATTGCACAGAAAAAACACATAAATCTGTGGAAAGATTGATTGGAGAATTTGGCCCTCACAGGGCATATTGACGGCAAGCAGCGCGGAGTAAAAATCGAATAAGCGTGCTATTTTGTGTGAATGGTTGAAAGTACTGCGATTAGCAGAGATAGCAAAAGAGAAACTTCACTAAGAGTTAGAAAGGAGGTTGTGGATGGCCGTGATCAATCACGTCCGAAAGGACATGATACATAAAAAATGAATTTCCATAGAATTATATTCAGTACATTGAATTGAATTGTCTTTTTGTGATTCGAGTTCTATTATAACTTCTGTAACAGGCTTTGATTTAAGTTGCCTGCGTTATTAACATGTGAATGAAGTACATTATATTTCAGCCTCATGTTTCAGCTGACAATCATTTGAATCCTTCTCTTCCTCGTCATTAATTAAACGAAATTTTAATTTTCAACTTTTTTTATGATCAGCAGTTTTCAAGGTTGCTTTATTTTGGCTTGGTTTATTTTGTTTTACAGCATATCAACCGCAGTAGGTAATTTAATCCCGACAAGATTTTTAGGATAATTTTGTATGAATAAAAATTTTTTTTCAAAAATGTATTGGCGGTAATATTTTGCTTTTCAAAAATGCATTATTGGTAATATATATTTTTATAATGTACTGACGGCATTTTTTTCAAAAATGTATTTATTTTAATGTTTTGTTGGTATTTTTACTATAAAAATCAATATTTATACTTTCATAGTGTTTTGCCCCCAGTTTGGGGGCTAACTCTTTTCCCATAGATGGGAACGCAACAATGATTACCACCCCAGGACAGGGTGGAGCTGGGAACAAAAGTAATTAAGACGTGGTGCAACGCATCTCAAAACCTTCCTAAGAGAGACCTTGTTGCCGGATGTAGTCTATCGTCATACCCAGGACAATTTCTTTAATGATGGATCGATTAATAACGAAAATCGTTTCTCCTTTCTTTTTTTATCTGTTATTGTTATTTCTGGAAAAGACTACATTTTCCTGAAAACTATTCCACACGTTGACCCAAGCCTTGTGGATGGGATAGAGCAGACTTAGTTGTTTGGAAGCTTTAGGCGGTTGTTCTATCCCGAAGTCGCAAGTCGTTTAAGGCTTTAGGCGTACCAGCCTGTTCAAATTATTGTTCATGCAAGATAACCCCATTCGATAGAGTTACAGTATAAACCACAGGTTTGCTTTGTGAGTGTTGACGAAAGATAAATGCCCCCGTGCAGACATCTGCAACAAAGGGATTAGCTAGATTCCAGTCTTCAGAGACTGATGATTGCCTTCTACTTATATTAATTCTCTTATTATATAACGAGACACTTCAGGATGTTAGACGATCATGGTTATCCCAAATTCGCTGTCTTTTGTAATTGAATAATTTCGTTGTCTCCCTTAAAACCTGTTCTGCCATCCAGTTACAGAAGGTCTTTAAGTAAGTTGTGCGCTGTTTTTTTTCTGTACGTCTTACATTCAATATGTCCCGTGAGTATCAAATTTTTCCAGCCATCTTTTCTCATTATCTGCCCTAGAAATTTCAACCATCTCTTTCTGTATCTGTTTATATTTCTGAGATGAAGTATTATGTACACTATTTACATTATTCGGACTATTGTCCTCATCTTTGTCACCATATTTATTACAACGTTTCGGCCTTTCAGTATCTGTCTATATTTCTGAGATGATGTATTATGTACATTATTTACATTATTCGGACTATTGTCCTCATCTTTGTCACCATATTTATTACAACGTTTCGGCCTTTCAGTATCTGTCTATATTTCTGAGATGAGGTATTATGTACACTATTTACATTATTCGGACTATTGTCCTCATCTTTGTCACCATATTTATTACAACGTTTCGGCCTTTCAGTATATGTCTATATTTCTGAGATGATGTATTATGTACACTATTTACATTATTCGGACTATTGTCCTCATCTTTGTCGACATATTTATTACAAAGTTTCGGCCTTTGAGTATCTGTCTATATTTCTGAGATGAGGTATTATGTACATTATTTACATTATTCGGACTATTGTCCTCATCTTTGTCGACGTATTTATTACAAAGTTTCGGCCGTTCTACGCACTGGCCTTCTTCAAGGACACATGGCTCAGTGGATAAAGGCGTTAGTTAGATCCAGTACCATGGACTAAACATGTGATCAACGACTCTTTGGGTCCTGTCACTGAACAGGACCCAAAGAGTGTGAGTTCAATACCTAGTTAAGGCAGTGGAGAACTTTCAGAGGAGAATTAACAGGAGATAACTGACATCCATTAGACATGGCACGTGGAACTAGAACAGTCTACCCCAGTGAGCGAAATAAAGGATTCAGTTCGACATTCCAACCACCTGAAGAAGGCCGGAGCGTATTATTTACATTATTCGGACTGCTATCTTCATCTACACTGCCATATTCACAACATTTCAGCCGTTGTACGCTCCGGCCTTCTTCCCAGGGACACATGGTCCAGTCGATAAAGACGTTGGTTAGATCCAGTGACTAGACCCAAAGAATAGTGAGTTCAATACCAGGCCACAGAGGTAGTGAACCCAAACTTGGAGAGTTGAATTAAAAGTAAATAACTGAGACACCCGGGAGAGGCATGGCACGTGGAGCTAGAACAATCTACCCCTGTTAGACGAAATAAACGGTTCAGTTCGAAATCACCTGAAGAAGGCCAGAGCGTACAACAGTTGTGAATATGATAATGAAGATGAGGATAACAGTCCGAACACTGTAAATAATAGAAAGTAATCATAATACCTCATCTCAGATATATAGACAGATAGCGAAAGTCTATACGTATTTACTCGGTTTGGGGATAATTAAATATTAGTCGTTTATATTTAAGACTAAAATATTTCTTGGTTTGGGGTGGGTAAATTTTGTCCTTTATATTTGAATGTTTAAGCATTTGGGGAAAATAAATGCTGTTTTCTTATACTTGAGCTTGTGCGTATTTACTTGGTTTGAGGATAGGTAAATACGAGCCGCTTGAGTCAGTAGAAACCAACTTGGTTCGTGGCTAAGTGAATAGTGTTCGTTCATATTTAAGTCTTTGCATGGTTTGCGAATAGATAAATATTGGTCTTTTATATTAGATTCTAGAAAAAAATTATTAGTTCCAAGATATACGAATATTGAAGGTTTATATTTATTTCCTTCGGGGGTGGGGGTTGGGGTGTTGGTGGCAATTAAAGGTTGGTCGTTTATATTTGTGGCTAAAAACATCTACTCAGTTCGGGGATAGGCAAATATTATTAACGGCCGCCATACGTCACAAAAATTATTTTTTCCAACTTGTTTAATTTTCTTCTTCTATGTATCGTGGCCCTTAAACACGTGAGCAATCATGGCTCTTCACAATTTCCAAAATGTTATAGCTTTTAGTAAGGTTTGTTTTTTCAGCCTTCCCTTCGATCACCTCTTCTGCCATCCGTTTACTCAAACTCATTAGGTAGATTACTCCCTGTATTCACCTGTCCTTTTTGTCTTCTGTGTGTCCTGCGAGAGTTTAGATTACTCCGTGAATCTTTCAAAGCGCATTAACCTTTGCATCACAAATGATTTTAATATTTCAGTTCAGCAACATGTTGATGAAAATTACATTTCTTGAAAATGCATTTTTTTCTGTGTCCAGACTTTAGGAAAACCCTGTATATTAGTCTCATCGACAGCGTAGCGTTGAATTTAATCTTGTGAATATGATGTCATAAACAAGCGTTTTCATAGTTACATGGGGTTAGGACCAATGTCGTTCATTCTCAGCAAACTGAATATTCGGGGCAGATCTTGATGACTTTTTACTATTTATCAAGGCGAATGCCAAAGATTCACAAGCACGCAAAATAATAAAACTGGATTTTATTATTTTCTAGTTGCATTACATGTGAGGATTTTATATATTCAAGCAAAATACAAGGGATTTTGTTTCACGGTCCAAAAGGAAGTATCCCATTAGTCATGTGCGTAATGCCTTATATATGCAACTTTTTTTTATTATACAGCTATGCCTATCAACGAATTAGTCGCTACATACGATCAGCCTACTCGATAACGGTTTTTCTCATTAACAGCCAACCTGCGTATCGGATTGATTCTGCTTGGCTCAACAGCTTACAATGTTAATTTTCTTTTCATAAATGACTATTCAGCGTATGGGGACAATAGATACTTCATCCGATCGTGGCTGACCAACGTTATTCAAATTCTCGCCCTAGATTGGCAATGGCTTCTTGAATTTTATTAGCATTAGAATGGTGCATAACCGTCTAAAAATTATCATTTCCCATTCTCCATGCATACTAACATGGGGATAGCTTTTATGAAAAAGAAATGAAACTATTCATGGTTTATATATAAATTAGGGCGACAATATTAGATAAAAACATACACAATGTAGTAAAAGAAAGTGGGAATAAAGGACCAAACATTAATTACAAGAAGACAGAAGATATGGTCATTAGGAAGAGGAAAACAGTCCAAGATGCGAGCTACGCATTTAGGACGAGTTTAGTAATAGAAAGATTTTTCTAAATCAAATTCGCAGAGAATACCGTGAACAAAGTATGTCAGCTACAAGGAAATTTCAAAGAAAATGAGAAAAATAGAACTTAAACTTCGTATCAGTAAGATACAGTTAAAATTATTTGAACACATAATGAAAAAAGAATACTTAGACAGTTTAACAAGAACATAACATACAGGGTGTCCGTAAAGTTCGTGTGCACTTTTAAAAAGTATAACCTTATTTGTGTTTGCGATAGAAATAATCTGTAAAAATGTTATAAAGTTTAACGTACCTAGTTTTAAGTATAGCTAAAATAACTAATGTGATTTCAGGCATTACTGTAAATCAGTTGGCAAATGTTTTCCGCGAACTGCAAAATCGTATTACCCTTTGTATTGCTAATGATGGAGGACATGTGGAAACTTTAATAAAATTTCAATAAAACCTTAAAAAATATAGATTGACTTCTTTCTAATCTTTTTTATAAATTATTTCTATCGCAAATACAAATAAAGTTATAATTTTTTAAAGTGCACACGAACTTTATGGACACCCTGTATTTAACGCAAAAAATGCAGAGAGAAACTTCAAGTATTTTGCCTGTCAAGCTTGTGTAAAGAAACAGAAAGAATCATTAGAAATAAAGAACCGTATATGTTGGACAGTTTCCTCACAGATGGCGAGGAAACTTAACAACAGATAATGTGTTTCCATATAAGGATGCTGAGGATAACATGAGCTGAGAATGAGGTACAAGCATAAATAGCAGTTTAGTTATTGTTTATGCAAACTTCGTCGCAATAAGGAAACGGGCCAGTAGAATTATGACATTTATAGAGAGAAGGTAGAAACAGACCTTAGTGAAAAGGGCCTGGCTTGTCAACTGCTCTTGTGAAAAATAATAAGGTTACTAAAGCTACTATCACTGAACTATTAAACGCTCTAAGCAAAATGGGTTCCCAGAAAACTGACAAACCCATGGTGTTTGTTACCAAAAATCTTTTGAAGCTGCACAACACTGATACCGTTTTGAAGACAACGGTGTTCTCTAATGTTGATGAGAAGCAGATAATAGATTTCTATTCTTTCATACTCAAGTTCACACAGTACTACACTTGAGAGCCCATCATGGTAGAATTATGACTATTAAAATGATTATGGTTAGAGAAGTGGTTGGAGGAAATAAAGATTAGAAGCATACGTTGAGGTTGATCGGTAATGACAGCAATATGTACTGTGATCACCTCAGGTGATGCCAGAATAAACTTTGCACCCAATGTCATACAGGGCCAGCAGAAAAGCCAGAGTGCTGACTTTGAAGATAACGCCATGCCGCCGGCTGAAGACCCGCATGATACGTGAAAACATAGTCGACCCAACAGTTCCTTGCATGTACACCCGTAGAAAAAAAAGTACGAGAGGTAAATATATTAAGTCTTTTGTACACTCGCGAGAAGAATCACCGTGCGAAGAAGACTCTAAAGACACACACCCAATCGTCGATATTAAATTGACGAAGACCGGAGTTAAATAAACATTAATTATGCGTAATAATAATATACGTTATTACTCTAACGGAGACAATAATAATTTAATAGCATGTTGTAGCGAAACTATTTTCCTAATCAATGCGCCACGATGCGGTGCTCTTAACCATTTTTTAAAGCGTTTCACCGCAAGCAAGGCGTGAAGCCACTAGCTTGCAAGAGGTTACAGAGAGTTGGAGCGAGAGCAAATAGTGGTGATAGATGAAACGATGAAGAGAAGGTTAGGGGATAGATCAGGACATCTGGAGACGTCGATTGACATTACATTTGAATAGTTGGAGATTATCGCTATCAGGGAAACAGAAAGAGGGGCGGGAGTTCCACAGGCGAGAGGTGCGAGACATGAAGCTATCGGAGTAGAAGAGACGGCTACATTTAACAGTTTAGTCATTTAACGTTATGAGTAACATTTACAATGCAGGAGTTTGTGAGTAGCTCACAAAACTTTTATAGTCATTCTATAATTTATGTGATCTCTTTAGCTGTGAAAATTTGCTAAACTTGTTTCATTTTATTCTTCTATGAAAGAAAGAGAGACAGAGGAAAGCCGTCAGTGTATAACCTACCTAACGAACGTATGTAAAATAGTTGGTAGAACAACGATTAGGATATAGAGCGAAAAGAGAAACTTTAATAAGGGCTACAAAGAACAGGAAGTTGTGGAGAGTTATGATCACCAACGTCATTATTATGACCGCTTACGCTGCTTTCATCTGTTTTTCTTGCTTTCAGTCTGTCCTGTGAGTGACACATTTTCCAAGCCCTCTTTCTCCACTATGTGCCCTAGAAATTTCAATTGTCTCTTTCTGAGGTCACGTATAAGTGTCCTTTTTCTTCCATTTTCTCCAAAATGTCGTCCTTGCTCACATTTCCAGTCCATTGTATTCTCTGCATCCTTCTGTAGAACTACATTTCTGTCGGCGTAAGTCCCTCCTCTTATCTCCGATGAGATTGTTCATCATTCACTGCCAAATAAGAAGACCAATACAGCACAATGATTCAGTACTCTTTTCTTTGTTTCTAATGACATTTTCCAGTTTCTTGAAGCCCTGGATTAACTTTTGCAACGGACCTGTTGCTATATCAATGCGCGCCTTCAGATTTCGGTGTCGCATTTGAAAGGTCCGCTGTTAAAACATTACCTAGATATTTAAATCTTTGTACTTGGTATATCCAATTTGTAATTCATGCGTGGGCTTTTTCTTTTGTTGACAACCATACATTCTGTTTTTTTTTCCAGTTGTTTCATACTCATCTCTTTTCCTTTGTAAAATAAAAGTAAATATCGCAACCACTCGAATCCGAGGATGCCAGTCTACTTGGACGGCTAGCTAATCGTCATTGTAGGCACATTTGCGTTTGTTCAACACACAGAGATCCCACCAGTGGATTATACTGCAACTACGCTGACAGGACCTTACTTAAAGTTTCTGGGAGAGAGCGCGTTATCTAGCGTGATCTGAACAAGGCTAGCACACTCTAACCCTCGGCCACGATGACTTGTAACTTCGTTCTAGCGACGGCTCCCAATGATTTCGTCTATGTAGTTTTTACCCACAAGGCTTGGGTCAACCCGTTTTCAAGCACTTTCCAAAGTTGCCGCACGTTGGTATCACCCCCTCCAGAATGCTAACATTAAGAAGTCACCTTGCTGACAAATCGACCATGGTGAGATACGAACACGGGTCTAAGCACCTTGCCATGGCGGTGTAATGTTGTCAGTAGAACAATTACGACTGAGTAGTGAGTTCGATCATCACTGGGTGCCCAATACTTTCGGTCTTGTGCCGCATCTAAGCTATGCTTGGAAAATCGCTAATCACGCTGCCATAATGCAACATAAACGAACTGCGGTGTTCAAGCCCAGATTAAAAAAAACAAGGACAACCACAATTAGGGCTCCGGAATGTTGATTTTTCAACGCAGACAGACTTTCCGAAACAAGAATGGAAGAGCCTAATCTTTCTCCTACAATTTTGGAACTTAGTGCTACACTAAGCAAAGGTCAGTAAATATGCATAAGAATGGAGGCAAGCGACGTATTTGAAAACGCAACAAGTTTACACATCTTGCTCCAGTAGCTGCAGACGGAATAAAGGTAAAGAAAAAGGCAATAAGAATAGTGACTTAGCCGTCAGAAAGACAAAAAACAAAAAAAGACGATAGTTGTTCTAAGCCTTTCTCTTATTTTGGTGTCAGTGTTGCTAGTGCTGAATGCTTATTGCCGACGACTACTTGTGTAAACGATCAACTTGGTATTCCAGACCAAGGGAAACAGAATTCTTTCTCTGATTTAATCGATACTATCAGAGTGAAACTACGACGTGTGTACTGTTCACCGCCAGTGCAGCAACAAGCCAAAGAGGCCAAGCCTGGTGTCTATATTAAACACGAACGCGTCAAAGGGCAATCGTGTTATTTAGACATTTTGCAACAAGAATTCATGCATAGTAAATGTTATGTATTCCTTCTGTACACTACTTGCCAATTTCTGATAATAAGACATTATATATATATATATATATATATATATATATATATATATATATATATATATATATATATATATATAATTTTATTTCAGCCACACAGGCACAAACAACAATTCGGAGACATTTATTATGTGCAACTTTACGTAAATGTATATCTATCTATCTATCTATAACAGCCTATTCATATCTATCTATTTACGACAGCCTATTCAAATCTGTCAGCCTATTTATCTCTCTCTCTCTCTCTCTATCTAACGATCTATCTGTCGATCGAACTATGTATAACACCCTATTCATCTCTCTCTCTATCTATCTATCTATCTAAGGCTATTCATATCTGTCGCTCGCTCTATCAATCTATCTATCTATCTATCTATCTATCTATCTATCTATCTATCTATCTATCTATCTATAGCCTGTTCGTATCTCGCTTCGTAACTAAAACTACTTATACATTAGGTCAGTTTTTATAACGCAAGTCTAGATTTTCATATGAAAATTTGTATAAACAAATTGAGAATGATAAAAGCATCAGGCTATATTTATATTGACTTAATACACTTTATGGGCCGCTGTGCGATTATTTAATGAGGGAGAAGCGCATCATATTTTGAAGTATGTTTATATTCCTTTGCTTAATTATCCCTTTCAATTTTACTGAGATAGAGCCATGATTATCTATCTATCTATCTATCTATCTATCTATCTATCTATCTATCTATCTATCTATCTATATCATCTGTGTCAATCTATCTATGTATCTATCTATCTATCTATCTATCTATCTATCTATCTATCTATATCATCTGTGTCAATCTATCTATCTATCTATCTATCTATCTATCTATCTATCTATCTAATCTGCCTGTCTGTATCATCTGTGTCAATCTATCTATCTATCTATCTATCTATCTATCTATCTATCTATCTATCTATCTATCTATCTATCTATCTATAACAGCGTATTCATATCTATCTATCTATCTATCTTCGTCAGGCTGAAGGGACAATTCTGGAGCTCTCTCTATCTCTCTCTCTATCTCTCTCTCTCTCTCTCTCTCTCTCTCTATATATATATATATATATATATATATATATAATGATCCGCTTAGTTGAAACCATGGTAGGTTTGTATGGCTCTTCAGGTTTAATTTAGGTTTGCTCTACTTAGCGTATCTAGCACTTTATTCAGTTATTTTACTCACTCGGGGTTTTCATCTTTGAACTCTGAACTTGGATGCTAGACGATCATTTTCGCCTGACGTGCATGTTCTCTGTCCTTTCTTTTTTTGTACCATTTCCCCCCTTTGGTATTGGTTTGTTTATTTGCAAATCAATGCGCCTAAGGTTTTCGGACGAGTATAATTTCTTATATTTATAAGATTACAACTAGTACACACACACACACACATATATATATATATATATATATATATATATATATATATATATATATATATATATGCGTGTGTGTGTGTGTGTGTGTGTGTGTGTGTGTGAGTGAGTGTATGCGTGAAGGTTTTAAGAAAAGAAAAGAAAAGATGTGTGAAGGAAGAAATGTAGTAGTTAAAAGTTTAGCGGAAATTGAAAAACAATCCCGATGACACCTACATACACACACACGCACGCACACAGACACACACACACATATATATATATATATGTATATGTAGAGAGAGAGAGAGAGAGACAAGAAGAAGAAGAAGAAGAAGAAGGAGAAGAAGAAGAAGAAGAAGAAGAAGAAGAAGGAGAAGAAGAAGAAGAAGAAGAAGAAGAAGAAGAAGGAGAAAGAGAAGAAGAAGAAGGAGAAGAAGAAGAAGAAGAAGAAGGAGAAAGAGAAGAAGAAGAAGAAGAAGAAGAAGAAGAAGAAGAAGAAGAAGAAGAAGAAGAAGAAGAAGAAGAAGAAGAAGAAGAAGAAGAAGAAAAATCAGAGGGGGGGGGGCTGGTTACTGAATATTGATGAGTGGCATGGATGTAAAAAGAGGAGGGAAGAAGGGAAAATTGTGGAGATTAGGAATATTGATAAGTTTGGTTAGGTTGTTCTTCTTTAGCACCATTTCAGTCCGTAGGTCTTATTTAATGCCGAAATCTAAATATGAAAATTCACAATTTGGGCCTTCGTGTCTAGCAAAGCCTTTTTTCATTTACCGTTATTATTTTAATGAATCTCATTCCTCGATAATGGCTATTGTTTTAAAAAGAGATAATTAGAATTGTAATAAAGCCGATGAAAGTGAACTTATACATTTTCTTTATTCATGAGAATTGACACTAAAAATAATAAGCATTATTTATTTAGAAGATATTCGATTTATTATATTGTAATTTTTGCAAATCATCGGCTAATTGCCAATTGATTGGAACTTTATAAAATGGTAAATAATAATTTCCTTATTGTTGATTCACATATTTAAATAAATAAATGTTTATACATTTATGAATAAATTGTTGGTTAATGATAAACATTGCATTATACTAGTTTTAATTTTATTAGATTTTAATATATGTCGTAAGTAGAAATTTATTCTTGTAAATGACAATCTAATGAATAAACAGTTTTTGATATTTTTGTTGTAAACTCTCAAGGACAAAAATGTGTATGAATTCACTTTCATCAGATGTTTAAGCATTATTACAATCCTACTCATCGTTTTTTAAAACAATAAATATTGTCAAGGGGTGAAGGTAGTTAAAATAATAGCGGTGTCAACGGAAAAACCACCCTTTCTTTGCGGGCACAAAGGTCCATGCTTTGCAGAATTACATTTTTTTATGATTAAATTATAATTACTTACCTGCGTTTTTATATCAAATAATCTCATAAAATCAAATGAGGACTGCAAACTTGTTCTTACAATAAAATGAGATTAATCATAGTAAGTTGTTTTCTTTTAATGTTTTTGACAATGTATGCCATGTTCTTAATTTTAGTATAAAATTCATTCACTATCATCTGTATCTATAAATGCCATTCTGTTAGTGTGTCTGTGTGTTTGTCACCTTGTTACCTCATCCTGAGCAAACCTCCGATTTTGGAAAAAATCGATAAAACCGATAGGGGGCCGAATATTGATTCGAAAAAAATTCATCAGTTTTTCAGTGATAGTTTTCACAAATTACAAGTAATATCCACTTCACGTTGAGCAATGTCCTTACTTATAGTTTTGAGATGCTGTTCTTTGTTTTTAAAAATTGATATCAGTTATCGGAAAAAAATTCCGCTTAAAACTGGGGAAACTTATGGACTTAATAATGAAGGGGCGAGTCCTACAGTGAAAACGCAACCACTATTTTACTTTGCCAGAATTAAAAATCTTGACCGATTATGAACGGGTGGCAGTCTTCGGGTAAGCACGGAACAGCAACCCAGCAGCCACCAATTGCCACCGGTTGCCCTTGAGCTCATTGATTTTGCTACCAGTGAGATTCCCGCCCTGTCAGTGACCTCAACAACTGCGGATACGTGCGTAAGTTCAATAATTCAAACCCCAAAGCAATTTAACTACATAAAACCCCGAGCAACGCCGGGCTTTACTGCTAGTTTTGCTATAAAAGTATACCTTTGGCCATTTTAATATAAAATGTATTGTTGGTCATTTTATTACAAAATGTATTGTTCGTAATTCTACTATAAAATGTATTTTGGGTCATTTTTACTACAAAATGCATTACTGGTCTTTTTGTTTAAAAAATGTATAGCTGGTGATTTGGCTATATAAATGTAATTTTACTATAAAAATATTTTGTTAGTATTTTTTATAAAAATGTATTGATGTTAATTTCACTACAAAAATGTATTGTTAAATTTTAATAAAACTATATTGTTGCTATTTATACTATAAAAATGTGTTTTTATATTTTCCTAGTGCATAGCTAGGTCCCTAAGCATGCTACCACCTAGAGTCAGGGTGGACCTGGAAAAAACAGCAATTAAGGTATTTCCACGCTTGTTAAAATCTTCAATACACCGATCAGAGGACATTTTGTCGGACGTAATTTATCGTCGAAGATAGAGATTTTGCCATTTACTTGATTAGGTTAACAGTATGGTGTTCAGGGAACCATCCACACGTGGGTTTGCCGCTCGGAGTAGCTATTCTGGGCAAATATCTGTCTGAATGGAACCGGGGGAATGGGGGGAAAGTGTGTGTTTCGACCCTGTGGGCGTAGTATGGCGAGTACTAGCTGCAAAGGTCTGAACTGTTGAAGCTAAAGAGGGTAGATAATCTGAACATTTGCGCTGGAAATAGTGACAGAGTAAGACCAAATCCGGTTAGAGGACTGAGGATGAAGATTATGATGATTTCATTATTAAATTTTGATTAACTTTTTTAACTTTTATTGTTGCTATCGAAATAAAGAATTAGTATCCTTAAAAGCCTGCCTCATAGTGATTTTCCAAGCGTAGCTTAGGTGTGGCACAAGGCCGAATTTAGGGGGCACCCAGTGAGTATCGAACTCACTACTCAGTCGTAATTTTTCTAGCGAGACAAGCTTGCTAACCATTATACCGCCTCGAGGCGCCCCATAGTGATTTTCCAAGCGTAGCTTAGATGTGGCACAATGCCCAAAGTATGGGGCACCCAGTGAGGATCGAACTCACTACTCAGTCGTAATTGTTCTAGCGAGACAAGCTTGCTAACCATTACACCACCTCGTGGTGTCCAACGCCTGCCTCATATGTCTTAGCGATTAGGGTCTGAAAACTAACACGCAGACGCTATTCTAATGTGTTGTTGTTGTTGTTGTTTTTCTTCTTCTTCTTCTTCTTCTTCTTCCTCTTCTTCTTCTTCTTCTTCTTCTTCTTCTTTCTCTCTCTCTCTCTCTCTTTTTTTTTTGGCTACGGCCACATCACATTGAAACACCTGTTCCTGAAAGATTTTCACATTTAACCAACGTCGAGCCTGGTCCGTAAATAGATAGGTGACAGCTTTGGTATATCAGGTGCAGTAAGTTCGGATGTGTGGGTGGTGTAACAGATATTGGGTCAAAGTTGATAATCGGAGAACCGAGTTCCATTTCTGGTCGGGTTCGTTATATTCACGTGCACGCAAATATCACTGGGAAAGTTATAAATTCATCTCTTCCCCCATCAGCTATGGGTTAATTAGTAAGACTTGTCTCAGTAAATCATTATTATCTCCCAAAATTCTTACAATATAAACTGATTTTCTGGCGTTAAGTAATCTGCAAACGGTTGAAATATCAATCAACGATCTCATAGATAAAAAGCTAATATATTTTTCTATATGCAATTGATTATTAAAAACAACATTCCTAAGGTTAATGTAAATCAAATCAATGTTTTTTCTTGATTTAAGGCAAGAGAAACTTACCACATATCGGTGCAAAATGCAAAAAATGAGAAAAAGATGAAGTTTTTTGCAAATCGAATAAGGAAAGATTTCTTTGCGGAACAATCGAAGATTCTTTCGCCAAAATATTGCCTTCATTCGTAAGCACAGAGAAGTTGAACGTAGAACATGCCAAGCACTGCCTTTCTAAACAACATTTGGAGAATCAGTGCGACACTGTATGTATAGAACATCAGGGTTTTATTATCAAGTTGGTTTGCTCCTCTCATAAAGCTGCCCGTTAGAACCGATATCTCATGAAATAAATTGATTTTTCATTATGAAATGGATGAACGGCGCGTTAAAATTCTTACGATGTAGTATACAATATATAAGAATGACTCAAAAGGGATTTTTTACGATTCTCGTTCTGATTCGATGATTTCTTTGATATCTATAAATTGTTTCATCACCCGGTCGGTCAACAAATGTTGCGTAGGGGGAATCAGGGAATAATGTATATGCTACGGGTCGAAAGAATACATTGCCTCTGGAAGATCTTCCTATTTTAACTTCATGGAAATTTGAACTGTTACAATTTAGCGACTTGAAGATGAACGCTGCCCCATATATTTATGCTTGGCCAGCATTTGTTTTTCATCAGGTGGGCCAAGTGTAGGCTTACAGCTGTTTCCTTATTTGTTTCACCCTAACTTCGGTGAACCGTTCTTTCAACAAGATTTAGCACCTCCTCCATTATGCTTTGGCAGTAAAGGGCTGCCTTAAGAAAACCTTTCCACAGCGTTGGTCCGGATGAAGGACCACCATCGAATGGCCACCACGTTCACCTGATCTAAGACCAATAGATTGGGTGGGGGCGTGCAGCAAATAACCAGGTTTATTAGAGAAATCCCCACTCATTGGACGGATTAAGTACATAGTGTTTACTGAAATTGGTGCAGATAGGGATTTGTGACGTGCTGTGTGTCCTATTGTTCGGGAGAGGCTCAAGGAATGTCGCTGTGTTGAAGGAGGACATTTTGAGCACCTAACATGTATCTTCATGAAATCGACAAAAAGGTGCATAGCACAAGAACGGCCTTAAACTTGAGGAAAAAAAAAGTTATCGTCGAAATGTTTCTGTTATAATTAAGAGGATAGACTAAAGTATTTTTTGATTATTTTTTGAAGATTTTTAGTCCTTCTTAGCCCGTCTGAAATTTTAGTTAAATATCTTGTTTTTGTGAGTCAGCGAAATTACTAAATGTTCGGTATTATAGCCAAATTTTAGGATTTTGTAAACAGAAGTCAAACTCTTCATTTAAAAATCTTGCAGAAATCAAATATACCTTTTTCGAAATTTATCTGAAGTAAATTGAAAAATGTAAAGTTTATTTAATATATTTTGAAACAAACATTACTTACTTTCGTGACGATTGATAAAGTAACGAATGATGGTTTCATCACATATTGATACCTAACGTTAGAGGCAAGTTATCGTACGGAAGGACAGAAGTGTCATAATCTTTTCTAGGTTTAAGTGAACCAGCACATTTACCTCGTAATTTTTCAAGTAAGAAAAACTTTTTATAATGTAATATTTTTTTTTATTTTATAAATACTTTAGTTTTCACTTTACGTTTCTTGATACTTTCTGGGGAAATTAAAAAATATTATAAAATATTAAGATAACTGCTGAGTAAGATAAAATTGCATAAATGTACATAAAATTATACTATAATTTTAAGTACATTTATAAAATTTTAGGGTATTATTTTTATTTTATCTCAGTTATTTTAAAATCGTTTTGTTATTATTTAGAAGAATGATCAAAGTTTTTTTATTATTATTTTTTTTAATTTTTTTTACTCCTATATAGAGAATTCAAAATGTTGATAAAAAAAAGTTGTTTTTCTTGAGTCAATGGTTGTACTAATTTTAAGTATAGTAAATTGTCGCCTTTTTTGCGGTGACAGACACATTAATTTGGAAATTCTTGCATAAATCAAATAATTCTCTGAGCTTAATGCAATTATCAGGATTTATTCACAAATGAATTTAATTATTTTTGGATTATTTTTTCTTGGAAAACCTTTGTAATTTTTTTTATTTTACTTGTGTTTCTACCCCTCACTTAATTTTATGAAGGCTTCAGAAACTCATCGAGATAATTTCTAGTGACTATATTAGTTAAAAGCAGAATTTTTTGAATAATTTAAATCACAGATTTTATTTTGTAAAATCAAACCCGATTTTACCGAAATCTGTTCTGAGTAAAAAAATAAAAATAAAAACGTAATAAAATTAATAAATTATTCAATTAAAGAAGCTTTTAATTACTTTTTTAAAAATAATTTATATTAAAGATAATATTATTGTCTGAAAAAAAAACGATGAAAAATGAATTTTTGCAAGATTTGTTTTCATCTTTTACTATTTAAAATTGAGTAATTTATAAAGAGTTTGCATCTTTTAAATTACAACTTCGATGAATAAGTTTTAGGGAATATTGTTTTTAAGTAAAACTATATTTACTAATCATATATTTTAAACCTTATTACAATTTAACGCTCCTGAATATTTTTTTATCCCCAATGAATCGATTAACTTCTCAGAAAAACCACGTGACGTTTTCATACTTATTGAAGCCATCCGTACATTTGAAATAAACCTTTTTTCTAGACACAAGACCAATTTTAAATTCTATTTGTACATACTGGTCGTTTGCAGTTTGTAATAAAGCTGTATAATTTATGATCTGTAGAGATATCCCTACTTAATAACACTATTGCCTAAAATAAACAGCTTTTTCTCTAATTTTAAAATATTTAACAACATTAATGTAAAATTGTAAAAAGAAATATAAGAAATGACAAATAATTATTGGAAAATTTATTTTTCACCGAAAAAGAATTTGCCTTCAGACAATATCGTCCTTATTGATAAAAGCAACTAAAAGCTTTTGAAATTAAATAATGTCTTTGTTTTATTGAATTTCTTTTATGTTAGAATTCAGAGCTGAATTTCAGTAACTGGTCGTTCGTTCGATTTTGTAAAAAAAAAATAAAATAAAATAAAAGGAAAAGGTTGATGATTTAAATTCTTCAAAGACTTCTGCTTTAACTAATACAGTCACTAAAAAACAGTATTGAATTTCTAGCGTTTTCATCAAATTAGTTTGGAAGTGGGGATGTAACAGATGTAAAAAAATCTTTACCATGTCTTTCAAATTAGAAAACACATTTAAAATAATTTCAATCATTTGTGAATTAATCCTGAAAGTTTCATTAAAATCTGACAGTTTCTTTTCAAGATTTTCAAAATTAACGTCTGTCACTGCAAAAAAGGCGCAAAAATGTGTAGTGTTATTTAGTAATGACACTTTTGAAAATAAAAACAAGATTTTTTAATCAAAAGTTAAAATGTTTTGAAATTATTTTTAAAAATAATAATCAAAAAATACTTTGGTCTTTCCTCTTAACAACAACATAAACATTCAGACGATAAAATTTCGTTTTCATCAAATTTAAGGCCGTTTTTATCATGCTATGCTCCTTTATTTAGCGATTTCATGAAGTTACCTAGATTAAACCCCGCTAAAACATTGTAAGTAAAATGTTAAACAAATTTATATAAACAGGTTTGAACAAATATGATAGTAACAAATAAATAAAAATTTTAAGAATGTAAAGTACGTACCTACTAAGTGTAAGACTATTTTTGGCCCCATATATTGCCTTTCCCACCGACGTAACGTTCCCTGTGCCTTTCCTATAAATGCTTTCTTGATTATTATTCTGATGAGCTCCCCTCTTTGGTATTAGGTAGGGAATGTATGCTCATTGGCCGCTTTTATTTCTGTCCCTATTTTTTTAAATTTAATTTCCCATCCCCTCCCTCGTTAGGTGGTTAGTGATGTCAGTTCGCAGGTAGGATGCGGGCGCCTTTCGTTTCGCGTGTGTGTTTTCGTATTTGTTGTTGTGTTATTCAAACACGTGTCAGTGTGTGTGTTTGGGATGAATGAATGTTCTATAATATTATAGTCCCTCATTGATTTCGGCCAGTGAACTGGTATTTCTGCCACATTTAGTGATTGTGGGGGGGTTTATTACTAATATTATTTTTCTTTAGTTTCTTGTAAATAGTTTTGTATGCATATTGTAAATACTCATTAGGGGTTGTTTTTAGAATTGTTATTTTATTCCCCCCCCCCCCAGACACTGAATTGTACATATGGGGACTAGTTAGTATTTTCATAGAGACAGTGAGGTATTATGGTGATTGTAGTAAGAAAGGTACGTATGAATGTGGTGTTTTGGTGTAAAGAATATTGTTTGTACGATTGGGTCAGTGTTTGCGGCTAGCTAAGTTATATTTAAAACAGAAGAAGACCGTCCATTCCCCAATCCCCCCTTCGGCCTTGTGCCACATTTCTGTAATTTATACAGAATAAATATAGCTCTCCTCTTTGGTATCTGTACTTTATAGACTTCAGGGAATTACTAGATTGACAATTGAAATGGCTAAATTTAAGCGTAAGTTCTATACTAATATGTTATTTTCTCGCACTTTTCGCTTGTGAGTCTCTCTTCCATCTTGTTTTCCACTCAAATCTGATGTTTAAAAATGTAAATGCAATGTCAATCGATATTTTGTGTCTTCTTAATTCCTGTTCGTTTATTGTTCTCGATGCTTGTTTTTTGCTTTTTTTCCATATATTCTTTCACACACAGGAACCCATTGTGTCTTAGCGTCTTTATTTCCTTCCTTGGAGTGAAATGATTACAAAAAAATATGTACTGTGTTTCTCTTGTCGACGACATTTACGTTTATCTATCGCTCTCTGTATATATGTTTCTATAATTCTATGTACACACATACGCACAAACACACACAGACGCACCCCTATCTATCTATCTATCTATCTATCTATCTATCTATCTATCCCAGACCTTTTCATATCTATCTATCTATCTATCTATCTATCTATCTATCTATCTATCTATCTATCTATCTATCTATCTATCTATCTATCCCAGACCTTTTCATATCTATCTATCTATCTATCTATCTATCTATCTATCTATCTATCTATCTATCTCAGACCCTTTCATATCTATCTATCTATCTATCTATCTATCTATCTATCTATCTATCTATCTATCTATCTATCTATCTACGGACTGCTTTGTGATAACAATCCTCTTGTATGGCAATTAATGCTGGACAATCTACCCACAGATGAAGAGAAAACAGGCGACAAAAGAAATGTAGTCATACAGAAGGATATTGAGAATTCCATGAACGAGTAACCAATGGAGAAATCTTTAAGAAAATGATAACAAAAAGGAATCTTATACCCTAAGTTAGAACGAGCTGAAACTGTTTCATGAGGAAGGAAGTCTTGGAAAACGCAACCATCGAAGGCAAGTCAAGTGAAGGCAGCGAACCAACTGACGAGGTTGTAAGAATGGATGTCAGAACAGTGGGTGGGCGGGGGATTTGAAAAAGCAGAAACGCTACGAAATGCTAAGAGGCATAAGGGTTTGTGGATTCATGCCTTTCCTAAGAGTATTTCGTGTAAGAAAATTAAAGAACTCAACTGGAACTCGAACTCTGCTTACAAATTTCTCATTCCGCGCCTCTAACCATTAAAACACCCGCACTTCAATAATTAATAAGCAATTAATCAAATAAATAAATAAAACTAAAAAATAATCACTTTATTTAACCTGTCGCCAAATAGGAATATATATTAGTTTTTCATATAATTCGTATAATTTGTAAGCAATCTATTTTAGTGAAAACAGAATACTGATAGTTGGACGTCTGTCTTGCAAACTTTTCTTTACATAAGATTATTTCAGAAAGCAGTAAGGGTAGAACTAAGAAAATCCACGGCTTATAAAACAGCGGGAATAGATGTGTTAAAGAGTTTTAGTAAATACAAAATCACGTTTCAATGCTTCCAACAGAAAAACAATCAACATTTTGATAATTTAAGTGGAAGGGATAGTAATGATATAAACAAGGTTCACTCTTCACACAGCTAAAAATTAAAGGTTTGAAGGAAAATTCACGTCAATACTAGAAAGGGCGATAACAGCCGAATTCAGAATTCCAATTTCCACCAGAACTGTTCGAAGAGAAATATTTTATAACTTTCAATGGACAGTAACGCTAATAATTCAGGCAATGAATACCAAATGACATCTGTATGGAAACAGCTAATTTCACAATTACCATTACCATTAGAATTACCATTACCCTTAGAATTACCATTACCATTCTACTGTACCATCTGAAATGGACAGTAAAACTAATAGTTCAGTTAATGAATGCCGAGTGACCTCTATATGGAAACGGCTAATTTTACAATTACCATTACCATTAGAATTACCATTACCATTAGAATTATCATTACCATTCCACTGTACCATCAGAAATGGACAATAAAACTAATAGTTCAGTTAATGAATGCCGAATGACCTCTATATGGAAACGGCTAATTTCACAATTATCATTACCCTTAGAATTACCATTACCATTAGAATTACCATTATCATTAGAATTACAATTACCCTTAGAATTACCAATACCATTAGAATTACCATTACCATTAGAATTACCATTACCCTTAGAATTACCATTACCATTAGAATTACCATTACCATTAGAATTACCATTACCCTTAGAATTACCATTACTATTAGAATTACCATTACCCTTAGAATTACCATTACCATTAGAATTACCATTACCCTTAGAATTACCATTACCATTCTACTGAACCATCTGAAATAGACAGTAAAACTAATAGTTCAGTTAATGAATGCCGAGTGACCTCTATATGGAAACGGCTAATTTCACAAATACCATTACCATTAGAATTACCATTACCATTCTACTATACCATCTGAAACAAGCAAATGCATTTCAAGATATATGAAAGCACAGTGGAGTAATGAGTAACGGCATGGATTGCGGAATCGGAGAGCATAGTTTGAATTCCAGTCGAATTCATTACATTACTTACTATTACCCTTGGGAAAGGTATGACTATATGGTAAATAGCAGGACAGACTAGGTCCTGTAGCCTTGGGTGGCGAACGGTCGAGGAGAAGGACAACTCTGAATTCAAAACCTGCGGAGAGTCGTTTGAAGGTCATATTCTCCAACAGTTCTCTGTATTCGGCTCTTGCAAAGGGTAATTGGTTCTGCACAAGCCTTCACTATAATCAAATGATATGTGCGGGTTGTCAGTCTATTCGTTCTAACAACTGAGTTGCTTTACGCTCATACGTCAAAAATGAGGGGGGGATCCTGTATATACATGGAACGACATATATATAAGTGTTTTTAATGTGTGCAAATTGATATAGATGTTTACACCTTTTCATTATCTGTGGCTAAATTCACTTAACTTATAAATATTTACATTTATATATGAATATTCACGAACAAATAGATTCTTTTTTTCATTTGTCTGAATGCAGACGTGATGTTTTGTGAGATCCATAGTTGTAGGAAAGTAGGAGGCACATCTCGTGATTTTTCGTGATCGCTGTTTAGTATGGAAAGCCAATTTGCAAGATAAAGCAATTGGGCATGAATTTGAGAAGCTGAAGAGATCTGATGAACAAGGTCATACAGTTTCGTTCATGTGATAGATAAAGTGTAAAATTTAAATTAATGTGCATAAATATAGCATCATTTAATCAATTTATGCCCACAATGTAACGCGACGTATTCACATATATATTCGTCGAGATATATGTATACTTGCAATATTACTTAATTAGATTACTTTTACAAGCATGGTGTCATAAGTATAAATATGATCTATCTATCTATCTATCTATCTATCTATCTATCTATCTATCTATCTATTTATCTATCTATCTCAGTTTTTTCATTATTGTTGTGGGGTTCTCCCCCTTTTACACAAGATGGACTCGTCTAAAGTATACTTATATTGACAAATTTGGAGATACGGGAAGATACGTTGAGACAAGGTTGAGATACGTAGAGTCCAGAGAGAGAGAGAGAGAGAGAGAGAGAGAGAGAGAGAGAGAGAGAGAGAGAGAGAGAGAGAGAATTACGGCTTCACTTACAGAGACTTGTACATATACTTTCTTTATCGTCTTTGCTTTATTACCTTTTCTTTCTTTTTCTCTTTCTTTCTTTCTTTCTTTTTTCTTTCTTTTTTCTTTCTTTCTTTCTTTCTCCGTTCCTTGTTTGTATAAGCCGTTCTTTCTTATAGATATCTTAATTTTCTCTTTTCTTTTTTAATTGTTGTGTTTCTTTCTTTTCTCAAATTTTTTCCCGCCATCTTTCTTTATATTTACTGATAATATTATTTTTCTCTAACCAACACGTCCATGGAACAAGTTTAAAGCCGACACTCATAATAGAAACGGATGCAATTTCAGCCCTTATTTCAGTTGGCCGCATACTCCCACCGATATCATTACGGGCACCTAATTGCTTGAAACTGTGGAAAGCAATAGACGCGCCTGTGATTTACGCGCGCATCTTTTCGCTGGCCAAACATGAACAACATCATATAACGAATGATATGTCAGATTTATAACGTGAACTTGTACGCACTCCAAATAAGCGTCCGTTGGAAACTCTTTTGTCCGAACCATTGATCAATTTTACTTATTTCTGTCTTGTGAAAATGCCCGGTGAACCTTGACAGATTGATAGACTGCAATCAACAATTAAGTCCTATAAATCTTAAAGGCGACCGCCCTTCCGCTGACATTATTGCCTGGCGCTATAAATCACAAACAAAGAGGTTTTAAAAATACACAATTTAACGATTTCCAACAGCCGCAACAACAAAAATGGGTTGTACTAGAAGAGCAATTAGTGATATACTCCGAGTACTTTCCAAACTACATAAAACAACAGGTTAGGAAGGGAATTCCCAACAATAACATTATTGGGCACAATAAATCTATTTTCTTGAAAAATGTTTTAAGAGAAAGATTTTATAAATTTCAACCGTAAGTAAAACTGACTCTTCGGACAATAAATGCCAAATATTTTCTGTATTGAAACGGCTCATCTTTAGCAACTACCGTTTTAGAACGTTGCTGGCACCTGAAGAATGTATTAACAGAAAAGGGTCTGGAAGGTGAATTTTGTGCATCACGACAACGCAAATTTTTAATTGTTTGACATGGTTTCTGGTTCTACTATAAATTGAAAAGGGTGCTGCCAGCCGCAATGATGGAGAAAGCATTACCCCGAACCATCGCCAGTGAGACACGCTGCAAGAGCCACTCCGTTTCGCGAGTTTCGTCCCTTAATCGAGACGCAATCGCGCCAATCCTCCAAAGGAACGCCATCGAACGAGGGCCAATAACCCTTAAAGTCTCCACTCCCATCTATCAGCAAGAGAAGAATATTTAACTATATTTTTTTTATCTCTGCGTTCCGGGCGACGGACACCGGCTCAACTGCGGACCTGATCAAATTACCTCCGTATTCCATCGGCGAGAAGGTGGAATACGGACGGAAACTGGGTAATTTGTTATTTTGTAAGTGGCATGGCAGGGCCTAGCCGTAAAGGCCAGGCCTGGTGGAATTAAAAGATGCAGTTCATCCGAGCACTTTCCTTACAGTAGCGATCGAGCAGTGAGAGACTCATCTCATTCCGCCTCTGTGTGTGTGTGTGTGTGTGTGTGTGTGAGAGAGAGAGAGAGAGAGAGAGAGAGAGAGAGAGAGAGAGAGAGAGAGAGAGAGAGAGAGAAAGAGAGAGAGAGGGAAAGTGAGAGAGTTTGGAGTATGGAAAATAATTATTTTCCAACAAGGACTCGGAGACGATTTTGAACTCTATCAAGACTGGAAAGTGCGGTCTGGGCAGCCCCTATCCAAGTATGACAACAGTACTCTATTTTCCGGCCTGATCTGGCTCTCTTAAAGGTAGAGGATAGCATTAGGGGTCAGATACTTACTAGAGCGGTAGAGGGATCCGATCATTGTAGGAATTTCACTTCTCAAGTCACGGTGCCTTCTCGAGGGGTCAACCATTCACCGTAACTGGCAGTAGTTCGGGATCTGATCGGCGGAGATGGAATGCTTTCGTCTAGTTCTTATTTTAGTACTGCAAACTTATTACTCGCCATGTTTGTACTAATTTCATGAACACGCTGCTTGCTCAGGGATTTACTTACTACGTCACCAATTTCCCGGACACTTTAATGCGCCAGGCTATTGTCCAAGGTAACAATGGACTAATAAAGTAAACCATTGTCTGCGAAGTCATAATGAGGCGTCAATGATGAAGACAATAGTCCACATGTAAATAGAGTATGAATACTGATAACTCTCCATCTGGAAATTACGACCGAAAGAGACAGCTTTATTAATATGTTCATGCAAACGCTAAACGAGACTTAAATAAAAGAAGTGGCATATGAAGTAGCTTATTCCCCCAGGTATATTCTCTCTAGGGTATTACTAATAGTATTTCTAGTGAATTTCCGGCCAATAGCTTTTGAATTATCCCTACGTAAATTATTTCTAATATATGGCTTCCTTTCAACAGCACTTTGATGATTACGCACCGTACTGGTCTATTTACTTCTTATCACATCCAGTTTTCCGTCCAGGGTATCGCGATAAACTACAACCGAGTGCTGGGTAGGAAGGTGAACTACATCTGACAGCAAGGCCTTTGATCGGGAGGTTTTGAGGAACGTGGAACCACCTCTTAATTGCTGGTGTTCCAAGGTCTACCCTGATCCGGGGTGGTAGCATCAGTCAGGGTCTCATCTATGGACAAATAGTTAATCCCCACAAAAGGGATCAAAACAGTATGAAAGTATAAATATAATTTTAATACCAGCAATACCTTTTTGAAAAATTATTACCAGCAATACATTTTTGAAAAAGGTTATTACCAGCAATACATTTTTGAAAAAGTTTATTACCAGCAATACATTTGGAAAAATTATTACCAGCAATACATTTTTGACAAAATTATTACCAGCAATACATTTGGAAAAATTATTACCAGCAATACATTTTTGAAAAAGGTTATTACCAGTAATATATTTTTGAAAAAGTTTATTACCAGCAATACATTTGGAAAAATTATTACCAGCAATACATTTTTGACAAAATTATTACGAACAATACATTTGGAAAAATTATTACCAGCAATACATTTTTGAAAAAGGTTATTACCAGCAATACATTTGGAAAAATTATTACCAGCAATACATTTTTGACAAAATTATTACCAGCAATACATTTGGAAAAATTATTACCAGCAATACATTTTTGAAAAAGGTTATTACCAGCAATACATTTGGAAAAATTATTACCAGCAATACATTTTTGACAAAATTATTACCAGCAATACATTTGGAAAAATTATTACCAGCAATACATTTTTGAAAATGGTTATTACCAGCAATACATTTGGAAAAATTATTACCAGCAATACATTTTGGACAAAATTATTACCAGCAATACATTTTTTGAAAAAATATTATTACCAGCAATAGATTTTTGTGAAGAAATATTGCCAGCCTAAATCTTGCGGGCATTAAATAACCCATTGAAGTTGATATGCCATAAAACAAAACAAACCAAACCAGACATCCACGTTTATTTGCAACAGGATTGACTCACTTAAACCTTTGAAATAGACTTAATGATGGTAAACCTTAGAAATTACGTCATATCAATCACTTGATTTTTAAGCCCGTATAATCATTACGATAATTTATAAAATCTGTCCAGATATCTTCACAGTTATTCGGATATAATAATGCGTAGTTTAATTTCCGAAAAAATAAATTCATCATAATATTCAGTAGCAAGCAATATACCTTCAGGAAAACCAACCTTGTAGCAATTGTTCCTGTGTAATATTTCGTTGCTAGTGGTGGATTCAAATTAGCTGAAACAATTCAAATCAATACAACCAACTTTATTTTAGGTAGCTGCTTGGCGATACACAATTTTTACAATAAAAAAGATCTCCGCTTCCATAATTTTCGATACATTGATGTGCCAAAATTTAGGGAATAGCATTGTCTAACTTTAATGGCTGGTAGCTTCACTTTACTTTGCCGTCACGTAAATGACCGAACTCATAAGAACACCAGCAAGGCTGCTTATAGAAAAACACTATAAATTATAAGAGTTTGAATGGAGCATGAAAATGGGATTTTACTGACATCACTAACTGGAATCTAAACGACTGGCAACTTGGTCCATTGAGTTACAGTTTTCATTCGCTTCTGATTGATAGTAAGGTTAAGGTATGACGCTGACCCAATGCGGCAATGAAATCCAGTCGTTAACAAGGTAATATACGAGCTGGTGGTAGTCCTATAATTGTGGATGGGCATTAACATGGAGCGTATTATATCCGCTAGTCCCCCGAAATACGTTATCGCCCGTAACACTGCTTCATGAAAATCTACATTAATGCATAGACTCCATGTATCTCAATAGCCATGTATGGTCAACAAGATTTTGTAACTCCAGATATGAGGGCGGGGTGTCGGCAGTAATCCAGACGACATGCCTCACTGTCTATTCAGAGGTCAACTGACCGTTAGGAAATAGATGCTAGGTCGAATTGCTGATTTTGCTGTGCTAAAGGGAATCCCAACGGCATGAAGAACCTGTTCTAAGACTTTTGGCACACGTGAATATTTGAATAATTATAGCTCGTTTGACAACGCCAAGATAAATATTCATAATTTACTATTCTTCATGCATGACAAAATATGTTTTTTCTTATACTTTTCTTCAAGATATTAATCTTGCACATGGCATTTTTGATTCCGTGGGAACATGTTCAATATATATTGTAGAAAGTTATGCTTGTCTACACCCACCTAACACTTCTAACCTATTTTTCTATGTGCCGTGTCTCTTCAGAACTTGGGCAATCATGGCTCTCCACAACATCCTGTCTTTTGTCACGCTTATTAAAGTTTGTGTTTTTGTTATCTCTCCTGACCCTTGTTCTGGCAACCATTTACACAAGCTCGTTAGGCATCCTTAGCCTTTATCTTTATCTATCTTCCTTTCACTATATCTTTGGGGTGTCAAATTTTCTAATACCTCTTTACTCATTACATTCCCTAGATATTTTAATTGCCTCTTTCTGAATCTAAATACAATGTCCTCCTTTTTTTATTTTATTCTAAAACTTTGTCGTTGTTCAAATGTTCCGTCCGTGTTATCCTCAACATCCTTCCGTAGATGTCCTGGGTAAGACAATAAACTACACCCAACAGCAAGGCCTCTGATCAGGAGGCGTTGAGGAGTGTAGAACCACCTCTTAATTGTTGGTGTTCCCAGGTCCACCCTGACCCGGGGTGGTAGTACCTGTTAGGGTCCCAGCTATGAGCAAATAGTTAACCCCCAAACTGGGGTCAAAACACTATGAAAGTGTAAAAATAGGTTTTAATACCAGAAATACTTTGTAAAAAAAAAGTTATTACCAGCAATACATTTTTGAAAAAAAAAAAATATTACCAAGGCTACTTTTTTGAAAAAAAAAAAAAAATTTTTGAAGAAAAAATATTACCAGAAATAAATTTTTGAAGGGAATTTTTTTTACCAATAATTTACCAGCAATAAAATTTTTGTCGGCGTTAAATAACCCATTGAGGTTGATATGCCGTAAAACAAAACAAACAAAACCTTCCGTAGAACCACATTTCCGTTGCATCAAGTCCCTTCTTCATCTGCGATATAGAAAAACTGATATGACGTAAGAGAACTGCACATGCCTAAAATGAAGAGGGGACTCTAAAAAGGATACTCATGATTAAAAGAGACACTTGAAATATCTAGGATACTTAATGAGAAAAGAGGGCTTGCAGAATTTGCCACTCATGGGGCATATTTAAGCTAGGAGGGGTAGAGGGAAGCAGTGAATAACCTACCTAATGTGTTTGTGTAAATGGATGGCTGAGTGGGTATGATAGTTAAAAAAATCTAAGATCTGCAAAAGAGAGGAAGTTGTGGAGAGCCATGATAGCACACGCTTGGACGGGATATGCCGCGTAGAAGAAGAAGAAGAAGAAGAAGAAGAAGAAGAAGAAGAAGAAGAAGAAGAAGAAGAAGAAGAAGAAGAAGAAGAAATTTCTAATTTAATTTTTCCGAAAGTAAAGAAAGTAGAATCGTGTCAGTAATATCATTCAGCAGTGAAGTTCTGTTTTTTTTGTCTATCATGGCATGAGTGCTTTACGTACAGATTAAATACGAATGGACGTTCATATAAATCTATTCAGCTCGGCCGATATTCAACATCGCCTCGTTCACTGAATAAATGATATCATTATTGAGCTAATTTCAATGTATCAGGCCCCTTGATCCACCTCCGTATCTATATCTTGAAAGAACACATCTGTTATTCTCTTTGTTTTTATATTCGCCAGTATATCGTCCACTTGTCAGAATTTCACACCTAAAGAGATTTCAGAGTCTAATAATCACAAACTTGACTCAAATAACAGGTTTCTCGCATTAATACACGTAGAGCGCATTTCTGAAATCTGAGAAGGACAATTAAATGCAAGAAGGCAGAATTTATGGTCGTTACCAATAGGGTCAGAGCAAGATGCAAGGTACGAATTTGAGACATTGAAATCCAACATCTCTAGAAGTTTAATTATCTGGTTGGGGGGGGGGGCGGTTATTTATTTATTTATTTAAATCGTGGCAAAGGAATCCGAAGGAGCATTGGAACATTGAAAGATTCTTTCCAAAAGCGAGCTCGTCCTGGGTATGACGATAAATTACATCCGGCAGCAACGGCTCTGACCGGTTGGTTTTGAGAAGTGTGGAACTACCTCTTAATTGCTATTCTCAGATCCACCTTGACCACGGAGTTGTAGCACCTGTTAGAGTCCATGCTATGGGCAAATAGTGAACTTTCAAAGCATGAATGTATAGAAATACATTAGGAGAAATTACCAGCAATACATTTTCAGAGTAAATGGAAAAAAAGGAGAAAAGAAATTAAATTAAATTATCAGCAAAGCATTTTTGGCGAAAATTACCAAAGCAAAGAGAATAAAATTTCGGCATGAAGTGACCCATAAGGAATTGATATGTCGTTAAACCAGCAACTAATCCAACTCCAAAAGCGAACAAAAATATTATGAAAGAGTGCTGAACGTAGAATAATGTAGTATCCATGTTGCTCTATAGCAGTAAGCACTGGATAGTTCCATTACGTTTTGAATAGGAGACAGAACTGTGGTGAGAACATGTGAGAAAGATGGGCGGTGAACATCAAGAAACTTTGAAGGAAAATGGGAGTAAAAAAAACGACACTTGTAATTAGAATCAGAAAAAAACACAAATGAGATTTCAGGGACACATAACAAGAAAAGAAGGGTTGGCTTATTTTACACTCACGGGACATATTGAATGCATGACGGGTGGACGGAAACATCGAGTAACCTATCTAAACAGCTTGTTTAAATGGGTGGCAAAACATGGACAGGGATCTTCTTCTTTAGGAGCCGTGTCCCCTCAGGACGTAGGATTTCACGGCTCTCCACAATTTCTTTTCCTTTGTAGCTCTTAATCAATTTTGTCTTTTCGCTATTTCTCCTCAACATTATTCCACCATCCATTTACTCAAGATTATCAAGTATGCTATGCGTTGTTTTACTCTGTCCCTCTTGGTCTCAATCTGTCCTGTGAGTATCAGATTTTCCAGGCCTTCTTTCCTCATTATGTGCCCTAGAATCCTCAACTGTCTCTTCCTGATGTTAAGTATAAGTTTCCTTTTTGTTTCCATTTTCTATAAAAAAACCTCGTCGTTGCTCACATGTTCGATCTATGGCATCCTCAGCATCCGTCTGTGAAACGACATTTCTGTTGATTCAAGTCGTTTCTTCATCTTTGAGGGGATTGTCCTGCATTCACTGCCATATAGGAGGACAGATATCACGTCACAATTCGGTACTATGTTTTTGTTTCTATCGTCCTGATTCTTAATACTCTGAGAGGGATAGTAAAAGAATAAATATGCCTTCGAGCTAAAAAGGACAGGAACTTGTTGAAAACCATGATCGCACACACCTGAATAGTCAATGTACTTAAAGGTAGAACAGTTTGAAAAGACTCGTGATTAATTTCATGTAATATAAAATAGAAAATATTAATTTTAAAATTTTAATTTGCAATTGTAATTATCGTTATCAGAACAAAGGTCTGTAAAATTCTTGTTATTAAAAGTTAAAGACATTTACACTTTAGATAAAATTCAGAAACACCTCCCCTTTAGATAAAAGTCAGAAAAACCTCCCCTTTAAGGAAAAAAAAAATTTGTTATGCATATTGTCAAGTCAGATTGACAGAACCGTATTTTGAACATTGACGCAATACAATCCACCTATTCCTTTTCTTTCATTTGGTCAAAGGTCAAACTAAGCTTAGTTTACTATCTATCTATCTATCTATCTATCTATCTATCTATCTATCTATCTATCTATCTATCTAAACATTGAAAAATGCCTTGTCCAAACCCATACTCTGACTGCCTTGCGTTCAACCGGTACTTTCGACTGAACATATGAAGATGGAGGATGTCAGATGAAAGAACAAACGACATCTAGTGTGATCAGAAGTCAGCTTCCAATCTGTCACTCGATGTTACCTACACAAGTTCAGTATATACTTACCAACCAGCGGATTGAAATAGGTTTGAATTTGTCGTACGAGGCATAAAGAAAATAAGTTCAATGCAGACGAACTTACATCTTTTCTCACGCATGCGCATGTCAATATTTGTTACAGCTGCATTTGAGGAGACACTGTTTAGTCAGAGACTCCCTTTCTTGGAAATTTTTGTATGTGATCTACGTTTAAAGAAATAGAAATAATAAGAAATGGCAAATGTTTTTACTTGATTTTAGCGGGGTGATCCTCTGAAATGTTTTCGTATAATTATTATTCACAATTCTATCAGTTTGTTTTAGCAGAACTATATACCTACCGTTGTATTTGCTAATTCTGTCTATTCGTGCACTCTCCAAGGTAGTGTTTTAATTTCGCCATATTTTGGTTTAACATTTTAGTATATAAAGTAATCTTGCTTATCCGCGTGTTTATAGGTACCAAGATTCGTGTGGTTACCTTAAACAACGTAAATTGCCGATCCGCATATATATATATATATATATATATATATATATATATATATATATATATATATATATATATATATATACTATGTGTCCCTATCTATAAAGTAGTCGCTAAAATTGATGCCCAACCTTGGAGAATTTATACATCTACATATATAGTATATTATTGAAGATTTTATTATTTTTTTTAAGCGTTTCACCCCAAGCAAGGCAGGAAGCCATTAGCACGCAAGGGGTTACAGAGAGTTGGAGCTAGAGCAAATAGGAGTGATAGAAGAAAGGATGAAGAGAAGGATAGGGGATAGATCAGGATATCTGGAGACGTCGATTGACATTACATTTGAATAGTTGGAGATTATAGCTATCAGGGAAACAGGAAGAGGGGAGAGAGTTCCACAGGCGAGAAGTGCGAGACATGAATCTATTGGAGTAGAAGAGACGGCTACATTTAACAGTTTCGACAGTGAAAGGGTGTGAGCGAGATGCCAGCCTAGTAGAACGCTTAAATTCATGAAGTCGGGGAACCAGCGAAAGCAGCTCATCGGAGCAGTTACCATAAAAGTATTTGTAAAAAAGACAGAGGGAGGTGACGGCACATCTGTGAGTGAGCGACTGCAGACGAGATGCCAGATCAAGGCCAATTATATTGATGTTGTGTATTTGTGCTTGGAGTGTGAATCTAACATAAGGATTTTCCATGGGAAATAATCTCAACGGATTGCCATTTTTAGTACAGGGTTTCCTAGCATGGGCAATATTGCCCATCAGGGGGCGATTTCAACTGTTGGGTTGTTCATTTCAACATAGGCTACCGGAAAAATATTAAAAAGATATATACAAAACACCTGCCAAAAAGAAACAGAAGCCTACATCGAAATAACTGGGTCAATCTTATATAATATATAAATAACCACGCAATATTTTGGTGTTTTCCATCGTTTTGGGAAGGTTTATTAACACTCAAATAGTTCTTAAGAAAAAATAACATTTTTTAGGGTATAAATTAGATTAGGGAAAACAAGAATAACAAAAAATATTCGCAGCAATTTTATTAGTTGCTAGTCATGTCTGTTCTTTTTAATTTTAATTTTATAATTATGGCCCAAAATGGTTTAATCACTTCTCAACACTTGCAACGCTCGCCCTAACCATAAAGCTAAATTGCATATAATATTTTTCAATGATCAAGTTTGCTTTCATTTTTCTTTAATATAGTAGCAATAACAGTAGTAGCAACCGCATAAGACAGCGTTATTTATTATCTCCCTTTGATATTTTTACGACATCATAAATTTAGTTTATGAACCAGTAACAAACGTTTATCAAACAATTTTGGTATGCTTTTAAATATTTACTATCCTGGTGGACGATGGAATATTTTTCCATGTGAAATTTGGCGGTGATGCAAAAACGTTGTGATCTCCCCGAGTTTAGACCATCGTTAGGCTGCGACATTTGTGTGGATCGAAAAATATTGATGTAAAAAATCGTTTTAGAAATAGATCCTGTTCATAATATCGATACAGTGTAAAATCTATCCCAGGTTTCTGTAGGATCGTAGCAGGTTGTTTATAATTGGCATGTTTTAATCTGTATTTTTATATGATTGATATCTGGGCACAAAAACCATATGCCAATTAAGAAACTAATATCCATAAAATCACACAGGGCTTCGAATAAAAAATAATATATGGAGAAATGTATAGAGATTTAGCAAATGTTTTCTCTGGCACTTACTCAGTTATCGTATCTTTTTTTCTTATGAGACGCATAATATCCCCCAAAACCACCCGGCATCCTATAAATCGAAGTTTAGCGACGGAAGTTATATGTTAGCTAATTTCGTCGGAACATTATTTTCGATAAATTTTACACCGTAAACTTAGTGTTCGCAATAAACTTGTCAAAATAACCGGATAATTATGATTTCAAGATACCTATATAAGTATTCTGTAAAATGATAAGCGCCATCGTATATCTTTACCTACACGTAAATCAAACTTAATCTTATTTGTGTATCGAAATTAATATACAGGGTGTCCATAAAGTTCGTGTGCACTTTAAAAAAATTATAATTTTATTTGTATTTGCGATAGAAATAATTTATAAAAAGGATTAGAAAGAAGTAAATCTATATTTTTTAAGTTATTCTTCTCTATATGTAATGAATTTGTTCTGATTAGACAGGTTTTCATGTTTATTTTGTGGGGGTTTATGAAATACAAAAATATAACTACTTTTCTGATTACTTCCTTCCAAATTTGGCGGGTGCGACTTAGGCATGGAAATCTCAGCAAAGTTGAATCAATGCCGATGAGAACGGCCTCTGGGATTATAATAAAGGAAAGGGCTATCATTGGAGATAATGAACGGTTTATTTATCAAGAGGTTATTGTTTTTCTATGGATATTTGGGCATATTAGAACAATTTTCTATTCATAATCAGTTGTAGTTTGCATTTTCTAACACATATCTTTGCCAATTAAATAACTGCTGCCTTCCTTGGATGTGGTAGCCGTTTCGCATGCCCCTCTCCGGAATCGAACCCCGATTCCCCATTACCCGTAGTAACCACGGTAGGCACTTAACCGACCGTCGACAGTTGATATGGCGGACACTCGAGAGACCCGTCGCCAGGCGTTCGGCCAGTGCGTTCGGCAAGTGCGTTCGGCCAGTGCGTTCGGCCAGTGCGTTCGGCCAGTGAGTTATCCAGAGTCACCAAAGCGGAGCGCGCCGCCCTCTGGGCCCGCCGCGAGAACGCCGCCGAGCGCTAAACCCAGAGGGAGAAGACGACGACAGCGACTACGATGAGATGACGGAATGCCTTCTTCCAAAATACATATTTTGAAGGTTTCACATGTGTAAAATATATAGCTTATTAATAAAGAGTTCAGTTCTGCATTTTGTAGGCGGTCATGGCTCTCCACATCCCACTATCCCTTGCAGCTTCCAAGTTAGTTCCCTCTGCTTCATCCCACAGACCACGTTCTCTCGTCCACTTGCTTAAGCCCGGCAGGTATATCACAGATTGTTTTCCTTTGTCTCTCTTTCCCTCTATTCGACTTGTGAGTATCAGATTCTCCACGTCCTCCTTTCTCATTACGTGTCCCAGAAACTTCAGCTGCGTCCTCCTGATGTTAAGCATAAGCACCTCTTTGTTTGCTTTCTCTATAAGACCTCATTCTTGCTCACACGCTCGGTCCATCATAACCTCAGCCTTCTGTAGAACTACATCTCCGTCGACTCCAGTCTCTTCTTCATCTTCGAGGAGACCGTCCACCATTTGCTGCCGTAAAGAAGACAGATGCCGCGTAACATCTCATTATCCTTTCTTTGTTACCAAAGAAATCCGCCTGTCTCGCAATACTCTGCCCAGCTTTTGGAATGCGTCTTTGACCATTCCAATACGTCTACGGATCTTAGTGTCGCACTTACTGTCCTCTGTCAAAACGCTTTCCAAATTTCGCTTAAATTTCCGAAGCTGCTTGATTTTAGTGTTCCCGGCCTATAAATCACATTTCGGGCTCATCCTTTTACTGATGACCATGCATTCTCTCTTCTTGATGTTTATGCTAATTCTCTTCTTCTCGTTCTCCTTCGCTACCTTCTTTAGGAGGTTTTGTAATTTCTTTTCCGTGTCTGCTATCAGCACTGTGTCATCTGCGTATCTTGTTAAGATTGTGACCGCTATTGCTAAATCCAGGTAGGGTTACCAATTCTCTGAGAATTGCCTTGCTGTATAGGCTAAAAAGGTCGAGTGAGAAGACACATTCTTGCCTTACGCACCTTTCTACGATTGCTAAATAATTACTCATTTTTGATGGTTTAATCGAGTTGTCTTAAATGTTACATTTCTTTAAATATCGCACCGTATATTACCTTTAACTACGGTTTTAGAAATTTATAAAATTCATTCGATCAATTAGTCGCCATAAGAGATTGACTGTAATAATTCAAATTTAATCTAATGGAATTTATTACACATTCGTTATTGCCGTAGATCTAAGCAAAGAGATCTGGCGCTTTCGTTATTAAATCGAGTTCTCTCACATTTTCGCTTAAAAGAAACAAAATGCCGCTTCTCTACGGGAGGGCCAAATTGTCAGTAGCATTACTCTTGCGCCATTATTAAGTAAAACTTATGATTTTTTAAAAAATTCCGGGTTTGACCGCGGGTAACTGGAATCGTAGAAACAAAACCGCGAATAAGGCAGAGAGAGAGAGAGAGAGAGAGAGAGAGAGAGAGAGAGAGAGAGAGAGAGAGAGAGAGAGAGAGAGAGAGAGAGAGAGAGAGAGATTGATTTGTTTTCTACGGCTTATCGACACTTTTGCAGGTTATTTAAAGACAGAAAATATTTTTAGTTTGAAATAATAAGTATTATACTAATTAAACCGTACCCGGAGAACGAGAGATAGGGGGTCAGCGAGAGATAAAGAGAGAGAGAGAGAGAGAGAAGGAGTGGGGAGAGAGAAAGAAAAAACTGTTGCATAATCACATTGTAATGTAAACAAGATTTGCTGTCGTGTTTGGTCTGGATCCCACCTTCCCTCACTTTCCAACCTCGTTTACGTGTTCTTGTTGGGGATGACCTACAGGCATACCACTGCAAGCCGCTCGCTACTCTTTCGCTATTTCCATGGCAAGTGTTCAGATGTCCTGCACTCTTTAGTTCTACCCGTTTATGCATTTACAGTCACAGGATCGAGTCCTCATTTCACACGTATTCCATTTGTAAGAAGGAAGATCCACACAGACAGCCTTCCCCCCACCCCGAAAATTGATACTTTGCAGAACATTCACCCGCCTGGATGCCTCCATGAACATTATGATTATTATCATCAAGTCAGGGGCCAATCTCTATCTATCCTCCCTATTCCCATAATCTTCACTTGCATCTACTTCTTCTTACACTCATGTCACACACCTTATCCAATATCTTTCTACCCCTTCCGTCTGGCTCTTAGGGCGTATATCGAGATAATTTAATATGACAAATAAAGAGTACGAGATATTGTACTAAGAATTTGAATCATTTGATAAAATGAGTTCAGGTGCAGTCTAAGGTTATAGCCATTATTGTTCTATTTTCTCGCTGCTGACAGAAGTTTCTATCAAGTGTATGAATATCCTAAATTTTGTATTTAATATATTACGCCTGCAATACGGCAGGCGGAATAATTAAAATAACTTACTTTGTGTTCTTTTCTCTGATAACATATAATTTAAGGATGCTTGTTTATTGCGGGTTGAGGCGGAGTAATATAAGTGTTGGGCGTGTTATTTATTAGAGGCCTTTTTCCATTGCGTTTTCTAAATAATTCTGTTATATTCGCCTTTTATGGGCAGCGTCTTTGAATGACAAATAATTTGGGGATTATTCCAATAATAATTCTTTTCCAACGCTTTTCTGAATATAATTATTAGTTTTGATTTTGTACTTGTCATCATTTTGAATTATATTGGAAGATGATAATGTTATATTTAGAAAAAACAAAAAAAAAACAAAAAAAAAACATAGTCCCCCGCCAAAAGAAAAATTCATTATTTATATATAAATCTTTTGTTTTCTTTTTATTTATAATGTGAAATAAATAAATCAAATAAATAAATAAAAAATAAAATAAATACACAATAAATAAATAAAATAATTAAATCATAATGTAATATAAATAAATAATTAAAATAAATAAATAAATAAAATAAATAAATAAATAAAAAATAAAATAAAATAAGTAAATAAATAAATAAAATAAATAAATAAATTGTAATATAAAATAAATAAATAAAATAAATAAAGAAATAAAATAAAGAAATAAATAAAAAATAAAATAAGTAAATAAAATAAATAAATACAATAAATAAATAAATAAAATAAATAAATTATAATGTAAAATAAATAAGTAAAATAAAGAAAATAAAGAAATAAATTAAAAATAAAATAAAATAAGTAAATAAAATAAATAAATTATAATGTAAAATAAATAAGTAAGATAAATAAAATAAATAAATAAATAAAAATAAAATAAAATAAAATAAGTAAATAAAATAAATAAATAAATAAATTGTTATGTAAAATAAGTAAATAAAATAAATAAAAAAATAAAAAAATAAATTAAAATAAGTAAATAAAATAAATACAATAAATAAATAAATAAAAATAAAAAATTATAATGTAAAATAAATAAGTAAAATAAATAAGTAAAATAAAGGAAATAAAGAAATAAATTTAAAATAAAATAAAATAAGTAAATAAAATAAATAAATTATAATGTAAAATAAATAAGTAAAATAAATAAAATAAATAAAAATAAAATAAAATAAGTAAATAAAATAAATAAATAAATAAATTATGTAAAATCAGTAAATAAAATAAATAAAAAAATGAAAAAATAAAATAAAATAAGTAAATAAAATAAATACAATAAATAAATAAATAAAAATAAAAAATTATAATGTAAAATAAATAAGTAAAATAAATAAGTAAAATAAAGGAAATAAAGAAATAAATTTAAAATAAAATAAAATAAGTAAATAAAATAAATAAATACAATAAATAAATTATAATGAAAAATAAATAAATAACAGTAAAACTATTGCGATATATTTTTAAATAAATATATTTTCTTCTCACAAAAAAAACTGCATTGCTTATAATACAAAGTAAAATCATTGCTTTACTCAACTACCACAAAATAACCTCCGGTTGCTAATTTATTTATGCTGAATGTAAAACATATTTTCTAGCATAAACACGATGCCTCGTTATTGCATACGTTGCTAACCGATTTTTTTTTATTATTATTATTTATATATATTATATTTTATCATTTTCTTACATTTGTCAACTGTCGTCTTGGATATTTGCCGCCATTTATTTATATGGTCCGGGTGGTTGTTATTTTCGTCTGCTCTACTAGGAGACCGATCGTATCCGGACTGGAGAGGCGTGGTCCGATTGTGGTGGTGAAGGCATGTGCTGGTTCGGATGTATTCGATCGATACTTGATTCTCCCATCTTGTGGCACGGGACTACCGTAGACTACATTTAGAGAAACCTTTCTCTGTCCCTGCAAAGAATGAGAACTCTTAGAAATGCAGCTACTACCAATGATAAATCGGTCAATCGCCACTTGACCTTGCTCACATGGGCTCCGTCGCATTGCTTGAATGATAAGTACTTATTACTTTATTTAAACAAACTTGTTTTTTATCGAGGATTTTTAAAGTTTATATTAAGTATATTAAAATATTACTAGCAGTACTCATCAGAATATTTTACTGTTTTCCTAATTGAATTTTCTGACGAATCATAATTATTAAGTTAACGGTTGAATTGGCGCTTTGCAAGTCCCCCGACTACGGAACAGTCGTGGGATTTCCCCTATTGCAATGTTAAATATTTGAGGTTAAAATAAAGTATGACATTTGCATTCAGATGAATGAATGCAGGTCATTATTTAATGAAATAAGAGGGTACAAATGAACAGATTCAAAATTGATAGGGTCCTCCATTTCAGTAAATCAGAACTTAAATCTTTCCCTTTCGTTATTTTTCTCCATTACTTTCTTTCTTTTTGTTTTTTCTTTCAGTTTCTTTCTCTCGTATTATGTATACTTTCGTTTCTTTTCGCGATCTGCCTTTTCTTTCTTTTTCTTTCTAATGTATACTTTCAGTTTCTTTCCCTTTCGCTACCTTTTCTAATCGTTGTTTCAGTTTCTTCTTTGTTTCTTTCTTTTTCTTTCTTTCTTTCTTTTTTCTTGTGTATACTTTCATTTTCTTTCCCTTATTATCTCTACCGTTTCTATCTTTTTCTTTCTTTTTTCTTTCTTTCTTTCTGATTATGTATACTTTCATTTTCTTTTTCTTTCTTTCTATTTCTTTCTTTCATGCAATTTCTTTCTTTCTTTTTCTTTCATCATATTCCCTATTTCCTTTCTTTCAATTTCTTTCTTTCTTTCAACGATCGACCTTGTTACATCAGGTAGCAATTCTTTCTCCTTACAAATTGTCTCCAGAGAATATGTTACCGAATATACCCTGTGGAAGTAGAGTTGCGCGGGTCTTTGCTGGAAACAAATGGTCGTCCGAATGAATGGACCCCATCCGAACATTTGCCAGGAAAATGATGAGAGAGTGGCGATAGGCTTGCGACGTTGAAAAGTGATTTATCTCCGTACAAGACCGCAATAAACGATTTTGAACTCGATCAAGGTTGGAAAATGAGAAAAGGACAGCTCCAGCCCAGACATGGCAGAAATACTCTAGTTTTGGTCAAATCGAACTCTTGTAAGGATAAATCACAACAGAAAGATTCCAGTGTTTTCTGAATCGTATAAGGAGCCGGCCATTTCACAATCATTTTTAATAATATTCTCCACTTCAGTTCTATTAGTGGGTCTGGAGTGAACCTGCGCCCAATATACATTTAAAACGTAGAGCAGTCTTGGGAGTGCAGTACAAGTGATGATGGACTATTATTAGTTTAGTCTTAGAGGTATTGAAAATTATAAGTTAGTTCCCCCCATGAGCTGTTAGAGTTAGATCAGCAGAGAAATCAGCTGTAAGGCTCTGAATATCTTAATTTTTGGAGGTACTTTTTGGCATCTTATTTTTAATTTTCTGGCTAGCAGCAATGCGAAAAGGGGAGCCGAGTGTATAAGCCTTCCCCTGCCAGTATATAGCCTCTACATCAGCAAGCCCTATGTAGTGCCTCCTCGTGGCGACACATGGCAACCAAGCACCTTTTTGGTCGGGGGGAGGATTTTGGCCCCCTTAACATGCGGCATGCAGGCCCACCGGTGTGTGTACACGCCCTGGTGCCCATGAACCAAACCACAACTATGGGTTAAATAGCTCCACTGCCTTGTGGAAATCTTCGAGAGAAGAAAAGGCTAAGGAGTAAACTCTACACAAATCCGGAGTGGAGCCCCCAAGGCGGATGGACGGCACTCTGTGCTACCTTCCGGCAACTCGTGCAGCCGCGCTGGTACCAATCTTATCGGTTCATTCTCTTCTTTTGACTCTGCTAGCAAGGCCGAGAGGGGGGAACTAGACGTCCGGGCAGCCCTAGTTCTCTATACATCTCGCCCAGGCTCGTTGCGCAGTGGCGCTACTCCATCGTACCCGAGACGGACGGATGCCGACGATGGACAAGGACGATGACGACGATTTTTGTTGAGAAGACAATACACTCAGATACCGATTAATCCCATCACCAATTTGTAAAGATTACAATACTTAATCTACAAGAACCGGATTAAGACGGGGTTGCCAAATTTGCCTTGCTTACAGATTATGGATGAAGGTAAGGTTAATTAGGCATAACGTGAAACAAGTTTATACATAGGTTCTGTATGTGATTCACCTCAGGAAACACAAGAGATGTGAATCGGACTAAATATACATCATTAACCTTTTATATAAGAGAGGTTGATATGAAACAAAAAAAGAATCACTTTACGAATGAAGAATTTAGTATCCGATATTTACTAACATAGCATAATAATAATTAACTATGTAAGTATTGAAATGATCACACTGGTAAATTTACATCTGTTAAAAAAGACTTGTTTTATTCTTTGACTTTGAAAGGTAAGAAAGTTATTGGAAATTGGTGATCCATGTCGACGAGAAGATATTTTGTGAAGGTGTTTGGTGATGTTTTTCCGGAGTAGCCTCAGCCAAATTTTAACCGTTTGAACTCTGCATTCCCGAAAAATCTGAACTTTTCTGCCTGAGCTCCTGAGTCAAATTACGCAAACAATTAGTATGTAATTTTCCACGGTAGATATAAAAATAGTTACAAGTGTTTATTCAACCGGTGGCCAGGCATCAAGTCATTTTTCTCTACTACTGTTCAACAGGTGACTGGAAATTACGTCGTTTTTCTCTACCACCGGTAAAGCGGTGGTCAGGCTTCAAAGGGTTAAACTTGGCAAGTTTGTTTTTTTTAATTCTTGCTAGTAGCATTTATACCAGACAATAATCTTTTTCATTCGTATATCGGTATATTCAGCTACCCCTCACAAGGGTTGCATGTGACACAAGGGCGGGTTTAATGCGTGCTCTCCGAGCCCGTAGGCTCGGCCAAAAAATATTCCCTTTGAAACCCGTATAAACGGGTTCAGGATCAGTCTATCTCCCCGAACGAGACCCTGCCATTCGGCGGAGCCTCGTCCGGGTTCCTCTCTGCTCAGAGGCAGAGAAATCGACTGTCCAGCTGGAACAGGTCGCAACTGGTCTCATTCGTATATTGGTATCGACATATTAAAAATTTCGGAGTACTTTCCGGGCAGACGTCGTAGAGTTGGATATTTTTTATGGCTTATCATATCTTTGTTGATTATTTAAAGCTGAAACATTATGATAATAAGGATATCTCCAGATTATTTCTAACCCATTGGTGAATGGAAGGAGGAGCATAAATATACTTATACATATCCCAAAGGTATTTGAATATAAATGAATATAACGGATTCGACTGGAATTCAAATTCGTTTCAGCGACTTTTCATTCCGAACATGTTCATCGTCGGAGCTTGGAGACAACATTTTCAATGATCATAACAGAGTTATATATATATATATATATATATATATATATATATATATATATATATATATATATATATATATATATTATATTTTATAATATAGATAATATAGATATATATGGTTTTGTCTATATGATAAAATTATAAGAAATAAATAATTATCGCTCTACTATCGTTATCGAGCGCTCTTTTGGATTAATGCTATGAACGTTGGAATTTATATATTACTTTCGTTCTCATCGCATTGTATATATATATATATATATATATATATATATATATATATGTATATATATATATATATATATATATATATATATATATGTGTGTGAAGAAATATAGTGTTAAGATGTGATATATTTATGGGATAAAGTGCTCAATATCAGAGATAGAGCGTGTGTAAATATAAAAGTGAACATAGATGTCAACACTTAGAGGCGACAAGCTGTTTCGTGATAGATGCAATCGTCAGAAAAAAAAATTAATAGAGATAATGAATCCAAATAAATGCGTGAAGTAATAAACAAATTAAAAACTGTTCCCGCCAAAATAATAGTTAGAACAAACTGCAACAATCAACCCCAAAATTGAACAAATAACATTAATTATCTTCCGAAACAAAAATAAAACTATTAAATAAGCTTATAAACAAATTTTTACTACGTTAATAAAAATAGAAATAAATAAATAAATATATAAGATAAGAAATAAAATTTAAAAAAATTAATAAAAACAAGCAAAATAATTTAACCCAAATAAATAAATAAACAAATAAACGACTTCCGGTAAAATAACCGCCAAAATAGACTACCCACCATGCACCACTGACCCGTATATATAAATAGCCGAGAAAATTAACAGCACTCGTGGCCTGACGATTGCATCTAGCATGAAACAGACTGTCGCCTCTAAGTGTTGACTTCTATGTTCACTTTTATATATATATATATATATATATATATATATTGAATTGGACATAGTCCGACAATTTATTTAAAGACATTTATAAAACAGAGCATTTGCTTAAGTACTTGTATCTATAAAAAGAACGTTAAACATATTATAAATGTCTATATATATATATATATATATAATAAGTAGAAAAAAACTGAAAAGTTGCAAATTAATATATATATATATATATATATATATATATATATATATATATATATGGTGTGTGTGTGTCTGTATGTGTGTGTGTGTGTCACAGCAAGAAAATCCAAAATTACCTCATGTGGGTATAAATCTATTTCAGCCAATGCTAAGTACATTGGTTTTATTCACCGCCGGTTGATGGACTGCATTCGTATGGGAATCAGAGATTTAGAATTTAACTTAGACAGCAGTCGAAAAATTGATTCCGAACATACCTAATTCGGCGTCTCATCTAGACAAAGTGCCCGAGTTGTTGGTAAAAGGAATACGGAAGGCATCTAAAAGGGAAGAGGCTCAACAGATTCAACCCAGATATTAACCTTATGACCCTAAATTGATGTTATATGAAGAATGAGGTGTTAAAATCAAACTAAAGGTGGTTCGAAAAGGGAGTTTATATATACACAAAATGTTTAATTATATATATATATATATATATATATATATATATATATATATATATATATATATATATATGTTCCCACTAAAAAATAGAAGGGATAATTCCAAGGAGGATATAAATCCATGGAGAGCTCAATGTAGACTACAGAGCATTATAATGATAATAAGAAGACGAAGACTTTAATGATCCATTTCGTTTAGAATTTTTATTTAATAAACACCGAGATGTTCAACTCATCAGTTTGCAGAGGAGGTTTCGTTCTGATGAGTGGAACATCTCGCTGTTCACGAAATAAAAATTATAAACGAAATGGATAATTAAAGTCTCCATCTTATTATCATTATATATATATATATATATATATATATATATATATATATATATATATATATATATATATGTATGTGTGTGTGTGTGTATGTGTGTGTGTGTGTGTGTGTGTGTAAATAAATATACTCTTAAGGTATGGTATATTTATGGGATAAAGTGATCAATATCAGAGATAGAGCGTGTGTAAATATAAAAGTGTACATTGAAGTCAACACTTAGAGGCGACTACTCACAATGCACCACTGACCCGTATATATAAATAGCCGAGAAAAAAAACAACACTCGTGGCCTGACGATTGAGCCTAGCATGAAACAGCCTGTCGCCTCTAATTGTTGACTTCAATATTCACTTTTATATATATATATATATGTGTGTGTGTGTGTGTGTGTGTGTGTGTGTGTGTGTGTGTGTGTGTGTGTGTGCATATATATATTAAAATTGAAATGATTAATGGTTATACGGGAAACTCCTTCTAAAAATAAATCTATGTGTCCCTTTGACGTATGTTCTTTGTTTACTTGTGTTCCAGTAATGGAAACTATTGATATTTGTTGTGACATGTTATATCGAAGTTGTTTGTCACCTCTGGATATCCCAGAAAATGTGTTTGTTGAGCAATTCGCTACTATGTCAGTTGAGTTCAGCTTTAATAATTGTATGTACAGACAGATTGATGGAGTTGTCATGGGCTCCCCTCTGGGCCTCGCTTTGGCCAACATTTTTGTGGGCTTTTATGAGTCGTCCCTCTTCAATTATGACAATGCACGGTCTATGTACCTGTCCGTATGTGGAGGATACATTTTGTCTTTTCAATAGTGAAGTGGAAGCTGATTCCTTTCTCTCAGTCATGAACCAACTTCATCCATCTTTGAAATTTACCATCGAAAAGGAGTCTAATTATTGTCTCTCCTTTCTTGATGTCCTTGTACATCGGGCTCCTTCTCACTTTCTTACTTCGGTGTTTCGCAAGCCAACATTTTCTGGTTTGTATACGCGTTGGGACTCATTTTGTCCTAAAAAGCATAAAATTAATCTCATCAAGACCTTAACTCACACAGCCTTGATGATTTGGAGTGAACAATATTTGGATGATGAATTGGATTTTATCCGCTGCATCCTTTTAAAAAATGGATATCCTAGTGATACCCTTGATAGTGTCATGCGTGATAAGATTATTAGTTTTCGAAAGGATATACAATACTTAGTTCAGAAATGTCCTATTTACCTGCGGCTTCCTTTTATTGGTTCGTAGGGCGAGCTTATGACTAAGGGGATCTTGTCTGCTGTTCAACTATTTTTCTGCTCAACTAAGGATTCATTTTGCGATTCGTTCGGCCTTTTCCTCTATGCATAAGGATCCTCTTCCTCCCCATCATGTTTCTTCGGTGATTTATTCATTTAATTGTGGTTGAGGTAGCAACTACATAGGAAGGACTTCCCAACACTTGGATTGTAGGATTAGGCAGAATGTCCCATTACGTGTTCTTAATCCGGATGCCCGTAAGAGCCAGCAGGTCAATACTTCCGTGTCACCTATCACTGAACATCTTATAAATTGCAGGGATTGTGCAATGAACTTCAGTCAGGACTGGTTCTCTCTTCTGTCTAGTTCGCGCTCTGCTTTTCATTTGCGGACACTGGAGTCTCTGTACATCCGGTCCTGGGAGCCGTCTCTTTGTAAGCAAAAAGACTGTCTCCTTGGACTTCACGTTAATAGATTCTAGTATCTGTGAATCATACATCCCCTCTTTCCCCCCTTCTTTTCGTTGCGCAAATTCGCGTTGTTTTGATTTTGGTCTTCCCTCATACCAATAATCATTTCAATTTTTAATGTTTTAATTGTATGTAGGGTGTTTGTGGGAGTAAATGTATCTTTGCAACAAATTATTAATCTGTTCCCAGTCGACTCTGATGAACTTGGAAACGAAACCCGTTGGTCTGTCTTGTAAGTGTTTTCATTTCTTATTTTTTAATTTTCATATTTCACAATGCCTATAAGAAACAAATTATATCTTTTCCTTGCAAAATATATATATATATATATATATATATATATATATATATATATATATATATATATATATATATATATATATATATGAGGGAGAGACATATAGAATTATGTGAATGTAAACATGTAAACAAATCTATATGTCTATGTATCTGACAAATCATATCTATTTATGTTTTCCTTCTCGAAAGTTAAGTGTTATCAAACTTTGTTTTCCGATGCAACCGACTTAGAAGCATCTAACTTAACGGACAGCTCAAGTGTTTACAGAAATCGCATTGTTTAAGTTTTAGTTTTCCTCTGTCACAGCATTAGTCGTTTCATCTTTATTTCTACATCGCCTCTGTCCTATTTATATCGTCTGGTTCCTATTTGTATCGCAGATAGCTCTTTTAATCGTTTCACATCAAGCAAGGCGGGAAAACCACTCAAACGCATCGGGTTACAGAGAAATTAAGTGAACAAGACAACAGCGAATATGGAGGATTGAGGAAAGAAAAAAAAACATGAACGGGATTCACAAAGACAGAAGATGGCGATTGATATTGAATTTAAATTTTGCAAGTTTGAATTTTTCAGGAAAGCAATTAAATGAAAAGGAGTTCCACAGGCGCAAATTGCGAGAAAAGAAACTGTTGGAGTAGAAGTGGCGGTTGCATTTAACTATTCCAGCAGTATAATTGTGGGACCTAAATGCCAATACAGTAGCATGCTTATATTCATGTAGTCGGGGGAACCAGGAAAAAAAAGCTCGTCAGATCAATTGCCATGAATTTATTTTTTATAAAACACAGAAGGAAGCCATCGCTTACCTTACAGATTCTTCTTTGGATTTTGTCAAGAATCTTTAGATGGACAGCAGACGCACCAGACTCTATATGGCAGCAATATTCAATGCACGGACGAATGGTAGATTTGTAAATGAGCAATATGGATTCTGACGAGAAATATATTCTGGCACCAGACTGTGACTCAACTTTCCTTTCAATAGACAAAGTAATTAATTGGATTAGTCACTCCACTCCCAGACAGTGGGAAACGTAATACCAAGAAGGCGTAGTGAATCAGTCGCCTGGATTCTAGCATCAGCCATGCTGATGACAGAAAGAAAAGCTTCTCTATAGTGGTTAATGTCTTTTTTTTTGGATACGTTACAATTTACAAGCAATTTCTGTCCCCAATAACTAGGATACTGTTGCAGAGTTATAGCTGGAAAAGTAACCCTGAAGTTCATTCCTAATGGTACCATACTCCAGGCTCAGGTAAACTAAAATATCTAAAACGAATATATGAGTGGATGATAATTAAACGCTTTTCCACAGAATTCTGATGTTTTGTTCTTTGGTTAGATTCTGGGAAGTGGTTTGGACCAAGAATATTTTGGCCTAACATTAAAAGTGAATATCATGCAGCTTTGGCTAGCGAGTTAAACTTACAAAGTATAGCCACTTTAGACAGTGTGCTCCTAAGTGGATGTCACTTTGACGTTGCAAATCTAAAATAAATCTGTATAGAATATACACCATAGCGTTTGCCATAGAGCGACCCTGTGCCAATTTGTCACGCAATCCATTGCCTGTTTGGTACATTTGAATGCTTAGTGATACCCCTCCAGGCGAAAGAATCTTAGTAAACAATTCCATCAAACGTGAACCAGAGATGAAGAAGCTGAATGAGAAAAAGTGGTAAGAAATCTAAGATTTAACACGGAATAATCGATTTTACGAAAACGTCTGGAAATCTTAAAGCAGGAATGGTAACGGTAAAATGAGCTGTTCCCTTATTATTTTGTGGAAAGACGACCAACTTCATCTACCCTAATTGTTGAACATAGACTCGTCCATTAACATTCAGTAGGACGACTGGTCATAGGAATAGGGGTCACAAAGTTGGTCGCAAATATTATGCACAGTTGGATATATTAGAACGCCGCCATACCACCCAAGATCAAATGGTAAAGCTGAACGTCTTTTTGGTACGCTCAAAAGGACGTTAAAGAAATCAACCGGGGTGGGGAGACGGAAGAAGTAATACTCTAACATGTTTTTTAGAATTTATACACAGACCCCCAACTCTAATACTGCATCGAGGTCACCAGAGGAATTAATGTTTGCCAGGAAAAATGAAATCGGTATTTGACAAATTACTGACTGGAAGAGAAATAAAAAAAAAAGTTAGCATTGTACGAAATTAACTACAAAATCTTTCAAAGCTAGAGATATTTTTTTCTTCAGGATTTACAAGGCAGGGAAACAAATTTGGGAAGATGCTGGAATAGTGAATCACATTAGCAGGATGATGTATATGTTATAAGCTCAAAATAGGCAACATGAAAAGGCATTTAAACCAATTAAAACCAAGATATACCAAGGAAATAAAAAAAGACAGCAAAGAGATTTACCTATGGAAATGCTGTACGATACTTTTGACTTGCTAACACCAATTTAAAATAATCAAACACACCGTGTTAGTAAAAGAAAAAGCAATCCAAAGGAAGAATTGGAAGTAAATCCCAAATGAAGAAAATACATATTCAAAAGATAATATGTGTCTTAAAAAGGGAGGTATTGTGCAGAAAGACAACCAAAATTCTATACCCTAATTGTTGACCATAGACTTGTACATTCACTATGACTAGGACGTCTGCTTATAAGAACAAGGTCTGCAAGATTGGTCGCAAATTTACAAATAAAGTTATAAATTTTTTTTAAAGTGCATACGAACTTTATGGTCACCCTGTATATATATATTGCCTTTTTTGGCGACGATCGGCGGCAGATAATAAATCATCTTAAAACAAACGCTGCTTATGACTAAAACAACCAATGAACGATCGACACGGTTTCTGACAACGACCACAGTAGTATAATACAGTGGAACGATCCACCCTGTGGCATTTACATCTTTGTGTAGCTTCTACGACACGTTGGACTCTATTCCCTCCATAGCTCTTTATTCCTGCTAAAAGAACAACAGTTCTCCACCCCACACATTCCCGGGCAACCTCACCCCAGTTCGCAATATTGATAGAAAATTCCATCATAGACAATTTAAACTGGTCGTTGAAGCGAAAGAGGTCAACGTCAGAGATAAACATAGAAAATGAAGACATTAAAACAGAAATAATTACAGAATAGTTCGCAAAGCAATTTATACCGTGAATAATATTTTACGCGCGCATCTGTTTAGGCGCATGCGTATATCGGCGAAAGGTTTTCTGAGATAACTGATGTCAAGTAACTTCACCCATTCCCCATTCCTTAGTTATGTAAATTAGAAAGTTTTATAAAAATACGATTGATTTTTTTTTTTAACAATTCAAGCATAGTGAATATTTCTGCAAAGCATGTTATGGAGTTCGGGTAAAACGGTTAGACATTATAGTTTTTATATTTTATTGTCTGTCAAATATATATATATATAGTGCGGGTTAAAAAGTTTGAGATTATAGTTATATTTTAGTGTCTGTCAAATATATAAACATATATATATATATATAGTTCGGGTTAAAAGGTTCGACAATATAGTTGTTATATTTTAGTGTCTGTCAAATATATATATATATATATATATATATATATATATAGTTCGGGTTAAAATGTTCGACAATATAGTTGTTATAGTGTCTGTCATATATATATATATATATATGTAGTTCGGTTTAAAAGTTCGACATTATATATATATTTCAAAATAATATGATTTTGAAACGAGAACTCTTACGTAGAGAAGGTATCATATCTTTTTAAATAATTATAATATATATATATATATATATATATATATATATATATAGAGAGAGAGAGAGAGAGATAAGCTACAACATTGGTAATTATGACATTTCCGGATCCAAAAAACCTTTTAAAAGAGAAAACGAAGTCTTGAGTCCTTGCATACATATTAAGAAATTTCTCTTCTGCCCACACGAAGCTGGATAAAAAAAAAATTACATTTCAATTCCCCCCTCACCGATACTTTAATAATACCCTTGATTTTCTTATCTTACCCATTCTCCTTCTCCCCTCCTCCTCCCTTTCTATTGCACCCAACCTCGTTCGTTTGCTTATTTATTTAAAAAAAAATAACATAGCGTTCATTATTTTTTTTTTAAATAAAGCTTTAGGAGTTCAATCGTTAAAAATTGCCTGAGGATACCGTAAGGTTGAAACCAAGGTAGCGGAATCAACTGATCTCCTGATTTTTAAAGGTATATATATATATGTTTCCTGCTACTCCGAACCTTATTTTGTGGATGCACATATTTGAATAGATGGCCGTTTTATATCTTTTTCAAACAGTTTGAATTACGTCTGCCGAACTGTACACCGAATACACTTTATAAAGTGAATGTACTCACAT
>OZ038484.1:131413569-131423569 GCA_964036315.1 Acanthosepion esculentum | reverse complement strand
AGGAAAAATACTTTGGAAATATTTTAAAGCTACTCCAATACCCGAGTTATTTCACATTTAATGCGAAGCATAAAAGCTTATAAAATATTTAAACCTAAAATAATGAAGGATAAAACAAACTTAATCCAATAAACTACAATACACGACTTAGCAACACAATCATAACTAAAATTTAAATGAATTTAAGCTTAACATAAAATTTGTTATAACTAAAACAATAAGAGACTTAATCGAATAAACAAAATAATAACCTAAAACCTGAAGAAGGAATCTTTTTCTATAACCTGTAATGAAGCCACAAAAAATACACAGAATATATATATATATATATTTATATATATATATATATATATATATATATATATATATATATATATGTGTGTGTGTGTGTGTGTGTGTGTATAAATCCCCATAGGGAACACCACGCTGCTCTATCGCTACTTCCATGGCATGTGTTTTGACGAGCTACATGAATTAGTTCCATCACCGCAATAGTGGACCGTGGGTTGAAGATGAGATGAGATATCAGAAGGTTAAATTTTCCTGCTAGCCGTTCCAGCAACACGGCAATGTTGGACTTTAATTAAGTCCAAAGAAGACAAAGAAAACAAACAACATCGATATATATGTGTAAACAAATATATATTAATAACAAGGTAAACAAAGACATGGACAGTTACATAGAGTTTGTGTGGAAAAATAATGTGTGCGTGTTGTGAGTGTTCGTACGTACGTGTATTGTTCTTAGCGTGTTCCCAGAATTTGGGAAACGCTGTTGCTGTGAGAGGTCACATATTGGTGTTAGTTGAAAAGAGAGATTTACCTCACCTCGACGCGGGGTTGCGGCCCAAGGCCTAAGTGAAAAAAAGAGAGATATCGAGGCGAAGGGTCAGCCAGTATTTATAGCCAGGGGAGAGAGACCCCTGTTGAAGGATTAAGGAACTGAGGAGGAGCTAACTCCGACACCGCTGACCTTTACGACTGGGATCAACCATGCCACGTACACAAGTGGGAATCATCCCCATTCCTTTCCTATTCCCACGGTAACAAGTAAGTTCCATACGGACAGCTACTTTCCAAGAACAGCTGCTTTGTAGAAAACTGATTGATTGATTTGTTTAACGGCATATCAACCCCTTCTGAGTTATTTAATGCCGAAAGTTAATTTTCTTGGGAGCTTTGAACTAATAAAAATGTGATATATGTTATTCTGCTTTCACAATTGAATACATGGTAGATAATACTCAGCATTTGTGCAGATACATGTTTGTGTGGGTATGATGAATAGAGGCGGTGATACGTGCGTTTTACCTTGTTTTGTTGAAGTTATATTTAGTAATACAATTTGATTTCTTTTAGACAATTTATGACATTATGTGGACTAAATTCATGGAAGTTCTTCCATTTCGCTTGTTTGCTTGTTTGGTTGATTTCGTTTAACGGCATATAGAGCCTATATGTGTTGTTTAATAACGAAATCTTTTTGGGCCATTTTTTATATAAAAATGTATTGCTGGTATTTGTACTATGTTAAAAGTATTTTTATACTTTCATAGTATTTTTTGTTGCTGTTTGGGGGTTCACTTTTCAAGATATGTCCACAAGTACTTTTTTAAAATTTTTAAATTAGTTTCCACCTCTTTGTTAACTTTCAAGTGAGGTAATGATTTATTTTCTAGTTTCTCAAATAAATCATTTTCATCATAAGTTATCTGTTATCGCCCGATGAAGGGACATTATAGTTAAGAAACATGAAAGATTTTGTGTAACGATGTCAAATATTATAATAAAAATATTATATCTATCTATCTATCTATCTATCTATCTATCTAATACTTTTTATTATCCTATCTATCTATCTCAGTCTGTTCATATCTATCTCAGTCTGTTCATATCTATCTCAGTCTGTTCATATCTATCTATCTATCTATCTATCTATCTATCTATCTATCTATCTATCTATCTATCTATCTATCTATCTCAGTCTGTTCATATCTATCTATCTCAGTCTGTTCATATCTATCTATCTATCTATCTATCTATCTATCTATCTATCTATCTATCTCAGTCTGTTCATATCTATCTATCTCAGTTTGTTCATATCTATCTATCTATCTATCTATCTATCTATCTATGTTTCTTTGTTTCTATCTATCTATCTATCTATCTATCTATCTATCTATCAATCTATCAGATCGATCAATCTATCTATCTATCTAAGTTTCTATCTAGCAATCTATCAGATCGATCAATCTATCTATCTATGTTTCTATCTATCTATCTATCTATCTATCTATCTATCTATCTATCTATCTATCTATCTATCTATCTATCAGATCGATCAATCTATCTATCTATCTATCTATCTATCTATCTATCTATCTATGTTTCTATCTATCTATCTATCTATCTATCTATCTATCTATCTATCTATCAGATCGATCAAATCATCCATAATCGTGCAGGTTTTCGGTGTACTTTCGTAGGTTGTCCAACGTATTTCTTATATTTCCCGTCGGGAATTATCACAAGTTAAACCAAATCAGTCAGAATCATTTACGCGCTGCTTGTATGGTATACATTTTTTATGGTTTCTCTGTGTGTGACACGTATAAATAAGTGTACCTAATTTTGTGTATGACTTTGCGCCATAAAACTCTCGCTGGGAACAAAGCATTTATCGTAATTCCTTTTCTTTCAGCCATTCCGTTTCATCCAAGAAAGTGTTACTATATCACGCATAGAATAATGCCCATGATGAGGGTAAACAGGAAATAAACATTTCTCACAAAGCACTCACATTAAATCAAGTAAATAGTCATAAAAAATGTCAACTATTCCATGGAATTCTATACTTGTCGGCCCGGCAGCATCCGTAAACATAGCTGTAGTCTGATACTTCACATTAATACGAATTACTCGAGCAGTGCTGAAAAAAAAATAAGTTAAAGTAATCTGTTTGATTAGAATTTCTAAATACTGTAGCGAAATACTTAAACAAATAAAAAAACAAATGGAGGTAAGAAGATTGCTGAATTTGTTGTTAGCTTAAGTACCTAAGGTACTTGCGCGAACTCACAAAAAAATTAAATGCATTTTAAATAATTTAAATGACTTCTTTGAAGTTAAATGATAGTTGTATTCGAAGGATAATAACCTAAAGCTAATCCATGTGAAAAGAAAAATCATTTTGTGTATTTAATGTCTTTAGACATTCAAACGATCTCTCACTGAACTTCCATTTTAAACGAAAAATAAAAACGAGAAATTTAAAAATCTCTTAAAAATCCAATATTTATCCTAGAGAGTTGTTTCAAATAAATTAGTACACTCAATGTTTAATTAACTTGATTGTGTAAAACTAATGCTTAGTTGTTGCTTAACGCATAGCGAAAATACCGTTTATATATTTTAATTATTTTCGTAACTGTTTGGTGATTGGTTTGGTTTGGTTTGGTTTGTTTTGTTTTACGGCAGAGCAACGTAAATGGGTTATTTAATGCCGACAAGATATTTGTTGCTGGTAATATATTTTTCTTCAAAAATGTATTGCTGGTAATATTTTATTTCCTCAAAAATGTATTCATGGTACAGTGTAACCCGGATATAAGAGACCCGGATATAAGAGAAACCTGGATATAAGATAAACCCGGATATAAGATAAACTCGGATATAAGAGAGATTTTCTCTGGTCCCAAATTAGAGCCATACTTACCTAAACAAAATAGACCAAACCCGGATATAAGAGAAACTCGGATATAAGATACTTCTTCTCCGGTCCCGATAACTCTCTTATATCCGGGTTACACTGTAATAATTATTGACAAAAATGTATTGCTGATAATATTTTTCTTTCAAAAATATAATGCTGGTAATAAATTTTTACAAAAATGTACTGCTGGTATTAAACCTATTTTTACACTTTCATAGTATTTTGACCCCAGTTTGGAGAGTTAACTATTTGTCCATAGTTGGGACCCTAACAGGTGCTACCATTCCGCATTAGGTTGGACCTGGGGACACCAGTAATTAATAGGTGGTGCCACGCTCCTCAACACCTTCTGAGCAAAGGCCTTGCTGTCGGATGTAGTTTATCGTCGTACCCAGGATGGAACTGTTTGACGATATGAAATATTTAATCGCATCCAATTATTAATTATTCGGGTATTAATATTAATCAAACTAATGTTGCAAAAGATAGGAAAAGTTGATAAAGACTTAGTGAATTGGTAATGGAAATTGATTGCAGTTACAAAATTATTATTTTTCTTTTGAACTTTAACCCAGAAAATAATCTAACAGTTGAAAAATTTAAAAAAAAAAATTCTTTTAAAAATGTTACTCTCTAGAATGGCATTAGGCTTTACAATTTTCGATTCTTATAAACATATCTTTATTTTTGAAGAACTCACTTGTCACGAACAGCAACTGGATACATTTCAGACTCGCACTGAGTAATTACAAGTAATGTTTTCAAAATTAAATATTGAAAAATCTGAAAGAAAATATTCTTTATTAAATTATGCAAACCCAATTCTAAATAAAAATCATATTTTGAGATTTATTTAATTATTGCTGGTAAAGATATTTTCAGTATATTCACTGTCATGCATAATTATTTTTACTGAAATAACATCTTCATGTATTTTCCTTTTTATGACCGTAAAAAAATTTCCATACAGATTGGTCCGAAAGACCTGTCACCCCCATAGACTATAATATTCTATATCAGATGGCTGACACGAAAATGATGGTGTTCATACAATCCTTTTCGATATGTGACGGCGTCAATGAAGGTGAATAAACTGAATCGAGTACACGTGATTTGTATTACTGTCTTACTTGTTCTATTGTTCTCATTAATTTTTGGTAGTGGGTGACTTCCGGATCAGGCTGTACACACGAGGTATCGAAATGGCATAGTAAAACTGGCTTCAAAACATATTTCAGTATAAATCCCTAATTATATATTCACTACAAAAAGTAATCAATTTATGAATAAGTAATATCGTCGTAGGCTTTATCTCGGATTCAGGGAATAGAATTTCTTCTTTGCTGATCGCTTCCTTTTCTGATGACGTTCCTGACTAATTAGACCTGAAGAGTCGATGGCGTTGACTGTATGGCAATGCCGGTGAAGGATGAGGTTGATGTTGTCGTATCTTTCTCACGTGTCGTTTGATTTCATCCGTTTCTCTTCTGGTGGCTTCGAAAATTTAGGTTCCGATGATGATTGAACAACGCCAATTGGTACAGTCTCGGACTTATATTTCAAATGATTTACTCCTGTGGCTTTCAGTGTTGAGTTGGTCCTTGTAACTTCAAAAAGGGGAAACCACGTGGTCTTTTCCCTGAAGTGAGCTCGCTGAATAAAACTTGACGTGGGAACCTTGATTTTCATTTTTGCTACATGTCCTGGTTTATGCTTTTATGGTATATTTTGTCTTATGGTATATCAACCTAAGTAGGTTATTTAATGGCAACAAGATTTTTAGGCTTGTTTATATTCATAGAATATGTATTCGTTGTAAGAAATCAGTTTGTACATCAGGTTTCATTGACGTACTTTTGTAAAGAGTGTTTTGTCAAGAGTCAAATGTATTGCTGATAATTTTTTTTTTCAAAAATGTAATGCTGGTAAATGTTTTTTCCAAAATCTATTGCTAGTGATTTTCTTTCACAAATCTATTGCTGGTAATAATTTTTTTTCAAAGATATATTGCTGGTAATAATTTGTTTTTCAAAGATATATTGCTGGTAATAATCTTTTTTCAAAATATATTGCTGGTAATAATTAGTTTTCAAAAATATATTACTGGTAATATTTTTTTCCAAAAATGAATTGCTGGTAATAAATTTGTTTAAAAAAATGTATTGCTCGTACTTTTACTAGACAAACCTATTTTTACACTTTCATAGTTTTTTTCACCCCAGTTTGGGGGTTAACTATTTTACCATAGCTGGAACAATAGCAATTAAGAGGCGGGTCTATTCTCTTCAAAACCTTCAGATCAGAGACCTTGCTGCCGGATATAGTTTATCGTCATACCCAGGACGCTACATTTCATGATCATCCAAGTAATATAAATAATATATATTTAATTTAAATCATATAATTTCCTGGTTTTTGTTAAAATTAAAAAAAGAAAACTGTGGGTGATGTTTTTTTCCCGTTATAGTAGAAACGCTTGGATGTTGGTGATACTGTAGTGGACTGTGGAGTGAAGATGAGAAGAGATATCAGAAGGTTAAAATTTCCTGCTAGCAGGTCCAGCTAAATGAGAAAGTTGGACTTTAATTAAGTCCAAAGAAGACAAAGAAAAGAAACAAGATCGATATATATATGTAAACAAATATATATTAATAACAAGTTAAACAAAGACATGGACAGTTACATAGTGTATGTGTGGAGAAATAATGTGTGCGTGTTGTGAGTGTTCGTGCGTACGTGTATTGTTCTTAGCGTGTTCCCAGAATTTGGGAAACGCTGTATCTGTGAGAGGTCACATATTGGTGTTAGTTGAAAAGAGAGATTTACCACACCTCGAAGGCCTAAGTGGAAAAGAGAGACGAGGCGAAGGGTCAGCCAGTATTTATAGCCAGGGGAGAGAGACCCCTGTTGAAGGATAAAGGAACGGAGGAGGAGCTAACTCCGACAATACCTAAGCAGAATAGGAAATTCACGTCGAGTTAACAGAATGACAAAAGTAACTTTAGGAAATAAATGTCTTACTGAAAAGTTTGTATATACAGAAACCTTGTCGGGGTAAGAGATACTCTTTTAACATTTCACTGATCGTAGCACAGGTATTAGGCTTTTAATAAAATGTCAACTAAATATCATTTCATAGTATTAATCATTATATATGGTGAATATAATATCCACCATTTTGAAAATGATTACGACTAAGAAATGTGGGCAAGAAAACGTTGAATAAATTCAGTGGCATGTGCGGAGTGTCGTTTTGAATATTACTGCAGCGATTTCCCTTTGTAACTGGAGATAGGCGTTGCGCCATTTCTCTAATTTGCTAACTATCAACATGTGTCCATTCAGAGGTACTCAAGTACTTTCTTGTCATAGTCCGGGTCAGGGACATTTCCACTTGTTATTTAGAGGATGAAAGCAAAATGAAAACATCTCAACGCCAGCAGCTGTTCAAATCAGGTAGGATTCTATTAATGAATTTCGTGTCGGAAACACCTTTCGGGCTTATCTTCGTAGAGTGGCAAATCAAAAATTGAACGAGGAAAATAAGCACAGAACTTTTTCAATAAAATCATCATGTATGAATGTTTTCATGTATGTATCTACTTGTGTCTGTTCATATCAATCTATTTGTTTCTATTCAAATCTATCTATCTATCTCAGTCCTTTTCATTATCTATCTATCTATCTATCTATGACTATTCATATCTATTTACATCTATCTATCTATCTATCTATCTATCTATCTATCTATCTATCTATCTATCTACTCACATCTGTCTGTCTGTCTGTCTGTCTATCTATCTATCTATCTATCTATCTATCTATCTATCTATCTATCTATCTATCTATCTATCTCATTATGATAATTATCTTTCTTATTCCTTATCTCTCTCTGCCTTATTCTTTTCGGTATCTACTTCATTCGTATATCTAAGGCCCGGTCACATTTTCTATGTTTGTATGAATATATGTATCGTTACGTATACATTATCTTAGAACACACACACACACGCGCGCACGCACACACACACACACACACACACACACACACACATATATATATATATATATATATATATATATGTAGTGATATCCCAAGCGTAGCTTTGATGTGACACAAGGCCGAAATTATGGGCCACCCAGTGATGATCGAAGTCACTACTCAGTCGTAATTGTTCTAGTGAGACAAGCTTCCTAACCCTTACACCGTCACGAGGTGCCCTAATGAATTTCTAAGCATAGCTTAGATGTGGCACAAGGCCGAATGTATGGGGCACCCAGTGAGGATCGAACTCACTATTCATTCGTAATTGCTTTAGCGAGACAAGCTTGCTATCTATTACTATATATATATATATATATATATATATATATATATATATATATATATATATGTGTGTGTATATATATATATATATATATATATATATGTGTATATATATATATATATGTGTGTGTATATATATATATATATGTGTGTATATATATATATGTGTGTGTGTATATATATATATGTGTGTATATATATATATACATATATATATATATATGTATATATATATATGTGCAATATTACGTGTCTGTTTCAACTGAAAATAACTGTTTTAATTGGAAATATTCAAAACGTTTATGATGCTGTGTGATGCGAGCCAAGTAATATTCATGATATTTAATCGAATTTACTGATGTTTATTTAAAATTTCAAGATATATAAATATATAATGTCAAAAAAAAAATAGACAAGTTATATATAGAGTGGTGGGTGGCACTAAAAGCGACAACAAAAAGACTTACGAAAACGTCGGATATCATCGAGTTTTCAAAAAGCAAATTGAAAATATTGACAGGAAAATAACAAGAGAAAGTCGTTTCAACAATGTTGCAAAATGTGTTTTTGGAAAAAAATAATAGGTAATAAGCAAGAAAAGTGGATAGGCAGCATGAACATTCGGTAAGCAATAAAACTGGTACTCTTAAGAAAATATCAGATGTGTGACTGTCTATATTTCTGAGATGAGGTATTATGTACACTATTTACATTATTCGGACTATTGTCCTCATCTTTGTCGCCATATTTATTACAACGTTTCGGCCCTTCAGTATCTGTCTATATTTCTGAGATGAGGTATTATGTACATTATTTACATTATTCGGACTATTGTTCTCATCTTTGTCGCCATATTTATCACAACGTTTCGGCCGTTGTACGCTCCGGCCTTCTTAAGTTGATTGGAATGTCGAACTGAACCCTTTATTTCGTTCACTGCGGTAGACTGTTCTAGTTCCACGTGCCATGTCTAATGGATGTCGATGATTTCTAACAATTTTATTTGCAAATCCTTGGATTTCATAATAAAAACTATCCAGTTATATATTTATTTTTTTTCGGAATTTCTCCAGCTCTTACAATAGCCTGGTGCCCAGACGCCTTTATTCTTCTGTCGTTACTATTATGAATGTTGATGCCACCGAATGCTCCCTACTGTGTTCTTGGTTCAAACCAAAGCAAAGCAAATCTTAGACAATATCTGTTTCAGTCTATTCGGGTCTATCTCTGTCGTTTAAATATATTCATTTAGCTAGGTAGATATCCAGATATCGCTTATAGACATTACATCTTACTCGAAGAGAAAATTAATGACAAAATCAAGATATTGACGTTTTACACTATATTGAATAAAAGCTTTCTGGAACTCTCTTCCAGCGTCTTGCTTTCCATTTAATGCAATGTCAATCGTTAGCTCCTGTCTTCTTAATTCTTGTTCTTGTAATGTTTTCTCCAATAATTTTCTCATTATCACTAGGACTCTTTCAATACCTTACTTGGGTGAAATGTTTAAAAAAGTCTGAATTTAATTTCCTTGGAGTTTTATTACTTAAAAGTTACTTCGAAACCAATGGACCATTTAGAATGGACATGTTTTTAGATGGCAAGTTATAAAATTTAGATGACAAGTTGTAAAATTTAGATAGCAAGTTATAAAATTTAGGTGGCAAGTTATAAAATTTAGATAGGAAGTTATACAATTTTGATGGAAAGTTACAAAATTTAGATGGCAAGTTATAAAATTTTGATGGCAAGTTATAAAATGTAGGTGGCAATTATGCATTTTTATTTTTGGTTTATGAACTCTATCAATAAATAATATATTCTAATAATCTAATTTAAGTATACTTGAGTGTTTATAAATGTGGTACATGATGACACAATAGATCTACCATTTTATAACTTGAATTTGCTTAATTTTCAATGTCTATCCTAAATGTGTATATTTGTATCAGACAAAA
>OZ038484.1:131298569-131408569 GCA_964036315.1 Acanthosepion esculentum | reverse complement strand
ATATATATATATATATATATATATATATATATATATATATATATATATACGCATGATTGATGGGTATACGGATATTTATATTCATATGGATGGAAGAGGAATTAATTCATGGAAATGAAGATAGATCGATATTGAATATAGAAACAAGGAAATATAACAGGTAATAATAGCACGGTTTTAAACAGAGGGAGAAGCTTGCGTACATACATACTCAAATCGAAAGTGGCATAAACTCTTATTCAAAAGTCCTCGCTGAGAATATATTATCTTATTTGCATTTATGAATATTAACGAATTGATTCTAATGATAAATGCCTTTATATTTTTTTTATTTTGTTCTGAGACACTTAGCCACAACAGGAAGTCATAAACTTCATCATTATTTACTCGGCTCTGTTGGGAATAATCCCGTTTCAGCATTAAAACTTAATTGCATCAACGTCATAAATATAACATCATATGTCATATCAGTTGAAGTAAAATTATAAAATGCTATGATTCTTCCTCAGGGACAAGGAATAAACGCGAAATGCGAGGAATGAAAGAACTGATTAGAAGGCAACGTTGATAGTATGCAATATTTTAACAAGACGTACCATCGTTTAGTGCAAATAATGATCATATATGCACTAGTCGGCTAGTTTTCTTGTGTTCTCCCCGTGTATGGATATGATCATAGCTTAACGGTTATCGGTGCAGGAAATGGAATCGGCGAGTATGGTTCAAATTCCGAGGAAGCTAGTTGTGTTCATTTTCGTAGAAATACTTTATATGTATAAAAGTGATATGTCCCAGAAAGGGATATATTTGTTCGAAGTAGCGAAGTGGTTTTGTAACCGAGTAGTACAATCTAGCAGGTAGCCGTAATCGACTAGTACTCGTCGTAGTCATACGCAATATGCTTAGGCAAGAGGCGTAGGCCAATAGGCTTCGGCAATAGGATAGCCAATGGCCTAGAACAATGGCGTCCTCCTTGTACCTTTACGTCAGTCTGTATTTATGGCTGACACCAGCGAATACTATTACTGTGAGGAGGAACCCAGGTGTATGCATATTCATTACATCAAAAAGTATACAGATGTATTTTACAGAAACAGGGGGTACAAAATTATCCATATGCATTTTCCAGAGAAAAGATGATTCAAAGTTTACTAAAGTACCGTACAGACAAAATTATATAAAAGTATACAGATGTGTTGTAGATACAAAAGATGTATTGAAATATTCAGATGCACTTAAGTATACAGATGTATTTCACAGATAAAGGATGTATAAAAGTAGTCAGATGTATTTTACAGAAAAAGGATGTATAAAATTATACAGATACCTCTTTTACCGATAAAAGACGTATAAATGTTCACTTATGTACTGTACGGAAAAATCTGTATAAAAGTATACAGATGTGTTGTACAGACAAAAGATGTATGGAAGTATTAAGAAGTACTTATAAATGTTTTATCAAAGTATACAGATGCATTTTGCAGATAAAGGACGGTATAAAACTATGTAAACATATTGTACAGATGAAAGATGTGTAAAAGTATTCAGATTTATTGTACAGGCAAAAGATGTATAAAAGATGTATTTTGAAGATAAAAGCCGTATAAAAGTATACAGACGAATTTTACAGATAAAAGATGTATAAACGTATGCCGGTGTTTTGTTCTGATAAAAATGTAGGAACACATCTTTAGCTAGGGATTAGTAGCGATGCAGATATTGATCTCTAGATTTGGTTGGCAATCAGTCTAAATGAAGGAAAACTATCAATTCCAAAACTTTTGTGCGTTCACTAGTAACTCTACCCTGTAATGAAATAAATGCTACAGAGACCATAGCAACAACATAATGGGGCTGTATTACTACGTAGGCTCTCCGGGCCTAGTTTAGTAAATACTAAACACTCTAACTCCCCAAGCGGTCATCCATCTAGGTGCTGACCAGGTTCGATGTTGTTTAACTCCATTGATCTGACGAGAAACAGTGTTTCAGCGTGATATGACTGTAATCTGAGAATACCAGATCTTGTAAGCTTGCATATGCAGATGATAGGGTGGATAACGGCTCGGAATGGGAAACCGGAGAGCCGAGTTCAAATTCTAGTTGAATTCATTACATTCACTTACGCGCAAATACTCTTGGGGAACGTATGAATCCATCTCTCCCACCAACTATGGGTTAAATAGCAGGGAAAACTGGGTCCTATAGCCTTGTTTGGTGACCAGACTACCGAAGAAAGTACTGGGGAAAATCAATCACCGAGCAGCAGCATTCACTGATCGAGCAACAAGTGCTGCTCTTTATTGAAATTTATAAAATCTTAATCTGAAAAAAAAAATAGCTGTTATTGCTCTTTCTACCACTGATAGGGTTTTCCTTCTTAGCCTCTTATTTGAAGCCGTATGGAACGTTAACATTTTAATTATGACATTAATTTCTCTTCGCGTTACACGTGCTATGCATTTTAGTTGTTGCTGCTGTTGAAAGTCCTCATGTGATACGGTTTCTGCTCTTTGGTACACTTTTTTGTTTGTGATTCTGCATGCCGGGTACCTCGCTCAAAGCAATCTTTAAACATTGATCTTAGAAAGTGGCTGTGTATACGCCTGGGAATTGAGATATTTTTGTACGCATTTTGCAACATGAATGGCACCCATATTAAAATATTGATCTGAAGAGTTTTTACTTTTTGTTAACTTTTAAGCATTTCACCCCAAGCAAGCCGAGAGCGCCACTAGTTCGACAAGGAGTTACAGAGAGTGAAAGTAAAGGGCTGGGTACAGGGGGGGGTGGATATAGAAAGGTTAACAAGAAGAACGGGGATCAAGTCATCCGAAGATGTCGATTGATATTACATTTAAATTTTTGTAGATTATAGTTATCAGGGAAGCAAGTAGTAGTAAGGGAGTTCCAATGTCGCGAAGGGCGAGAGAAGAAGCTGTTGGAGTGGAAAAGGGGGTTACATTTAACTGTTTATACAGTGAAAGGGTGGGACAGAGATGCCTACCTAGTAGCAAGTTTAAATTCATGCAGTGGGGGAACCAGTGAAAATATTTGTAGTAAAGACAGAGAGAAGCCACATCACGTCTGTGAGAAAGCGACTGGTGTCGAGATGCCAGATCAGGACCGATCACCTTGCATATCCCTCATTTGATTTTGCCGAGAAACTAGAGATGAAAAGCAAGGGCACCAGACCATATATAGGAACAGTATTCAATGTATGGACAAATTTGTAGATGAGAAGGATGGACTCAGACGAGAAGAACATGACCCGAGTTTTCAGGCTGACGTTTGGGTTCTGTAGTAATTCTTGGTGTTAGGCGAAAGTGCCTCAAACCTCGCCTAAGAGGCAGTTGAAATTGGTAATATATTATGAAAAAAGTTTTGTGAATTCTGTCGTTCACAGAAAATACACAAGGCTGTAGGTGACGCATCAATAATTGTAACCTATGTAATGTGTAAATAATTGGCAAAGTTTGGACATGGATGTAGGTTAAAGATTTGGATGTTACTTATGCTCTATGTACACCTTTTCAAAGATCTTTGAGATATCTAAGGCGATCTCCATCGTGATGAATTTTACATAGAGTGTCTAGGAATTTCTGTGTGTCATGTCACCTAAGACATCAGCAGTGGACCTACAAGAGAGAAATTCATACTGCTTGTCGCGCAACAGCTTTCTTTCTGATGATGTCGGTATCCAAGATCACACAGGTCTTGTAGGTTCAAAACACATAAAAAGCAAACTCTTTTGTGAATTCTTCTTAAATGCCGCGAACACCTTCAGTATAATTGTAACCTATGTAATGTGTAAATAATAGACAAACTTTGGACATGGATGCAGGTTAAAGAGTTGGATGTTACTTCTGCTCTATGTACACCTTTTCAAAGATCTTTGAGATATCTAAGGCGATCTCCATCGTGATGAATTTTGCATCGAGTGTATGGGAATTTCTGTGTTTCATGTCACTTAGGACATCAGCAGTGGACCTACAAGAGAGAAATTCATACTGCTTGTCGCGCAACAGCTTTCTTTCTGATGATGTCGGTATCCAAGATCACACAGGTCCTGAAGGTTCAAAACACATAAAAAGAAAACTCTCTTGTGAATTCTTCTTAATTGCCGCGAACCCCTTCAGGACATGACCAATCCTGGGTCTCAATGAATTCCTAGGTGATATCCTAATAATAACTCTTTACTACCCCTCTCTGTTTATGCAATGAGATCCATTTACATAAGTGTGTTAGGTATGTTACTGCTCTCTCCCTCTTATTCCTATTGCCTCCAATATATCTTGTGAGTGTTAAATTCTCCAATGCCCCTTTTTTCCTTATGTGTTTAAAAATGTCTCTTTCTGATCATAAACAAATTTTCTGTTTCCGCTTTCTCTAAGATTTCTTTGTTTCTCATATGTTTTTCTTTGGCATTATCAGTACTGCCTCAAGTCTTATCACTTGTGAAGACAGTGTCCAATATTCGATGACATACAGGTGGATTGATTTTACATAGAAATTTTAGTGAACCATTCCTCATTTTGCTTACATCAAGTGTCGACTTTCCATAGACATTAACTAAAGTTCTATTAATGTTTGTAGTACATTCGCTGTTTGTGGTGTTCTCTTCATTTCCTCTTCATCTGTGACAAATTTCCCAGCATTCATTGCCATATCGGAACATTATTATTACATAGCTTTTGACCGCTCTTATCTTTGATTCGAAATACATTTTGCAGTTAATTAGTATTGTTCTTAGTTTCGAGAAGGATCTTACGCTATTTCAGCGCCTCCTCGGGTTTATGTATTTCTTTCCATTGTGTTTTATGACAATTCACAGAACGTTAAATTTTTGTACTTAATTTATCTTGACGTTTATAATTCGTAGCTCGGATCTTAGGCTTTCGCACTTGGTAATGACATTTATTCTGTCGTTACTGTCGAAAGTAACTCCTTATATTTTCAATGTATTCTCTTTTAATGCAATAGTTCCATAACTTTTTTTCTTCCTGTAATACTTTTCATGGATATTATTTGCGTACTTTTTATATTTTTGATCCGAGAAAATATGTTTATATTTCATTGGCTATTCACAGAAATACGCTCCTTTTTATAGTTACTGATGTTTATCGAAATACATTTATTTTTGAGAGATAAAATAAGTGCCGACAGGAGAACTCATGCTATATGCAAAAATACGCAAACAGGAAAAAAAGCAAACATGAAATTGCATTTAAGAAAAAAAAGACTTTGGAATTATCTAAGGACTTAAAATGGAACACCTTAGAAGAAGTACTAGTGACACCAGGAGAAGTCATCACAAAAAAAAAACGATAAAATAATAAAAAATAGATGACAGGAGAAATTCTCGATATAACGAAAAAAGAGATAATTCCAACAGATATCGCCAATAATAACTTTAGCAGTATACATTTTTATACCAAACAAAAGTACCGTCTAGAATATGTCGGAGATAATTTTCAAGCTTATAAAATAAGAGAATACTTTTAAAGTCTGAGAAAAAAATAATAGTGCCACGGAGACAATTATCTGAAAAATAAATATTGCTGTTATATATGGCCCGGTGCTGCTTCTGTATATTTAGAGATTCTTGGTAAAATTCAAAGAGAAATCAGCAATATTATTGGTCCTGACCTGGCGTCTCGGCTTCAGTCAATTTCTTACCTCCGTAAAGTTGCTTCCCTGTGCCTTTTCTATAAATATTTTCATGGTAATTGTTTGGATGAGCTCTTTTGGGCTAGTTTTTAAACTGTTGTTTTATTCCCCTTCCCCTCGACAGACAATGAATTGTACATATGTGGACGAGTTAGGACTTTCATGGAGACAATGAGGTATTATGGTGTATAAAAAACGGTAAGTAAGTGTTGTGGCTTCCGGGAATGGAATCCTGCACAAATAAATAAACAACGCCACTAATTGAGATAGAAAAATAAATGTATTAAACGTAAGAATACAGACTTGAAGTGAAGATTAGTAGTCAAGGAATGCGGGTTAGTAGAAAGTATACGTACAAGTCTCTGTAATTGAAGCCGTAATTATCTCTCTCTCTGGAATCTCGTATAACTCTCTGTGAACACCCTGTGTACTTTCTCCGTATCTCTCACCCTGACTCAACGTATCTCAACCCGCAGGTATTCTCTCTGCCAGTATAAGTATATTTTGGACGAGTCCATCTTGTGTACAAGGGTCTGCCCCACAACAGTAAGGATGCGTTGTTTTGGTGTAAGGAATATTTTTTGGTATGTTTGGCTTAGTGTTTGTGGCTAGCTACGTTTAATGTTTTGACAGAACAAGACCGTCCTTTTCACCAGTCCCCATTTTGGCGTTTTTTTTCTATTTTTTACAAATAAATATCGCTCTTCGCATTCGTAACTAGACTTTAGTAAGCGCAGTACTAGATTGGCAGCAAGGTCTCATCAATGTACAGTTCAGTTGGCTAGATGTAACTAAGTTCTATGCTAATAGTTTCTTTTCTTGCACATCTCGCTTGTGAGCCTCTCTTCCAACTCCATGCTTTCCAGCTAACATTGATTTACACAATTTGAAATTCAAAGACAGTCGTTCTTTACTATCTTCATGTTTACTCTTCTATTGTCCTCGCTCCTTCATAATGTTTCTGTTTTCTAATTCTGTCTTACCCAGTAACCCCTTGGGCATTTGTGGCTTTACTGTCTTGCTTGGGGTGAATTCGATTAAAAAAATATAATAAACATAGTGAATAAATACCGTGCTGTTGGTTTGGGGTGAATCAAAGAAGATAATTTAATCGTACCGGAAATTCTATTTGATATCCTCAAATATGACTTGGGTACTCCGTCGTGGTGTAATATACATTTTCCAAGGGTAGCTTAAATGTGACAGAAGGCCGACAGTGTAGAGTACCCAGGTAGGATCGACTTTACTATTCAGTCATAATTGATCTAGCTAGACAAGCTTGAAATCGAAGACCCTGAAGTGATTTACTAAGCGTAACTTCGATTTCTCGCAAGGCGGAAAATACGGCCCCCCCGGTGAGGATCGAACTCACTATTCAGTCGTATTTGAGACAAGCTTGTTAACCATTACATGATTTCGAAGTGCTCCTTATTAAAGGCAGATTAGATGTGGCACAAGGCCGAAAGTATGGGGCACCCAGTGTGGATCGAACTCACTACTCATTCCTAATTGATATAGTAAGACAAGCTTGCTAACCATTACAACACGTCTAAATGCCGAAATCGCTAGAAGGGTGTGGTCATTTTCTAAGCGTAGCTTAGATGTGGAACACAGCCGAAAGTGTGGAGCATCCAATGAAGACTGAACTCCCTACTAAGTCGTAACTGATCTAGCGACACAAGCTTGCTAACTATTACACCACATCGAATCGCCACAAGAGTATGACTACGCTGTTAGATAAATACAGGGTGTAATGGATACATTGTCGTCTAAATTAAGCAAAATTGAAAATAACAATGGTATCTAATTTTAACAGATATATTTACAATAATTACACAAAAATATATTGAAATTTATTTAAGAAAATCATCATTGTTTTCAACGACACCCTGCAGAAGACTTCGCAATCTTCTGCAATTCCTGCTGGACGGTCTCCTTGTTTAAGTTGGTGAATATTACCATAATCATTACCTTCAGTTCACCTTTGGTCTTACAAGGAGTTCTGTTAGTCTCTCGCTCAACTGCATCCTAAACATAATAATCAAGGGGATTGCAGTCTGAGGTACCCAGGTGTAAGGGGTGATGTAGTCGCAGAAATTATGTGACAGCCATGACTGATTTCCCCTGTTTGTGTGGCATAGTGCAGAGTTCTGTTGCTAGACATATGATCTTCCAGCAGTCAGCTTCTTGACTCAGGGCAACACTAACTTCTTAAGGCACTTGATGAAGTGCTCCTTGTTGGATTTGAGGCCTTGTGGAAAGATGAATGGAGGCATAATATCGCCATTACCATTGATCACTTCAAACACCTTCGTAATCACCATTAGATTCATCGAGCTCTTTTCGAAACATCTGCACTGCCCGCAGATTGACACCCAAACACACTGAAATGTTCCTATTGGAGATTTTAAGCAGTACCACATACACTTTCCAATTTTCTGGCGGATTGAATTGCGTCATGGTACTCTTTTGCTCTTTAACGCTGCCCAACTGACCCTACTATACTGTGCAGCCAACAAAATCAAAAACAAACAACGTGCATGCGCGAAATTAACCAGTACCCCCAGGACGTCCATAAATGCAATGCGTATTTGAATTAAGATCTGAATTTCCACTGTATAAAGTTTAGTGGAATTAATATTCATTACTGTATTAATTTTATTGACAAATAAGTAAATTATAAGAGGAAATATAATATTGTTTTGTAAATAAATGCTTTTCCTTCGTCAGGCCGTTCGTTTATTTGTGTAACTTGTATATTCAGGTAGATACAGGTGAAAGAATAGTTGATTTTTATTTATGGGAGAACAAAAGTATCTACAGATGAGTAAGACTGGAAGTGTATATTTATATGTGCGCTTATAGACACGTAAAGTAAAAAACGAAATTAGAAGCGAAATGGAAATCCTAAGTGTATAACATCGGCCTAAAAAGATAGAAAATATGAATAAGAAAAATGCATTTCCAGAACGTAAAATTCCTTTGTCTACTTAACCCCCTCCTGCAAAAACAAGGATCAATGATTTACACCAATGTTGGTTTATCTAAAAACTGTCAGCATCGATTATTTACAAATCTATTTTATGACTTCAAAGCCGACAGAAAAAGGCAGAGGAAAACTAAAAAAACAAAAAACTAATGGTTTGCTTTGAATTATTATAGCAATAATAATAAGGATGACAATCATGGGGTGAGGTTCAGGAAACTATTGGCCCAGTTATCAATGGAACGCTGGAGTCTATACCACCGACCCTAAAGACCTACATTAAGAAAGCTTAGTATCACATCGATTCGGAAGTCTACGTTGATTGGCTCTAAAAATAATCTGCGAACTTTGCTCTCTGTCTGATGTTGCACGGCGTGATGGAAAGCACCCTTAATAGAAGAAGAAAAAGAAAAAGACGATGAAGAAGAAAAAGGAGAAAAGAAAAAGAAGAAAAAGGAAAATGAAAAATAAGAAAAAGAAGAAGAAAATAATAATAATAATAATAATAATATAATAATAATAAGAAGAAGAAGAAGAAGAAGGAGAAGTCGAAGAAGAAATTGAAAATCTAAAAAATGTGGCACATGGGAACATCACCAATACTCGTTGTAGTTGGAGCCCTCGGATTGCTTGAAAAAGATTCCAGTAGACTAATTGAAGGGATCCCTGGAAGTCCATGCCTTAAAGAAATAAAAATATTTTTTCTCACGAGTGCAGTCCACACCTTACGAAGGGCTATGTCTAAGTATTTTTTTTTCAGTGGAAAGCGTCATGATGACATTTCTAACCTTAGGTGCCTGGGCGGAACCCGAAAAGAAATGGGTACACATCAGAAATCAAATGAAATATAATAAAAATAATGTTGTTGTTGCTAATGTCTTTTTATCATTAGATAAGCATTGTCGCTATATCTACTTCCTCCGTTAATCCGGGGAAAGGAGTGAACAGAACAAGAGACAAACAAAAACTTTACAGTTGGCTGCATCATAATTTGGTTTTAAATTATATACTTTTTTAATATTTATATGGACATAGCACTCCACAAATCCTTTTTTCTTTGAGATGGATTCGAACCTTTCCTAAGGTACGTGAATGCAACGAACTCGAATAGAATTCGAACTCGTCTCTCCGATTTCTTATCCCGAACCACCAGAAATGTACAAGTTAAGCTATAAAAACCATTTATATTAAACCAAGACTGCTTCCGGATTGAATTAACAGTACAATGGCCAAAAGAAAAGTGATGTTTTGCCTAATCTATTTTCTCTATTAATGAAAAATAAAAATGTACAAAGAATCGTTAGGCAAAAGCAATGTTATGTTCGGCGTTAGAGAAAACTACAAAGGCACTTTAATTTTAAGATAGTCCTTCATTATCTGTCTATATTTCTGAGATGAGGTATTATGTTATTTACATTATTTGGACTATTGTCCTCGTCTTTGTTGCCATATTTATTACAACGTTTCGGCCGTTCAGTATATGTCAATATTTCTGAGATGAGGTATTATGTACATTATTTACATTATTCGGACTATTGTCCTCGTTTTTGTCGCCATATTTATTACAACGTTTCGGCCTTTCATTATATGTCTATATTTCTGAGATGAGGTATTATGTACATTATTTACATTATTCGGACTATTGTCCTCATCTTTGTCGCCATATTTATTACAACGTTTCGGCCGTTCAGTATATGTCAATATTTCTGAGATGAGGTATTATGTACATTATTTACATTATTCGGACTATTGTCCTCGTCTTTGTTGCCATATTTATTACAACGTTTCGGTCGTTCAGTATATGTCAATATTTCTGAGATGAGGTATTATGTACATTATTTACATTATTCGGACTATTGTCCTCGTCTCTGTTGCCATATTTATTACAACGTTTCGGTCGTTCAGTATATGTCAATATTTCTGAGATGAGGTATTATGTACATTATTTACATTATTCGGACTATTGTCCTCATCTTTGTTGCCATATTTATTACAACATTTTGACCTTTCAGTATCTGTCTATATTTCAGAGATGAGGTATTATGTACATTATTTACATTATTCGGACTATTGTCCTCGTCTTTGTTGCCATATTTATTACAACGTTTCGGCCGTTCTCTATATGTCAATATTTCTGAGATGAGGTATTATGTACATTATTTACATTATTCGGACTATTGTCCTTATCTTTGTCGCCATATTTATTACAAATAAGAATAAAAATATAATAATAAGATGAGGACAATAGTCCGGATAATGTACATACTGTAAGATAATCCTGTTTTCTGGATCAAAGAACAAGCCAAAGACACAAAAGAATTTCTTTCCTTGTCAATGAACATTGAAAAAAAAAGTTTTCTGATATTAAGATATTTCTATTTTCTAATCAATAAAATGTACAATGTTAAAATATAATTATCATGTTACTTTATATATGTTTCTGGATCAAGGATAGTGGGGAGCGGGAACAAATATTCGTACGCATACAAATTTTTAATTTATTGCATTTCCATCTAATGAATAAACATACGTTTCATATAATTAACTGTATACAGATGCATAATAACTAAATATGCGTAGAAAACAAAAAAAATGATTTAATAAATCTCATTTATCCATTTTAATGTATGAAAAAAGTATTCGTACAATACAAAAAAGAATACATAATCTACATTTAATACTTTGTAGAATCGCCATTATTCACTTCTAAAGCAATCATCTCGCTCACACCCGTTCACTGTCGAAACTGTTAAATGTAGACGTCTCTTCTGCCCCATGTCTCGCATCTCTCCCCTGTGGAACTCCCTCCCCTTTTCTTGTTTCCCTGATAGCTATAATCTCCAACTATTCAAATGTAATGTCAATCGACGTCTCCAGGCGCCTTGATCTATCCCCTATCCTTCTCTTCATCCTTTCCGCTATCACTCCTATTTGATCTCACTCCTACTCTCTGTAACCCCTTACGTGATAGTAATTTCCCGCCTTGCTTGGGGTGAAACGCTTAATGATGGCATGTTCTTCCATTCTTCCTCGCATATGGTCTTTGAATGGATTTAAATTTACAAATTACGCCGCAGATTGGCTTTAAATCTGGCGACCGTCTTGGCCATTTCAGGATATTTACATTATTCTCATCAAGCCATTTCTTCGATGATTTTGCAGTGTGCTTAGGATCATTATCTTATTGGAAGATCCAGTCAGGAGGAAGTTCAAGATTTTCAACCGAAATCATTAAATTTGCTTCCAAAATATTTATATATGTTGCGGTATTCGTTCTACCATCTAAGACTGATATGGTGCCAGTACATTTTGCAGACCAAAACATCCCCATACCATGACGCTGCCACCACCAAATTTCACGGTTGGAACTGTGTTCTTTTGTTTGAAGGCATCACTATCTTCCCCTAATACATGATTTCTAGGTTTACGTCCAAACAACACAATTTGGCTTTCGTCTATCCACAACACTCTTTTCTAATACAAATTTTCCTTATCCTTATGTTCACGAACGAATTTCAACCTGACATTTCAATAGCAGTGGAGTTTTCCGCGGGGAGCGTGACTTTAGATTGTTTCTATGAATTTCATTGCTTATTGTCCGTTTAGTGACACAGATTCCTGATGAAAGCAAATCATCCTGCAACTCTAGACGACTAACAATTGGATTTTCTTTAATTTGACTCATTAATTACCTCGGAGATCTCGGAGAAATCTTCCGTGGAGCACCTGTACTTTATTGGTTTTCAACACTTTTGAGTATTTGTATACCTTACAATGAATGAACTCATAGTAGTAAATAGAATATTCAGGTTGTCTGGAATTTTTCTGTAACTTTTACTTTCTTTCCAAAGCTTAACAATCAGTTCTTTCTGCAGGTTTATCAGTTCTTTACCTCTTGCCACAATGATGACCTTCTTGCAAGAATATCAATTACAGAATATTCTGTTTGTATTTTTAGACTAACAATAACTTCTGATAACATTATTGGGACATTCTAGAATATTCCCCTTTTATGTGAACGATTATTTGTTTCCCATATTGTATATCGTAATAGAAACCCTGTAATGGAGTCCATCCTATACTTTTCGGCAAGAATTTTAACACATGCAAAGAATGTATCTGTCTATATTTCTGAGATGAGGTATTATGTGCCCTATTTACATTATTCGGACTATTGTCCTCATCTTTGTCGCCATATTTATCACAACGTTTCGGCCGTTCAGTATCTGTCTATATTTCTGAGATGATGTATTATGTACACTATTTACATTATTCAGACTATTGTCCTCATCTTTTCGCCATATTTATTACCAAATTCCGGCCCTTCAGTATCTGTCTATATTTCTGAGATGAGGTATTATGTGCCCTATTTACATTATTCGGACTATTGTCCTCATCTTTGTCGCCATATTTATCACAACGTTTCGGCCTCTCAGTATCTGTCTATATTTCTGAGATGACGTATTATGTACACTATTTACATTATTCAGTCTATTGTCCTCATCTTTTCGCCATATTTATTACAAAATTTCGGCCTTTCAGTATCTGTCTATATTTCTGCACTGCCTTAACCGGGTATTGAACTCACACTCTTTGGGTCCTGTCACTGGATCTAACTAACGCCTTTATCCACTGTGCCATGTGTCCTTGAGGACAGAAAGAGTGTGAGTTCAATAACCGGTTAAGGCAGTGGAGAACTTTTAGAGGGAAATTAGCAGAAGATAACTGATAACTGACATCCATTAAACATAGCACGTGGAACTAGAACAGTCTACCCCAGTGAGCAAAATAAAGGTTTCAGTTCGACATTCCAACCACCTGAAGAAGACCGGAGCGTACAACGGCCGAAACGTTGTCATAAATATGGCCACAAAGATGAGGACAATAATCCGAATAATGAAATTAATATGCAAAATTGCAATGAAATTATTTGATAAATAGAATTTTAGTCTACAAAACACTTCCTCTTTTCATTATCATTAATTTGCATTTTCTAAGCGGTTTTTATTTCGTGTATTGACAGCTGGAGAGGCCCACACGGAACGTGCATTGTTATGCGGATCACTGTCACCACTTTCACCACTGTCACCACTGTAGAGGTGCATTAATTAACTGTATTTGCCTCACTTAGTCTTCGTAAACATTCACAAAGCATCGATGAATGTCAATAGTTGGAATTTTTCAGCTTGAAGGAATTCAACGTGACAGCTCTATTTTGTACGAACTTTTATATCAGACCAAGCTGCAGTATGTAACCAAGGTACGAAATGTGTTTAGCAGAAAATCTGGCACTCTTTTTTTATACAACTAACGTCAGTCTATAATATATAAAAATAGCATTATATAATACTTTCGTATACACATTTAAGTACGGTCCTGAGTATGACGATAAACTACCTCCGCGTCCTGGGTAAGATGATAAACTACGTCTAGCAGCAAGGTCTCCGATCAGGAGGTTTTGAGGAGCGTGGAACCACCTCTTAATTGCTGGTGTTCCCAGGTCCACCCTGATCCGGGGTGGTAGCACCTGTTAGGGTCCCAGCTATGGGCAAATAGTTAACCCCGAAACTAGGGTAAAAGCACTATGAAAGTGTGAAGGTGGGTTTTAATTCCAGAAATACTTTGTAAAAAATTATTATCAGCAATAACTTTATGAAGAAAAAAAAAACTATTGCCTGCAATACATTTTTGAAAAGAAAATATTACCAACAATGTTTTTGAAAAAAAAAAAATACCAGCAACACATTTTTGAAGGAAAAAAATATTACCAGAAATAGATTTCTGACAAAACAGAATATTACCAGCAATAAAAATTGTCGGCATTAAAAAACCCAGTGAGGTTGATATGCCGTAAAACAAAATAAACCAAACCAATCTAAACCGAATTATACATATTCTATTCATACGAATCTATCTAAAAATGTTGCCGGCATTAAATAACCCATTGAAGTTGATATGCTGTAAAACAAACCAAACACATTTAAGTAACTAATTTTCATTGATATTGTTCGTCCTTCATATGACAATAAATTACATTAGGCAACAATGCCTTAGATTGGGAGATTGAGAGATTTGAGGAGTGTGGAACCACCTGTTAATTGCTATTGTTTCCTGACCCGGAGTGTTGGCACCCGTTGGAGTCTCATCGATGGGCAAGTAGTGTGTCCCAAAACAAAAAGAAAGCACCCGGTAAGTATAAAAAATACTTTTTTATATAAAATAATTACCAAAAAATACCTATTTATAGTAGAATTACCAATAATATATTTTATTTATAAATGAAGACGTACAATTACGTTCAAAATGTATTTTGTTGAAGCCATAAAATTGTGTTCAAAATTTTTAGTTTTCGACATTAAATAAACCATAGAGGTTGATATGCCGCTAAACCAAAGTCAACTAAACAACCAATATGAAAGATCTCTTTCATGACATGAGTCCATAGAATATCCTGCAATTTATTAAAGAAATCAAACTGAATATAACTTCAAGAATATAACTTCAACAAAACTGCAAAGTAACGCACATATCACACATATGAATACATCTAATAACTATGTCCACACATACATGTATATGTACACAGACTGAGTATCATCTACCATGTATTCTATTGTGAAAGCGGAATAATATATATCGTATTTTTATCACTTTTATTTTTCGGCATTAAATGACGTATAAGAAGCTGATATGCTGTTAAAAAAAATTGATATCGTAATTTGATAATTGATAGCGATGCTAGTTTTTTATGAGTTTGTACTGACGCTGAAAATGGTACACATTTCCTAACGATACAAGTGATTTAGGTTCAATCTCAGGCAAAATATAGCATTTCAAATGATTTCTAAGGAATGGAAATCTTTTGTACTTTGAAGATTACGCCGTATGATTTTACTAATTTACCTTTCTTTCCATTTTTCTTGCATCACTCTAAAGTAAAATCTTACTTATCATCTACTGCCTTTCAGTTATTATTTCGAGTATCATGCAAAAATTTAACTTGGACCCTTTCAGTACCAGAAGTATAAAAGATAAACAGCAAGACGGAACTTGGTAGAATATCAGTCAGATCTCATACAGTTCTTATTTAGTATTTAGAGATTCATGATAAAGAAGAATCTACAATGTTATCCGTCCGGACCTGGCATCTCGGCTTCAGTCACTTTCGCACCGACATAACGTATATTCCCTGTGCGTTTTCTATGAATATTTTCATGTTAATTGTTATGTTGTACTTTCCTCTTAGGTACCAGCATTTTACTAATTTAAGCGCAGTAAGATTGCTAAAAAGGTCTCACCATTTTACAGATGAAATTCTTAAATCTAACCACAAGTTCTATGCTAACTGTTTCTTCTCTAACACTTCTCTCCTGTGGAACTCTCTTCCGGTTTCTTGCTTTCCAGTCAACTTTGACCTTCAAAAATTTAAATGCGATGTCAATCGTCATCTTCTGTCTCTTTAATAAAAGTTTATTTATTGTTCTCTCTCCTTAATGTTTTCATTTTTCTTATATTCTTTCACACTCGGTAACCCCTGAAAAAAAAAAGCGCATTCAAAAAGGTATCTTTAAGATACACATTCTTACACAGATTTGTTTATTTTGCCTGGTTCTGCACAGGTTCTTTTATCTTAGTTAAATCAGAGAACGCATAACGTTGTCTCTTTCCGGACATTAGCTCAACTAGCGTGTTCTTGAGAATCTGAGCGGCCGGAAATACAGGAAGCAAATCTAGCATTAGCCATATTGAGAGACACGCCCTTTTTCTATGAAACGTGAAGATATTAAAAAGATAAACGTGTTATGTCACTTAAAAAAACGTGTTTGCGCAATAGTGATCTAAAATTATCATGAATCCTTACTCGTGATACATGTTTTGTTAGAATCTGCTAAGCAAAGACGCATTTACGATCCGTACTCTTTTTTTTTATCTCTTTTTGTTATCTTGCATGTTCAAACACGGCATCGTTAACCCAGTAAGCGAGCAGAACAAACTGCACTGACAGTCATGGCAGCAAGTTTCTCTATCATTTTCATCTGCCAATCATAACTCAATTCCGTGTCAATGAATTGCAATGGAACTCTTAATAAGAATCCGAACGTTGTTGAATAAACGCGGGCTCGACTGCTTCGGTCGGACAGAGGGCCAATCACCCGAGGTTACAGCTTTATTAAAGGGAGCGCTGTGGAAGAATATGGGCACGAAAGAAGTTAAATACGGAACAGAACAGAGAAAATGGTAAATCAAATAAGAGGGGAAAGAAACAAGGGAAAATAATACAAAAATCAAATAATACAAAAATAAATGTAACAAGAAAAATTCTGAGATTGTTAAGGCCTGTTGCAACCGGAGTTTTGTTCTCAGTTACTCGCTTGCAACGAACACTATATAACCTCGGTATATTCTGTGTTCCTTTAGAAATTTGGCGATCATGGATCTTCACAACATCCTAGCTCTAAACAATATTTATCTTCAACTATCTCTCCAACTCCCTGCCCTGTCATTCATTTATAAAAGAACCTTATGTAATGACTCACCGTTTATGTCATTGAAGTGTCAAATTCTCCAAGCATCTATTTCAAACTGAGACTCGCCTATGTAATAATAAATTATTTCTGACGCTTAGAAATCTTAATAGATTGTGGCACAAGGCCAGAATTGGAGGAAAAGATCAATTTCATTGCCAACATGGAGTGATTAGATTGAATCAATTGAATCTACTGCCCGAAAAGTTGGTCTACTATGTCATGTCAGATAATTTCTCTCGTCGGAATCCATTTTGCACAGTTACAAAATCTATCATTCGTCCGTGCATTGAATAAGGCTGCCATATTTGATCTAGAGCTCCTGCTATATATCTCAAGATTCTTGGCAAAAATTCCAAGAAGAGTCTGTAATGTAATCGATTCTGACCTGGCATCTCGACATCAGTCATTTTCTCACCGATTTGACGTAGCTTTCCGCTGTCTATTTAAAAACAAAATTCATGGCAATTGTTCCGTTCAGCTTTCTTTTTTGCTACCAGGACTTCACCAATTTAATCGTAGTACTAGATTGACAGATACATCGGATCTAGTATCCGTCTCGATTTCTGAGATGAGGTATTATGATTATCATTTACAATATTCGGACTATTGTCTTAATCTTTGTCGCCATAATTATTACAACATTTCGGCCGTTGTACGCACTGGCCTTCTTCAGGTGGTAGGGATGTCGAAATGAACCCTTTATTTTGCTCATTGGGGTAGACTGTTCTAGTTCCACGTGCCATGTCTAATGTATGTCAGTTATCGGTTATCTCCTGTTAATTTCCCTCTGAAAGTTCTGCACTACCTTAACCAGGTATTGAACTCACACTCTTTGGGTCCTGGCACTGGATCTAACTAACACCTTTATTCACTGTGCCATGTATCCTTGAGCGAAATAAAGGGTTCAGTTCGACATTCCAACCACCTGAAGAAGACTGGAGAGTACAACGGCCGAAAAATTGTCAAAAATATGGCGACAAAGGTGAGTACAATAGTCCGAATAATGTAAATAGTGTACATAATACCACATGTCAGAAATTTAGACAGATGTTCAGTTCGACATTCCAACCACCTGAAAAGACCGGAGCGTACAATGGCTGAAACGTTGTACTAAATATGGCGACAAAGATGAGGACAATAGTCCGAATAATGAAAATAATATCGCATCTATTTACATTTGACATTGCTAGATGTAAGTTCTATTCACACGTTGCAGTAGAAACCTATATGGTTCGCTGCTTGCTCGAGTGATTGCTGCAAGGGTTCTACATCCATGATATATTAAGACATTAATGCAAGATCTTCGGCAAAGTCAAGGTCAGTCAAGTATTGTGGATGGTATCGATTACTCTGGTGAAGTTTCAAAAGGAGTTCTTTTCCCTCCATTTTGTCGAGAGAAATGCACAGAACATAGTTCAGAACAAATATAAACAGAAAAGGAGCAAGTGTGTCCCCTTGTGGAACTCCTTCCTTAACTTGAAAGGAATCAGTCTCGCCATCAGTTGACACAATGGTAGCAGTTGTGATTCTGTACATGCGATGCGTGTAACACATTTCACAAGATTTGGCACTCGGACTTTCCATCCTCATTAAAAGTCTAAACCTTTCGAACATTGATTGAACCAGTCCTAATGTATGGATCAGAAACTCGGGCATTATCTGCTCGTCTTGAAAGACGATTGGATGGAACATAGACACATCTACTTAGAAAAATCTAGAACATCATTTGAGTATCCCATGTAACACTTAAGGCAATTCACAGAGAAAGACCAATTTTTCTTTAGCTCAAATAAAAAAGATTACAGTTTGCCAGCCACTGCTACCGAGCGGATAGGGAAATCGTTAGATACTTACTCTTACGTCATCCTTCTTGAAGTGTCTTCTCACGGAAATTGAATTTCTCAGACGCCATAGCACGGGACTCAGGGTTGGACATTGGGGATCTGGAGACGGAAATACGGGACCGAACAGTGTGGGAAAGAGATTGTCAATGGAGTTCCGACCAACGGTAGGGAGGTCGAATTATGATGATGATGAAATTCTGTTGTAATAGTTTCTTCTCATTCCTGATTCTGCTACAGATCTCTCTTCTGGGTTCTTGTTTTCATCTCAAATATGAACTTCAAAAAAGTAAATGCAGTGTCAATCGTCATCTTCTGTCTTCTTGCATACTATTTTCTTATAGCCCTTTTTCATCAATAACATTTTCTCCTTTACTTTCACTCTTATTTGCACCTTGTATCTTATTAGCTTTATCGCCTTGCTTGGGGTGAACGATTAAAAATTTAAAAAAATGTCTAACTTAAACTGTCACCCAAACAAAATTCTCCTGTACATAGAGACATTTGAACTGATTACATATTTCTTCTTTTATGTGTTGTATTCACTTACGACGTAGGCAGTCATGGCTTTCCACAGCTTCCTATCCTTTGTCGCTGTAAGTAATGTTAATCACCTTAATCTGTTCTCCTCTTTTAGACAAACGTTTTTAATTTACTCGCTGTTTGTGACTTCGTCTCTTGCCTTTCGTCTGTTCTGTGAGACCCAATTTCTCCAAACCTTCTTTACGCATTATCTGTCTTAGAAATTGCAACTGTCTCTTCCTCATTATGAGAGTCGTTTTTGTTTGCATTTTTCTTAAAGATTCCTTTTTACTCAGTCCGTGATATTCTAGGTATTGTTTCTGTAGAAACACCTTTCTGTTACTCCATGTCTCTTCGTCATCTGTAATCAAATTGTCCAACATCCACTTGCATATAGAACTGAAACAGCATAACAGTTTCGTAATCCTTTTTATCTAACGAAATGTTCCTGTTACTTAATACTTTGTTTAGATTGTTGAAAGCCATTGTTTGATTTTCCAATTCGCCTTCCGAATTCGGTGTCACGTTTTAAATTTTCATACTTGGTTTGTTTTCACATCTCCAACTCGTAGTTCATATCTTTGATTGTTTGCCATGCTGACAACCATATGTATTGTCTTCTTACAATTGAATTTAGTCCTTTCTTCTCATTGTCCGACGTTCTGTAGGATCCGATAAGGTTTCCTTTCGGTTTGTGCCATGAACATTCTGCCGTTTGCATATCTTATGTTTTGAAAATTGTGTCCGTCCATAATAAATCATGATAGGACTTCTAGTTCTCTCAGGATCACATGACTCAAGTTTGATTAAGTCCGGTAAGAGCACACATTCTTGTCTTACGACCATTTATATTTTTGTATATTTACGGAATTCTTTTCATGAAACTATAATTAATAACAAATTATTTAGAAACATAGATCTAATACAGTGGCAATACGATTTCTCATAAATAAGTAGATAGGTTCCTTTTCCATTTAAGTCAATGTGATTACCAGGATTTGTTACGAAATTTTGTCTCCAGTCCATCTTTTTGTCAACTTAATGACAGTGTTTTCAGGAACCCTGTCTCCCGCCTGCCTTTGAATCGGCAAACGTACAATTTTGTTAATGATTTTAGATAATTATAAAAGAAAAGCGCTTTGAAAAACTGACCGTACATCCAGCTTTTGGGTGGGGTCTACTTTTCCGGAGCACAAGTAGATGAATATGGTGGGAGACCCCAGCTCGTATCCATATAAGCAGGGAGAAGCAGGAAGACAGCAGTAGGTGAGTAATTGACCAGCAGCCAGCAAGGAAAGTACCAGCGGTGAGTGCGTGAGCACTCGCTAAAACTACAGGCAGTGAATATAAGAGTCCTCTTTCCGTGGTGGGAATTTACTAAAGATAGCAGTCCACCTTGACGAAGCTGAAAGAAGACATAGACGGCTAAGTTAGAAATCGTATTGTTGCAATTTCCCAACCAGTGTCTTGAAAAGCATTTGTCGTTATTCTTTGTTGAATTCGATCACGGCCGACAAGACAAACCTGTGAACATAGCTAGTCGGTGTATGAATGACAGTTTATATTCTCAATTTAATCTTTCCTTGTATAATGTGATTCATTTTTATTTTTAGACTGCGGACATACTGATATATCACCGCCTGTCAAACGAAAGACAGAAGAAACGAGTTCCAAACTAAAATAAAACAGATAAATAAGCCAGAATTATTCGGGCTCTGTACAGACAGCTAGATAAATATGTAGATAACAGTCTAGAGAGAATGATAGAGCGAAATATATGTAACTAGAAAGAGGCAGCTTATGAGAGGAAATAAATGACATTGAAAAAGGACATGACGGAAACAGTAGAGCATCATGGGATAAATGAGAATAAAAAGGTATCTATGCATATTAATAATCATCGATGTAAAAGGGCGTAAATGAATAAATTGTTCCGATAGGCCTCTGTCTGTGGGTGAGAAAAAAAAAAGATTTGCCAATAGAAGGTGAAGAACTATACGCGGTATGATTGTCTTTTCAATCTTCTGCCACTTCGGATCTAAATCTAACTTATATCCGAGCATTCATGCAATCAATAACTTCCGACCGCTTCTCTAATCCTTATACAGAGACGTACGCTTTAGGCAGGCAGCATATTTTGCTGAGAGTTTGCAGTTGAATATATGTATATTGGTTCCACTATTATCACTATAATTAACGGGTGATTTATTAGATAATAGTTCCATTAAATCGCATATCAGCAGAAAAGTCCCCCCCCCAAAAAAAACCCCACAAGAACTCCAACAAATGCTCACCATCACATAAATGGTAAAGAAAAACGATTACACATTATAAAAGCACAAAGCATAACAATACGACCCAGCATCCCATAAATGTCAAATTAGCTAGAAACACTGTTTACATAATTCGGACTATTTTCCTCATCTTTGTCGCCATATTTATTACAACGTTTCGGCCGCTGTACGCTCCGGCCTTCTTCAGGTGGTTGGAATGTCGAACTGAACCCCTTATTTCGCTCGCTGGGGTAGACCGTTCTATACAATCTTAACCAATACGAGTCTATGCTTAACCGTTATATTCCCGACGTATCCTCATAAAATGTGCCTCTTACCCTGTAACCATCTACCTTGAGTGGCTTTCGGGCTTTGTGCCGGCTTGAAAATTATTGTGAAAAAATAAAACGATGAAACACTCACGTGACATCTAAAAATGATAAAACCGGCATGGAACAAAAAACAAAAGCTTTTTGATTATGACTTATGAAAGACGACATTACACATAAACGAGACGATCTAAAAATGTAGCGGAATCCAGAAAAATGTTCCGAAAATAATTGAACGCATCATTAACAAAGACATAGCATTTAACAAAACTTATATATATATATATATATATATATATATATATATATATATATATATATATATATATATATGATTATCTCAAATCCACGTAATAATTTCTATGACTTGTATATCATTGCTTGAACCGGCTTCTAATGCGGCTTGGGGAGAGTTGTCGTGGCTTGTGTGGTAAGGGAAATATCGATGAGTTCCACCACGGAATATGTGATCGAGCAGCGCTATATCGAGTCTGATTCGCTACCTCTTCGTCACCTAGGCCCGTTGGTATATTTGGTATGAATTGTGCTTGATAACGTAGCTGTTGGATAAGCAGTGCTGATAAGTTCCAAATATAGAACGAAACAGCGGTCCAGTACTTTCTGCATTCTGTTGAGGTTTCTTCTAGACGCGATGAATTAATTATAATTATCTCAAATCCTCCTAATAATTTCTATCACCCCCATATATATATATATATATATATATATATATATATATATATATATATATATATATTTAAATCAGTCAGGTTTCGATCCCGGCTTGAGGAAAACGGATGTCTAGTGACACTAATGATCTGTGATACAGCGAAACAGTCTTATTTTGGATGACTATATATATATACAGTTGCGGCCAAAATATTCAGAACGGCATTGTTTTCGTCAGAAAAGTAGGTATAAGTTTTTATCAAAGTTTGTTTTATATTCTATAAATTTCACAGACAATAAATACGATATTGATTGTTAGTGTCTGAGATTTTAGTGTAATTAGAGAGGATAATACAAATGTTATGGATGATTTAGTGATTTACTGCAAAAACCCCTGGCGGCCAAAATGATCAGAACGATTGAAAAAATAAGAAAATAATCAAAAATGACAGAGAATACTGGAATTATTTAATATTTAGTGTGAAGCCCTTTAGCTTCAATCACACTTTGACATCTTCGACTGCATGAGGAAATTAAATTTTCAATTTCTTGCTGGGTGATCTTATTCCATTCCTCCTGAAGGGCATTCCACAATTGCTCGGTTGTTTTAGAATTTCTGGCTTTCGAACGTTCTCCTAGAATATTCCACACATTTTCAATAGAACTGAGATCTGGGCTTTGAGCAGGCCAATCCATAACAATAACCTTTTCAGTCTTAAGGAAGTTCATGACCACCTTAGACTTGTGACATGGGGCATTGTCCTGCATGAATATGGGTGGTCGCTTAGTTGAATTTCTCAGCATAGGCAAGACATGATCTTTTACAAGTTGTTTATAAACTCCTGCATTTACCTTACCATGTAATCGCACCAAAGCGCCCACACCATCTCTAGATATCATCCCCCCAAACCACGACACTTCCTTACCGAATTTAACACTAGTCTTAAGGCATTTAGGCGACAATTTTTCACCTATTTTCGACGAATGGTCTGAGCCAAATAACATAAACTTAGATTCATTACTGAAAGGCACCGTTTGCCATTTTTTTTATTCTTGGAGCTAAGCAGTGGCTTCACTTCAGGTGCTCTTGCTTGTAGGTCATGTTCAACTAAACGACGAGACACAGTTTTTCGAGAAAAGATTTTCTTCAGTACAATGCTCATTTCCCGAGAAACAACAGCAGCAGTTTTAAATCTGTCCTTATTAACCAACTTTACCATAGCACGATCTTCTCTCTTGGTCGTTTTTCTTGACCTACCTGTAGACTTTCTTGCTTCACACGAACCACAATCATCGTAGACCTTAAGAATACCGTGAACAACACTTTTTGACTTGTTAACAATCTTTGCAAGGGACCTAATACTTAAATTATCCTTCTTTCGAATCTTAATAATCTGCTGACGAATTGATAACAGAGTAAGTGGCATTATATTAACAAAGTACACTGCAGATATTCTTACTAATGTTTAGTAAACGAACCGTCACGTAAACAAATTAAAAAAATTATAGTTCGCCAGTTAAATATACTAAAACACGGAGTAAAAGCAACCGTTCTGATCATTTTGACCACCATGAGTTTTGCAGTAAATCACTAAATCATCCATACCTTTGGTATTATCCTTTCAAATTACACCACAAACTTAGACAATAACAATTAATATCGTATTTATTGTCTGTTAAAATTATAGAATATAAAACAACTTTGATAAAAACTTATACCTACTTTTCTGACGAAAACAATACCATTCTGAAAATTTTGGCCGCAACTATATATATATATATATATATATATATATATATATATATATATATATATGCACAAAAACTTATGGTAAATTAGCTAAAGAACGCAGAGTGAAGACGCTTGGCGAATATTGCCCTTAATCTCTGTCGCGCACGCGTACTAAGTTATTAAGTTCTCGCTTGCCTCTATTGCTTTTGCAGCTTTTGGATAGAGACTGTGTGTAGAGAGTGTTCGCTCCACCACACCACAGAGATTCCATCAGTGACTAGGACATCTTCAGTGGCTTTTGGCCACGTATAACATTGCCCATGTCCGACGCTAACCTTATTCGCCAGATCTTGCCACTTGTGACTTTTTCTTCCTCAAAAACAAAATCCCGAACTCGTAAATAATGTTGGCTCTTTGTAGTTTTCATTCTGCAGGTGTGCTGTTATATTTGATGATAAGTTTAGCTGCTGTAATAGTTAATTAAATTTTCTTGTTCGAGTCGACTGGGTTATTGTATTTCTTTATGATATTCCGAAGTGAAAATTCATCTTGCTTATAGCAATAGTTTATTTCAGCCGGCTGGCACAAATTGCTCGGCCTACATGAAAACTGATGGGTTTCTACGACCTTTATTGACTAAATTTTGCGATCAAATAAGATCGTAATTTCAGTACAGTAAAAATGGTAGCTAACCATGAAAAACTAAGGTCATTTTCGGGTTCAGCACCATCAAATTAGCTTAAAAAACATGTTTTATTTCTTCGTACCCTAAATCGTATTGACCAGCGTTATTAACACTGATTTCCTTAGATTGACGAGTTTGCTTGTTGTTACGCCTGACTATCGCAAACTTAGATTAGATGAGCACCATACGGAAGAAGAAAAACTGTTGGCAATAAAAATGTGATTCAGCTGAAGAATACTGAAAAGTGAATCGGCGGAGACAGTGAGTAAATAGTTAAAGCAGAGCAAATAGTAACAAAGCAAATTATAAACAGAATCAGAAAGAAACTGGTGGTATTTCTTGGATACATAGCAAGGAAACTAGTCTGTCACATAGCATAGTGTGAGCAAAGGAGATATACGAAGACATCTGGTCAACTTCTTGGCGATTGTGTATCATTAATTCAAAAAGGTCTAGAAGAATTTAATTTTGCTATTTAATAAGAAAGATTGAATCAATTTCAACTAGGGAAGAAGGCCAGCATACAAAACCCTGTCAAACGCCTTCGAGATTACAGAGCAACATTTCGGGCTTCACTTTCGTTGTCTAAAGATTGATAGACTCTTTCGGCAATAGCTGTTAACAAATTACCAGTTGACCTAGAGAAGCGAAATTGATATTTCTGGTCTGAGAAACAACTTGCGATATGAGATGATTAATCAGATCAGAATTGATTAGAGCCTCTAGTACATTGCCAAAACAAGAAGGCTAATAGGCCGATATTTGCAAAGACTAGACTCTCCCTCTGAGTTCTGGAACTACAGAAGATGTATTTCAACAAGCAGGAACGCAATGAGCGACAAGTTATTTATTGCAGGGTTTAGAGAGAACAGGAGCCAGTTCAGGAGCACATTTCTTAAGGACAATTGCAGTGATATCATCAAGTCCTCATGACTTTTGGGATACGGTTTAGAGTTGATGGGAGAAACCATGGACGAATTGATATGCCTATCACTGAATAGAGATCCAGTTCCAAGTGGAAAGTTAGTTGAAGATACTGCAGGTGAGACAAGAGTAGAATTTTGATGATAATTTATGAGCAACCGCTTCATCAGCAGACGATGTTAACACCTCAAATTGAGCGAAGAGAGCATACAAAGAAGACTTACAATTATTTAACACGATATTACACAGCCAGTAATAGTCACGAGAACCAAAACTGTCTGAAATTATACAGTGTCTCATTTTATTAGTAAACAAAGACGCGTTTACAATTATTACATACGATCAGACACAAAGAAGCGTCTTATATGATCGAAGCTATCACGGTGTACAGCCTCTTTGGGCTATTGCCTCTGAATAGGCAGGTGTGATCTAAGGATAAGATTGTGGTTTCACTTGGTATTTTCAGGAAGTTACAAAAACATCGATCACGGTTTTCCCGAGAAGAAAACTTAGTGGCTCAGTTATAAACAAGATGGTTAAAATATCAGTTTATCAGGACGCTGGTAACAAAATGAATATAAATATAAGGTTTCAGTCTAATTCTTTCTTTTTATGTACCATGTCCTTTCAGGACGTTGGCGATCATGGCTCTCCACCTCCTCCCTCTATCCCTTGCAGCTCCCAACAAGTTCCCTCCCTCTGCCATCTCCCCCAGACAACGTTCTGTCATCCACTTAAGACCATTAATTATGCCATGCGTTGTTTTCCCTTGTTTCTCTTTCCCTCTATTCTACCCGTGAGTATCAGATTCTCCAGGCTTTCCCTCCTCATTATGTGTCCCAGAAACTTCAGATGCCTCTTCCTGATATTAAGTATAAGCCTCCTTCTTGTTAGCATCTTCTCTAAGACCTCATCCTTGCTCACACGCTCGGTCCATGATATCCTTAACATCCTTCTGTAGAACCACATCTCCGTCGCCTCGAATCTCTTGTTCATCTTTGAGGAAATCGTCCACCATTCGCTGACGTAAAGAAGGACAAATGTCACGTAAGAGCACGGTATTCTTTTCTTTGTTACCAAAGAAATCCTCGTGTCTCGCAATACTCTGCTCAGCTTTCGGAATGCATCGTTGGCCATCCCAATACGTCTTCGGATCTCAGCGTCGCACTTACGGTCCCCTGTCAAACGATTCCAGATATTTCAACTTCAGCACATGCTTGATTTTAGTGTCCCCGACCTGCAAATCGCATTTCGCGCTCAGCATTTTACTGATGACCATGCATTCTGTTTTCTTGCAGTTTATGCTTCGTCTCTTCTTCTCACTCTCCGTCGCTACCTTCTGTAGGAGATTTTGTAATTTCTTTTCCGTGACTGTTATCTAGACGACTTAAAAGAAACAGTTATTGTAGCGTGATCCGAATTATCATGAGGACAGTTGCGATGCGTGTCAAGAGTCAGGAGATGAGGTAAGGAAGAAATTAAGAAAAGAAGCATATAGATCAGATTATTACAGAAACGTATAGGGAATTCCATTCTTTCATTGAGAGACTTGTAAAATAAAGGTGGGGATGATTCTAAGAGAAACATTGCGCCCAAGGCAAAAACTGCGGGTTGATGTGATATGGACTGACACCAAAAGTTAGATTCATAGCTTTTACCGACTTTTGAGCATTTAATATTTCGTCTGAAAAAAATGTACAGAAATAATTAGTTTCTGCAGGTTATTTGCTTAGAAACCGACTTCAAATTTTTACTATTTCACGACTAAATCCAAATAAAGTTGATATCTTTTGTATTAAATAAACTGAATGTAAATATATTCAAACAAGAATTTGAATTCAGAAATCACCGAAAGCAAAATATACAGATGTTTTACTATTTTCGATAAGTAAAAACCGTGTAAAAAGGCTACTCAATGAATATTATTTGTTAGATAATTTGTGAGATTCTAATTAATAAAAACAAAAAATAGATAAAAGAGTATATAACATATAATACTTCAGGTCACAAATTATAAGACGCTGTTTTAAATTTGCATGGTTTATTGAAAATCATACTAAATCTGCCGCACTCTGTATTATATAACATCGTAATATTGATAAATTATTCAGTATAATTCGCCTTTGAATGAAAAGTATTTGATGGCACAATGATTTAGTAATAATATGCATGTGCCTTGCATCTTGTCTATATACAGTTTGTAAGACTTCCGTAAATTATAAATTTAATAAAGATATGCTATATGGCTTCTAGTGATCACCGGAATGAAATTCTGACACTCCAAGTCTGAATCTAAATTTAATATTTAAACACATTTTCTCACAAAATGGTAATAATTTGGAAAAGAAGTTGTCATTATTTATCAGGTCAAACCCCAACTTTTAAATTGAGTGCAATACCACAGTTTCAAAATCGACCTGCCCATTGTGCAATGGAATAAACTTAAAATCTAAATACCGGAAAACAGAATTGCCTCTGAAAAGCAAAAAAAAAATATCGTTTAAAATTGAGATTTTAGAATTGTACCTGATGATAGCAAGAGAACGTTTATAGTTTTATGTTTCATGATCATCTTTGATTTTCGATGTTGAAATAGGCGGGAAGATCAAAGTCTCATTCACTGATATTTTGGGGCTAAAGAGCTAAATTCTGGCTGTGAATGGAACTGGCAATTTTGCAACCATTCAGGATACAAGTAATATTTTTAATCCCAAATACGAAGTAATTAGCGACACTTGTGAGGCAACGCAGGTTTATCCAGAGGCAACTGAGGTTGGAGCTGCGAAAGACGAAGTAATCGCATAACAGCATACCTGCTCGAAACTAAGAAAATAAAGAGTTGGATGTGTACTGGATATATGGACACACACACACACACACACACACACACACACACACACACACACACACACACACACACACACACACACACACACACACATATATAGATAGATAGGGTGATAAAATTAAGGCTGTTTTTTATTTATTAACTTGTATTCTATACAAATTAATTACAGTAGTTTAAGATAAAAGGTTTAATATTAACTATAACTAAAGCTTACGTGTTCGAGAATGATTAAAACTTAATTTCGAGCTGAGGTGGATAGGACGAGAAGTGGAACAATTGTGTGGCTATCATGATCACCAGATTTAACACCACCAGAATCTTTCTTGTGGGTTGTACTAAAAGATCTTGTTTACAGGATCAAATCTGTAATTCCTGTATTAAAATAAGCAATTTTTCCATATTTCTTCCGTAATTACTTTTAAAAAAAGTCTGTAGAAGTATTGCAGTTAGTGTTCAGACTTGTACTCACGAAAAGAAGCATTTTGAACATGCTTGTTAATCATAACAAATCAGGTTGTTCTTAAAGTACACTCAGGTTGTTTTCTTAAAGTACACTAATTTAGTTTTGTTCAATAAAAGTTAATAAATAAAATGTGTTATTTCACCTGCTCTCTTTCTCTCTCTCTCTCTCTCTCTCGATATATATATATATATATATATATATATATATATATATATATATATATATATATATATATATATATATATATATATATATATATATATATATATAAACAGTGGCTGCTCCTGCTATTAAGGCTTCCCGTTTCAGTTATAAATTGAGCGCTATTGGCTACTGGCGTTTGTATACATGACGTACATAATACGTTAAATATTTCTGACTGATGCTAAATCGGTCGGGTTTCGATCCCGCTTTGAAGCAATCGGATCTAGTCACACTGATGAGAAAGTGAAAGAGAGTTGTATGTGGATGAATATATATATATATATATATATATATATATATATATATATATATATATATATATATATATATATATATATATATATATATATATGTATAGATAGATAGATAGATAGATAGATAGATAGATAGATAGATATAAGAGTTGAAATTGATTAATGTAAGATTTCACAGTTCTAGCATTACTCCTTCATAGTCAGCCTATGAACTTTTCTGCCCATCCTCATAGAGTGGTGCCCGTTTTCTTGAATTTAATTTTACTACCTAATTTTTGACAGTTGCAATTACGGCTTCAATCAAATTTGGCACTTTTAACTGTTTTGAAAAAAAAAATAATATACTTCCTCTGCAACTCTGAGATGTGTTAACAAGATAAAAGTAATTAGATGAAAAAATATATGAAAAAAAAACCTATAAGAAAAGTTGAAATGAATGTATGCAGGATTTCACAGCTTAAGCATCACTCCTTCATAGTCAGCCCATAAAACGTTCAGCTTACCCTCGTATATTGCACGTCTTTTGTTGATATCTTTAATCATTTCACCAAAAGCAAACCTAGAAGCGAATCTTGGTATCGCCTGAATCGATTACGTGGGCCACAGGTGACTACCTTCAAGGACCTACCCGTTATGAAGGACTTTAAAATAGAGAAGACACTTCCAATCCAGGAATTCCATAGCTAAAGTGCTTGTACAGTAACTATTTATGCGACACATTGTCAATGGCCTTTGAAATATCTAATGAGATCATCCTTGAGATGTATTTGTTGTCTAGTGCCTTACTCTTTTTGTTAGTAATGACAGAGAGGATATCAATATGGACCAGGTGAATCAAAACCTCTAATTTATTTTGCTAGAGTTTTTTTTTTAGTAATTTCACTCCAAGCAAGGTTGAAATGCCACTAGTAAGCAGTAGATTACAGAGAGTGTAAGTGAGAGGAAAGATCGAGTTTAGGGAGGATTAAAGAAAGGATAAAAGATGAACAGGATTCAAGAAGATAGAAGATGGCGATTGATGTTGCATTTAAATATTTGAAATTTGTAGGGAACGAAGTAAACGGGAGGGGAGATCTACAGGTGGAAAATTCCAGTGTTGGAGCAGAAGTAGTGATTGCATTTAGCTATTAAACAATAAACGTTGGGACCTAGATGCCAATCTAGTAGTACGATTAAATTCATGTAGTCGGGCACCAGGGTAAAATGCTTCTCAGAGCAATTGCCATGAAAATATTTGTAGAAAAGACAGAGAGAAGCCACGTCATGTCGGTGGGAAATTAACTGAAGTCGAGATGCCAGGTCAGGATCGATTATATTACAGATCCGTCTTTGGAATTGGATCAAGAATCTCGATATGAATAGCAGGAGCACCAAACCGGATATGGCAACAATATTCAATTTACGGACGAATGGTAGATTTATAAATGTGCTCTGACGAGAAAAAGTTTCCGCCACGAAACAGTGACTCATCTTCCCTTGCAGGAAATGCAGCTATTGATTTGATGTAGTCGCTTCCTTTTGAAACTTGAAACCCAAAAGGCGCAATGTATTGCTCTCCAGGAATCTAGAGTCCGTTACGCTGATGGCAGACAGAAAGGTTTCTTTATGCCAGTTATGCACCGACGAGTATTTTATTAGTTTGGGGATACGTTGCAAAATTCACTTTCAACGTCGAAAGACATTTTACTGAAGCCTTAGCATTTTACTTGTATTTTTTTTAAACACAATATTATATATATATATATATATATATATATATATATGCACAATATTCGTTTGTTGTTTACGTGTCCGGTGTTCGTGTAGATCTTGTGTGAAATATACCGATTGATATGAGAGCAGATTTGGCTACTACTTGGTATTACAAAGATTCAAAGACTGAACCTCTTAAAACATTAATTATGATAGCAAATTCCTGTACATTAACAAAAAGTAATTTTTGTATTTATAAAATTCAGGATATATATCATAATGACACTCTTATGCAAATTAATTGAAACAAAACTAATAATTCCGTTAGTATTTACTTTTTTCGTATTTTTCCAATGTAACATGCTCTAGTGCATACATTAGTATTTCATATGTTCATTAAACGAAGTCTTCCCTTGCAGATTGACCACAGATTCTCGATTGGATTTAAATTAGGAGAGTTTTCAAACCAGTAGATATTACTTTGAGTTGCTCACGGGTAAGACTTGCCAGTTTGTTCGTGCAGCGTTACAATTTTCATAGACTACCTTGGAGTAACGTCCATCACAGACAATGGCCGTAAGACAACGAATCGACAGTCAAGACAATAGTGTCTGGGCGAGATGAAAATCTGATGTAATATTTTTCAAGGCCTAACAAATTTCACTTACACCTCGAAAACAGATTCATATTGCTGCACACCAGTGCAAATGACCAAATCTGAGGAAAAATAGAAATCGATTACACCTTGTCTCTCCAGTGGGTCTAAAACTGACCGCATGGTGAAAGAAAGAAAACTGAAGCAGTTGTTTCCATTAATTTGCACAAGGGTGTAATTTCATTTAAGTATGAATACAGATTTAAAACATGCTACACCGACATAGGAACTTCTAGCATCTGACGCGTGCATTTATAATGACATACCTTAATATGACATTAAGAGCACACACCTGTATAATTATATTAATTGAACTTCGCTTAGCGCGACACAAAGACCACACCCCTATGTAAAGGTAGAGTATAGAGTGGTTTGCCATGAGATTACGCACGTGTCTTTTCGGGATATATTTGATTGCTACTTGCATGTTCTGGAAATGTAAAGTGATTATTTTATTATTTTGGTAACATTGTCAGGATTGTTTAAATAAGGGATTATAATAATAATAATAATAATAATAATAATAATAATAATAATAATTATTATTATTATTATTGTTATTATTATTATATGATTTGCTTATCATATCATCTTGATTGTTATATTGAAATCTTTTCGGTTGATAACCGTACCGACTTCTTCAGCTATCTTTCTTTGTACGCGGTAACCACGTTGGAATTTTGAATCAATGCCTTTAATCGAGTCACGCATTTTTACACCGGGCGCTTTAAATCAATCCACGGAGATACATCGATTTAATAATCGTTCACTTCATATCTGTGCCGCCTATCCGTTTCTTGAACTGAACCAAAGTAGGTGCGTTTTCATCACTACCAAACCCAGGGACTGAACTCATGAGCGCCAGATGCGCAAACTATGTTTCAACCAATGCTTTACTCCATCAGAACATGTTGTAAGGAACGCATATATATACTATAATCGTTTTTTTATCACCCCCAAGCAAGGCTGGAGACCACTAGCACGCAAGGGGTTACAGAAGGTTTGGAGGAAGAGCAGATAGGAGTGGTAAAGGAGAGGGTGTAGAGAAAGATAGTGGATCGATCAAGGCAAGGGGGTTACAGAAGATTTGGAGCGGGAGCAGATAGGAATGAAAGGTGAAAGGATGTGGAGAAGGGAAGTGGATAGGTCAAGGCAACTGGAGATGTCGATTGACGTTACACTTAAATAGTTGGAGATTGTATTTGTCAGGGAAACAGGAATAAGGAAGGGAGTTCCACAGGCGAGATGTGCGAGACATGAAGCTATTGGAGTAGAAGACACGTCTTCATCTAACAGTTTCAACGGTGAAGGGGTGGGAACGGGATGCCAGCCTTGTACGACGTTTAAATTCATGAGGCCTAGGAACCAGCGAAAGCAGCTCCTCGGAGCAATTACCGTGAAAGTATTTGTAAAAAAGACAGAGCGAGGCAAACGTCGCGTCTGTGAGAGAGCGACTGCAGACGAGATGACAGATTCCGAAGTTTGGCATCTTTTAATTCAATTACTGTATTCAGTTGGTGGGGTTGTATGCCTGTCTTCATTCGGGTGGTCGGGGGAATTCAGGGTAAAGTTCCGCGGCACCTGAAGAAGTTCGGAAAGTAAAATGGAACAAATGTTGTCGAAAGTATAAAAACCAAGATGAACATGCTAATCCGAATTTTATTCAAATACAGAGTCCCTTCAGTAAGCGGGAATAGCTTCCCACATATTCAGGTAGATAGAAAGATAGATTGATAGATAGATAATGAACTGACTGATTGATAGATAGATAGATAATGAACTGACTGATAGATAGATAATGAACTAACATATAGAGATATATATAATGAACTGACTGATAGATAGATAATTAACTGATTGATAGAGAAATACATAATGAACTGACGGATAGATAATGAACTGACTGATAGATAGATAGATATATATATATAGATAGATAGATAGATGGCTTGCTAGTTAGATAGATGGATAATGAACTAACTGATAGATAGATAATGAATTGACTGATAGTGAGATAGATAATGAACTGACTGACAGATAGATAGATAATGAAGTGTCTGATAGATATATAGATAGATAATTGACTGATAAATAGATAGACAGACAATAAACTAACTGATAAATAGGTAGATATATCGATACATATTCATCCAGATAGATAATGACCTGACTGATAGATATATAGATAAATATATAGATAATGAACTGATAAATGGATAGATAATGGACTAACTTATAGATAGATAGTTATGTAGATATATAGATAAATAGGTAGGTAGATAATACACTGATAGATAGATAGATAGATAGATAGATAGATAGATAGTGAAATCGTAATTAAAATGTTATTCATTGACAGCAACTTGATTCAGACACGTATCTTTTTTCAGCTTGATTCTAAGACGCCACAAAAGGCTATACTGCGCTGCGAGAAAAAACAAAAATGAAATGTTTGAAAGGGTCATTAGAAGACGGTTTTCTGTTCGGTGAAATATAAAGAAACGAAATGGCAAAAGTTGAGTAGAAAGAAAAGATCAGCTTATCGCCCGCGCCGATTTCAATAATCATCGCCTGGAGAATTCCATTAGAATCTGTTTGACATCGGAATGTCAAGATCCTATCGAACATTTTGCTTTCATCATGTCGCCGGGAAAATTGAATGACGGAACAAAAGAAGAAAATATATAAAACATCTCAAAATATAAATTAAAGACAACTTATCAATACAGGGTTATCAACGTCGTACAGCGGACAAAATAATTGTTAGCTGTTCTGGAGTAAATAAAATGTGTTTTTAATTACGAGATCTTCATTTCTTGAAATTATAAATTGTCAATGTTTATGCTAATTTTATGGGTGAGGAGAGTACCATGAACCGAACGGGTGAGCCACGAAGAAGATTTAGAGAAAATGGAAACAAAAAACGGACACTTATACATAACATCAGGAAGAGAAGGTGGAAATTTCTTGTGCACAAAATGAGGAAAGTGGGCTTGGAAAAACTGATATTCACAAGACAGACTGAAGGCAAGGGGGATCAGAGAAGAACAAGGTTTAATCTACCGAGCGAACTTGTGTAAATGGGTGGCGGAATCTAGGTTTAGGAGAGATACCAAAAAGACATTTATTAAGAGCAGCAAATGAGAAGGAATTGGTGCGAGCCATGATCACCAACGTCTTAAAGTGACAAGGCATAAAAAGAAGAAGAAGAATGAGCCGAATAAGGATGAGGAAGGGAAGAAGAAGAAGGAGGATGAGCCGAAAAAGGAGAAGGAAGGGAAAAAGAAGGAGGGGGATTAGCCGAAAAAGGAGAAGAAAGGAAAAAGAAGAAGGAGAATAAGCTCAAGGAGGAGGAGGAGGGAAGAAGAAGAAGGAGGATGAGCTGAAGAAGGAGGAGGAAGGGAAAAATAAAAAGAACAAGGAGAAGGAGGAAGAGAAGAAGAATAATAAGGAGGAGGAAGAGGACAATAGGAAGAAGAAAAATAAAAAAAAGAACAACGAGGAGGCGGGAGAGGAGGTGGATAATAAGAAGGAGGAGGAGGGAGAAGAGGAGGAGGAGAATAAGAAGGAGGAGAATAAGAAGGAGGAGGAGGAGAATAAGAAGGAGGATGAGGAGAAGGAGGAAGATTTTATATACACTCCAATGCAAAAAAGTGCTAAGAAATAAGAAATAAAAAAAAAACAGATCATTTTTAAGGAAATAATGACTTTTATTTTGAATCCATTTTCTTACTATTGTAAACTAAATTTTAGTGGATAACCGTGTCCGAGTGGCGCGTTTTTTTGTTTTTATTTTTAACAGTGTGAATTACGTCTATTGGCCTGTACATTTCAGAGATTTAACTAAGTAAATTTACACTTCGGCAGGGTTCGAAACTACGTCTCCTTTTGCAGGAGAAACCGCCATCTTAACCGAAGAGCCTTTGACCGTTCGTCCATAAAAGGCGTCACAGCCTAACAATGTTCAAAATCTACATCCTCTTCTTCAGATCTTCTAAATCCACATTATCTTTTTTAAAAGTCCATATAAGCTGACTTTTTAATTTCGTATCCGAAAGACAAACAAAGTCAATTCTGAGGAATTAACGGATTTTATTATTAATCCGGGATTATTTCTTATTACAGTGTAACCCGGATATAAGAGAGTTGTCGGAACCGGAGAAGAAGTATCTTATATCTGGGCTTCTCTTATATCCGGGTTTGGTCTATTATATATACATTAACACAGGCTCTAATTTGGGACCAGATAAAATCTATCTTATATCCGGGTTTCTCTTATATCAGGGTCTCTTATATCCGGGTTACACTGTATTGCAAAAATACCCATGTTTGAGTAGACGTCATTTTTGTTTCATTGAGTCTCTCGAATGCACAGTTCGTGAACAGTAATTCACACTACTACTACTACTACTACTACTACTACTAATAATAATAATAATAATGATACTACTACTAATAATAATAAAATACTACTACTAATAATAATAAAATACTACTACTAATACTACTACTAATACTACTACAACTAATAATAATAATAATACTAATAATAATACTAATAATACTAATAATGATAATACTACTACTACTAATAATAATAATGATAATACTAATACTAACAATACTACTGCTAATAATAATAATACTAATACTACTAATAATACTACTACTAATAATGATGATACTACTACTACTACTACTACTACTACTACTAATACTAATAATAATAATAATAATAATAAGACAGATCTTCTACATTAAACACAAGTAACCATTAATAATTGCCAGGCAACTAAAATTCGTATTCAGTTATTATTTGGTGATTTACGCTTTCTAAAGCTGAATTCGATTTTCATTTTTGTATTTCAATATATGACTATGATTCTTAAACATCTACTTTTAGGAAGACACGGACATGAAAAATCTGGTAAGACAAAAAATCATTGGACGGAGATAAACATCTGCTTCCATATTTAACTAAATAACTAGAGAAAGATATGAAAGAAAGACACAAACACTATTTTCAAAGAGGAAAAAGAATTTAAAATAAATTAAAGAAAACAACAGGTGTATATCTAGCTGGATGATTAGATGTTTTTCTGAACACTATTATTAGTACACATATTATTAGTACTATTATTATTACTACTAGTAGTAGTTTATTATTAGTACTATTATTAGTATTAGACATTCAAACATTCACCTATTCTATCTCAAGTCTCCAGCCTGTCCAAAGCCACTTTGTACAACGTTTGAAAGCAAAGAATGATTTTCCCCGAGTAATATTTTGTGATGAAAGCTAGACTGGATTGAGCAGTGAAAAACGCAAAGTTGGGTGGAAATACCATCTGGATTATCTTCAATTACCAAAAGTATAGAGATATTTGCAATCGAGACATTGTCACTGACTGGATTTGAAGAAAGATTAAGTCTCAGAAAAAAATCAAATGTTGCAATATATATATATATATATATACATATATATAATTATATATATATATTAGGATATTCTTACTTTTTGGATTGCCTGCATTATCCAGTGACACAGGCTTTATACAATTGTTTTCCAATTAAACAATGGTCTTTGTCATTGTAAAAGAGCCACTAGAAAAAAGAAACTGTTAGAAAATGGCTTTGAATTCTTATTCTGGTCAAACCTCACTTAAAGCATTGACAGTTTCATAGAATAAAAAAGACACAGGAGCATGATGACTAATAAGGAAAGTTAGTAAAATGTCAGCCTAAAATAGCAGGATTCTTCAGCACTTGATATACTAGTTTTAGGACTTCGACATATTGATTTAATCTGTTATGAATAATCAAGAGTGGTATCCCTTTGTTTTATTACTCTCCTATTTGAGAGAGCTATTTTTGTTTACAGGGACTATAAAGGACATTATACACGAACCTTGTATACTCAGTTGAATAAAGGTTTCTTAAAGCCTACACCTGCGGACTTTTGTAATTACATAATCTCTGTCTGTTGATATAATCAAAGCGGGACACTCCAGCTGTTGATATAAATGCAATGGGATTCTGTCCCCGTTGCTTGAATAAAATAAAGACTAAGAGATAAGAAGATTCGATAATTACAGTTTGTAGAATGGCATCCAAAAATAGTGGGATGGAATACTTGTTGGTACTTTATAAAAACTGAGAGATACGCAGTTAACCTGGACTGACAAATAGAAGCTTGATAAAAGAGATAATATTAGATATTATTCTATTGTGTCCTATAGAAATATTTTACGTGCATTAATAATAGTATTGCTGCCTTCACTTCTACACAGGATTCATCTGTAGAATTCTTGAATGGAAAGAGTATGGGATTTAGATTTTTTTTCTTTGATGATCTCTTAAAGCCATACCTATGTACTTGTAGAATGATCACCTTTTTCTTTTATTTAAGAGGGCGCCTTTCTTAGTTAGTAGCTGGTTAACAAGTAGATATTCTCGTATATAAATGCCGACATAGTTCGAATCACCTTCTGAGCTGAACTTTTTTTTCTTTATACGAGGCCAACCATTGCAAATGATTAAATTTAATTATACATTTAAATGTTATTACCTCTCAGGCTTTATTAACATCTTTATAGCACTTTCCAAGCAGTACTTCCACATACATTCATCATCGTCATCATCATTATCATCACAGCCTTGACTTTTGTAATCGTAGGAGGGGGTCCGAATGTATAAGCCACACTAAATCTCCTCCACAACGGTCTATCAACGGCAGCAATCAACAATTCTGGTATAGTCTTACCTGTCCATTTTCTGACATTGTCCAACCAGTTTTTAACGTTGGCGTCCACCTTCAACGATGCCTTGCATGATGGTCTTGCACAGGCTGCCATGTCTGGTAATGTGCCGAGACTACGATATTTACAAATACGAGACTAAATAATGGTAAATGTATCTTGTTTTTTTCTTTTTTGCTTAAGTAACCACCCATGTGTCATAATGTTATATATTTTTTTATATATCATCATCATCACCCCCTTGACCTTTGTAATCTTTGGTGGGGGAATCCAAATGCAGAAGCCACACTAGATCTCCTTGAATGGTGGTTTGACAGTGGCGAGATGAGCTTCCTGGTGTCTCACTAAATTTTCAACCATTTTTTATATATTATCATCATCATCCCCTTGACATTTGTAAACCTGTGGGGGGGGGTCCGAATGCAGAAGCCACACTAAATCTTCTTCCATGATGATTTGACAGTGGCGAGAAGAGGTTCCTGGTGTCACAAAAATTGTCAGCCATTTTTTATATACCATCATCATCATCCCCTTGACCTTTGTAATCAGTGTGTGTGTGTCTGTGTCTGTGTGTGTGTGGGGGGTCCGAATGCAGAAGCCACACTAAATCTCCTTGCATGATGGTTTGACAGTGGCAGGAAAAGGTTCCCGGTGACCCACTAAATTTTCAACCTTTTTCCGCACAAACTCATTGATTTTTTTTTTTTTTTTTGTTTCAAATAGAAGATGCTAAAGATTTTTCTCATGCATTTGTTCTCAAACGCTCGACCCATCTCTCTATTTCTGCCAACAGGGTCCACGTGTCATATGCGATAGAAGAATGGAAACTACCCGCGATTTGTAAAGAGTATCTGATTCGTTTGAATACTGAGTTTGCTCCTCTACATTTACTGCCAACTTGGCCATCGATGCGGCAATCCGTTACACATATGTTAAATTTAGTCATTTGCGATTGTCTATTGTTAAACATATTTTAGACGATCCTAAATGACTAAATTTAATTACGGATTTAAATTTTATTATAGAGTAGACTTCATCTGTATTTATATGGAAATTTCTTGTGTTCGTTTCAATCACTTGAAAAATGTCCTTGGTTAATTTATGAATCCATTTCTTCCACCAGATATGGGTTAAATAGCAGGGAAAACTGGCTCTGGGGACCACCTCATGGGTTTTCTGTTGCGTTGGCCTTTGCCGAGGCATTAGGTTTTCTAGAGTCCGCAACCAGGCAGACGAAATAGGCTGTTTAAAAGATGAGCGTCAACTCAAACCTCATCAGACCTACAAATTCAAAAAACTGATGATTTGGATCGTGATTACGATTCTAATGTAATAAATTATAACCATGGAATATTAGTGTTTGAGCTTTTTATATTATACACTTACTCTGTCCTGGACACTGAGTTCCACCTGAATTCTATCCTCTTGGGAATTTATGTATATTTTTCTTTGGATTCTAAGCTTGAATTCTAGACGATTGTTTTCGCCTCAATTTCATGTTCTTAGTTCTTTCTTTTTTATTCCTCATTTCCCTTGGGCATTGGTTTGTTCAACTACAAGCCGAAATAACCAGGTTTTTTCAAACGAGTACCACTACATATATATATATATATATATATATATATATATATATTAACAACTAATATTATATATATATATATATTTATATATATAGGGTACGATGTGTAAATTGTCGCCATTTTATATTTTTAATTTCTCGCAAGCGTGTTCTTTGTTTTTGATTTTGTTGACTGCACATATACTATGGTCAGTTAGGCAGGATCCGTGAGAAAAAGAGCCCCATGAGGCCATTCACTACGCCAGAAATTTGGAAAATGTCATGCTTTAAATCTTGGCATTCACACTGGAAGCTCCAATACGAACATTTCAGTATATTTGGGTGTCAATTCGAGGATATGATCAACAGGGAGGACTATATCAAGTGCCCGAGTCAAGAGGGTGACTGCTGAAATTCCTAAGTCTGGTAAAAGCGCACTGTTCAATGCCACACAAGCAGGAGCATATAGTCATGGCTGTCAAACTATTTCTGCGATCACATCTTCCTTTACCTTTGGGCACCTAACTCCCCAGACTGCACCCACTTTTAAAATATTTTCAATCTTAATTTTAATAGAGTATATTTCTTTTAAAAATAAGTATATATAATAGAATTACTTACATTATATAAAATTAATTTTTAATATCAAATATAAGTATGTATATTACCATGTCAGATTTTTTAATTCTATTTTTAAATATTATTTAAGGCAAATTCTTGACAATGACGGCAAAAAATAGCTATTTCATTTCTCTGATTTAGTAAATTTTTATTTTTTATAAACTTAGTAATATATAGTTTCTCATGTATGCACAAAGGACATGGATCATTTAATGACCTACATATTCTATCCTTTCTTATTAACTTCCATTTTACTGTAGGTGTTCTATTGGATTCTTTCAAGTGCCAGAAGTACTTCGAGAGAGATGTTTGATTTCTATATTTATTTATCTTAAATGAACTTTGATGTTGGTTGAAACGCTTTTTGAACTCATGGCTTGTGCAACCTATATAGATTTTTATGTTTTCAGGGTTTTCAATAGAAGAGATATTGCATTGGTATACTAATGATTCCGTGCGACATTTATTTTGTAGAGGACAGTTGTGAGGGTTTCTACAGTTACATAATTTTTGTTTATCTTCATCTGTGTTTATTTTTATTTTTCTATTGTCTAAAATTTTTTGTTTCTGGTCTAAGTGTTTATTTAAGATATTAGCATTATGTTTCTTAATAATTTTTTTATAACTTTTCAGTACAGCTGTAACTTAATTTTAGTGTATTTTTATTGAAAATAGTACTTAATTTATTTTCTCTAGGAAAGTGTTTGACGATTAATGAGAGGAATTTTTGTCTCAATTTGTTCTTTACCATTTGGTTGTATGGGGGGGGGGGCGTATACCAAATTATTTTTCTACTTCCGTTTTTTCTATGGTTTCCATTCTCATTTTTTTTTATATAAGTTAGTTTTGTTTTTTTCTAGCCACTCTCTTTTAGAGCATTATTATAGAAATTAATATGTTCATCGAAAATCTTCTCATTTGCTGAATTTGTACTTCTTTTTACGGATAGATAAAGGTATGTTCTTAATTATAGAAGTGATTTGATTTAGGCTGAATATAGAGAGGATTGGTATTGCGTTCTTTATAAGGTGTGTATGTATTTTTCTTTAGATCTAATTTTATATCAAGGAAGTTAACTTTTTTTAATTTAGTGCTAACCGTAATTTTTAAGTTCATGGTTTTAAGTTCTTTGTATAATATCTTTCTAATTCTATCTATTTTAAAGTTAGTAGTTTTTTAATAACCAAAATGCTTTGTAAATTTACATTGAGCACTGTTTTGTAAAAAATAAAAATATCAATAAGAACACAGGATTACATAGCTTACTGTTCTTTCTTTCTATTTAAATATACATATATATATATATATATATATATATATATATATATATATATATATATATATATATATGTATAATGAAGGAACACTAGTAAATCAACAAAAACTTTGATAATGTCTTATGATGCCCATTTCGCCATTATGCACGCATGCGCAAGCACACACGCAAACATACACAAGCGTGGGAAAACCCACACAGAGAGCACCACTTCAGAAAACGGTGTTCAAAGTCAATGTGCCATCTTCTTATACTCCTTCGGGAGGTGCTTGCTTCTGTGTGCTAATCTGTATATCACCTAATAAAAACCCGTATCATAACAGAGGTTAGATTTCCGTGTCTCTGTCGAATTTGCCCAAAGGAAGACACTGTGTTTGTATATTTAATCACCTGCCATTCGCTGACAGCACTGTCGTTATGGACGACATTCTCTAATCTAATAAAAGCCTGGCTTGCGTAATGAAAAAGTTCTAGCGAAGGAATGCACTGAGATATGATACCTCTGCTAATCATTTGAATCAGTGGAACAATTTGACAAACACATTTTGCCAGAAAAGTTATATTAAGAGAAGAAAATGCAGTATCTAATTGCGGACATTGCAGTAAACTGAAACTGAATGACAAGATAGTGTTTAAATGTCGTAAAAATTATAAAATTGTGCAAAACGACATTTCTATAGTTTTTATGGTTTTAAGTGTTACTTTTCAGTAGCTTGTTTTTAAAAGTCAGCAGGGTACCTTTCGTTTCGATGATATAAGCACATAATGAGCCCTGGTAAATAAATGAAATTCATATTTTAACCGAGTTTACATGAAATTAACGGGAATATATACAAGAAGCAACGTGTATTTAAGTATATATTTAAAATTGTTCACTCTCAGCATACCGACGTCCATACGACACACAGACACACGTACACACAGACACACACACATATATCTATATATGTATGTATATGACGAAATATAGACTTAAGATGTGCTATATTTATGGGATAATGGGCTCAATGTCAGAGATAGAGCGTGTGTAAATATAAAAGTGAACACAGAAGTCAACACTTAGAGGCGACAGTCTGTTTCATGCTAGATGCAATCGTCAGGCCACGAGTGCTGTTATTTTTCTCGGGTATTCATATATACGGGTCAGTGGTGCATTGTGGGTAGTCTATTTTGGCGGTTATTTTACCGGTAGTCGTTTATTTGTTTATTTATTAATTTGGGTCAAATTATTTTGCTTGTTTTTATTAATTTCTTATTTTTATTTCTTATCTTATATATTTATTTATTTTTTTATTTTTTTCTGATCGGTGTTTTTATTAAGGTAGTAAAAATGTGTTTATATAGCTTATTTAATAGTTTTGTTTTTTTGGGGGAAATAATTAAAGCTATTTGTTCAATTTTGGGGTTGGTTGTTGTAGTTTGTTCTAACTATTATTTTGGCGGGAACAGTTTTTAATTTGTTTATTACTTCATGTATTTATTTGGATTGATTATCTTTATTTGTTTTTTCTAACGGCTAGTTTATTGGTATTGGTTGTTAGTTTATTTATATATTTGGATGTATTTAGATCAATTTACTTTAATTGTTATTATTTATTTGTTATACTGTATATTTTCTCTTCTTGGTTTTCGATTTTTAAGTAACGTAGTTTATTATTTTTATTTTTATTTTTATTCATTGTTTTTTTATCGTTATATAACAGTTACAGCTATTTTTTTCGTCCGATTTTTGGTTTGATTTTTATAGTCTAACTAATATTTATATATATATTATTCTGTAGAAAGACTGACTTACCTTCTCTACATTTCTTACTTAAACATAGACTCCTCATTTCGCTATGAGTAGAACGTCTACTCATGGAACAATGGCTAATTTTGAGTCGTAAGGACGTAGCTCTTGTCAGTCGTACGCTTGTCACTCTATATTCTCAAAATATTTCCTTATGAGATTAAAGCCTTTCTTCACTCAACCGTTTATTTCTAGTGTTTTCATTAGAGTTTTTTAACCAACAACTATGAGCGTTATAGAAACTATATAACACACACACACACACACATACACACACACACACACACACACACACACACACACACACATATATATATATATATAGGTAACTATACTCGTATCGAAAAACCTTCGAATTCTTGATTTAACAATAGCCAAATCAATCACGAAGGGAAAAAAAGGGTTTTAAAAAAGAAAGAGCCAGGAACATGAAAGTCTGTCGGAAATAATCGTACAGATACAGTTTCAAGGCCCAAAGAAATAACCCCGATACGAGTAAACAACTAACTAAAGAGCTCAATACAAACGTAGAGCAAACCTAATCAAACCTAATTGGCCAGACAAACCTACCAAGGTTTCACTTAGGCAGATCGTCAGCCGACCCTGACGATCTGCCTAAGTGAAACCTTGGTAGGTTTGTCTGGCCCATTAGGTTTGACTATATATATATATATATATATATATATATATATATAGATAGATAGATAGATAGATAGTTGGACATTTACGTTAAGACATAGCGGTGACAGTCTGATCGGGCTTAAACACATGTTCATTGCCTGAAAATTTCGTTTAAGCTTGAAACAGATTGTGACTGGTAGGTGTTGACCTATATTTAAACAGGCTCTATCTCTGATATTAAGCACTTTAAACCATAATATAGCATACCATAAAATAATATTTTATCATATATATATATATATATTAAAGAAAAACTGAATCACTTTATGGCTCCATGTAATAATTTATTTCACCATACCCCTTTTAAAGGACGCTGGATCATCAGACTACACTTCCAAAAGGTGAGCCGAGAAATGAAATGAACATTTACACTTTTGACAGGTAGTATTAAGTTTATGTAATTTAAGAGAGAAGTTAATGAGGGGTGGTGTGAGAGACATGATCGATATATATATATATATATTCTGCACAAATATACTGAAATGCTCATACTATATAGTTGAAAAATATGTTACAACTAAACAGTTTAATAACAAGTAAATTATAACCTTCTAAGTTACCTCCCTTATAATATATTTTTAAATTATGAAATTGACGTTATGTTCACGAGCATATTAAAAATTTTATTCATACAACGACAAGACAAAATCAAAATCAGCGTCTGTGACGTTGTACATGATCTTAAATGAGTGTTAACGGCTTAAACACAAAAGCAATAATTTATTTCGGGGAAACATAATTATTTGTCTTAGCCATCAAAACCCTGATGAAGAGAGTGGAAAATATCGAAAGTATTCGTGAAAAATAAAAATGAATAAATATAACCAAAGATTCTTCCGTACTGTCTTGTCTTTAATCATGAATCAAGAATGTGATTACGAAAGGATTTCAGTGAAAATAAACACTACACTTCTAAATTGATTAATCAGACAAGTTTAAATGAAAATATGCTGCCATAATATATATATATATATATATATATATATATATATATATATATATATATATATATATATATATATATATATATATATATAAAGAAAAAGAAAAAGAAAACTTTTGTTTTTATATTCAGCTTTCTGGATTATATCTCCTTTATAATTTTACATTGCGCTCTCTAGATTATATTCTCTTTGGAATTATCTACACGGATTACCAAATAATATCATTAACTATATATATATATATATATATATATATATATATATATATATATATATATTTGTAAATAAATGACAATAAGAAAACAGTAATTGCTGACGCGTTTCGTCCTAATGCGGACTTTTTCAAAGCAAGTAACGAAATGAATTTAATCAAACAAAGAAAATTAATAAAAACAAAAAACAGAGTGTTCTTAGCAACGGGAATGTAGGAAACGCTATTTCTTTGTTTGATTAAATTCATTTCATTTCGTTACTTGCTTTGAAAAAGTCTGCATTAGGACGAAACGCGTCAGCAATTACTGTTTTCTTATTGTCATTTATTTACAAATATTGTCTTTTCTAAAAGTTAAATTTGAGAAATTTTCATATATATATATATATATATATATATATATTGTGTGTATTTAGGCAGCATTTTTTCATTAATACATGTTTCATTAAATAATATAGATAAGCGTTGTCTATATATTTTATGTAAGTTTTTTTCATATAGTCTGATAATCTTAATAACATTATCATTAAATAATGAAAGAAAATCACAATATTGATACATACTTTTTTTTATTTAATCCAATCTGAGCTTTCGGCTTACATAAGCCATTATCAAAGATGACAATTACACAATATATTTATGCAATACACGAACAAGAAATTGATGATAGTCTCTTTTTGTTGACATGAATGATTTCCAAGCATCGATAAAAACGTGCATATAAAACGCTGAAAGCGAAAATCGCACGACAGCTCATGACGTCACACATGACCACGCGAGAGTGAATCCGATGAGTATTGAGTATGGAAAGCCGTTGGTATGAACCAATGACTTCTGTTACTAATTATAGGCATTTAAGGATATTTTTGGAGATTTCATAGTTTATTTTGTTCAGGTTAGGTTTCAACTGTTTTATGTATATAGCTTCAAGAATTTTTAGTTTTTGTTTATTGTTTTCATGTTTAAGTATAGTTGTGTTTTCGACGAGGATTTTCCGGGATTGTGTATGCGGCCAGGCATGTTGTTTTAAATGTCTAAAAATGTTAGAGTTATCATTCAAATGTAGTGTCAAGCGTCGTGAAAGCGAGTTTGTGGTGTGACCAACATAGATATTATTTAGTTCGTTGGAGATACAATCTCCCAAAGGGCACCTGAATTTGTAAACTATGTTGGATTTTTTCAAATCGCTAACCGGGGGAGAAGAATCATTTCGAATAATTGAGTTGGATATTTTAGATTTAGTGTAGTATATAATTAACTTAATTCTTTTGCTAGGATCTGTTGTGGATATGTTAGTATTTACTAATTTTTTTAGTATATTTTCATCTTGTTTATAATTAGTATGTATTTGATTACGATTCAGAAACTAATTCATCCACAAAACAGATTTTTTACAGTGAACTAAAGAATATAAAACAAACACTTGTTAATAATAGTTTTCCAAACTATATAATTGATGAGCAAATAAGATGCTTTCTTAGAAATCTCAATACTAAGCAAATAGTACATAATACTGCTTCTACTAATCTCAAATATATTAATCTCCTATATCGTAATCAAATACATACTAATTATAAACAAGATGAAAATATACTAAAAAAATTAGTAAATACTAACATATCCACAACAGATCCTAGCAAAAGAATTAAGTTAATTATATACTACACTAAATCTAAAATATCCAACTCAATTATTCGAAATGATTCTTCTCCCCCGGTTAGCGATTTGAAAAAACCCAACATAGTTTACAAATTCAGGTGCCCTTTGGGAGATTGTATCTCCAACGAACTAAATAATATCTATGTTGGTCACACCACAAACTCGCTTTCACGACGCTTGACACTACATTTGAATGATAACTCTAACATTTTTAGACATTTAAAACAACATGCCTGGCCGCATACACAATTCCGGAAAATCCTCGTCGAAAACACAACTATACTTAAACATGAAAACAATAAACAAAAACTAAAAATTCTTGAAGCTATATACATAAAACAGTTGAAACCTAACCTGAACAAAATAAACTATGAAATCTCCAGTAACAGAAGTCATTGGTTCATACCAACGGCTTTCCATACTCAATACTCATCGGATTCACTCTCGCGTGGTCATGTGTGACGTCATGAGCTGTCGTGCGATTTTCGCTTTCAGCGTTTTATATGCACGTGTTTATCGTTGCTTGGAAATCATCCATGTAAACAAATAATACTATCATCAATTTCTTGTTCGTGTATTGCATAAATATATTGTGTAATTGTCATCTTTGATAATGGCTTATGTAAGCCGAAAGCTCAGATTGGATTAAATAAAAAAAAGTATGTATCAATATTGTGATTTTCTTTCATTATTTTATGATAATGTTATTAAGATTATCAGACTATATGAAAAAAACTTACATAAAATATATAGACAACGCTTATCTATATTATTTAATGAGACATGTATTAATATATATATATATATATATATATATATATATATATATATATATATATATATATATATATATGTAATTAATGGAGGTTATTTATAATCCGACATTATTTCTTATGACAGCAAACGTTATATTTTCGTGGATAAAGTGTTTAATAGACATCCTTACTTTTTAAACAGTGTAAATCTTTGCCTAGCGACATTTGCATTCGTGAGTCTTAATAACGAACCCTATACGCAACCCGCCAGTGGAAGCCACCGGCGGGCTACCGGTAGGCCGCGAGTGATAACATTGCCGACCCGAACACAAAAGGCTTGCCACCCAGTGGCACGTTGGTGGCTTGCGTGTAGGAAAACTGTGCCTCTCCCCACATTTACTTTTATTAAGACTATTTTATTTCTTAAATAAGCTAATTTAACTTGCTTGATTCTGAAAGTCTTCTGTGGTTGACCGGTCGAAAAGCACTCCGGAACTTATATTGATTTCACCCACAAGTCATACACAGTTTGCAGCCTGCCAGAAAGAACGTTTTCTTCATTAAAACACTCTAATGCACAAGTAGATACAGATTTTCACACAGATAGAAATGCTTACACAAACATATGTATTCACTAAATACAATGATTTAATATAAAATAAGTCTTATCTCCAAAATGAACACTTTTTATGTAAGGCATTTCAGAATAGATATCATGGTAATATTAGCTGTGTTTCTTTCTAGGGAAACATTCGGCATTCATTAAGTTAACATCCATTAGTACTAACTGTGGAAATTTGTAAAATCTTTCATTTTAAACAATTTTTTAGGAAAATAGATTTCCCAAGTGCAGTAGCTGTTATCACACTTTCCAGTAATGCTTGAAATTTCCTTCCCAAACTATTGTTTGAAATACTGTGGAACGTCATCTTGAATAGGTCATCATTTTTTCTTTGAGTTAGATGTGCTATCCATTTTGGCTGTTGCTCCTGTTGAAAGTCCTCAAAAGATCTGTGCTATTATCTGGTATAAATCTTTCTTTGTTTTACTCTAGCGTCAATCCACAGAATTCGTAAAAAGATGGTATTTGCCAAGAATCACAGGCTTTACTCTCTCAAAGCCATGCTTAACTATTGATCATAGAAAGTGATTGTATACAGCTGACAGTTTAGATATTTATGAACGGGTCTGGCACCATGCGTGGCATCCATATGAAGGTTTGAATCTGACGAGACAATTTAAGAACATGACACGGGGTATCAGGCTGTTGCTTTCGTAGTGTAGCAATTTGGAGTGTTGGACGAAACTACCTTTAAAGCAGCCTATTCTATGCTTATTTTCTTTATCTCTTATACTAAATTTGTTATGACTCATTCAATATAGTATAGCCCCATGGTCATCAGAACATTAACCACTGGAGAAAAACAGGGTAGCTATGTGCTCTTAGTTGATTCGTTTAGGATGTGGTATGGAATGTTTAAAGGATCAGTGTCCATAATAAAATAAATTAATTTATCTTGCCCCTGTGAAGTAGTTCATTATTTATTAAGGATTATGGCCCAAGGCTACGAGTAACAAGCATCCAGTTAATGTTAAAACATTATTTTCGTAATAATGGTCTCTACGTCTAGATTGTTAAACATTCATGTAAAATGATCCATAATGAAATTGGTATTCTCTTATGTGCCGTGCTCTTCAGGACGGTGGGCAGTTATGACTCTCCACAATTTCCTACCTTTTGTAACTCGAAACAGTGTGTGTATCTCTCCTATTCTTCGCAATCTTTGTTCTATCTTGTATTTAAACAAGCTGGTTAGGAAGGTTATTCACTGTATCCTTCTATTCTCTTGATTTCAGTATGTTCTGTGAGTGCCAAATTCGCCAAACCCACTTTCCTCCTGATGCGTTCCAGAAAATTAAATGTGTCCTTTTAGTTCACATTAAATCATCCTCAATAATCACGTGCTTATTTCATAATTTTCTCAGTCATTTTGTGTCGCATTCTCTTACGTCTCTTATAGTAATTGTCAGATAGTTAAATATCTTTATTTGCTTGGTTCCGGTGTCTCTGATTCTTAGGCCGCTCTTGTATTGTCCATCTTCCGAACGAACATATTATTGATGATTGTTCCTTTTTTATTACCTTGTATTTCAGTTCCCACATTGCCATCAGCGTTTAATATTCTGTTTAGCCTTTCTAATGAAGATTACGTATATAATTCCAAATATTCATCTGAAAGTCACAAGCCAAACAGATTGGGTGGAAGAACATGGCGAAATTGCTTCTATTTTAGACACAGGTGCAGTAACTAAAAGATATGCCACAGAGAAACACTCTTAAAGATGAAGTATTTAACTATATTTCACGGCTGGGGAGATTATGTACTTGAGTAAAATTCCAAAGGTAAGCTAAACGGAACAAAGATTAAGCAGATGAATAAATTTTGATCATTTTCTTTCCATGTAGCCAAACAATCTCTTTCACATGAATGTCTTTGGAACCCTTAATCATTATAACCAAAAGAGATAACATTTAATCTGACCTTTTGATGGGACGCCCGAACGTCACGTTTTCTTGTTTGACCCATGGCCGAAGGGGTCAAGAGTTTGAACTCAGAGGCAACAGAATGATATTTACAAAGTGAACAGCTTTTATTCCTGAATAGCAACATTGGATTGGCACACCTGGAAAAAGCAAAGATGATCAAAAGACAGGACATATCAGGTGTTATTACACAGAATATGATTTCGATAAATATGCGATTTTCTCCTCGGTTTTCCGTGTTTTCGACAATACATGGATGTGCGGGTGGTGTAACAGATAGTGGTTTGGAATTAGAAACCGGAGAGGAGAGGCCGAGTTCGAATTTCAGTCGGGTTCATGATATTCCCTTACGCGTAAAAACGCGTGAAAAATGTATGAATCTATCTTCTCCTATCAGCTATGGGTTAAAAAGTAGAATTTTTAGCATGGGAAGTCATTACTGTTCGCGAAGAATCGTTAACGCAATATTTCCTCGATTAGAATATGATTATTCTTAACATAACAAAGGATCGTTCGACTTTAAATAACTCACAAAGGGTTGATAATCCATAAGAAAATCAATAAATTCTGATAATACATTGTATAGTTAATTATACACCCGATTGTTCTATAGCAAACTCCATTAATAGACATCTTCCTTATTTTCTGTATATATCCTATGCACATTATTTACATTATTCAGACTGTTGTCCTCATCTTTGCCGCCATATTTATTACAACGTTTCGGCCGTTGTACACACCGGCCTACTTCAGGTGGTTGGAATGTCGAACTGAACCCTTTATTTCACTCACTGGGGTAGACTGTTCTAGTTCCACGTGCCATATTTAATAGATGTCAGGTATCAGTTATCTCCTGTTAATTTCCCTCTCCAAGTTCTCCACTGCTATAACCGGGTACTCACACTCTTTGGGTCCTGTCACTGAATCTAACTAACACCTTTATCCGCTGTGCCATGTGTCCTTGAGGACATCTGTGTATGACTTTCTGGGTATTATCAACTTAATGTCTTCAGCTACAGTTTTTACCAGTGCTCATATTGCAATTTTTGATGCTATCAAACATGTTTTTACCAGAGATCATATTGCAAATTGTATTATTATTATCGCTTTTCGCTGGCACTCCTTGTTACTGGTTCCTATATTGTATTCATTTCTATGCTTGATCGGCTCAGGAGATTTTTGTGGCCCAGCATATGTGCTGATTCCTTAAGTTTACGAATTTTCCAATGGTGTTCTTTGTCTATGATCTCAACCTGATCCCACAGAGGGCGGTAATCTCCCTTCTCTCTCCATATGTGGTCAGCCACGCCTGATTTTTCCGAATAATGTAAATAATGTACATAATACATAGACTATAGTTGAATTATTCTCAGTAATAAGATAATTAAGCGTACTATTGAATTCTGCATATATAACATAATATAATAACATATGTAATATATAATTTGTGGACAGAGACAATTAATTACCTTTTTTTTTCAATAAACAGCATTGAATGCTGAAAACCGCCAGACCAACATCTGTCATGTACAGCCTCCATTCAAGACGTCGGCGGCCATGATTCTCCACAACTTCTTGGACAATTTTCCTGTTACACCCGGTATATATATGTATATATTTTAAGACGTTTTTATGTTTATACATCCTTTTTATAGATACAGATAGTTGAGTAAATGCTCTGTTTATAATAAACAGTATTAAAAAACATTTACCGGTCTGAATGCCCGAGAAATCTTAATAGAAAATATTCGTCCTCCAACAGGAATCGAACCTGTATCCTATACGGAACCGTCAACCGATTTGGCCACAGAGGAGCGTCCGGTTAGCAAGGTCGATTTTACTGTTTTATACTAAAATCTTCCATGATTCTCTCACATACATTCATATTTGTTCATGGCGTATCCAAATGTAAACAAATGAAGTCACACATTATGAAATGGACAAAGTCCGACAATTATTTTAAGACATAAGATATATATATATATATATATATATATATATATATATATATATATATATACTGAGTTGGATTTTCATTCGTAACTCAACTACAATGTTTGGTTTTCTTTCAAATTATATTGTGTAATTATATATATATATATATATATATATATATATATATATATATATATATATATATATATATATATATAAATATAAAAGTGGACATGGAAGTCATCCCTTAGAGGCGATAGTCTGTTTCATGCTAGTGCAATCGCCTGACGATTGCACTAGCATGAAACAGACTGTCGCCTCTAAGTGCTGACTTCTATGTTCACTTTTATATTTACACATGCTCTATCTCTGATATTGATCACTTTATCCCATAAATATAGCACACTTTAAGACTATATTTCTTCATATCTCTCTCTCTCTCTCTCTCTCTCTACACACATAAGACATAAGATATGTATATATATATATATATATATATATATATATATATATATATATATATATATATATATATATATATAATTAGGCTCGCACATATTTCACGATTTGTTTCACGTTTTAGATCACAGCTTAAATCCAGAAAGGTGGAGAATATCCCCTTATCCTTTGGCAGTAAGGTACTACCTTAATCAAAACTTTTCAAAGCGTTGTTTCGGAAGAAACAGCATCACTGCATGGCCACTCACATCAATGGGTTTCTTTTTTGAGGGTGTAGTAAATAACCAGGTTATGAGAGAAATCCCCACACAGTGGAAAAATTAAGAGTGCATTTATTGAAATTTATGCAAATCGGATTTTGTGTCGTGCTGTGTGTCTTATTGTTCTGGAGAAATTCGAGGAATTTTGTAATGTTTAAGGTGGACATTTTGAGTATTTAAGAGATCAACCTGCGCTAAAACAAAGATAAGAAAAGTGTTAAACAAATGTAAATATTATTGTAACAAATACACAAAAATGCAAAAGAATATTTGAAAAAACGTAAATTCATACATACGAAGTGTAAATCTATTTTGGCCCATATATATATAGGCTGTTTCATGCTAGACTCAATTGTCGCGACCTGATGATTGCGTCTAACATGAAACAGCCAGTTGCCTCTGAGTGTTGATTTCAATGTTCACTTTATATTTACACACGCTCTATCTCTGATACTGAGCACTTTATCCCATAATTATAGCACACCTTAAAACTATATTTCTTCATATATATATATATATATATATATATATATATATATATATATATATATATATATATATATATATATATATATATACTGTACTGGGTAAGACGATAAATAACATCCGCATCCTGGGTAAGACGATAAACTACATCTGACAGCAAAACCATTGATTAGATGATTTTGGGGAGCATGGAACCACCTTTTAATTGCTGGTATTCCCAGGTCCTGACCCGGTATGGTAGAACTTGTCAGGACCCCACATATGGGCAAATAGATATATATATTGCATCAGTTAACGACTGATAAATTTTAAAGGTTCAGTGCAAATCGATGATAATTACGTAATGTTTTCGTTTCTGGTGTACCAGCGAAAATTATGAGGAAGACGGGAAGGTTTTATTTATTTTTTATTATTTGATTTTACGTCTTATCAACTCTTTGTGTGTTGTTTAAAGCCGAAACTTATTTCATAAGAATTATTTGTGTTTTTGAAATGACTATTACATTAAAAATCTTTTGTAGATGACAATAATTTTTATAGATAAAAATCTATAACCGCGGCATCCAGTGAGTATCGAAACTACTATAATTGGTCAACCAGATGAGCTCACTAGCCACTACTTTACGACAAGGGGGCCAGTTATTATTTACTCAGCATAGCAATCCAGGAAAAAAGCAACAAGTATGATGCAACCGAATTCACGACTACTGGTCAATAAGACCTGCTTGCGAATATTAGACCAGCCTGCAGTACCGCCTGCATTTCACTAGAGGGAAAGGATTGCTGGGTGCCGACATTAGTGTGGCAGGGATTGCTGAGCCTATTGCTTACATGTACGTACATGAGCTCACCACTTTAACCTAATCTATTACCATATCCTACCATCGATGTGTATTGACACGCGAATCAGATACATTATTCAATAAGAAGCACGCATCTTTTTTCCTTTCGGGTAGAATCACTGCGTTGTATCTGTTCTATCTTCTTCTTCAAATTATAAAAGGAGACTAGCATCGGGCTTTGGTTCCCACAGCAGCAACTCCATCGAGGCGCCAAAGAGATAGTGTTTCTGGAAGCCAAAGGTAAGGTGACGGTGGTTGCTTGTAGTGGCCAAATCTTTGCTTGTATGTACGACTCTGAACAACCACGTTAAACCGACCATATGTCACATTTCTGCGACCATGAATGAATAGGCAAATATCCGTAGGTAAATACCACGTAGAGGCGTCCAAAATAACATCCTTTCCTCGGTAAACTACTGTGAGTATTAATCGTTCATGTATACTACCAGATCCCTGAATAAGTTTACCCTGTCTGAAAGGTTTAAAACTGATTCCTTGCAGAGATGTAAGACACCCCAAAGGATGCAATTACGGATGAATATTTGCAAACACGTATATAAATCTGCAGTAGTAGTAAAAAACCAAGTCAACTTGAAGTAGCAACAAACGTCTGCAATAGATTTCACAAGAAGATAAAAGATGACGATTGACGTTGCATTTAAATATTTGATGATTGTAGTCATCAGTGAAACAAGTAAACGGAAGGGAGTTCCATACGCGGTAAATGCGAGAGAGGACACTGTTAGAGTAGAAGTGGCGGTTACATTTAACATTTTCAACAGTAAAACGGTGGGACCTAAATGCCAATCTAGTAGCACGCTTAAGTCCACGTAGTCGGGAACCAGGAAAAAAAAATCTTGTCAGTGCTGTTATCATGAAAACATGTGTAGAAAAGACAGAGGGAAACCACGTTACGTTTGAGAAAGTGACTGAAGTCGAGATTCCACATCAGGGTTAATTACATTGCATATCATTCTTTAGATTTTGTCAAAAATCTCGAGACGAATAACAGTAGGAGCAGACCGGATATGGCGACAGTGTTCAATGCGCAGACCAATGGTACATTTGTAAATATGCAAGAAATAACGAGAAAAAAAACCCTGACTCGACACAGTGTCCCAACTTTCCTTGCAATAAATGCAACTATTGATTCGATGTAGTCATTCCACTAAGTCAGTTCAAAACTTGAGACTAAGGAAGCTCAGTATGTTGCTCTCCATGAGTCTTGTATCAACCATAATGATGGCAGGCGGGAAAGTTTCTTTATGGTGGTTAAACGAGAGCAGTTTTGTTTTGGAGGCATTAAAATTTACAATTCCCTCATCTTCTATAAAGAAATAATCAGCATTTACTAATATATAAGAGGTTTTATATAACAAAGCAGTTCAGTACATTTCGTGTCGTTTCTAACCGAGTTTTCCTGTTTCTTAATAATTTGTTTAGATTTTCGAAGCCATCAATCGTTATTATAATTCGCCTTTGGATTACAAGGCAAATTTATTTAACTGAAAACTGGTTGATGAACCGAGGAATTTTCTATTGCAGAAGCACAGGTTTTTACTATATGAGAATTCCAGCCAATGGACAGAATCTTAAGAAAACAAGATATGCCACAGTGTTGGTGGCAGGCACAGAAGAAGAATTTCAGGAACTGCTAGCCAAGGTAGAAAAGAAAGCGGGTAGAAAGGACTAATCATTAATTGGAAGAAGACAGAATGTATGGATGCCAACAAGAAGAACGGCCAAGGATGGGGGCTATGAATTGGATATATGAAAAATCAAGAAATACGAACATTTAAATATATTGGAATTGTTTTAACGGATGACGGAAAATGTGATACACAATTGCGATGTCGTCACGGAAATAACCGAAGAAGACTTCTAAAAGTTAACCAACGTGTTTATAAACTGTTGTGGAGTTATTTCCAAAATAGAACATGTAGTCGGACTAAATGCGTCCTAAATGGGGTAAACGTACAGAAACGTTAGGAACTTGTAAATAAGTGTTACGCAGAGTAATCGAGTTGTGGTCGCTCATAACTACTCCTCGACTACCTACTGACTCCTACTTATAATAGGTGGGAGAGTCTATTCTCTAGACCAGGTGTCTTTCACTATAACATAAACAAGACAATTTCTTTAAAACAGAGAGAATAGTGTTCAATTGCTACGTACTATCGGTGCTCCTATATAACAGCCAATGACTGATGAAGGGGAGATTTGAGAAATAGTTCATATCTTCTGATAATACCTAGGATGGAACAACTGAGTGGCGAAGACGTTTTAATGAAAGCGTAAAATAAAAAGAAAGATTATACTTATAATCAGAAAGAGACATCTAACATTTTTACGATTACAAAATGAGGAAAGACAGTTTGGGAAATTTGACTCTCATGGGATATATTGAAGTCAAGAGGCCCAGACGGGAAACATTGAGTAATCTACTGATGAAAATGAATCACAGATCAAGAAGACAGGTGGATAGAAAGAAGATAAATATTTCTAAACGCGAGAAGTTGTGGAGAGCCATAATCTTATAAAAACTCCTGAAAATGATACAGTTCAAAGAAAGTTATCATTTCTGAGTGCTCTCAATATGGTTAAACGTTGGATTTCCTAGAATGTACAAATGCATTTGATCTACAAATGTATACAATGGATAATCTTTTGTGAGCGTGTATGCTTTTTAAACTTCGCTGGGATAACAATCTATAATGTTGTGATGGAGGAAATTTCTGTACATGTGGAAGAACGGTGATGTTAGTAAGATGTCAGTCTAAGTCGACATTGTAATTTCCTGATAACATCGGCAGGAGAAGATCAGCTTGCGTTTTATGTTTAATTAAAGCTTTTATTTCAACTTTAATTACATGATACATTCAATGAGATTTTATTTAATCATTGGAATTTTAAATGACTGTTGCAATTTTCATTGCTTCAACGCGAAATGTTGAATGAAAAATCACGTCTAAGTCAGAGTGCGATGGATAAATGGACGCCTAAATGATGCCAAAATGAAAATAACACTTACATCTAATTTGCACAGATATACAGGGTGCGATCGATAAATTGTCGTCTAAATGACATCCCCTCCCCATGAAAATAACACTTACATCTAATCTGAACAGATATACATGGTGCGATGGATAAATTGTCGTCTAAATGAACCCCCCCATGAAAATAACACTTACATCTCATTTGAACAGATATACAGGGTGCGATGGATAAATTGTGGTCTAAATTACCCCCCCCCCCAAATGAAAACAACACTAACATCTCATTTGTACAGATATACAGGGCGTGATGGATAAATTTTGGTCTAAATGACCCCCCAAATGAAAATAACATCTCATTTTAACAGATATACATAGAGCGATGGATAAATTGTCGTCTAAATGACCACCAAAATAAAAATAATTCTGACATCTCATTTTAACAAATATACAGGATGCGACTGATAAATTGTCGTCTAAATGACGCAAAAAAGTTGATATGCATTCATTTGGTTAGAAGCAACAATTCTTAAGATTCACTGATTCGTTGTCACGTTGTTATCTCTCTTTCTCTCTCTCTTACACACAAAGTGGTGGGGAAGATACATAAATTTATATATATATATATATATATATATATATATATATATATATATATATAATAGAGAAACAATTTATGTAAAGAATTAAATAGCAATGGTAATGTCATTAATAACGAAATCACTTCGCTAACAAGACTTAATTAGTCATTAACTTATTATCAATTTCTTGAATAATAACATCCTTATATCCGAGTTGTCAGATGGAAGACATATATTTAACTGTCAATAAATAGCATAATTAAAAAACCTTTTTCAGTCTACACAAATTTCCTTTTAGTGTTTGCCTATGTATGGGAACAACTGCGCCCTGAAGATGACAATTTGAAATTATCGAAAGTGTTTTCTATTCGAAGGCGTCTGACACGAGTATTGTTTAACGTCGTTACTATAGGTGCATCTGAGTCAACAGAGTCGAATGACCCACGTTTCTCGCAGATTTTATTTGTAAGGAGGAAGTTCCTTTCAGAGAGTACCCTATTAAGAAGTGCTACTATGTGGAACAGATTGCTGTGTGTATGCTTCCCTGTGGACATTACTATCTTAACCTCTTCAAGTTAAAGGTCACCCAATATCTCTCGCCTTATCCTCATAATCTTCACTTCCTTCTGCCTCATTATACACTCATATTTCACACCTCAATCAGTAACGCTCTACTTTGATTAACTCTTGAGACTTGCCTTAAGCGAAGGCTATGAGGATTTATGTGATTTTGACTCACACAGATGTACCCAGCACATGTGCTATTTTACAGGGATCGGCTAATAGTCATGGCGATATACTGCAATTAGTAATTATTAGGAAATTCAAGAAAAGAAGAAAGCTAAAAATAAGTTCTCGTGTTAAGCTATTATTTGTAGAACCACCTATAGGCTTGTGATCTAAATGAAATACATGAACCTGAAAAGCAATTAGGACGATATCTGGCGTTGAATAACATCTGGCAAAGTACTTGGCGGACAATGTAATCAAAGTGTCTGGCATCTCGTCTGCAGTCGCTCTCTCACAGACGTGCCGTCGCCTCCCTCTGCCTTTTTTTACAAATACTTTCATGGTAACTGCTTTCGCTGGTTCCCAGACTTCATGAATTTAAGCATTCAACCAGGCTGGCATCTCGCTCTCACCCTTTCACTGTCGAAACTGTTAAATGTTGCCGTCTCTACTACTCCAATAGCTTCATGTCTCGCACATCTCGCCTGTGGACCTCCCTCCCTTCTTTCTGTTTCCCTGATAGCTATAATCTCCAAATATTCAAATGTAATGTCAATCGACGTCTCAAGATGACTTGTTCTATCCCCTATCCTTCTCTTCATCCTTTCCTATATACTCTCGCTCCAACTCTCTGTAACCTCTTGCGTGCTAGTGGCGTTCCACCTTAGTTGGGGTGAAAAGCTTAAAAAAACAAGATCATTCCTTTAAGACCTACAGGTATTAAATCATATAACGATATCGCAAGCATGCATCATGGAATATAAACGAAGGTATGCATGGAAATCTTGTTTTCTTTATAAATCCACGTCCTTTCAAGGAGTTTTGTTAGTTTCCCGCTCACCTGCATCTCACATATAATAATCAAGTGCGGTGATGCCTGGGGAGTTAGGTGGCCAGATGTAAGTGTTGATGTGGTCGCAGAAATTGTCTAACAGCCATGACTGTATTTTCCTGCTTGTGTAGCATTGTGAAGAGTCCTGTTGCTAGACACAGAGTCTTCCAGCAGCCACCCTCTTGAAACAGAATAACACTACCGCCTCAGGGTACTTGATCTAGCCCTTCATGTTGCGTTTGAGGTCCTCACCAACAAATTAGGGAGTTCTTTTCTTATCAGAATGATCAGAGTGAGTTTAATCACCACAGGGATCCTTCCCTGCTTCCTATTAGAATGTCTGAAGCCCAAATTCTCGAGAGCTCCTCTCTGCAGCTGCTCGGTCTCACGCTGTCCGCTGACCTTAGATGGAGCAAATACATTGAGTCAATTGCTTCGTCCACCGCTTGGATCCCTGTGCCGCGCCAGGAAATTTTTCTCCCCGGAATCGATCCTCCAAATATACAAATCAACTATTCGCCCTTGCATGGAGTATTGCTGCCATATATGGTCTGGAGCCCCTTCTGTTTGCCTCGGGGTTCTTGATAAGATCCAGAAACGGGTATGCAACGTAATTGGCCCTGATCTGTCATCTCGTCTGCAGTGGCTCTTTCGCAGATGCGCCGTCGCCTCCCTCAAATGCTTTCACGGTAATTGCTCCGATGAGCTGCTTTCGCTGATTCCACGGCTTCATGAATTCAAGCGTCCTACGAGGCTGGCATCCCGCTCCCACCCTTTCATTGTAGAAACTGTTAAATGTAGCCGTCTCTTCTACTCCAATAGCTTCATATCTCGCACCTATCTCCTGTGGAACTCTCTCCCTTATTCTTGTTTCCCTGACAACTATAATCTCCAACTATTCAAATGTAACGTCAATCGACATCTCCAGTTGCCTTGATTTATCCACTATCCTTCTCCACATCCTTTCCTCTAACACCTCTATCTGCTCTCGCTCCAAATCTTCTGTAACCCCTTGCGTGCTAATGGCTTCCAGCCTTGCTTGGGGTTGAAAAGCTTAAAAAAAAAATTCATTGGTTTATTATTTAATAAGTTTAATTTGTTTCCTCATTTAGACCATTTGTATTTTTACTCTGGCCTGTCTTTCTTGCTAAGGTATTTCTTAAAGAATGTAATTCTCTTTCTCTTTGTATCTCTTTTTTGTTTCCAAGCCTTTGTCTCATCAATTAATACTATAAATACTACTACTACTACCACTACTACTACTACTACTACTACTACTACTACTACTACTAATAATAATAATAATGATGATGATCATTCTTAGAGACGAGCGAGATTTAAGGAAAGAAAAAGAAAAGACAATGTTTAACAATGTTCAACAATATTTCAAAAGTGTCTTCTTCAAGTTAGGTTTAAAACATGCATACAATATGAAAACATTAAAACAAACACTTTGTACAAACGGCGCTCGTCTTGAGAGTTAGAAATTAACGCTACAAAGCGGATGAAACGCAACCAGCGTGAAGGGAACGCAAATTAAACGGGAGTACCGTGATGTGGGTGATGCTCATCTTGAAATTTCTCGTCAGTTGATTAGTTAGTAAGATTAATCAGTTAATCCAACATTATAATATGACTCTTATAGAACTCTCCTCTCATTTTGTTCCACCTACACTTTGATGGGACGTCAGTAAGTTTTATATGTAATTAACTTCATGCGTTTTAAAAGTTGAAAGGTCGCTCGATTCTTGATATTTTTTTCAGAATCTGTACATTAATTCTAGATAATAATAATAATAATAATAATGATAATAATAATAATAATAATAATAATAACAACAACAACAACAATGACAATAATAATAATAATAATAATAACAACAATAATAATAATTATAATATTAATAATATTAATATGGAAGTCCCTGCATGTCACTCTATTTCCTGCAGTGCTTTATATATATAAAATATGCGTGATATTTTTTCAAAAGTGCTCAATGGGAAATTCATGATGTCTTTTTAGACCTAAGATCTCTGATCGGGACCGGAAAAGAAATGAGTAAACTGCAGAAATAAAAGGAAATAATAATAATAATAATAATAATAATAATAATAATAATAATAATAATAATAATAGTAATAATAATAATATCAATACCCTCATTGTCCAAAAACACAGAATTCCTTTAAAAAATATAAAAATGAAGATTGAAAACTTAAAGGAATCTGAGTTGCTTTCTGAGGCAATTTATGAGAAAATGAAACATCGACATTTAGACATGAATGAAATTTTCAATGTTAATTCGATTTTAGGAAGCGTTTAAAAAGTAGCGATAAAAATAAAGATAAATGGCTAGCCCACTCTCCCTCCTCTCGTCTCTCCTCTCGTCTCTCCTTTCGCCCCTGCTTTTGTCCCTTCTTTCGGAGGTCACCCGATTGTAGAGAAAAAAGTTACAGAACTCATGATAAATTATTAAATCTGTTGCTTGAATTAAAAAAAAATATTTATAAATGGAAAGCGCGTATTACTTATTTTAATACTATGAATTAAATACTTTTTTTGGATCTCGTCTTGACTTAATTTCTTTGATGTAATTACAATTGATGCAACTAAATTGATGAGTTTTCAAAGAATGACCGAGCCTCTGATTTCTCATCTACAGGAACGACTCAATAGTTACGCAGGAAGGAAATCATAACTTCACATCCAAATCGATATAATCCTAAATCAAATGGATAGGTCGAAAGGTAAAAAAGAACCTTTAGAAAGTTATAAGGTAATGATAATAATAATAGTAACCGTTACCTTAATAATAATAATAATAATAATAATAATAATAGTAACCGTTACCTTAATGGTAATAACAATAGTAACCGTTACCTTAATGATAATAATAATAATAGTAACCATTACCTTAATGGTAATAATAATAGTAACTGTTACCTTAATGGTAATAATAATAGTAACCGTTACCTTAATGATAATAATCATAATAGTAACCGTTACCTTAATGGTAATAATAACAATAGTAACCGTTACCTTAATGGTAATAATAATAGTAACCGTTACCTTAATGGTAATAATAATAGTAACCGTTACCATAATGGTAATAATAATAGTAACCGTTACTTTAATGGTAATAACAATAGTAACTGTTACCTTAATGGTAATAACAATAGTAACCGTTACTTTAATGATAATAACAATAGTAACCGTTATCGTAAGAATAAGAATAATAGTCACCGTTACCTTAATAATAATAATAACAATAGTAACAGTTACCTTAATGGTAATAACAATAGTAACCGTTACCTTCAGAATAATAAAAATAATAACCGTTACCTTAATGATAATAACAATAGTAACCGTTACTTTAATGATAATAATAATAGTCACCGTTACCTTAATGATAATAATGATAGTAACTGTTACCTTACAAGGAAACATTTGGCATTCATTGACCGAACAGCCAGTAAATTTATAAATTCTTTCTCTTTAATCAATTTTTCAGTAAAATAAGTTTCTAAAGTTTGGGGCTGTTATCGTTCTGTCTATTATTTATTTCCTTGAAGTCGGTTGAATGTCATTATTTTCTCTTCTACATGTGCTATTCGTTTTAGTTCTTGCTGCTGTAGGTAGTCCTTAAGTGATGTCGTTTCTTTCATTTGGTACGTTTTTTTTTGTTTGTGATTCTGTAGCGCCAGTCCAAAATGTTCAAAGCAGGATGGTCTTTGGTAAGAGCCACGCTTATAGCCGTTTTTAACCATTGAGGTGTATGCGGTTGAGAATTTAAATATTATGAACGGGTTTGTAGCCATATATGACATCCATGTGGAAGTCTCAATCTGACGACGATATTTAAGGATATCATTCGTCGTTTCAGGCTGATGTTTTGGTTTTGCAGCTATTTGTAGTGCTGGGAAAAACTATCTCTGGCGCAGCCTATTCCGTGATCAATTTCCTTTTCCCCTTATATGAAATTTCTTATAACAGATCCTTACGTCGAGGTATTTGTAGAGTTGAGTATTTACTAATTCCACATCCTGAATGTTTTATGATAGATTCAGGGTATGTGTCATCCTTGCTATCTCTTTCAGATTTTTGAGATGACCATACTTCTTCTATGTTTGTTGACTAACGCAAGAGAGTCACAAGTAACTGTTTCAAATAATAGAAACCACATCATGTGAACAGCCACATCATTTTCAGCAACAACAAAGAATAGCAACTCGAAGATAAAATAATGGCATAATGCATATTTTTGATTGGTTGGGTGTTTTGTTTTATGCCATATCAAAACCTCAGTGGCTCATTTAATGCCAACAAAATATTTGAAATAGAATCATAGCGATAGTTTGGCAAGATAAGGTGTATTTGTATACATATATATTTGAACCATTTTTCAATTACTCATATTTTTGAGAACAATCACATGTATTACTGGTAATAGGTTTTTCAAAAATACATTGCTGGTAATAGTTTCTTTCTTCAAAAATTTATTCCTTGTAATAATATTTTACAAAGTATTTCTGGTATTAAAACCTATTTTTACACTTTTATAATGCTTTTTACCTCAGTTTTGGCGTTAACTATTTGCCCATAGCTGGGATCCTAACAGTTGCTACCACCCCGGGTCAGGGTGAAGCAGGGAACACCAGCATTATTAAGAGGTGGTTCCACGCTCCTCAAAACCTCCTAATCAGAGGCCATGCTGTTGGACGCAGGGCGGTGAATATTTTGATGTTTCTTGCTAGTTTAAACAGGGCGTTAAGAAGCAAACCCCCATTAATACGAAAAAGTGCGATGACAGTTAATAGATTCTAGAAAATATGTTTTAACTCATCTAATGGCAATATTACCGTTACCTTTACATAAACTCGTTAGGTAGGTTATTGAATTCTTATCGAAACGGTTTTGCTAATCTGCCTCTTCCTGATGCCCGAATTGATTGTTATTTTTATATTAAGCATGTCGTACTTTCTTTTAGACACTCATCTACATTATGTTTCAATCCAATTCATAACTTTTATTTTCAACTCATTTCATTTATAGAAAAATTCAAATCACAAGTTAGAATCTAATATTTGTACTATTCTTAATACAGGCATTTTATTGCCTCAGCCGAAAATATGCTGAAATCGCTCTACTAAAATTAAAATTTTCTCCTTCAGATGAAGAAAGATATTCGCAAGACTTTCACTCTGTCCTCAAGCCTCCTTCAAGGATCATAGAGCGAATCTTGTTCATTAACTGAAAATCGTTAGCGGGAAAATGAAAGTCGATTATTTACCTGTGATCTGTCGAGGAAAAAATTATGAATAAGATATAACTATTTCGAAATATTTTTGTCAGCCAACTTTAAAATTTAATAATTTAATAAAATCGTGTCATTAAATAAAATAAGACATCTGTATAAAGTTTAACATTCATTGATGCTTTAAAAAAATTTTTTTTGCCAACTAATTCAATTCCCAAAACATCCTCTTAGTTTACACCAGGTATGTCCAAATTACGGTCCGCAGTTAAATTTCATATGGCCATATCCTTTGTCATAGAATGTACGACTTACGACCTGCCAGTATTGTCAATCAGAATAGGCGATGTACAGACCTAAGAAATGCAATTTCATGTTTTCCTAAAAGATAGCAGCAGCACTGTGTTGCCGCCCTCTGTCGGTGTGACCCTAACCTTAGCCTTTTCCATCTAAATTCCCAAATCACTGTCTTTGAACCAGACCTGGTCTACATACTGCAGTCTAGATCTCAGTATCACCCTTCCCATTAGTGCAGGCAGGTTATTTGTTTTTGTCATCTGAGATGAATAAATTCTAAAATCTTAGTTAATTGAATTTGTTTTATGTTGGTCAAAATCAGTTATAAATATATTTGGACACTTGAACTTTTGTCACTTTATGTTTTCGACTTCTTTATAAGATAAATGTTTGTGTTATGTTCCTATTCATATGTTTTTAACTTAAAAGTTGTCGGACAACATTAGTTACCAATAATATGTAATGTTTTAGATTAACCTGAGATATATTGTAGCTTTCCAGACGTTTATGTTACTTCATCTGATATGGGCTTCAGATATAACAGACTGAGTGATTTTGGTAAGACCTGTTTAAATGCATTTGTCATTCATGTGAAAAATGAAAAGCTTCCATTTACAATACAAATTTCATAAAATAGTTCATTTGCATTTAATTTTAATGGTCCAAAGAATGTTTAGCAGAATGTTTGCCCCTCACGCATATTTGCCTCATCAAATCTGGCCCTGTTTGAAAAAGGTTTGGGCACTCCTGGTTTACACTATTTATATTCGGACTATCGTATATACCGGCGTACAAGACTATCTTTTAACTTTAAAACCGTCTTATACTCCAGGTATAAAATGTGAACCTTAATTCCGTTCGTTTATGGTATGTTGTTAGCATGGGAGATTTTTGACGGTAGCCTACCTCCCCCCCCCACCTGGGTCGCTTTCTTTTTTCGATGATGTTGAAGAGAAACACAACTGGATGTGTGCGTCAACAAACCTTTTAAAGATCGCATTCGAGAAAAGTGGAACAAGTGGATGGCTAGCGGGTAAAAATGAATTCAGGCTACTATAATAGCCTACCGAAAACACAGCACCCACTCATGAGGACTTGTAGATTGTGGTAGTTAATTGGCAATACCTCCCCATCGTTTTTTCATGAGAATTTGAGTGAAAAAGAAAGTATATACTTACTGAATTTATTTAATAAGTTTAACACAATACATTTTTAAAATACGATTTGGGAGATGATCGTTTTTGTACGGCGAATATAGCCCGAAACATATATTTTAACTTGAAAATTCTGGGGTTGTCATATACGCCGAGTCGTCTTGTATGCCAGCATATTGTCCTCAACTTTGTTGCTGTTATAACGATCTTTCAGCCGTTGTACCCTCCAGACTTCCTCAGGTGTATATCGATCTTGGTACCTTCTACCATTGTAAATAACGATAATTTATCATCCCAGAAATTCGGACGGAAAAGGTCCATTGAGATATTAGAGAATCCTGAAAAAAATCATTCGTATATAGGAAATGTGCCGAGAGAAATTTATTTTTTTACACTGGTCAGCTGTAATATTTCTTTTATTTCAGATGTTACAATGTAATCTTAGCTTTCTGTCACATGTGATAGAGATGTTTATTTACTTTTTTTTTCTTAAGATCTGTCCGGTTATTAATTCTTCAGTCTTAATCAATTTAGATGATATTTTCCGAACCACATTATTATTAAAATCCCCCTTTTCGTTGGGTATTGAGAAAAATTCAGATGAAAACTGATGAAGAGGAGACTTGAGACAACAGAAATGTGCAGAAGTTGAGAATACAAAAGGCGGGGCAAGTGAGCAGTGAGGATTTTAAAAGGAAAATGGAAAGAAAATGGACGACACAGTTTAGATTTTTGTGAGGCACAATGGGATAAGTTCGCTTGATACTCACCGCGCATATTGAAAGAAAGAGGGACACAAGGAAAGATTGAGTAACATATTTAAGGAGTTTGCGTTAATGCATAACGGGAGTAAGATTGTGAGATATAGTAAGGGGGAGAAATCTTACTACAGAGCTACAAAGGTTGCAAAGTTAGAGAGAATTTTGATCGCCTACGCCCTGAATTGACACGGTACATAAAACAAATCAAAATCAAAATCTCTATTACTATCTTGCTTGCATTCCTTCTACGAGAAATATAGCGATTTACTCAATTTTCTGTAACAAGTAACCAAAGAATTTGAATCGAACGCACTACAAAATTGTCTATGACACGTGCTTGTTAATCATTGCTAAAAAGCAATCCAGTTTTATAACTGACATATAAAATTAGCTTGGCCAAGTAGAGTCACATGTCAATTCAATCGTATCGATCTGCAAAATAAGCGAATTAACCATTACTCTAAATTGATTTATTATTGATCGGTCTCTATGAAACAGGTTTAACGACCGGTGTTCCGCGATGAGACGTCTAGTTATTAAATCCTATTTCATTTTATTTTTTATTGATTTCTTAAATATTTTAAAACCTTTTTTCAAAGTTACTGTTAAAAAATCAAAGATATCGGACAATAGTTAAGAATTTTGCCAGTATTTTGACTTTTCAGTTTTCAGTTTGACTTTGCCACCTAGGATGAATATTTTGTCAACATTATATACTAATTACCGTTGTGTTTTTATTTATATCTTTCGTATCATACGCTAAAGTGGGAAGGGAAAAAATCAACCAGAATTGAACTTTTTAGGTTGAATGTTTTGTCGACATTTTATACTAATTACCGTTGTGTATTTATTTATATCTTTCGTACCATACGCTACAGTGGGAAGGGAGGAAAATCAACCAGAATTGAACATTTCAGGTTGAATATTTTGTCGACATTATACACTAATTACCGTTGTATATTTATTTATACCTTTTGTATAATACGCTAACGTGGGAAGGGAAAAAATCAACCAGAATTGAACTCTTCAGGTTGAATGTTTTGTCGACATTATACACTAATTACCGTTGTGTATTTATGTATATCTTTCGTATCATACGCTAAAGTGGGAAGGGAGAAAAATCAACCAGAATTGAACATTTCAGGTTGAATATTTTGTCGACATTATACACTAATTACCGTTGTGTATTTATTTATACCTTTTGTATCATACGCTATAGTGGGAAGGGAGGAAAATCAATTAAAGTTAGTAAATTTATGAGTGGTTACTTTTCTTACTTATTTTAATAAGTAACAATATACAATAATTACCGTTGTGTATTTATTTATACATTTCGTGTCACGCTCTACATAATTCTATTAACAAGTCACAAGGTCAATCAATTTCTGATATTGATGTTAATTAACCAATTCCACATTTTACTCATGGACAGACGTACGTAGCACTCAGCAGAAGAAAATTAAAAATAAACTTAAGCATTGAAAATGAATGACAAACAATGCAATCACCTTAAAAAAAAAAAAAAAAAAAAAAAAAAAAAAAAACTTCATTTGTTTAAATAGTTCACCAGTAGCTTTTGATTTGATTTCTGAATAGCATAGATTTTGGGCGCTTTTTTCCTTTTTAGTAGTTTGATATCAAAACTAAAGAAATCTGTTCAAAAACAAGTTATTACGAAAAAACGTACTAATAATAGGACTAAATGCTTATGTAATATACCGAAATATATGCAATTGGGATGTTGCAATAATTTTAATGTAAAAAAAAGTCTTTAAGAAAATCAGAAATAAGGGAACATTTCATCGGCCTCAATTTTAGATGTGCCTTCTGGATCTCCGTTTTATTAAATATCAATGCATTGTTTCAAAACGTTTGTTGCATTTCATCTCAATTTTAAAATTTTATGATTATTGTCGTCATTTTTACGGTTTGGGTATACTAGTATAATAATTAATAATAATAATAATAATAATAATAATAATGATAATAATAATAATAATAATAATAATACAACTTAAGAAAATACGTAATAATTACAAGAAAATTAAGATATGTTTCTGCAAGCAGATCGTCTGTAAAAAGTGTTCAATAGAATCTAGAGCTTGTGATATTATCATTTGCAATCATTAAAGAGAGTATGTTGAGCTTAGTGCAATATGGAGGTGGTGTATGAGACATGGATCCTCGGTCACCAGCTAAGTATAGCAAATTAAAAAATAATCCTAAAACATAGCTCTTCATGGCTGTTGTGCGTTGCCCCAATTGCCTACGTTAAAAACATTCATATTTAAGTCTAAAAAAATCAAACATCTTCCGTCTTTGTTTTTTCTTTTGTTTCTGGATTTAAATATCCCGTAAAAGATCGATAATCCATAAATTCAATCATTGGCCTGTGGGTGTGTGGTCTTGAGGACTTCCTCGAAAGTGGATTCTACATTCCCGCGGGCAAGTAAGAGATTATCTTCCCTCAGGGTTGGGTGGTTATATGCCATTTTTTTCGCGCGTGCTCATTCTAGGTGCAAACGGGTCGTCTATGTCTTTCCATACCAGGCGTGCTGGGAAATGAAAACGGATTTGCACCTGGTGGCTAGAATATTATTTTTATATTATACACGCTGATGCACCCGGCTTCTCTGAGGGACTTGAGTGGCACTGAGTGCATAGTCTATTCCAGCATCATCTGAGATTGGCTCTACATATTTGGGTCATCGTAGACTAAATCTCCTATATATTGAATTCAATTCAGACCATTAGATATTTCCTGGCGTTAAGCAAATATTACACATCTACGTTTGGTAATTAGCAATACAAGTTTCATATATTTATAAGTTATAAACGTAAGAAATACGTAGTTCAAGTTCTATCAAGTGATGAGAGATCTAGAAGCTGTACAAGATAAGATTATGTCAAATCACTCTAGTGCTTCTACTTGTACCATGTAACGCACATTGTTGGATCACCCGTAGTTAAACAATTTCCGCAGCCAGACATTTTCGTGTGAAGAGAATGGCTAGACATCCAGCAATATTAAAAGACAAGATGAAGGATCTATCAAAATGTGGATGAACCTTTTTGAAGGGTCAGCAGCGATTTAGCACACTGAGATAGACTTAGCTCCATAGCGATAAAGTCAGTCCGGTGGTGACCCCGTTGCATTGTCCCTCTTCTAGGGTTGTCCTTGGGGCGACGGAGTCAATTCATTTATATTGACTTTGCATCCTCTCTCTCACAGCCGGTCATTGCTAGTTGGTTTTAGTTCGGAGATAAAAGAGAACTTCAACAAAGGATTTATTTTATTCAACACATCGAAGTGTACATTTCTATCTAGCCAGTGTGGTCACACACTCGCCCCACTATGAAGCCGCTTCACAGACACGAAAAAAACACGTCTACATTCTTCGAAGTGTAAGACTCGACTCCTCGACAAACCTTTCTCTGTCGAATAATTCCCACGCTAGTTTAGCCAATCAAAATTGATTCTTTTGTTTTCCTCTATCTGACCTCAAAGTGCAAATTGACGAAGTCAGAGTAGAAATACAATTCTCTAAAAAACAATAGACTTATTTTATTATTATTTAACAACACGTCATTCCTTGGCGGATGACTTTCCAGACTGAAGTCAAAGGCAGTCCGATTGAATCAATGACTTCCCTCCGTGAGGCAGGTGAGCCATCAAGTTGAAGGACGTTGTCTGTTGACTCACCTGGATAGTGATGGGCTTCGTCAGATATAGCTTGACGAAAACACGCTATGCAGGAATTAATATCTCTTCGGTTTTCAACCAAGGTATATGGATTGAACTGGTCAGAAGCTCTGCTGTGCAGCGGCCATATCCAGTCAAGGGATTGATGAAAATGATGAGTGCGACCAAATTAAACTATAACTATTAACTGTAAGCGTAAAATGTATTTCTATCTCATTTATTCGCGTGTGTGTTGATAACACCAATTCTTTTTTCTAAATCGACAACTTAGCAGAACTTATTATATTTTAATGGTTCGGTTTGGTTTGGTTTGTTTTACTACATATCAACCTCACTGGGTCATTTAATGCCGACAACATTTTTTTTTTGCAATATTTTTGTTTAGTCAAAAATCTATTTCTGTTAATATTTTTTCCTCAAAAACGTATAGCTGCTAATATTATTCTTCCAAAAACGTATAGCTGGTAATATTATTATTTTCAAAAACGTATAGCTGGTAATATTATGTTTTTCAAAAACGTATAGCTGGTAATATTATGTTTTTCAAAAACGTATAGCTGGAATATTATGTTTTTCAAAAACGTATAGCTGGTAATATTATGTTTTTCAAAAACGTATAGCTGGTAATATTATTTTTTCAAAAACGTATAGCTCGTAATATTATTTTTTCAAAAACGTATAGCTGGTAATATTATTTTTTCAAAAACGTATACCTGGTAATATTATTTTTTCAAAAACGTATAGCTCGTAATATTATTTTTTCAAAAACGTATAGCTCGTAATATTATGTTTTTCAAAAACGTATAGCTGGTAATATTATTTTTTCAAAAACGTGTAGCTGGTAATATTATGTTTTTCAAAAACGTATAGCTGGTAATATTATGTTTTTCAAAAACGTATAGCTGGTAATATTATTTTTTCAAAAACGTATACCTCGTAATATTATTTTTTCAAAAACGTATACCTGGTAATATTATTTTTTCAAAAACGTATACCTGGTAATATTATTTTTTCAAAAACGTATACCTGGTAATATTATTTTTTCAAAAACGTACAGCCGGCAACACTATTCTTTAAAAAAAAATAGCTGGTAATATTTTTTCAAAAACGTACAGCTGGCAACATTAGTTTTTCAAAAACGCATTATCAGAGGCCTTGCTGTTGGACGTAGTTTATCGTCTTACCCAGGACGCGGATGTAGTATATCGTCATACCCAAGACGTGGATGCAGTTTATCGTCATATCCAGGATGGATATTTTAATGATTCTGAATTAAGAAGATAGTTTAAGTATATCTTTTGAAATTTATCAATACACTGTCTAATAAGGCATCATTTAGTTCGCTTTTTACTGTAATTTTTCTTCCTTTATTCTTCAAAATCAATACAGAGATTAATAAAGGTGAAAGAATTAACAGACTCACGACATAACGCGAACTAGAAGACGTTAAATAAATAGCGAAAGAAGAGGCAATGTTTGTACACGCGCGCGCGCGTGTGTGTGTAACAGAGAGAGAAAGAGAAGGGGTGTTTCATTTTCATTTGACAGAATAAGAAGGCAAGTAGGTAAATAAATAAAAATTAATGGTCTCTTTGTCGCCATTCTTGCCAATGACAGGTGCTATTCGGTTTTAAAGCAATATGCTTGAGGTTAATTGGAAAAAGGTAAAGAATGTCTTATTCTCTAAAATATTAAATCAGCTGTCTCCAAGTTTCAGGCGTCAACTTAAATATGAGACTCGTGGCCAAGAACATTTACGAGTCCCACAAAACTTGAACGCTGAAGAATTTCAGAAGAATCTTTATCCTATTTATAGATTATAATATAATACCGGGTGGCGGGTTGGCAGTTTGCTGGCTGCTGTTTCTGACTGATCGTTAGGAGCCCGAACCATTTGGTAGCACTTTCAGAGGCTGCTCCACTCAACAGTCGCAAAATATCGGGGTATCTGTAGTGCCATGTCGCGCATGAGTAGGTGTCTTTGCATGTTTTACCGGTGAGCAACCCTGAGGCCACATTATGCTTTGTATTCAGATACTCACTGGCTGGTTTGTATTGTGATTGACGAGAGATAGTGACAATTTTTCGTTTTTTTTCTCTCTCCTAATAAAACATCTCATAGAACTTGCAACAAAAAGAAAAGAAAAAAAAGACCTACCCTACTCAATATTTCTTTCTCCAGTATTCGTGGTACCCGTTCCAACTTCTGCAGCGTAGAATCTTTTCTCCTCGAAAAGTCACCATATACCTTTGACCTCTGTGAGACCAACTTAAACTCTTCCCGTGATAACAATGAATTCTTGAGTCTAGTGTATCGGCCTCTTCGCTGAAAAGATTCCAGCATTTATATGTATGGCCTTGGTGTTTATATCCGGGATAATCTTCCGATGGTCAGGAAATTGTTTCTCGAGGCCGCTGACTACTCTTTCATGTGCTTCCGTCTTTCGCTACTAAAGTCTGTCAGCTGTCTCTTTTTTCCTTTATCCATTCCCCTCTTCTCAAGATTGTAGTATATTAGACGTAATAGCTGATAGTATAGAAAAGGTACTTTCACTCCATACACCTGCGAACATCTTTTTGTTCGGTGACTTTAATACACACCACGACTAATAGCTGAAACATTCTAAAGGTACTGATGTTGCCAGTATAGAGACATTCAATTTTCCCATTGCCCAATCCCTCACTCAAATATTGGAATTCCGTACACCTTTCCCTAGGCGATTTGAGCAATATGTTTTTCTATTGGATCAATTTATTAGCTCCTCTCCCTGCTCTTGCCAAATTTCACAATACTGCCCTCTTGGTAACTCTGACCACTCTGTGGCAAGTACTAATATCTCTTTTCAAGCATCCATTAAACAGGAACCCACTATCCATACGACCTCTTTCCGGTAATAGCATAGTGACTGGGATTAATTCCAGGATTTTCTTCGTGGCGCCCCCTGGACTGACATCTTCAAACTCTCAATTGAAAATTGCCCCACAGAAGTTTCTTCTTGGGTCAATGCCGGCATGGATGGTTTCAACTCTTCTCAGAAATACTAGATGAAACCGCAATGCTCTCTATGGTTCATACCCGGACTCAAGTAACCCCAACCATCTGGCCATACCAACGTGACAGCTTTCGTTTTACCAGGTGCCTATATGCTACTGCTCACAGCAAATGTAAGCGAGTCATCGAAGAATCTAAGTCCCTGTTTGCTGAGAGAATGAGGCACCACATAGCCTTTAAAAACTTTTGGTTCTTGTTAATACTGACGTCTCTGTGATAGGGTACTAAATAATTTTCAAGGTCTCTATCCCCCACTCTTCAATTGATTTGAGTTGTTATCATCCTCTTCTGATAAAGCTGAATGCTGCTGAGTGATATGTATATAATGGTTTCTGCAATCATCTCTAACCTTGACCCCGACAAAGCATGTGAACTCGATGACATCCCTGTAATAGTCATCAAGAAGTGTGCTCCCGAACTAGTTCCTGTCCTCTCTAAACTGTATAATAAATTACTCACTGTCTCTTGCTTGCTGGAAGTCATCGTCTGTTGTTCCAGTTTTTAAGAACTCTGGTGAATCTTCCGACCCATCTAACTATCTGCGTTGTACCACTTTTTGGGAAACTCTTAGAGCCCCTAATCAACGTTGAATTGGTTCATCATTTCTCATCACAGGACCTTTTCTCAGACTAACAATACGGCTTTCTTTTCTCCAGATCAACTGCTGATGTACTTACGATAATTGCGGAAAGAGTCTGTCAGGCTCTAGATAAAAACCCGGGCTGTTGCATTCGACATCTCGAAAGCCTTTGACAGGATGTGACATTTAGGTCTTTTTCACATGATGAAAGTTGTCCGAACGCCCATTCGTCTATATCCATTCGTACTAACGCGGGTGTTCCTCAGTGCTCCATCAAAGTCCTACGCTATTCTTAATCTTCATTAACGGCCTTCCTGATGACACGAGCTCTCAACTTGGCATCTACGCTGACGACTCTACCTTTTACTCCTGGATCAATAGTAACGCTGATCAGTCAGACAAGGTCAAAATGTCAGCCGATGTACGAAAAGACCTGTTATCTCGAACTTCTCGTTTGTGAAAGCCCCTTCCGGTGCCATGCTTTCCAACCTCCTTTAATCTGCAAAGATTTAAATGCAATTGTAATCGCTGTCTACTGTCCTTCTGATTGTTCTTTTGTTTCTTTTCATTACTTATGTTTCTGTTCTTATTTCCTCTCCACCCTGCAACCGCTTAGTGGTTGTACTTTCTTGATTGGGTGAAAACTATTAAAAAATAATTAAAAACTATGAAAGTGATGTAATAGTATTTAAAGGCTTAAAGGGGAATCGTCTTGCCGAGTTCAAATCCCGATATTTCTGTGCTCATTTTGGATTTATGTCCATAATTTACCTTTCTTCTCTGTACAGATATAACTTAAATAGCTGGGTAGGCTGGACTCTCTACCCTTGATTGGCAGCCAGTTTAAGAGAAAGAAAAACTCAAAATCACTTATCATAAAGGAGGAAAGATCGCTTGTACTTTTAAATCGGATAGTGACAGTTAAAATTTCATGGACAAATTATGAGGATGGATGGCTTTGAAAATTTAACACTCCCAGGAGACAAAAAATACACGAGAAAAAGTGGGTACCTAATGAGTTGGTATGCATAAATGGTAGATTGGTGAAAAAGAGAGTTAGTAATGAATGAAACATTGATTCGATAGGAATTTGTGGAGATGTATGATCGACCATGTCCTGAAGAGGCAGGGCACGAAAAAGAAAAATAGATAACGGAACATAATTTCACCATTTTCCCCAAGAAATCATAGCAATTTACGGATATTAACGAAAAAAGATATAAAAAAATCAATACTGTTTACGTCCTAAAGGGACTTGACATTAATAAAAGAAATCCAATTTATAAGCTATTAGATTTTAAATTAAACGTTTTATTTCTTGTTTACACAATTCAGTGAAGCAGATTCGATTCATGAGTAGGAATTGACGGTTCAATTGAAAATTTAAAAATGACTTTGGGAGGACAGCCAGAATAAATAAGAATGTGTCCAATATTTCACTATATATAGAATCAGGGGTTTTGTTCAACCTTTCCTGTAAAATTACTGAACTCGATAAGGCCAAAATAGTTGTGGGGGGAAATAGAATAAAGAGAAGGAAAATACCGGAAAGGAATAATTCATCGTCATCATCATCATCATCATCATCATCATCATCATCATCATCATCATCATCATCATCATCATCATTCCTGTACCAGATGTGGTCGTAGGGCTACTGTGTAGCTGAGCACTTGACCATTTACCACCACGTATTTAGGTTGAAAGCCGGACAGTTATTCATTCATGCGTCTCTTGGGTCAAGTAGACCTGACGGAGGCCATCCCTCTATAGCTTAATTCAGAGATGATATTCTCCAATTTGAAGGCTCGCACTGGTCACAGACACGTTGATGCTGATGAGAGAACCCTCCACTGGCCAAAGCAGTCTTTCGCCAAGCGATGCTGTGTCATTACATCACTGGCTGCATAAATAGGCATGAAGCCAACTATACCCCATCAAGCAAGATGTCCGTTACCCGAGAAGATAGTCCAACCGTCTCTTAAAAGGCATTAATTTATTATCCATTTAGACGTTCAGCCACTATCTTTATCAGAACTGTCTGGTGAGGGAACCGGTTTGGTCGTCGATTAGCCGAACAGGCAGCAGGTAGTACGGGGATATATGGCCCCAGGAAAACTCGTAGAGGGATCTGACATAAAGGCTATCATTGTCAAATAAAGAAAAGAATCAACTTCTATTGCCCTAATTAAATCTGGATCGTAGATAGGAATATGCTCGGAGACGGATGTAGGTAAGAATAAAACTCGTGGAGATTTCATTTCATGATGCACTTAACTTTCTATTACAGATGTACAAAAGTAATAATGGGAATAATTATCGACTTGTGATTGCTGAAGAAAGTAGATATCTATTTGCTGGAACTGAAATCAAATGATATCTTTTTTTTTCAATATATCGCTACTTTAGGTTTTATTGCGTTTAATAAGAGAGACAAATTAGGAGACACAAACCAGATTGATTCTACCAAATACTGTCTTATCGATTTATGCAACCATTTTAAAATGCTTAGTGCAGCTATCAGGACGTTCAAACACAGATTACTTATCGTGAAATTCGGCATCCCTTTTCCGTATATTCATATTACTTTTAAATAAAAAATATTTTCTGTTTTACATTATTTCTGCTTAGGTCTAAATCACGATAGTTTAGATTGGTTCATCTTATCCGGACGCGTGGTTCATCTGTGGCGAAAGTTGACTGGAATTCGTCCATGGTATGTTCACTATCCTTCTGTAGATCGACATTTCTATTCCCTGGTGTCTCTTCTTCATCCGTGAGCAGATATAGAAGGGCCGATATTACATAACTGTTCAGTACCCTTTTCTTTGCTTCTAACGTTATTTTCCTTTTACGTAATACTTTACTTAGCTTTTGGAAGGCACCTTTTGATATTCCCACCTGTGTTCGGATTTAGCTGTCACATTTTCTGTTAAAACCTTTCGCATTTTGCGCTCTTCGTTTTGCTGACATCTATTGTTGGTAAAAAAAAAAATCATAAATTGCCTAATAATAGCCTACATATAACTTGTAGGCTGGCATTTCTGATACAATAAAAGGTTACTAAGCATCGCCTATATCACTTTATCTGATTCCTGAAAGAAATTGTCCGTGGATGTTTAAAATTATGTCTTTTTTTCTTGAAACTTTGAATAGTAAAAAAGCAGGGTTGCCACTAGGGTCTCGCTTCCCGAAACATTGATACGGGGCTTCCATCTCTATTACAGGTCGAATTTAAATTTCCCAGCCTGGGGCCACAAACCCTCGAGGGAATGAGAGGGAAAGGGTAGCGCTTTTTTTAAATTACCAAAAATCAGGGAATTTACTAATTTAAATGAAAATTTCAGTATCTATTCATTAATTATTTACTTTTATAATGAATAGTTTTTTTATTAAAAAAAACATCTGAAATGTTATTTTTTTTTGTAATAACCACCAATATTTTCATGACTAAATTTTACTCGAAAAAATGTTTAAGTCTCAAAATTTTACAATTCCATAAAGATTAATCGTCGACGCATCACCGTTGGGAAAAGTTTTCCAACACAACATAAATGGGATTGCCTTAAAATTTGTTTTAAAAAATGTATTTTTCTGGAAAAATTTTCATGTGTTGAAATCTTTAAGCATTTTTAATTTTAAGCGACCATTTTCTCAGTTTTATCTTTCTAGAAGTGTAAAAAGTAGAGACTAGAAATTTTATTTTCATTACTAGCCGAGGACTTCTGATTAGTATTACTATTAGCAAAAAAAAATCAGAGATCCTCCTTAGTGGATGATCATGGAATAAAAAATGATTTTACCAAAATATATTAACCTCTTAATTAATTTCAAAGAACTGTTCAGAAAGAAAATAACAATTTAAAGAAATAAACGACACTGAAATTATTACATATAGCCCTCACCCACACAGTAGGGGCCTCCATGTTGAGTGCTTTGGGGTAATAAGCGCCGATTCTTTCGATTAATATAGTTGATAACTAACAACATAACTTAGGTAGAAAAAAGTAAAAAGTATAAAAAGTAAAAAACAAAAAGTGCTGAGGCTAGCCCTATTGACATAATGACAGCACTGAAAAAATGGTAGAGGCGACAACGAGGCCCAACAAACACACCCAATTCGGGGTTTTCGGGGAAGGACCCTGGTATAAAGGATGAATAAAAACGGTTTCTTACTCATCAGGCCTCAGGATTTATTCTTCTCCTCAACGAGAATTTCTTGCAATATTTCCAGAAGGGAAAAGAAGAATTCTTACCTAAAACAAACAAAAATATAAGAAAAAGTTAATTTCATGGAAATAACAATGATATTTTTTAAGAATGAGTGAACATATTTTGAGTACCTAGTTCTGCTTCATCTGTTTCATGATTCCAAAATTCGCTTGGTACTGAAACAGATGAAGCAGAACTAGGTACTTTAATTTAATTTCTATAATTGAATTGGAAGTTTTTAGCTTCTGTTTTTGAAACATGGCAACTCCTATGTAGCGATGAAATCATTTTTAAAAAATGTAATTATATATATATATATATATATATATATATATATATATAATTACTCAATATAATTTGAAAGAAAATCAAATATTGTAGTTGAGTTACGAATGAAAATCCAACTCAGTATATATATATATATATATATATATATATATATATATATATATATATATATATATATATATATATGAGGAAAAATATGAAAAAACAAAATCCGGATATGCAACTCTACTGTTTTAATGTTTCAATGTCGACGTCAGACGTTTCGGTCTAGTAGACCTTCTTCAGGACATAGTTATTAAAACATAATTACACGATATTCAAGTCAACATAAAAAGATGATAGACATAAGAATAATCAAAACAAAATAACTGAATTTTAAGATTCGCGTTCCGTTTTGCAATGCGATCACGTCGGCGTTACGTGGGCGATGTTGTGAAAACGTATTCCTAAAAATAGAGTTTATTATAAAAGAAAGAATTTTACTTGAAACTAAAGTTTATAAGTACGTTTGTCCAGCATTAATCTTGCCAGAAAAGGGGATATATTAAAGAAGCCGGGTTTAGTATTCGCTGTGCGCGAGATAGATATTATGCCTGCCTCATAAATCCGTCTAAGATTTTTATTATGAATATATTTTAAAACCTTCACAGAATCAAAGTCGAAATTATGATCAGATTTAGTCATGTGTACAAACAAAGCATTGTTAAAATTACCGAGGCGAACATCTCGTTTATGTTCGAAAACACGAGATTTTACGGACCTACACGTTTCGCCCACATATTTTAGATCACAGTTGTTGCATGGGATTTGGTAGATGCAAGCATCAGATGTAATATGTTGGTTGCTGGTGTTATTTAATAAACTGCGAATAGTTTTAGTAGGTAATATAGTAGTTTTAATTTTTAGCGCATTTAAATTATTGGAGATACGTTCGGTCAAAAGGTTATTCGGTAGAAAGATGCGACCGAAAGAATTATCAGGGGCAGCTGAAAGTGTGCCTTTCACTGACGTAGATGTAGTAGTAGTATTCGAGGTGTCATTTTGCGCTGATGAATGAATTTTATGAATTTTCAAAGCTTTATTTTTAGCGCTCAGTAATAATTGCCTCGGATACGAAAGATTTGAAAAGGTGTCCTCAATATAACTGAATTCTTCATCTAAATATTCTGCTGAACAGATGCGAAGAACCCTCAAGTAGAATCCAATAATAATACCCCTCTTAGTGTTACTATCATGGTGGGAGTAAAAGTGTAAATAGTCGTTTTTACATGTGGGTTTACGATATACTTTGAATTCTAATTTGTTATTATTTCTAATGAGCAGTATGTCTAAAAAAGGTAAAGAATTATTAGACTCAAGTTCATGGGTAAATTTAAGCTTTCGGCTTACATAAGCTATTATTAATGATGGCAATTTCAATATATCAAACAACACACGGACGACACAACAATGATACTCCGCCGTTGTTGCATTAAAAATTTCAAAGTAACGACAAACTCGTATATACGAGACGCGGAAGCGATAATCGCGTCGCAGCTCGTGACGTCACACATAACCACACGAGAGTGAAGAACGAGAAGTATTAAGTATGGGAAGCCATTTGTATAAACCAATGGCTTCTGTTATAAATTATAGGCATTTAAGAATATTTGTGGAGATTTCATAGTTTATTTTGTTCAGGTTAGGTTTGAACTGTTTTCTGTATATTGTTTTTTTGTTTATATTATTTAATGAAATATCCATTAATATATATATATATATATATATGAAGAAAATAAACAGACTCCATAACTTTTTACTGGTTAAAATGGTATTGTTTTACGAACCGGTACGAATCTTTTGATGAAGGCAGCTTTTCGAATGTTTATTTTCCCGGTTGAAACGTTGAAGTAACACAATACACTGTCGTGCAACCATTTTTGTCAAACTATATAAAAGGATCATACATCTTTATTTCATTAAGTTAAAATTATTCAGTTGTAGGCGTTTATCAGTAGTGTGTGAAGATTAGAAAAAAGGTGTTGCGTTTTTGTAGGTATCGTGTAACAGAACATTCCCGGCTTTAAGCAGCTTGAGCTTGAAGGAAAGCCATGTAAAACTTTTGAGCCAATGAACAATCTGACAAAATAAAGTCATGATAACATGAACATTTCTCAAAAAGCATTGTTCCATCTTATTAATATAAGTGTAAGATGCCTTGGCAAGTCATTGCAGTTGAACCATAGCTTGAACTTTTACATTAAAATTTCAGCAAATCGTGGTTAAATCTTCTGCACGCAAGTGTATTTATTCGCCATATTTCCCCAGTTGGTTTTGTACAGAAAGAAGCTATACTTAGTAAAATGCTCTATAAGTCTAAATGGCATAGTTCCTTCACTGATTGAATGAAGATCGCTGGAAAATGTGAAAATGTCAAGTTAGTCGTAGCATGAAAACTTTGAGTAGGTTTCTCTTTAGAGATTTAATTCCGATAATGCACTCCTTTTAAACGCAGAAACGGTACCACTATTCAGACCATTTCAACCGTTTTGTTGATCACTTTTTAACCACGCCCAGCATGAAAGGAATATATAAAAACATTTTATATATTCTTCCTTCATCGTATAAATTGGCTGAAATGCTTGGATAACTAAATGATAGAGTTGAAAAATAAAATGTAGCGTGTTTCGACATCTAAAAGGACTTCATCAGATTAATGTAATGTTCTTGTTAATGGAATCGTGTATATGTAGGGATTCCACCAATAATGACATTACTTGAATTTGATAAAGTCCTTTTAAAGAATGAAATGAATTACATAGACTTTCCCGATTTTACTTACATTGAACTGATATATATTTTTTCATTGCTTGACAAACAAACAAAAATACGGATAATCCTACAGTAAAAAGCAGACACTTAAATACTACGATTATCTTTTACAGACTTATATTCAATAGAAAATTTATTGAGAGCGGAAAACCAAGATGTCGAGAAAAAGACGCTACCAGGAAATGTTAGACGCCTTCCGTAGCTGGGGTAAATAACAATATCATCTCTGTAAGCAATCTCCCTGATGTGTCTAGGGGCGTCACTAAATTAAACATTATAGATAACCACCATTATGCTCTTGTGTCGAATTAATTTAGTAATTTGCGACTGGGAAAAGCGATAACAACGAATTTTTTGTCTCTATACAATCTTCTAACTCTTCAAGGTTACATCCAACACTTAGCGTTCAAATTCTACGGTAATATTAAATTTAATACGATAGAGGACTGGAGGTAAGCGTTTTCTGCATTGGTATTTATTATCGGCATCATAGTCAGGGATCTCGGAGCAACTCCTCGAGAGGCTATCCCAGCAGTCGGGGTATAATAGCAGGGTATGGTACTGGAACCGGTACTTGGACATTTAACGACGGTCATTTAACAGAAAATTTCTTTATCGTAATCGGCTTCATATATTTATATTTATTTACTGCATTAATTTATAATTTTTCGTTTTTAATTTTGTTTTTTTTTATAAGTTTAAAAAAATCTATTCTGTATATATTATATTTTACTTCAAATATTACTGCAAGAAGATAAGTATTTTGTGTAAAAGCACATTTTTGTACGGCAATAACCTTAACGTTTTTACGATATGAAAGATCTTTCAATTTCGCGTTAGTATTCATTATCTTAAAGGGATGGACTAACTTTTATCTTACTGTTAAATACGAATCTAAATAATTAAGTGCTACTTTTTACCCAAATACACTGAAATATTTTAAAATACTAATTTCAATAAACAGATATTGAAATAACAAAACTTTTAACTTTAAAATTAGATTTAATAATTTAATCACTTGAAATTCAGCGGTAATTATTAGTCCTGCTCTACCTTGTAATACTGTTAATTAAAATACTCAAAGTGTTGTTTGGTACTATTTTTACTAGTACGTTTTCGGGGAAATGTCCGTTCGGCCAAATGACTGTCGGCCAAATGTCCGTCGGCCAAATGTCCGTTCGGCAAATGTCTGTCGGCCAAATATCCGTCGGCCAAGTATCCGTTCGGCCAAATGTCCGTCGGTACAAATATCCGTTCGGCCAAATTTCTGTCGGTCAAATGTCCGTTCGGCCAAATATCTGTTGGCCAAATGTCCGTTCGGCCAAATGTCCGTTCGGCCAAATGTCCGTTCGGCCAAATGACCGTCTGTCAAATATCCGTTCGGCCAAATAACTTTCGGCCAAATTTCTGTCGGTCAAATGTCCGTTCGGCCAGATATCTGTCGGCCAAATATCCGTTCGGACAAATTACCGTCGGCCAAATGTCCGTTCGGCCAAATGTCCGTTCAGCCAAATGTCCGTTCGGCCAAATGACCGTCGGTCAAATATCCGTTCGGCCAAATAACTTTCGGCCAAATTTCTGTCGGTCAAATGTCCGTTCGGCCAGATATCTGTCGGCCAAATATCCGTTCGGACAAATTACCGTCGGCCAAATGTCCGTTCGGCCAAATGTCCGTTCGGCCAAATGTCCGTTCGGCCAAATGTCCGTTCGGCCAAATGACCGTCGGTCAAATATCCGTTCGGCCAAATAACTTTCGGCCAAATTTCTGTCGGTCAAATGTCCGTTCGGCCAGATATCTGTCGGCCAAATATCCGTTCGGACAAATTACCGTCGGCCAAATGTCCGTTCGGCCAAATGTCCGTTCGGCCAAATGACCGTCGGTCAAATATCCGTTCGGCCAAATAACTTTCGGCCAAATTTCTGTCGGTCAAATGTCCGTTCGGCCAGATATCTGTCGGCCAAATATCCGTTCGGACAAATTACCGTCGGCCAAATGTCCGTTCGGCCAAATGTCCGTTCGGCCAAATGTCCGTTCGGCCAAATGTCCGTTCGGCCAAATGACCGTCGGTCAAATATCCGTTCGGCCAAATAACTTTCGGCCAAATTTCTGTCGGTCAAATGTCCGTTCGGCCAGATATCTGTCGGCCAAATATCCGTTCGGACAAATTACCGTCGGCCAAATGTCCGTTCGGCCAAATGTCCGTTCGGCCAAATGTCCGTTCGGCCAAATGACCGTCGGTCAAATATCCGTTCGGCCAAATAACTTTCGGCCAAATTTCTGTCGGTCAAATGTCCGTTCGGCCAGATATCTGTCGGCCAAATATCCGTTCGGACAAATTACCGTCGGCCAAATATTCGTTCGGCCAAATGTCCGTTCGGCCAAATGACCGTCGGTCAAATATCCGTTCGGCCAAATATCTTTTCGGCCAAATGTCCGTTCGGCCAAATGTCCGTTCGGCCAAATGTCCGTTCGGCCAAATGACCGTCGGTCAAATATCCGTTCGGCCAAATAACTTTCGGCCAAATTTCTGTCGGTCAAATGTCCGTTCGGCCAGATATCTGTCGGCCAAATATCCGTTCGGACAAATTACCGTCGGCCAAATGTCCGTTCGGCCAAATTTCTGTCGGTCAAATGTCCGTTCGGCCAAATATCTGTTGGCCAAATGTCCGTTCGGCCAAATGTCCGTTCGGCCAAATGTCCGTTCGGCCAAATGACCGTCTGTCAAATATCCGTTCGGCCAAATAACTTTCGGCCAAATTTCTGTCGGTCAAATGTCCGTTCGGCCAGATATCTGTCGGCCAAATATCCGTCGGCCAAATATCCGTTCGGACAAATTACCGTCGGCCAAATGTCCGTTCGGCCAAATGTCCGTTCAGCCAAATGTCCGTTCGGCCAAATGACCGTCGGTCAAATATCCGTTCGGCCAAATAACTTTCGGCCAAATTTCTGTCGGTCAAATGTCCGTTCGGCCAGATATCTGTCGGCCAAATATCCGTTCGGACAAATTACCGTCGGCCAAATGTCCGTTCGGCCAAATGTCCGTTCGGCCAAATGTCCGTTCGGCCAAATGACCGTCGGTCAAATATCCGTTCGGCCAAATAACTTTCGGCCAAATTTCTGTCGGTCAAATGTCCGTTCGGCCAGATATCTGTCGGCCAAATATCCGTTCGGACAAATTACCGTCGGCCAAATGTCCGTTCGGCCAAATGTCCGTTCGGCCAAATGACCGTCGGTCAAATATCCGTTCGGCCAAATAACTTTCGGCCAAATTTCTGTCGGTCAAATGTCCGTTCGGCCAGATATCTGTCGGCCAAATATCCGTTCGGACAAATTACCGTCGGCCAAATGTCCGTTCGGCCAAATGTCCGTTCGGCCAAATGTCCGTTCGGCCAAATGTCCGTTCGGCCAAATGACCGTCGGTCAAATATCCGTTCGGCCAAATAACTTTCGGCCAAATTTCTGTCGGTCAAATGTCCGTTCGGCCAGATATCTGTCGGCCAAATATCCGTTCGGACAAATTACCGTCGGCCAAATGTCCGTTCGGCCAAATGTCCGTTCGGCCAAATGTCCGTTCGGCCAAATGACCGTCGGTCAAATATCCGTTCGGCCAAATAACTTTCGGCCAAATTTCTGTCGGTCAAATGTCCGTTCGGCCAGATATCTGTCGGCCAAATATCCGTTCGGACAAATTACCGTCGGCCAAATATTCGTTCGGCCAAATGTCCGTTCGGCCAAATGACCGTCGGTCAAATATCCGTTCGGCCAAATATCTTTTCGGCCAAATGTCCGTTCGGCCAAATGTCCGTTCGGCCAAATGTCCGTTCGGCCAAATGACCGTCGGTCAAATATCCGTTCGGCCAAATAACTTTCGGCCAAATTTCTGTCGGTCAAATGTCCGTTCGGCCAAATATCCGTTCGGCCAAATAACTTTCGGCCAAATATCCGTTCGGCCAAATATCTTTTCGGCCAAATGTCCGTCGGCCAAATGTCCGTTCGGCCATATATCTGTCGGTCAAATATCCGTTCGGCCAGATATCTGTCGGCCAAATATCCGTTCGGACAAATTACCGTCGGCCAAATGTCCGTTCGGCCAAATGTCCGTTCGGCCAAATATCCGTCGGTCAAATATCCGTTCGGCCAAATAACTTTCGGCCAAATTTCTGTCGGTCAAATGTCCGTTCGGCCAGATATCTGTCGGCCAAATATCCGTTCGGACAAATTACCGTCGGCCAAATGTCCGTTCGGCCAAATGTCCGTTCGGCCAAATGTCCGTTCGGCCAAATGACCGTCGGTCAAATATCCATTCGGCCAAATAACTTTCGGCCAAATGTCCGTCGGCCAAATGTCCGTTCGGCCAGATATCTGTCGGCCAAATATCCGTTCGGCCAAATGTCCGTCGGCCAAATATCCGTTCGGCCAAATATCTTTTCGGCCAAATGTCCGTCGGCCAAATGTCCGTTCGGCCAAATGTCCGTTCGGCCAAATGACCGTCGGTCAAATATCCGTTCGGCCAAATAACTTTCGGCCAAATTTCTGTCGGTCAAATGTCCGTTCGGCCAAATATCCGTTCGGCCAAATAACTTTCGGCCAAATAACTTTCGGCCAAATATCCGTTCGGCCAAATATCTTTTCGGCCAAATGTCCGTCGGCCAAATGTCCGTTCGGCCATATATCTGTCGGTCAAATATCCGTTCGGCCAAATGTCTGTCTGTCAAATGACTCTCGGCTAAATTTCTGTCGACAAAATATCCGGCCACGCCGGAAACTGGCAGCGGTTTCTCTCGATACCATGATATCATTTAGAGATGGGCTCTCTAAAAACAAATCCAGTTAATTTTTACACGTACTTCATACGGGTGTTGGTTGTTCGCTATCTTCGTTTTTCATCTTTCCAATGATCTGACATACCTCAACTATATCCTTCAAATAATCATAATTGGCACCTGTTTCCGCCTCCTACGTCCATACAACAATCCCATTTAGAAATCCTCTATCTTGGATTCTCGTACGATCACCACAGTTAAGCAACATCGAGCCTGATCAGTACATAGATGGGTAACCGCTTGAAAATATCAAGTTCTGTAAGCATCGATGTGCGGGTGGTGTAATGGATACTGGCTCGGAGTTGTTTATCAGAGAGCCGAGTTCCAATACCTTTTGGGTTCGTTATATTCACTTACGAGTAAATGAATTAAAAAGGTTTAAAGTAAAAGGTTTGAATTTACCTGTTCTTCCCCAGCTATGACTTGTATCATTAGATAATTATTATCGCCACAAAGATTTCTTACAATCTAATATTTTCCGGCTTTAAATAACCTGCAAAAAGGTTGATGAGTCGTAGAAAACAGATCAATCAAATTAAGCCTTTATCTTGATTGGCATTAGACCTTGAAATGGATGACTAGTTTGTAGGAAAGAATATATACATGGTAACCAAAAAAGGTCTGCCCGTATTTAAAGGAAAAAAGAAAACGCTTCATAGTATGTGTAACTTATATTTAGTCTTCGAAGTAACCGCCGTCGGCATCAAGCACCTTCTGCGAACGTGTCTCCAGCTGTTCAGTGCCCTTTCGTTAGAACTCGGGGGGGTTTGACGCCAAGAAATCCGTGAGGGCTTTGCGCAAGTCTGCTTCATTGGTGAACAATTTCCCACGAAGATGATTATCCAGGGAGTGGAAGAGGTGGTAATCGGATGGCGCAAGGACAGCTGAATAAGGTGGATGGTACAAAGACTCCCACCCAAGTTGCTGTATAGTATCCCTGACCACTCGCGCGATATGCGACCTGGCGTTGTCATGGAGGAAAAGCACACCTTTGCGATTCACCAGTGCTGGCTCCTTCTGGCGCAATGCCTGTTGCACACGTTTCAATTGCTGCGAGTGTAGGTCTCCAGTGACCGTTTGGCCCGTTGGTAGCAGTTCATAATGAAACACTTGACGACCTGTCCACCAGACACAAAGCATAATCTTGCGTGGGTGCATAGGCGGTCTTGCGGTGTGAGGGACAGCATCCTGAGGAAACAACCAATGTCTGGAACGTTTGGAAGTTTCGTACAGAACCCACTTTTCATCACTGGTAAACACTCGATTGAATAAGGATGCGGTACGGTGGCGAGAAAGCAGTGATACGCAGGATGCCACTCGTTGTCCCTTGTGGACCTCCAAAAGCGTTTGCGGAACCCACTTGCTCAGTTCATACGTCTTACCTAGGCGGTGCAGATGAAGTCTAACTGTTTCATCGGAAACGTTGAACTGTCTTGCAAGTTTCCCACACGTTAGACTACTGTCATCTTCAATGCCCGCCTTCAGGACTCCGTAATTCAAGACCTGCGGTCGTCCACTGCAAGGCTCATCATGGAGAGACAAATATCCCGACTTGAATTTTCGAAACCAACGCCTTGCAGTACGTTCATCCACAGCACTATCCCCAAACGCTTGACATATGCGGCGACTTGATGCAGCTGCTGATAAGCCCACTTTGAAGTCGTAAAGCAAACACCCCCGAACGAGATCTCTAGACACTTCTCACAGCTGTCCGGCTTATAACTGATGGCCGGGCACGGTGCGCGTGTTTTTTATAACGTCTGATGTTCCTACTTCCGGCTGTCCGAATTTGAAAACAATTGCTACATGGATTTCGTATATATTTCAACTTCATTCAATGACTACTCAAAAAACGGACATAACTTTTTTGGTTACCTTGCATTTTGTCTCCTATTTGTTGGACCATTATAAAGCTGATAAATGTAACAAGTCCCAACTACTGATTTCATTCTTTATTCTTCGGCCTATTTAATGGCTTCATGCCAAGGCTAAGCTTACGATCTCAGATTTATTAAGCAAATCAATTTTTCTCTAAAAACGATAAGTATTAATAAACATGTATCTGTCTATATTTCTGAGATGAGGTATTATGTACATTATTTACATTATTTGGACTATTGTCCTCATCTTTGTCGCCATATTTTTTACAACGTTTCGGCCGTTGTACGCTCCGGCCTTCTTGTGGTGGTTGGAATGTCGAACAGAACCCTTTATTTCGCTCACTGGGATAGACTGTTCTAGTTCCACATGACATGTTTAATGGTTGTCAGTTATCAGTTATCTCCTGTTAATTTCCCTCTGAAAGTTCTCCACTGCCTTAACCGAGTATTGAACTCACACTATTTAGGTCCTGTCACTGGATCTAACCAACGCCCACTGTGCCATGTGTACTCAAGAATTACCCCAGTGAGTCAAATAAAGGGTTCAGTTCGACATTCCAACCACCTGAAGAAGGCCGGAGCGTACAACGGCCGAAACATTGTAATAAATATGGCGACAAAGATGAGGACAATAGTCCGAATAATGAAAATAATGTAATAAACTGATGTTGGTAAAATTTTCCCGACATACGTTTTTGTCTGTCTGGAATCCTCATCGGGGAAGAAAATAATCGTGACTGACGCGGATAAAATTATTTGAAAAATAATATGTATTAAATAAACTTCGTGCCGGAGCGGGGATGATTAAAGTAAACAATTTTATCGTTCCTATCGTTGACTTCAGTATACGAGAAAATTTATAAGATGAATATATCTTGATAACCTTTGCATAAAATATCTGTTATTTTTTATTTAAAATACTTGAAGTACAGTCTATATTTCTGAGATGAGGTTTTATGTACATTATTTACATTATTCGGACTATTGTCCTCATCTTTGTCGCCATATTTATTACAACGTTTCGGCCTTTCAGTATGTGTCTATATTTCTGAGATGAGGTATTATGTACATTATTTACATTATTCGGACTATTGTCCTCATCTTTGTCGCCATATTTATTACAACGTTTCGGCCTTTCAGTATGTGTCTATATTTCTGAGATGAGTTATTATGTACATTATTTACATTATTCGGACTATTGTCCTCATCTTTGTCGCTATATTTATTACAAAGTGTCGACCTTTCAGTTTCTGTCTATATTTCTGAGATGAGGTATTATGTACACTATTTATCTGATCATCCCATAAGTTCTATCCGAATTTTGAATAAAGAAAACAAGTGACCAAATGTTACATTTAATTACAGATTCAATCAACAATGTATTTTCCCTGATTATCTATGACTTCCTTCCATCTATTAACAAGCTTACTAATTTCATTACTGTAAAATTCTTTTGGCTTTGATTCGAAGAACTCACAAATGTCAGTTTTAACCTCTTCCTGTGTTACAAAAGCTGTTTCTTCCAAATGATTCTGTAAGCTACGAAACAAATTGTAGTCTGAAGGAGCAAGGTCCGGAGAATAAGGTGGATGAGAAATTTTCTCCCAACCAAGTTCTTCGATCTTTTGTGACGTGATTCTTGCTGTGTGTGGTCGCTCATTGTCCTGATGAAACATCACCCGTTTTCGATTTACTAGAGCAACTCTTTTTTTCCTCAAAACTTGGTCCAAACGCTCTAATTGCTGACAATATATTTGAGCATTAATTGTTGCATTAGGTGGTAAGAATTCAAAGTGGATTATTCATTGGCAATCCCACCAGATTGAAAGAAGAACCGTTTCCCGATGAAGTTCCCTCCTCGGCTGTGGCTGGGGTCCTTCTCCTTTACCAAACCACTGTCTACGACGCTTAACATTTCAATAAAGATCCATTTTTCGTCGCCAGTCACAAGTCTATCCAAAAAAGGTGAAACAAGTTGGCGAGAATGGTGAGAAGAGCCGATGTCCACTCAGGATTTGATGTTGTTTTCAGACAATTCATGAGGCACCCATTTTCCAAGTTTAGGAACTTTGCCAAGTTGTTGAAGATGACGATGAACAGTTGTATGGTTTGAACTGAGAACCACTGCCAATTCCTCAACTGATAAAGCAGGATTTTCTTCAAGGGCTGCTTCAAGAAGCTTTTCATCAAACTCAACTGGACGTCCAGTTCGATCTTCATCTTCAAGGGTGAAATGTCCACCTCTGAATTTTGCAAACCATCATCTGCAAGTTCTTTCATTCACACATTCCTCTCCATAAACTGAGTGAATGTTTCTAGCCGCTTCGGCTGCTGAGTTTCCTTTCTTGAACTCATAAAGCATTATGTGCCTCAAATGATTCTTGGATACTTCCATGTTAACAGGGTTTTAATCAAACAAAATTTAATTTTATTCTTCTCGGAAATACGATTTGATCTGTTTAAATGCATCTAAACATAAAATAATTTTCAGCTCCATTAGACATTATAAAATACTTTTTAAATGACGTTCATTGTAACAAAAAGTTAAAATTCGGACAGAACTTATGGGATGACCTAATACATTATTCGGACTATTGTCCTAATCTTTGTCGCCATATTTATTACAACGTTTCGGCCTTTCAGTATCTGTCGATATTTCTGAGATGAGGTATTATGTATACTATTTACATTATTCGGACTATTGTCCTCATCTCTGTCGCCATATTTATTACAAAGTTTCGGCCTTTCAGTATCTGTCTATATTTCTGAGATGAGGTATTATGTATACTATTTACATTATTCGGACTATTGTCCTCATCTCTGTCGCCATATTTATTACAACGTTTCGGCCTTTCAGTATCTGTCTATATTTCTGAGATGAGGTATTATGTATACTATTTACATTATTCGGACTATTGTCCTCATCTTTGTCGCCATATTTATTACAACAGTTCGGCCTTTCAGTATCTGTCTATATCTCTGAGATGAGGTATTATGTACACTATTTACATTATTCGGACTATTGTCCTCATCTTTGTCGCCATATTTATTACAACGTTTCGGCCTTTCAGTATCTGTCTATATATCTGAGATGAGGTATTATGTACACTATTTACATTATTCGGACTATTGTCCTCACCTTTGTCGCCATATTTAAATATGGCGACAAAGATGAGGACAATAGTCCGAATAATGTAGATAATGTACTTCGAGTACTGTTGCCATATTTTTCCTCAACTGTTCATCTCGAGGTTCTCGACAAAATCCAAAGAAGCATCTGCAATGTAATCGATCCTGTTTTGGTGTCCTGACTCCAGTTACTTTCTTACAGACGTGGTGTGTCTTCTGTCTCTCTTTTCTAGAAATATTTCCATGTCTACAGTTCTGTCGAGCTTTTTGCCTTAGTGTTTCGACTAAATAAATTGAAGCATGCTACTTGACTGGCATCTAGGTTCCACCATTTTACATTTGAAATAGTTAAATTTAACCGCCACTTCTCCTCCAACAGCTTCTTTTGTCGCATTTCCCGCCTGTGGAAATCTTTTCTGTTTACTTGCTTCCATGATTACTTCAATCTTCAAAAAATAAATGCAACGTCAATCACCATCTTCTCATGCTTTGAACCTCGTTCATCTTTTATCACCCCCCTAATATTAAAGAGTTTTTCTCACCCCTTCACTGTAACCAATGTCACTCCCACTTTGCTTGGCGTAAAATGCTTAAATAAATAAATCTATAAATAATAATAATAATAATAATAATAATAATAATAATAATAATATTAATAAAACATTAAATAGCTTATTTGAGGGTGTAAAATTTTATTATGTGACACGAGGTTTGTTCATATATAGTCATTGTTTTTTTTTATAGTTTGTTTTGGTTTGTTGTATTTTACGGTATATCAACCCCAATGGGTTATTTAATGCCGACAACCTTTTTTTCCTTGATTTGTCAAAAATCTATTTCTAGTAATATATTTTTTTCTTCAAAAACGTATTGTTTCAAAAATATATTGTTGGTAATAGATTTTTTTTTCCTCAAAGGTTTATTCCTGGTAATAATTTTTTACAAAGTATTTCTGGTATTAAGATCTATTTTTACACTATTTTTTTATACTTTTATAATGCTTTTTACATCAGTTTCAGGAATAACTATCTGCTCATAGATGAGACCCTAACAGGTGCTACCACCCCGCGTCAGGGTGGACCTGGGAACACCAGCAGTTAAGAGTTGGTTCCACGCTTCTCAAAATCTCCTGATCAGAGGCCTTGCTGTTGGATGTAGTTTATCGTTTTACCCAGGACGCGGACGTAGTTTATCGTCATACCGAGGATGCTTTTTTTAATAGATATATAAAAAGTGCCATGGTTTGCAAGAAAGCTCAAAAGAGAATCAACATATTGTGAAGTCACTGAGTGCGAGGAACAAAACATTGGGAACTGAAATGATAGAACAATAATAAATAAAAAACGAAACTACAATCACTCGTAAATATGAACAAAAAGTAGCCGGCCTTAAGAAAGAGATTAGAGATTTGATAAAAATTGTAGGTAACAAAGAAAAGATTGTTTTGCAAAAAAATATCTAAAGAAGCAAATGCAATCGTAAACAGAGAGAAACAGTGCAGAATATTAGGGACATTTTGTCGAAAGCAACCAAAAAAAAACAAGGCGACAGAAATGCACTTCTCCAGAAAACTGCTGATAATACTATAGAGTGAATGTCCATAACGATGAAATTTCAAGTAAAATAGAAACAGGAAGGACGCTTAAACCTAGACTCATGAAGAGTTTGTTGAAATTTCTAAGACACATGAGGACAGAGGGCTTGGAGAATTTGATACTCACAGGACATATTAGGATAGAGAGAAACAGCAAGCAAATTAATTAATTTGGGTAAATGAATGGCAGAATAGAGTGTGAGATATCCATCGGTATGGAGAGACCCCCTGGATCTGTGCCCCAAAAGCAGCGGAGCATCTGTTATGGCTCTACAGGCCAACACGCGGGAGTGACTCTGTCTATTGCAATGTATGCGTCTGAAGAGGCACTCCCCTGATATATTCTTTCCTTCGAGCAAGCTTCCGTTTCTCCTTTCCTCCTTCACAAGCCTCGGTATTAATCGCCTCTCCAGCGTGAGCGATCGTTGGCGATTATGTCACTCCTTTCGATGTCCAAGTCCATCGCACGCCTGTTTCCTTTTGTAGACGTTCTTGGGGTAAAGATAAGCTATCTCTCATATGCATTTGCTAGAGACCAGATCCCTATACAGAGGTATCTTTGGAATGTTTGCATTTCTAGACTGTTGCATCCCGTGTTTTGCTGTCTCGCAGAGGCGATGCCGCAATGTCATCTCCAGGGCGCGGGCCTGGGCAGGGTTTTATTAGAGATCGACGGTTACCCATAAAGCACGTCTCTCGTCTCCACGCCATCGATGTTGTCCAAGGTAAAGGTAGAATCAAATACAGCTTCGCACTGGCGTCGTCGCAGGTGTTGCCAGAACAAAGTTGAACATAATATCAGACTCTTAGGGAAACCGGCTCTGGATTTGTCCTCAGGGTTTACTCCCGAAGAATTTCCAATGATTGCTTATGACCAGCAGAGGTATAAATTGGGAATTTTTCTTCTCTTAAATGCACTAACCTCCCTAGCTAATGAGATCCATCTACCTGAAAGAGAACTTCCCAGGCCGGGAGGGGTAGTAGAAATTTGAAAGGGAATGGTAGATATGGGTGAAACACAATACTTAATAAGATCTACAAAGGACAATAAATTTTGAAGAGTACTGATCGCCCACTCCTTTAAGTATCGCGGTAGTAGTAGCAAGAATTTGAAGAACTTGAAAAAGAAGAAGAAATTGAAGAAGAAAAAGAATTTGAAGGGGAAATTGAAGAATATCAGAAGAAGAATTTGAAGAAGAAGAATTTGAAGAAAAATTTGAAGAGAAGGAGAATTTGAAGATTTTGAAGAAGAAGTTGAAGAAAAATTTGAAGAGAAGGAGAATTTGAAGATTTTGAAGAAGTTGAAGAAAAATTTGAAGAGAAGGAGAATTTGAAGATTTTGAAGAAGAATTTGAAGAAAAATTTGAAGAGAAGGAGAATTTGAAGATTTTGAAGAAGAAGTTGAAGAAAAATTTGAAGAGAAGGAGAATTTGAAGATTTTGAAGAAGTTGAAGAAAAATTTGAAGAGAAGGAGAATTTGAAGATTTTGAAGAAGAAGTTGAAGAAAAATTTGAAGAGAAGGAGAATTTGAAGATTTTGAAGAAGAAGTTGAAGAAAAATTTGAAGAGAAGGAGAATTTGAAGATTTTGAAGAAGAAGTTGAAGAAAAATTTGAAGAGAAGGAGAATTTGAAGATTTTGAAGAAGAAGTTGAAGAAAAATTTGAAGAGAAGGAGAATTTGAAGATTTTGAAGAAGAAGAAGAAAAATTTGAAGAGAAGGAGAATTTGAAGATTTTGAAGAAGAAGTTGAAGAAAAATTTGAAGAATAATTTGAAGAAATTGAAGAATTTGAAGAAGAAGAAGATGAAGAGAAGAAGAAAAAGAAGAAGAAGAAGAAAAATTCCTAAAGAGAATAGTGTTAGTCAATTGGAAAAAATTACGTGAAAACAATTTATAAACACAGGGAAATTTAACCTATAGTAAACACTGACTACTGTCTCCATTTGTGATTTGGAAATTATAGTGACCTTATATTTAACTATCTTATTTCCTTTGTTTTTTTTTCTGTAGCCATTTTCGACGTATTCACCCGCTTTCCTTTCCCATCATTTGATGCGTTCTCTTCATTCAAATTTTTACACATTGTATGCCTTTCATTTTACTCCCTTGAACGTCTCAATATTTTCTGATTTTAACTCACAGTTACACATGACTGGGTTGTTTAGCCTTGGCTAATAGAAAGTATAGGAAAAAACTATCATGTATTCAGATATGTGGAGAATGCAACGGTTAAACTTTTCAAATGTCTTTGGCATTCTTAACTTAAGGAAAGATGACGCTTTTTTTCGAAACTCCAAAGAATTAACGGATTTTGATTTTCCAAAAAAGCGTCTATACTGCTTAAATGCAATATAATGATTTAATATATTTTGAAATTATCATTTATTTTATTTCATTTATTATATACATTATTAACCGAATTACCCGCGCCTTGCTGCGTGTCACACATTTTTTTGTAAGAAAATGATGATTGATTTTAAAGCATTGATATAATTTGGCGAGAAAATTGTTGCATTTCATGATTACTCAAATGATCTTGTCGATGTGACCTCCATCTTCTGGCTTTCTCCATCTATATTTTGAAGAGGAGTGTTCAAATTTAAATTTAAATTAAATCAAAAGGAAACAAAAATCTGTCGAGGATTTGTGCAAAAACAGCTTGATTTCACTCCTTTGAATTGTATTTGATGCAATACGTGAATGAATTGAGCAGATTTCAGTATTTATATGGCAGTTGAATTGTCGCAACAAATATGCATTGTGAGGCAATACCCACTGATTGGTGATTTCATGCTAAACTTAACGTCCACATTGTTTCATTTTGATCTTGCCAATATGACCTCCATCTTCTGGATTTCTCTTTGCGTATTTTGGATAGGATTCATTCAATTGTTCAAATATAAATTTGACATAAATCAAAGTGAAAAAGGTTTCAGGGGCGGTTCCTCCCGTCGCTGGAAAACCCCTTTGATCAAAATGATCGTGCTGATGTGACCGTCATCTTCCGGCTTTCTCCTTCTATATTTTAGATAGGAGCCATTCCCTTGTTCAAATTTAAATTTAATTTAAATCAAAGGGAAAAAATATTTCACTTGGGATGTTAAGACCCCCGGGGACCTACTTTGATCTAAATGAAATATACTTAATGAAGTACCCTGGTTAATGCAGTTTCAGAATATATAAGGTTATTGGGATCTATCTCCAAATCTCGAGGATGATTTCGAAAACTATCAAACAGACAGAAACAAGCTAAAACTATATATATATATATATATATATATATATATATATATATATATATATATATATATATATATATATGTATGTATGACAATAGGAAAACTGTAGTAGTTGCCGACGCGTTTCGTCCAATGTGGACTTTCTCAAGGCAAAAATAAAAGAAAAAACGAAATGAATTTATTTAAACAAAGTACTAACAATAACAAAAACAAAATGTGCTTAGCAACTACTATTATTATTAAATTATTAGTTATTTTGTTTAAATAAATTCATTTCGTTTTTTTTGTTTTTTTTTTTTTGCCTTGAGAATGTCCACATTGGACGAAACGCGTCGGCAACTACTACAGTTTTCTTATTGTCATTTATATTTATAAATATTGTCTTTCTACATGTTAACTCAGAAATTTTCACACACACACACACACACACACACACACACACACACACACACACACACACACACACACACACACACACACACACATATATATATATATATATATATATAGATGATTACGATTACTGAAGTTATATATATATTGTTTATTATTATTTCTTTCATGTTTTACACACTTATCGGGTTTTTCTGTATTACTATTTATTTGTTTTTGTACACCTAACCTGAAGATCGTTTGTCTTATTTTTACTTTCTATTTTTGCTTACCTACATGTATATTTATCAACTTTGCAGCTTCTACTCTCTTTCATTTTTTATCAGTTGATAGTTTAGACGTTGACGCTGTAACAAAGGCGACATAAATGATTCCATTCGATATTTAATCATGACTTCATAATCGAATATTTAAAGCTTAAATCCCGATTTGCATTTTCATTATTCTTCCTTTCTCTTTTTCTAAAATTAACAAACTTTTCGATATTTATGTTTGTGTGACAAACTTCCGGCAAATCCTGCAGACAAGCCGATCCCAATTGGAGTGAACTCTATTCCACTGGATCTTGTCGACACGGCCTAGTGTGTGATGAGGGATGTCATCTATTCTGAGCAGGTCTACACATCATCTTCCAGGCGTGCCCCCTGGAGAACTCACTCGAGTGTCACCACCAAAAGACTGAATTTTTAACAACAAAAAAAAATGGGTTCGACCTTTTATCTCAGATGCCTATTAATATCTTTCCAAAGATGTTATGTAAATCATGAATAATAAAGGAAAGAAATTTATGGAGAAATGTTGGACATTGTATTAAAAATGTATTTAATAATTTTAGCGTATAAGAAATGTTAAACTTGAGACACTAACGATGATGTTCACAAGTATATTTTGCAACCTATTGTCCCATGGTAAGCCAAAAATATTTTTCGCTTTTAACGATGGCTTTCATTAGGGGACGCACTCAAGACATAATAATAATTTTTCGAGATTAACTTAACCCTATTCTACTGAGAGGTTCCCCCAGAATTCGATATTTACTTAAAATAAGGAAATGTTAATGCCAGCTGTTGTTCCTAGCTTCGCCCTGGGTTGGTAGTACTTGTTAGTGAACCCGTAAACTAAAAACTATGAAAGTACAAAAATACATTTTTATATAAAGAAATGACTACTACATTTGGTAATAAAATGGCCAATAGTACATTTGATAGCAAAATGATCAACAATACATTCTTATTTGTAGTTGAAGGCATCACTAGGTTAGTAAAAGTCGGTGATATTCGTTTCCTAAGCACTATTTAGGGCAACGAATCCTAAACATTTTGCTATTTTCTAAGTTTTAGTCAAGATTACACATTTCAACCTAATCATCATATGCAGTTGTAAGGTCACTACACATGACCTGACCAGCCCCCCCCCATATGTCTTGGCTGCTTGCCAATGTCTGAGTCTCTTTTAATTATCTGCTCAATGACGTTGTTAAACCTCTGTCTGCCGCTTCTTTTGTCTACATTGGTGCATAGTTGGATAGCAGTGGAGACATTTCTAGCGTTCATACCATTTCAACCGTCCTGTTTCTTGCCTGAGGGTGCCTTGCATTGTGTCATTTATGGGTCGGCCTACACAGGATGTTACTAAGGAGATTTCTGTGCCGCCTTATTTTAGATGTTTTGATTATTTTGCTGTAATTCTGCTAAATGTCCAAGAATCGCAGATGTACAGAAAGACTGAGAAGGCCAATACACAATACAGCCTGAGATTCGATTTTAGGCTGTTATTCTTGTCTTTCTAGATGGTTCTTAGTGTCGAAACTCTTGACATAATTTCTATTCTAGATCCCTCTTGGCTGATAATCGAGCCGCCAAGATATTTGAATTGCTTCACAACTTTTAGTTCCGACATGCTCAGATGTTTAATAAAATTCGATCTCGTTAAAAGCTTACTGTTCTGCAATATTTATTGAGATACTGTGTGGCACTGAAACCTTTAGATATTTTGTAAGTTGGGTTTAGTGTTGGACAAAATACAATGAATGCACTCGATACAGAGATAATGATCTGTTAGTATAGGTTTACAACTAGGTCTCCGTGCTTAGGGGTTTGATTAATTTTTTTCATCTGTTGGTCTTAAATACCCAACTTATTAATTTTTTCTTTACCAATCTTTTCTCTTTGATCTAAACTTTTCTTTTATTTCCATTATCGAACTTTCTTTCCACCATTTTATTTTGATAATTTAATTTTTATTTCTCTCTGTTACCCTTTTATTTCTGTATTTATCTGTCTCCGTTCAATTTTACCTTAGAACCTGATCAATAGGAACACTAAATACTGTAAGTAGATTGTGGCATTGCGTCGGGGTACGTAAAATGTCGTCAAATGATTACTTACTTTCTTTTTCTTTGTATCTGAGGCTTAAGTCAAATGTGGAATGACAATAGCTATACAAAGAACAATTAACCACACGCAGCATGTGAATCTCATTTTAAAAGAGAAACAATGAAGAGCTTTTTTTAATAAGATTTCTTTAGTCGTAATCATATTCATGCCATCGAATTTTTAATTATTTTATCTTACCCTCATGAATTAGCTTTCAAATTATTTTTCACCCATTTTTTATTTCTTTCTTTTGAAGGTTTCTGCTCTCCTATTTGTCATTTCATCAGACATTCTGTCACTCTTGTCAGCCATAATTAATTTCTATTAATCTATACAGCCATGTGATAAATGTGTTAAAACAGCCCTCAATGCTGGCGACCCCTATACTGAGTTTAAAGCTAATTTGTTTTTGATCTCGATAGCAATGGTTACTTTATGTGTGAAGAATGAAATTAAAAAAAAAACTAGATTAAAACCATCCAGCGGTTCACCGTCATCTAAACCAACTTGGAAAGTTGTCTAAACTTTGGATGTGGGTTCCATAGGATTCTACAGAATCTAAATAGAGCAAGAATATAAATGTACATTTCTCTGCAATCTCGTAAGGGCATCATGCTATTTTTGAAGATACTTTTGACTTCAGATGAAAAATGGACAATTTATGATAATGTTAGCAGAAAATGGATTAGTGCAAGCGAATACCATTCGAAATAGACTACAAACAAAAACACCAACTTGATGTTTGATGGGACTACGTGAATGTGATCCTATTTTGGTTACTATAAATCGATATATTATAGGAGACATCTTTTGTCATCAGTTAGTGTTTACTCACCACTTAGGAGAAAAAAAATCTGATCAACATTAAGTATGCTTCTATCGTGATAATTAATAGCTCCATGAAACAAAGTTTGCGTTGGAAATTACTAAAGAATTCATTTGAGAAAATGTCCATACGTTCGTTATTCTGCAGATCTGATTCCATACGATTACCATGCCCACCAGAATAGACTGTACCCACTTGATGGAGGAGTTCTTAAAACACATGAAAAGGCGGAATTTACTGTCGTCTTATTCTCGAAACAAAACTAATTTTAGAAGTATGAAGGTTATAAATCGTTAGGAAGAAGGTATTGATAATGATATAAAGTATGTAATTGAATAAATTCTAATTAAGACTGTGAATTTATCTGACTATAATTTCGGACATTGTTTATAGATTTCCCTAAAGGCTTGCCTCACATTAGGTTAGTTTTGAATATTGGGTGATTTTAAAATATGTTGGGTTATTTAATGACGAATGTTTAGGGGGAATCCAGTGAGGATTAAACTCACTACCCACTAAAGAGGAGGCACGGTGGTGTAATGGATAGCGGTTCGGGTTGAGGAATCGGAGAGCCGAGTTCGAATTCCAGTCAAATCCATTACGTTCACTTACGTTCTAATACCCTGCCAGGAAAAATCCTATGAAATACGTTTAACTCTAAATCCCTGTTATCACAGCGGAAAATAGATTGTATAGCTATTTCACAAAATCGTATGTGAATTCCAAGACTATTAGGACAATATAACTGACTTTCCAGTCGAATCCATTACATTCACTTACGTGCTAATACCCTTGGGAAAGGTATGAATCCTCTGCCTCACCCCCAGCTATAGTAGGACAGACCGAGTTCTGTAGCCTTGTATGGCAACTGGTCTATCGGAGAAAGAAATGGCAACCTACTGCGGGAAAAATCTGCCTGGTTAGTCTTGTAGCGAAAGATACATGATCGCCTAAGCGTGTATTACGTATGTCATATAACTGACTGACTCACTAAACTAGCCTCGCTAACCCTTACCCAATGGTAAGTCATCTACCAGTTCTTACCACTAAAAATGACGTTATTCCTGATTTTTGATGGACCATATTCAGATTGAATTAGAAGATATTTTCAGATTAATTTAGGTCCAAAACTGGCGTGACCAATTTTCAGACGTATCTTTATTTTCAGAAATATTGAAAGTGTAGTGAAGATTTTATGACGCGTAAGCCCGACAAAGAAACTGTCGCCAACATTCGGAAAGAGGGAGATGGACTTTTCGGACGCAAAGTGAGGAAAGAACACACTTTTGCACTGACAGAGAATATCGAAGTCAAAAGAGGCAGAGGAAACAGAGTAATTTGCTTGGCGGAAAGCAACAGAAGATAGGAATGTGTGGAGGACCCTGACCCCCGATTTCCGAAAGAGACAAAGCAAATGCAAATGTATGGAGGAGATTGAACGAGTGCGTCGGATGTAGTAGTAGAGCTTTAAAATCAGCGGGTGGCGATTACTGAAGCCGAAATCTAACCTATGTCTACTGGTTTCAACACTCCTGGCTAAAAACTGATCCATGGCGTTTTTTTTCATGGTTACAATTGTTTGATTTGATGCGCTTTTCGACTCTGAGATGTTTCGGTCAGGTGATGAAGATCATGTCTCAGCTTTTAACCCCAGCTTAGAGATAGAATACTTTATTCTGCAGTTCTGGGTATGACGAAAAACTACATCCGGCATCAATGCCTCTGATCGGAAGATTGCAGCTTTTGATGAGCGTGCTACAACCTCTTAATTACTGTTGTTTCTAGCTTCGCCTACGGGTGGTCGTACTTGTTAGGATCCCAGCTGTGGAAAAAGAGTGAACGCCTAAACAAAAAAAAAAAACAATGAAAGTATAAAAATACATTTTTATGTAAAGAAATGACTAATAAATTTGTAAATAAAATGGCCAAAGGTACATTTGATAGCAAAATGACCAACAATACATTTTTATTTTTAGTTGAAGGCATACGATTACGTTTCAAATATATTTAGTTGAAGCCATCAAATTGGTATCTGTCTATATTTCTGAGATGAGGTATTATGTACATTATTTACATTATTCGGACTATTGTCTTCATCTTTGTTGCCATATTTATTACAAAGTTTCGGCCCTTCAGTATCTGTCTATATTTCTGAGATGAGGTATTATGTACATTATTTACATTATTCGGACTATTGTCTTCATCTTTGTTGCCATATTTATTACAAAGTTTCGGCCCTTCAGTATCTGTCTATATTTCTGAGATGAGGTATTATGTACATTATTTACATTATTCGGACTATTGTCTTCATCTTTGTTGCCATATTTATTACAACGTTTCGGCCGTTATACGCCCCGGAACTTCTTCGGGTGGTTGGAATGTCGAACTGAACCCTTTATTTGGCTCACTGGGGTAGACTGTTCTAGTTCCACGTGCCATGTTTTAATGGATGTCAGTTATCAGTTATCTCCTGGTAATTTTTCCCTCTGAAAGTTCTGCACTGCCTTAACCGGGTATTGAACTCACACACTTTTGGGTCCACAATGACACATAGCACAGTGGATAAAGGCGTTACTTAGATCCAGTGACAGGACCCAAAGAGTGTGAGTTCAATACACGGTTAAGGCAGTAGAGAACTTTCAGAGGGAAAATATGAGGACAATAGCCTGAATAATGTAAATAATGTACATAACACCTCATCCCAGACATATAGACAGATACTGTTCAGTTATTATTCACCTTGCTCCCACTGAGTACACTGTCCGGTCCAGGGATTGAACTCAGTGGAAATAGGGTGTGCAATAACCGAAAAGTTCCAAAATTATGAATTTGACGAGATATCTCTAGATATGGGTAATGGATTCAGTTCTAAAATTCCCGGTAGGTTACCCAGATATCTATACTGATGAAGAGCGGAGAGCGAAATATTCGAAACGTTGAGACAACAGCGACACAGATGAGGACAATACACCCCATGCAAATAGTGTAAATAAGCTAAGTTCTGTTCAGAAAAATAAAAAACTCAGTATCAATCGGAGAGTAAAATTATAATAAAATCTCTTGTACCAGGCTCTGTTCCAGAACGGCTTAAAGCACATGTAAGAGAAGACATAATTAGTTTGGGAATCGAGAACAGCAAACGACTCTAAAAATAGCATGTTTAAAATTGAAAATTATCGTGACATACATAAACATCTGAGGAAAACACCAATTACAAAAGCCCATGGGATCTGTCAATACAACAGGAAATGGTATTAGATACAACGAAGTTCCATTCATTCGGTCGTCGTGGATAAAATACGGTTAGCACTGTGAATAGGTTGAATAAGAACTTCAAAAGACGGAGAAGAAAGGTGAAAGACTGAGTTGAAATTAGCTTAGCGACAGGAGGACAGAAACACTTGAACGTCGAAGAAAGTTCAATAGTTTTTCCCTTGTTTAACGCTAAAGCGACGGAAGAGAAGTTTAGAAAATGGACGACTACAAAACAGGCACTAAGGAAAAAACGACTGCGTCTTTCGCAGTTAGCAATGATAAATAATCATTCATATAAATTTGTTGAAAAAAAAACTATCATTTTTTTAATCATTTTGTTACAATAATTATTCCTTCTAAAATATAATAATCTGTCAGCAAATCATTGTTTTGTCATTTTGATATTACCAGTTTACAGTAATGTTATTTTTTGTTTCCAATTTTTTGTTTTGATATTATCACTTTAATGCCTAAATCTAAATATTTTGAAGACAATTTGATGGCATCAAATATATTTTGAACGCATGTTTTGAATGCTAAAGTTATTTTGTAAGTTAGCCAGCTTGTCCTGGGAATGACGATGAACGGCATCCGACAGCAAGGCCTCTGATCGGGAGATTGGAGCTTATTAGGAGCGTGGAAGCACATCTTAACTGTTTTTCTTCCCAGGTCAAACTCTTATCCGAGGTTTTAGCACATGTTAGGGTCCAATGTATGGGCAAATAGTGAACTCACAAAGAAAAATATACAAATGCCATGAAAGTATGAAAAATTTTTTAATACCAGCAATACAATTTTATATAAAAACTTGCCAATAATAGATATTTATAATAAAATGACCAACAATATATTTTTAAAGCAAAATGACTAACAGTATATTTTATAGTAGAATCACCAGCAATACATTTTATAATAAAATTAACACCAATATACATACATACAAAAATGACCACCAAAACATTTTATTTGAAGGTATACAATGCGTTTAAAATATATTTGAGGCCATCAAATTGTCATCAAAATATTTAGATTTCGGCATTAAATAACCCATAAAGGTATTGATATGCCGCTAATTAAAATCAACCAACCAACAATACGTATTTATAGTAAAATGACCAACAATACATTTTATCTGTAGTTGAAGGTTTGAAACCGCCTTCAATATAATATATATATAGTTGAAGCCATAAAATTGTATTCAAAATATTTAGATTTCGGCATTAAATAACCCATAGATGTATTTATATTCTGCTAAACAAAATCAACCAACCAACAATACATTTTTCTAGTCAAATGACCAACAATACATTTAATCCTGTAGTTGAAGGCTTGAAACAGCGTTCAAAATATATTTAGTTGAAGCCATAAAATTGTGTTCAAAATATTTAGATTTCGGCATTAAATAACCCATAGATGTATTTATATGCCACTAAACAAAAACAACCAACCAACAATACATTTTTCTAGTCAAATGACCAACAATACATTTAATCCTGTAGTTGAAGGCTTGAAACAGCGTTCAAAATATATTTAGTTGAAGCCATAAAATTGTGTTCAAAATATTTAGATTTCGGCATTAAATAACCCATAGATGTATTTATATGCCACTAAACAAAAACAACCAACCAACAATACATTTTTCTAGTCAAATGACCAACAATACATTTAATCCTGTAGTTGAAGGCTTGAAACAGCGTTCAAAACATATTTAGTTGAAGCCATAAAATTGTGTTTAAAATATTTAGATTTCGGCGGTACATAACCCATAGAGGTGTTGATATGCCGCTAAGTAAAATCAACCAACCAACCAATCATCTACCATGTATTCAATTGAGAAAGCAGAATACTTTTATTACTTCAAAGCGATAAAGAAAATTAAATTTTGACCTCAAATGATTTATAAGGAGTGGATATGCCGTTAAACAAACAAAAATATATCATATGACATCATCTTCTAAAATGATACAGGGTATCTGTAATCATCTGATTAAAAAAAAAAACGAAAATACTTTTGATACCTACCAATAATTTACACATTTTATAGATATTGTCAACAGCAACATCCGCAAATGTAGAGAAATCAATGAGAAATAAATAAATCTTTCTAGTATGTCTCCATAACAATAATCTGGACAATCTGAAGCAATCTTCAGATCACCAATTTATCCAGTTTAATCGTTCATATTTTTCACAAAACTCAAATCGCAGCAGTTATTAAGATCATAAACGTCATTTTCAAGAACCTCTTCTGCTCCCTGGCGAGGTTCTGGTACTTATAAGCTGGCAGAGGTTGATAATTCTCAGCAAATAGATGCAGATTAAAAGTACCTTTTGGCAAAAGAGGAGGTCGTAAATGGGCAAGAATTATGGAAAACAACAGAAAACAGGAAGCTGTGGAGAAAGAAAACCGCTTAAGTCCTAAAGCAATATCGCAAATGCAGAAGGAGATATCCCAGAAAGTAACTGACAATTCCAGACGTGCGTGATAGTTACAAGAGACCACAAAATGGTGTATTGCTGTCGTATTATAGATGGACGGTGTTGGTCACCTCGAGGCGGTGTAATGGATAGCAAGCTTGTCTTTCTAAATCAATTACGACTGAATAGTGAGTTCGATCCTCACTTGGTGCCCCATACTTTCAGCCTTGTGCCACATCTAAGCTATGCTTAGAAAATTATTATATGATCAGTGTTCAAATTCCATTTGAGATTACTTGTATCAGTTTGACATTAATCATACTTGGAAAGGCCGAGAACCCGACTGCCCAGACATGCCCGATTTTTAAAAGACTCACTTCAGACCAAAAATGAAGTCGTGCTGCCATATCTCTCCAACCACCATTTTCCAGCCTTGACAGTGTTTCAAAGCATTTACGCGGCCTTTAGGGTAATGAAATATTTTCGACCCTACAACCCTTTTCCAACAGGCGGAACGTTCCTACTCTACGTACTACATTTCTTATTTCCACCAGTTAAGAATTTCAAAGCTAGAATCCGCTGCACACGGGGGCGACTCATCCTTATTCCATTCGTATTTCATTTATAAGGATGAAGTTCCACTCAGGCAGATCCAGAGCTGTTTCTTTGTGGAACGGACACCCGAGAGAGAAAGCTTTTCCGATCATTACTATCTTAAACTCTTTGTTTAGGATAAATCTTTATATATGCTATATATAATCCTAATATTAACTTTTTAGTTGCTGTCTTTACACACTTGTAACAACCTAATTCACTAGCCGACTACCTTGAGTGGTTCTTGTTCCTTGGTGGAGAAAAATATAATAAAATGTCTAAAAATGAAGTTCTATGCGACAGATTTAGAGAAGCGTTAAAATCAGTGGGCAAAGATTAGCAATGCCGAAGTTTGTCCTGTGTATAATTTTTTCAAACACCCTTGAACTGAAAATAGATCACTCATGTTTCTTTCATTCTTTTTCTACAACCAGAATTTGATACGTAATTATATAATTAATTATTATAAGCAGTTATTATTATTTACCTAGTTCATAATTTCCAGATTAATTTTCTTGTTTGTAATACCGAGGTGTATGCCGTAATTTTTAAGATATTTTCTCTCATTCGAAACATAAACAACACTGTCCTTTTTAAAAAAAATAAAACAACAAAACAAAAAAAATGTAGCAATAATGATCATATTAACAACGAAACGTTTTTAGAAATTTTAAGCAGATTACAATTTTTAATAAGTACTTGCGAATTTCTAATTACTTGCGAAAGCCGAAATATTCTTGAAAATTTTTGGGTGTCGTATCGCATCGCATCACTCACTCTCATTTCGAAAGTTTTGTGATGTCAACGAACACTAATTTGAGATTTTTATAAAGTAAACGAATACCTGTTGTCACTTTCACAATGCTCGTTGTAGTAGAGATTCTGTAATCGTAGATACAGCTATAGTAACGCCGTTGAACAATGCTGGTGTCAGACGCCTTCGAATATCACTCGCGCTATTAGTACTTGCTCGATAATACTTGCTCAACAAGTAAGCCCTATAGGGAACCAAATAGAGAAATAGTATAGTGAATAGAGTAGAGAATAGCGGCCCGTATATTAATAGAGGATAGACTAGAAACAGAGATCCGTTTAGTAATAGAGGATAAAATATAAATAACTATCAGTTAGACACTAAACTACTACCTACATATGCGTTTCCTCCATGGTCACGTGATCCACTTAGCTCAATAATGGGATCGCCCCTGTTTGCTCGCTGGCGATCTATGTTCAAACTCAAGTGTCGGCAGCAAAACTTTATTCCTATATAACAGAAAGCATTGCGAAGAATGTGATGAGCATGTTTGAAAATGACTCAGTTAGAGTCAATGATTCATGTGTCAAAGATATCATGCCAAACATTGGCCGAAAATATAAATTTCCATTTTTTTTTTTTACACAAAGCTGACAAATAATAGAAATAGTCATGAAGATCGTCTTTCCAATAATTACTGTTGGTATAATGACATGAACAATTCTATTTAATATTTGTCAAACATTCTGTAACGTTTGAAAACACATTATAGCTCATCTCCACCCAGCTAAATGAAATCTATTTTTCAATTTGGGATCATTGTTATTTTCAATCAATACCTGTTGTTAATTAACTCGTTCATTTGATTTAATATTTCCTTGAACGCTATTTCTAATCAGCCGAGATTAAAAACTTTCCTGCAAGTATCGAATAAATCGATATTGCAATCTGATCAATTTTACCAAAACGTGAATTCAAGAAATCATTGTTATGGCTCAAATCAAACAGTAACAGTTAATCATCTGTACATTGAAAAGAAATGATGCAATCACATATACGGATATGGAATTGGTCCTACCAGTTGGGCCTGTCAGATAGCTTAGCAGATGGAGACTGTAATCTGTACAAAGGTGAGAACTTTACGATAAACATGGCCACTTACCCTGTGGATACTCGGAGACTTAAGTATGAATTATTTAGTCATGGTTTACTTATAGGGACAAGTATTAAGCAGACTAATGTTAAGCTATGAAACCATGCATAACTTCTCCCTATTGCCTTAAGTATAAACGTGACCTATGTTTACCTATAGACTCAAGTATAAATCCGGTAATTGTGTAGCTATAGACTCAATTATAAAACTAACCAAAGCCCACGTAGTAAATATATTAAGGGCTGATATATCATGAAATCCACCAACACAACTTTCCAAATTGAAATTTCGTTACTAAATATAAGGTATGAAACTACTTGTAAATAACAATTAGAATTTGAAGTTTTATATCGCAAGAAACGTGGACACTTCCATCAGATATGTTTCCGCATTGGGGCGACAGACAGGGCAAAACGTGTTGACGCTATGCTACAAAAGATTCAACTTCAATGAGCTGGTGGTAAGAATGAGAAAGTTTCGTTATCCAATTATCCGGCTAATTGTACTGCTAGCTCCGAGTAGCTCTAGCGAGGAGACCTACCCGAATAAAATCAAGACCACGTTCTTTAAATTAACACTACCTAAATTCATCTCCAGAGCAGATATGAAAGCACTAGGTCATTTTTGGTCTGATTTGAGACTTGAAAAGATCGAAGACGGCTGGAGCAGTCGGATACTCGGGCTTTCCAAGAATGACTAATGCCAATGTTAGCGATATAACTTATGCGTCTTTACTTGTGAGCACTTTTGAACCTGCTCCTACCTTTGTAGGGGAAACCACCATCTGATGTGTGAGAGTGTGGGGGGACCGGTGATCTATATAGTGGAGTAACAGACGAGAGAGACAGGGAGGTCCGAAGGAGGACATTAAAATCTAACAGAGGGAAGATTTAAAGAGGGGTTTCAGTGAGAAAAGGGTGCGTATTTTCAAACGTCCGAAGATATACCGGGAGAGTGTACATTTCTTGGCGACACACACACCCCATAGGCGATAAAATCTTATACTCCCCTTTATCGCCTATGGGGTGTGTGTGTCGCCAAGAAATGTACACTCTTCCGGTATATCTTCGGACGTTTGAAAATACGCACCCTTTTCTCACTGAAACCCCTCTTTAAATCTTCCCTCTGTTAGATTTTTATGCCCTCTCCAGCTTCGGCCCTCCCTGTCTCTCTCGTCTGTTACCCCTCTATATAGATCACAAGTCCCCCCACACTCTCACAGATAGTCTCACCAATTTTTCCCGGAGTTGGTGTTCTGTTTTCTT